>BSBM01000584.1:4535000-5735000 GCA_027924585.1 Larix kaempferi
ATGATGATTATGATGATGATGGCAATAATGACGATAGTGAAGATGGTGATGATCATGATGATGATGACGATGATCATATGTATGATGATTATGATGGTTGTGATGAAAACGACGATGACCATGATGATGACACTTATGATGACGATGATGTTCTTGATGTTGATGACAATGAATATCATGATGATGATGACGATGTTGTTGTTTATGATGATTTTGATGATGATTAATGATGGCATCGACGTTGATGATGACGAAGATGACAATGGTGTTTTTTATGATGATGATGACATTAATGCACCATTAATGATGATGCTTATGATGACAATGATGTTCTTGATGATGATGATGTTGATAATGATGCTAATGATGATGAAAATGATGATGATGATCGGGATGGTGGTGATGGTGATGATGATCATCATCATCAACACTGATTTCATCAGCGTCATCATCACTTGCATTGCCATTAAATTTTTTATTTAAATTTTTTTTATCAAATTTTTAAATAAAATCTTATTTTAATTTTTTTTTCAATATATATATATATAGAAGCTGTCTAAAAGTGCGACGATTTTGCCCGTCCGGCCAAAACTTGGTTGGAATCCGGTGATATGAAATCTAAAAATTTGGCGATTTGTGTTGATTAAATCATTTTTCTGAACATCTATATGAATTAAGCACCCTGGAAAACCTCCAGGGAATCCAAATTATGCAGTATTTATACTATTATTTGAAATTCTAAATATTCTATCCGGATTCCAGCAAATTCGTGTTTGAAAAAATGATTTTCTCCAGGTGAAATCATAGCCGTCTTAGAAAAATCGGCGGTAGGTTGAAAGGTGACCCTTTTTTGATATATATATATATATATATATATATATATATAACTAAAAAAATCACATATATATATATATGTGTGTGTGTGTGTGTGTGATTTTTTTATTTATATATATATATATATAATAAAAAAAATCACATACATATATATAACAAATAAAAAAATCTAACAAATAAAAAAAGCACTTATATATATATAACAAATAAAAAAAACACAAACAATACTCACCTTTCAAACTCCCGCCCATGCACCCCACATCGAGTTCCTGAGTGAGTTGCGCTATATTGAGCAGAGCATCCCCTCACAGAGCATGCTGGCTAAAGACTGAGAAAACAACCCAGCAAGCAAGCAATGGTGATTTGGGGTCACGGATTCTGAGCAGAGTTGCGCCGTTTATTTGCTCAGTGAGCCGTGAGCATATCGTCTCGGCCGGAGAAGCGATTTGGGATTATGGATACTAAGCATATCAGAGTTGGATTGCGGTCTTGTAGGGTACAGGGAGGCTAAGCAGAGAAACTTTGAGAGGAGCCAATGCCTCCCAAATCTGTGAGTACCGAGCCCTAACTTGTTTCCCATTGAGCTTGAATTGTGGATTAATGAGTCTGAATGTAGTGAATTTTGGATTAATGAGTCTTAACCAGAGTGTTTGTGCTTGGGACACTACTTTAGTAGGACATTGACCATTTCTAATTGGCAGAACCATTCCTAGGTTCGATCATATTGTATCATTGTGTGTTTATAAAAGCCTACTCTTCCACTACGGCGAGTAACTATTCAGCCTGGAAGTTGCGGGTTTTGCTAGGTTTAAGGATGAATCACTACTACAACATGCATATTCGGCCAGTATGCATGGGTGATCAAAACCCTAGCTGTCATACTCCGCCATGATATATAAAAAAAGGTTAAAAATATAATTCAAAATATAATAAAATTAATCCATTCTATAACTTCAACAACCCACCAAAGACAGGTCCATAATCAGTATCGAGTCTAGGTGAATTCCTGAGACACCCAAGAGGTGAATACTTACTACATAGGGAGTTTGATACTCAGTATTATCAATTTGAGTGAGGTACTTCAACAACACTGAGCACCGATCACCGACCTACCCTCCCCTGGGTAGATAATACTTAGTCTGAACCTGCCTTGCTATTTACGTCTTAAAATTCTATCTAATTGGGCCTCACAGATCGATGTAGGGAATGAGTATCGATGGTGGTATTCATTTTGTGCATCATTCCAATATTTACTATGAATTTTGACACAAAAAACCATCAGAATGGAATAAATTGGAAATCGATCCTCATAAATATGCTAGGCCTGAGATTCCTTGAAGTGCATTGCAGTTCAATATTAGTAGTTTTCTATGCAAAAGTAAGTGCTTCTCTTTATTTCTCTCATCACTTACACTTGCAAATATTCTCTTTCTTTTTTTTAGCTTCCAAATGTAGTCTAGGGTTACCAATCCTTGACTACTTTAATACTCAAAGGCTTTAATGCAACCTATCTCCTGCAAAAGTTGAACCTTGCATAAATTATGACTTCTGTCAACAGAAATTTGGGGGAAATCATCCATGTTCCTAGATGCATGCAAGACATGGTACCTATCTACCACCATGCAAAGAGCCTCACCATCCCCGATGCATTGCCATCACAGCGAGCTGGCTGTTGACTTTACTCTAAGGTCTTATGTAATGAACAATTAATTCATGTTCCAACATCATGAACCATTTGTCAATACATCATGTTCTGATGAAGTTTTCAGGGTATAAATTAACTCTTGCATGGAGCATATGGGGGGTTTCAAACAAAATTGTTACTCGATTATAAGTGTTCTAATATAATGCATTAAGAGAATCCACTCAACCTTGAGGTGTCCACCAATTGATAGATATTCTGTTTTAGTTAGGTTTCATTAAACATCGAGCCTCCTCTGAGTCTAGTCCTAATCTTAGATGACAAGCTATATACCTCACTTTATTGTTCAGGGACATTGACTATCACTGGATCATTATTATCCCTACCCAATCTATATAGAATGTCAAACTAGAATGATCAATCATTAAGCCTCTGTCACTCACTAAACATGCTGGTTTTGTCTAGCAACCTTCCCAACAAGCCTTGATGATTGCTCAAGTTCTACTGGTGTATGAGCCACCTACTCAATTGTTTTCACAAGACATGCCTTATAAAAGGATAAAAAAAATCAAAGTAGATCATATATCCATAAATCCATAGATCCATGGATCATCCATAAATCCATAGATCATGAAACATGCCCTAGGGAAGGAAATTTCCATGATTAACATATGGGATAGATGTTGAGCTTTAGGTCACCAAGGATGTTCCTCTAGGACTATGGT
The DNA here is from genome assembly GCA_027924585.1 of Larix kaempferi. Taxonomy (NCBI): domain Eukaryota; kingdom Viridiplantae; phylum Streptophyta; class Pinopsida; order Pinales; family Pinaceae; genus Larix; species Larix kaempferi. Next base: position 4,538,202 of record BSBM01000584.1, read on the forward strand.
AAGCTTCAAATCTAAAAACTAAGGTTTTAAGATAACAACATTGTTTCTATGGCTGGTTGACTATGCATAGGGCCTCAGAGCATGACATAATCCTTCTAAAAGAGTTTTCAACCAAGGAATGTCATTTGGAACCCATGGGATTCCTTTAATTCTAATTTCATTTCTCCTTGGGGTAGTATAGATGGTTTGTTTCTCCTTGGGGTAGTATAGATGGTTCGTTTCTCCTACATGGAAAATTGTTGGCTAATCATTTCTCCTTGGTTTTGCTTCTCTTTTTAAAAGGTGGAGTGTCCACATTCTACTACATTTCCAGTTCTCTGTTACATGGCTTAAGTTTATCTTTTTGCTATTGGTGGGGCCATTTGGAAAACAGGAAAGTGCTGCAAATATCTCAAGTTAAGTACTAGTGAGGGTTGATTTTCTCCTTGGTGGATGATAATAACAAACAATCACAGTACCATATGCTTAGGTTACTCATTGATTTCAAATCTGTGTGAAGAAGATAGCTCCAGTGGACATTTCCAATCATTTTTTAGTGTTGAAGTGGTCTCCTGTAGCAGCACGTTGAGAATGAAAGGAAACAACACCTGCAACAGTCCCATTGTTATGATTACATCAGCTACTGTTTGAGAGAAGTCGTGGATCACTTATATACTTGATAAGTTGTCTTGCATCATTCTTCCTATTAACTGAACATGGCATGTCACCAATTACTTATAATCATCATTTCCAGGCATGTACACCATTTTCTAATTAAATGTTCATATCTGGTGCATTTCTTTAAAGTCTTTTCCTAGTGTTAAATTGTTGTGCTATGGAAGTTTAATATCTTAACAAATGACATACACTCCCACATGAGAACATGCAATGAAACCATTACACATCAAAATCCTATATTTCCAAACCACTAAGTATATACAACAGTTAGATAACAAAGTGTTTAAAGAATATCCAAGTCTGATTTATCAGCAGTCGGTTACAATATAGTTGGGTGTAATATGAAAAGCAATTAAAGTCAAGAACAATCATTGAAAATTAATGTTCAGATTGGATAAACAAACACCTGGCTGAGCAGTGGTGTGGGTGATATCCTTAATCCATCTTCTAGATTTGACTTTGTTAAATGGTGCCAAGTTATATGGTAAATCACAGTGGGATGCTTCTCCTTAGTTTTCCACTTAAAATTCTTCACACTCAACTGATCAATATACCTGAAGAAGATCCTATCACCTACAGGACTTTGGGTGATGTTTTACAAGTATACCTTATGAATTTATCCTCCATTATATCTTGGATTATTTATGATAACAAGCTGCAAAATATGTAGGCATTTTTTGTTGTTACAATAACTCAAAATAATTCCCAGAATGACCTTGACTACTGTCCATTTGATGCATTGTTAAGGTAAGGGGTTAATGTTGCTTCTCTCACTAACAAATATATAGGACCCCATTATCTACCTACATCTACATTCTCGGCACCATAAATTGACCTTACCAATATGTATTGTTTTAAAATAGTAGGAAAGGAAAAACAAACCCAAAACAAAAAATTCAATTAGTAGAAGGGCTAGGGTTGGAAATAGTGGGCAGTCATATTCATGGGGGTATGCTTGAATGGAAATTGAACCTACACATAGCTCCATTTTAAAAATGTATAACACTTCCTCTAGCATATGGAGGTTAAGTGCCGGATTTTCTTGTTGTGGCAGATCATTGTCTTCATGGCCAAGCTCATGTATTGGAATCATATCAAAGAGCATTCGAAATGAGGAATTATCAGAATGCCAAGAGGCTTGCAAATTCCTGCAAGGATAATTCAAATTGATTAGAGTGGGGTCAAGACATATCAAGCATCTGAATTGGCCACTAAACCATTGTTTATGCCAACATTTAGTTAAGAGGGTATGATTGAGAAATCAATACATTTTCTAGCCATGTTGATGGATTTGTGGAATTATCCTTCAAGAATTGTCAATTTATAAACATTAAGAGTCACCATTGGGATATCATCAAGAGGGATTCATAGATAAATTCCTACTGTATCAAAAAAATGAGCACCCAGTTTCTTGAACTTGGTCAATTTGGTTGCTTTTACCCCATGCCTTAGTTGTAGAACATTAACTATCCCTCCTTCAAGTGAATATTAATTTTCTTATATAACTCAAATAAATACCCCATGGGGAGTCTTGGGTGATTTCGTTTTGCATTTTGTATTGGGTGATCATATCTACATCCAAATATCTATAAGTTTTGGATTTTTTTTATAGCCAAGACGGAAACATTTGCATGACATGCCTAAAAGCTTAAGTTGCTTTTCCTTGGTTAGGTGATCCATAAGCAGTGTTGCCATAGCCAAACATGCACAAATGCTTTGAAAATGGTTTCATTCCAAGAATATCATCACAACCCAAGCGAAAAATCAGTTGAAGCTAGTAGGTGTTGCACTGAACATGCAAATTTTCTTTTCTCTAACGCACAACACAAAACTTTGCAACTCGATATCAACGATGCTAATTACAATAACACCATTTCCATAGGATTACCTTTCCAAAGTGACCAATCAAGGCTATTTACAAATGAACCACAGCTGCTTGATTATATGCTTGATAATCTAATGCAGCATAGGTCCTATTCAGTTGTGTCATTTGGAATGAATTTGCTTTAAGAAACCCCAATTTCTCCTACAACTAGATGTAGAGCAAGTGCCTTTGATAAAGTTCCCCCACCATATTCCTCACATAGTACATAAGTTGCTATTTATTTAAAAATAAACAAATTAAAATTAAAATTTTAAAAAGAATGATAATTTCACCTATATCTTATTGCCCAATTTCTTTCTAGAAATTTCAACATTTCCTATGTTTGATTCTATTTAATGGAATACTATCTTTACCCTAGTCACTTGTTGCCAATGGATCTTCTTTGTTGCCTCCTCTTATGTTTGCAGAAGAAAAAAAAATTCATTACAGAATCTCCAGTTTTAAAATTCCAAAATTGCATGTAGATATGATCTATGTTTGTATCTGTTGCATGTCAAGTTTTGTTGTGAACCCTCCATTGAACTTAACATATTTGTTGAGTATAAGCTTGCACTCTTGAACATCCAAATCTCTATAAGTTTTTTATTTTTTTTATAGCCAAGAAGGAAACATTTGCATGACATGTCTAAAATCTTAAGTTGCATTTCCTTGGGTAGGTGATCCATAAGCAGCGTTGCCATAGCCAAACATGCACAAATGCTTTGCAAATGGTTTCATGCCAAGAATATCATCACAACCCAAGCCAAAACTCAATTGAAGCTAGTAGGTGTTGCAATGAACATGCAAATTTGCTTTTCTCTAACGCACAACACAAAACTTTGCAACTCAATATCAACGATGCTAATAACAATAACACCATTTCCATAGGATTACCTTTCCAAAGTGACCAATCAAGGCTATAGTACATAAATTGCTATTTATTTAAAAATAAACAAATTAAAATTAAAATTTTAAAAAGAATGATAATTTCACTTCTATCTTGTTGCCCAATTTATTTCTAGAAATTTCAACATTTCCTATGTTTGATTCTATTTAATGGAATACTATCTTTTCCCTAGTCACTTGTTGCCATTGGATCTTCTTTGTTGCAAATTTGCCCAGAACATGACCGGAAGAGATAGGTCTGCCATTGATGGATATAAGGATGGCATGGAACCGTCCTCTGTCAGACAAGGACGGCTCCATCCCATCCTTATATCCATCCTTATATCCATCAATGGCAGATCTATATCTTTCGGTCATGTTCTCAAATGCCAGCGCGTCGTTTCGATGTTGACTAGTGTCCGACAATTTGCTTAGGTAATCGGGAGGCCTCTTCTGTTCATTTGATAAAGATGTGCTATAATTCCCTTACACAGTTTAGCTTATTAATATTTATTTAAGCTGAATCTCTAACTTCTATCATGATGACACTTATTGACTCAACATGTAGACTAAAAAACTCAATTGATACACCTATGTAGACTCTACACTGAATGCCTACAATTCTTGAGGTTTTCATCTTTTGGTGAATATGCACAATATCACAATGTCATGCTTAGGATTGCTAAGGTTTAAACAATGTCATGCATTTTACTCATTAGAAGTAGAAGAAATTTTTTGTTGGGTTCATTTAATTTGAAATAGTTATAGTTTGAAAGAACTATCTCCTTACCTTAGCTAGAATTCATTGAAAGGAAAGGCTTATTTTATTCATATTCATTTGCATAGTTTGAGTCAGTCATCACACCACGATTTTCACTTCCATCACCCGAGTGAGTAATACAACCATTAAAATTTAACTCGCTAACTCAACACACTTTAACCTCGCTTGAGGATAAAAAGAATTTGGTAGTTAGGTAGGACACCGAGGATAGGCATACAAATAATTCCCCCTTGTCATTTTAATATGAGACATAGTCGTTGTCCTCTAGGGTGCTAAAATCCTCTTGTACTTGTTGACACGGTCATCGACCAGTTTGTGGAGGGGCCTCCCATTTTTTCGGGGGTTAAGCCGTGAGGATTGATTCCGGATGGACTTTGTGGAATGCCACACTCCACTTAGCGCCTAAGGCTATTGATCCATTGTCTACCTTGTACTCTACCGTATTAGTGATATGGGGGCTCAAAGATAGAAGTGTCGAATAACCTTCTCTGATGTGTCATGAACGAGGTAGCCTAGTGACTTTTCTTCTAGGTCTCTTTTACCCAGGATCCCTTTCGGTAGAGGGATATCCTTCCACTTTGGTCTCTCATTTCATATTGTTCGACTTGGATTTCATCACATTGCGAAGGATACGATTTATCGAGGTCTCCAGCTCTTAGTTAGGAAGTTTGCTTGTTATTTCACCTTTTTAGAGGGTATTTTTCTTTTTTAGTGCTACTTGTTGGCATTCTGGTCACTTTTGTTTCAGCTCGCTTACTGTGACACTAGTCCCAGTACAGTTTTTTGAGCTTGTTTTTTTGCCCTGTGAGCCTTGTCTTTTCCTAGCTCCCCTTCTACACGCTCGATTGCTTTAGGGTTTTTGAGTTCTTACATGGTCAGTTACCAATTATCTAATGATGTGTGATGTCCTCTTCTCCTAGGTCCCCGATATGGTTGAGTTAGATGGTATTCTCAAGGGACTAGACACCCCTTGATGGAGCCACTAATGCTTGACCTTAGGAGTAGTCTAGAGGACCACGTGATCACATCATCAGTGTGGACTTTTCCTTTTACTGTGATGATGTAATTTTAGGTTATATGGAACACTGGTACATTTTAGAGAGAGATGATTGGTTGTACCCCACCTTGGTTGATTGAATTTTGGTCCTTTCATTTTGTTGATAATATTTTTGTGGTACCTTGCCTTTTACCTTTTGGGTCTTTTACTCATATTTGGTTATCTTTTGATTTGCACCACCTTTTATGTTTTTGGTCTTATGGGTACTATGGTAGTCTGTCCACATTTGAGGTACACCCCCTTTGTCCAAATTGTTATGAGTCTTTATACCCACTTCGTACCACCCTCCAGACCTTAGTGAGGAAGATTCCTTGCTATCATACCTTTCAGAGGTCCTATTTGAGTTACAAGAGGTAGTTACAAGGAGCTATTGCATATAAGAGGTAGTTACAAGGAGCTATTGCATATATTTGACATTATTTGACCTTCCATCACTTTGGCATGTCAAATCATAGGTAGTTACAAGGAGCTATTGCAATATATATTTGACCTTATTTGTACCTTCCCCACAATGGTTGATTTACTTTTGGTCCTTACACCCTGTTTTTTATTAGTATTGTGGTACCTTGTCCTTTCATTTTTTTGTGGTACCTTGCCTCTTACCTTTTGGGTCTTTTACTCATCTTGAGTTATCTTTTGATTTGTACCACCTTTTATGTTTTTGGTCTTATGGGTATAACTATGGTAGTTTGTCCACATTTGAGGTAGTACACCCCCTTAGTCCCAAGGGTTGAGTCTTTATACCCACTCTTTTCTTTTTGACTTGTACCTTACTGGTTGGTCTTTGTACCCTTTGGTTGGTCCTTGTACCTTACTGGAGCCTATGAGTCTCTTTGGCCTCAGTCTGCTGGCTGTCAGCTCATCTTTATTGTAATTGTACTGAGCCTTTTGACTGTCATTGAATTTCTTTGATTGACCGTACCAGAGCCCAGTAATCTCTCTCTCTCTGGTTTTTACTAACCCTATAATAGGGTCACTTGGTTCCTAGAGTTGAATGGCCTCTAACAAGCACAGTCATTTCTGAAAGTAACTCTTCTGAGTATATTACAGGAAACGTCTACACCCAGGTAATCAAATATGTGTTGGTAAGACTTAAGTAATCAAATTGTTGGTAATCAAATATGTGGTAAATCATTTGTATTAAGTATTTAAGACTTGTCCTGTTAGACAAAATTGTTGGTAATCAAATATGTGTTGGTAAATATTTTTAAGAGTGGTGGAACTCCTTGATTGAACTTGTGAGAAAAATTATTTTGGAGAATAAGTGTCCTGAATATGGTTCAACAACAAATATCTATTCAACAACATATGAGATATTCTGGGCACTGGGTGGGAAAATAATTATAAACCTTCAATTACCAAGTACTATAGTGATGAGTGAATTAATGAAAACCATGCAAATTCCATCATTTAATAGGATATATTAGGACAAAGCCATCCTTGAGATGTGGAGAATGGATTTGTAGCATTTTCCACTAAACTTGAGAGATTTAGATGTTACAACATGATAGGGACATGGGACTAAGAAGGTATATGACTAATGGGAAACACATGGGGTAGCATACACTCTTTTACAATAAGTCATCACAAGGTTTCTTTCTTAGGTTAGATCATCCTTTTGTTACAAGAGAAATTGGTGCACATATGAGAACGTGAACACTTTGAAAAACAACCGTATTGAATATAAGAGCAAGGTAAAAATGTTATCCATACTGCATGTCATCGATGATAACCTTCCAAATATTATAGAAACGGATGCTTCAGACCTAGGATGGGGAGGAGTTTTAAAGTAGGTAAGAAAATATAAAGAAGAGTAAATAGTCCAGTTTGCATCAGGAACTTGGAATAAAACTGAGCAGAACTATGCCACTATCGATAAAGAAATCCTTGCAGCACTGAGATGCATAGAGAAGTTCCGGATTCATTTATTGAACCATGACTTTATCATAAGAACAGATTGCTCTAGTCTTCCATTTGTGCTAAACAACAGAATAAAAAATGCAACAGCAAAAGGAAAGTTTGCAAGATGGCAAGCATTGTTTTCCTGTTATAACTATATTGTTGAGCACATTTATGGAAAAGCAAATAGCATTCCTGACTTTTTAACAAGAGAATATTTGACACAGAAGTATGATATTAATTTTTAACAAGCGATACTGAAGCAAGCGAGCCTAGAGCGGGTGAGCCCCAAGCAAGCGAGCGCAGAAGGTCGAAGTGGAATCCAGTGGGCCCATAACCCACAAGTAAACATGGAAATATTTGCTTGGACCGGAGGAAAACATCAGATCTATAATATTAATTATAATATGAGTTGGTTGGATTATATGCAAACATGGAAACCTAGGTGGGAGTTGAGACATATTGAAGTATTAGATGCTAACTTACAGGGATTTGATGCTTTTATTAGACTAGTGCCAGAATTCAAAAGAATGCCTATGAGATCCAGTATTGTACCATAGATGATTTACAACAACTCTCTAAGAAAAGTAGTCGATGCAAGCAATTGGTTAACACACCTCTACCATGATCTTAACTTAATTACCCCAGGCTACAACTAGACCATCAATAGTACTGTATTAACCGGATACATTCTTTGAAAGCATGGCCACATCAAGATGCTAGTCTCCGATTTCCAAGTACTACCCACACTTATGAAAAATATAAAAAATTATGGTGGGATTTCTTGAAAAAAGAAAATACAGATAGAACATATTATACCATGTTAAAGTTTGGACATCAAAGTACACATATCCATGAGGATCCTCCATTCTACGGCCCTGATTGGATGAGAGACCGGTGGCAATCATTCGGCATCAACCTGAGAGCATTAGAACCAGCTATTATTTATAATCTAAAGCAGGACGTTGGAGAATCTCTCGAACAAATCAAAGATATTTTGCAGACAAATATTACTGAGAATGAAATCCATGAGTACTACATTCAAAATAAAGAACAATGGCTTGTCAAAACCCACATAGAAGTCCACATGCATCAGAATAGACGCGTGGTCCTGAGGTCTCTTTATTCAAAGGCATGGGATACTCAAACCAATGCTTTTGAGAATTATATGGTCCCCTATCCTCCGATGATTTGTAAATATCTCAAAAGTATTTGGCTATGAGTGGGTCTTGTCCATTCATATTGTCATAATAAGATTCCATTCGGCTAAGAGAGTGGGCCTGTCCTCTCTAAGTTTTAGGTAGAGAACCATTTGAGGCATTCGAGTTTGGTCTCTCTTTGCTCTGTGTCTGAGTCTGAGAAAAGGTGTATGCTCTTCAACTAGCCTTTGTGGTATTAGATTGCAACAAAAACCTTGTCTCTCCTTAAGTATAGTGTTTGTTAGGAAAAGGAATAACACGAGTATGCTCTGTGGCTGGCCCTCGTGGTATCAGATCACTCTAGAAACCTGATACTTCCTTAAGTATAAATCTTGAGTTTGTATCTGTCTGAGGAATTATGCTCTGTCTGTATTTCAGTTTAGATTTTGAATAAGATTATACAAGTTTCACAACATTATATAAAATATTGTTTTTGAATATTTGTTAACACTTATTAACCACCTCAAAGATCTTAGTTTTGAAAGTCATAAAAACTTTTAGAAGTTTTCCATAATGGTTAGTTATTTTTATTTTATATTATTATTGCTAAATATAAATATCTTACTAAATGTGAGTGTAATTCAATTACCCTGGTGATGAACCCAAACTGATGGGATGAGAGAGACTTTAGGGCCATGACGACAAAGATAGTTAGATGGTGTGATATGGGACTCAAAACCCAAAAGAGCAATAAAAGAAAGCTCATAATTGCATGAATTTATACTCCTAAGAAGATAAAGTGATCCTCTTCCTCATCACTTGAATGCCTACATTTTGAGAAAGGGAATGCGGTACAAGTCACCTTATAAAAGGCGCTACACGTCACCTTTTAAGAGGCGCTATGCCTTGCGGTCCTATCTAAAAAAATTTCCCATGGTGTAGGTAGAACCAAACAGGTATTTGTCAGATCTGTCTTCCTCAAGCGAGGGGATTTTAGGAAGGCTAGAGGAAAGTGAGACATCCAGTAGGTCTACAAGAGTTTTATCAACTAGATGTCAAAATACCAGAAGAAAATTCCATAAACGCATGGAATTTTTTCACGCTCAAGGGGGGTCATGTTCCTATGATGATGAGACAATAGGCGACGTTGAGGTGCCCTTGAGGTACAAACATTTAGTGAAACAATGGGTACCTGTTGATGCCTCGGTTGTGCAGGTTAGATGCAAAAGGTGTTGGAATGTTCCAAGACACTCAACAGAGGAAGAAAACCCAAGTTGAAAGTCTTCGAAAGACCCTGCACAAGGGCAGTTCTATCCCCAACTTGTTTGGTATGGTGATCCCCCATGGCTATTAGGCCTCTGCTGGCACTCTAAGAGTTGTTGAGTTGATCTATTAGATCAATTTTCCAGTCAAGGAAAACCAAGGTGTGGGTATGGTAATGCAAAGCTAACCTAACCTATTTCAGAAAAGAGAAACTAGTCTAAGTTAATCATATTCTAAAATGAAAGCTTGTTTATGTGTAGATTGGTCTTGAGATATGATTAAACAAGTAATTGAATAGCTTCAACAGAAATGTCTTTAGTTGTATTACTTGTTAACTTAAATTATTATCAGTTAATGAAAATTAAATGACGATCTTTCAAGTATTCGGGCTCATTCAAGATCCAGTCTGTAATCACTCTGCTAATTTAAAAATTAACAATGATTATATAAATTTATAAGCACCGAATCATTTGCAGAAATAAGACATGAAAGCACTTGTATTGAAAAAACTCAATGAAGTACTTCGAAACATAAACCAGTCATATAGAGAAATCAATACAATAGATTTATATATTAACAAATGTTTAGCAAAAGACCAGATACATAACAGATGACAATTTGAAGCATAAATTAGAAATTCTCAAAGAAATTTGAGGAATAACAGAAGATAGATTAAAAGATAACTTTACTGTATGAAGAGGTCTTGTACATAAATTAAAAAAAGCTCTGGTTAACAGAGTATCTACAATCCAGTCTTCTACTGACTTACAACTCCAAAATTACCAACCCCTAACTAAGAGAGGTCCCCCTTCTTAAATAAGAAATTATAGTAGAACAGAAAGATAAAGATTTCCCAAAAATAGGGATTACAAAATCAGATCAAACTATAGATCCAAGAAATCCTGTCATTTCTTAGTCCACATGATTTCTACGACCTTTCAAAATAGTTTATTAAATATGCATTCTCTAATAAAAAAGATTCTCATGGCACAACAAGAATTCAACCCTGGATTGCTCATTATCAGCAACAGACGATTTGGCTTGTAGAGAATCTGCCGCGGGAACTTCTCGACTAGAGACTATATTGTCAAAAATAGAAAAATCCATTAAAGGATCTATTTCAGAAGAAATCGGCGGGACATCAGGTTCTTGGTTGATTATAAAATCTTGTAGAACAAAGTCATCAAGGTCAACAAGTTCCTCAGGAATTTTCTTTGTTTTCTCCTCGGGGAATCGCATGTAGACAGAAAGAGCTTCAAAATCTTCTTCACCGCTATCACTACTTAAATCAGGAACACCTGCATCAAAAGGTGGTGACATAGGTTCTTGATATATAGTAAGGGAAACAGTTCTTCATCCTTAAAACGTGCATCTGGGAATGCATTTCCTGTCTGCATATTGCTCGTATTAGATACGTCTAGAAGGAAAAATTGCAAGACCATCACATAGAATTTTTCCTCTTAAAGAATGAGAAGGATGAGCTAAAAGTTTCATATTTGTTGCTAATTTAAAGCCAACAGATAAGATAACAGGCATTGAGCAAGACAAATAACAATGATTGAAGTTATATGGCCGATTCACTGCAATTATCCAAACTGTGATGAAACGAGCGAGGACATGCGTTAGTTGGATAAAACCTATGTGAAAGTACAAAACCAATCGAAACTCACACGTCTTAAACTGGTTCCAAAAGCTTATTATTACGAGTATTCTCACATCAGCAATCATGGCTTCACATTCGTGACCAAAATGAAAATTATGGCTTGAAAACTGTCTTCGAAATGACTGAAACAGGATATTGAGTACACAGACCAGCAACTCTCGTGTATGCATCAAAGCGGATTTAACAGAATAACTGGAAGAATCTTTCAGACCGAAACAGGCATAATGGCGTAAAACCTTGAGGAGTAGAAACAAATAACGAAAAGGTGTCCCAAACAAATCGGAACTTATCAAACACCAAGTGCAGCCAGGGCAACAATCCAACCAAAAGTAATTGAAAATCAGTTAAAATGTCCTCTGGTAAGAATTCGGCAGTAAAATCCTCAGTGCGACGGGATAATTTTCGAGCAGTAAAATGACAAAAATAAAATAAAAAAAACCCTGTTTATTGAATTCGCCGGATTAAAGATATCCATGCAATCAGAACAAACGAACGGCCGAGATTAACCGAAGCGGGATGCGGGGTCGTGCGAAAGTTTTATTCACATAATTTATTAAGGGATCTCGAAAGCCACAACCCGACAATTGCGGGTTGTGGGTTGTAGGGTCGCGTAAACGGAAAAGGTGGAAAAGAATTCCCGAAAGCCGAAAGCTGCAATTGCGAGTTTCGGGAATAATCACAATCGAAAAATGAGAAACGTGTTCCCGAAAGCCGCAACCCGACACTTGCGGGTTGCAGGTTTTGGGAATGACACACTCGTAAACCGAAAACAACTTCCGAAAGCCGCAACCCGACAGTTGCGGGTTGCAGGTTTCGGGAACGCGCAACAAAATAAATAAAAGACAAAGCCCGAAAGCCGAAAGCTGCAATTGCGGGTTTTCGGGTTTCGGGTTTCGGGATGATAGTTTACCAAGATTATTACAAGATGAACCCGCAACCCGCAACCGTCGGGTTGTAGGTTTCGGGTTGGCCAAATTCCAAAACTGCAAAGCAAACACCCTGCAACCCGAAATTGTCGGGTTACAGGTTTTGGGTCTCCTAACTGTCGGGTTTCGGGTTGATTGAAGAAAAGGGTAAAATACTCAAAATTTGAGGATTTCAACCAACCGGACAGTTAGAGATCATCCAGAAAGAGGGAAACACGCAGGAAAAAAGTATGGGTGAGAGATCTAAACAAGTGAAAACCCAAATTCTCATATTTATAAAGTACACTCACCAAAATACCTTTCTGTTTATTCAAAATGGGGGTTCCCGTGCTTCAACTAAGCATGGGATCTGTTGTGGCCACAATAAATGGCGACTGGATGGAAAGAACCAGTTATCTCTGCAATGAAATTTAGCTAAATAAAACATGTTATCCACATCACTTTTTTCAACCTGAATGTTTCCAAAAATTGATCACAAGAGAGACAGTTAACGAGCATGGAACATGAAATTAATAATTTCCCATATATGATCATGTTGAAAATAATGCAATTCTGATAAGGGGGTTGAAGAAACAACTGAGATCCTTCACCTTTATGTAATCATGGAGAAGCAGCTTGTGTTGAACCTAGGCACATACTTGAAAATGCTCCTGGATATCCTAATTACACATGACCTTGATTTATTGAGATTTTATTTACATGCAACAATTCATGAGATTCTGTTTTCTTTCTTTTTTTTTGGATTAGAGCCTGTGTATATAGGACCACTGCCCTGAATTGGTGATCAAATATAAGCAGTTCCATTCACAAGCATAATTCAGAAACTGATCAAGCTAGCTCGATAAAGAGACTCCTTGTCTTCCAGTTGCAATACTGAAAGAAACTACCATGGCTTGGTGATCATATTGTGATAGATTCAGTCCAAATTAAACCCATGATCATGGCAAAGATGGCTTGCAATAAGACCCCCCTATCCCTATATGCACGAGCATCTTTAAAAAGGAGCAAACCAAATTTTATCAGGTTGAAAATTACAAGGTACTACCATGGCTTGGTGACCATATATTGGTAGTGTTACTCACCAATGCTTTGTTGATCATGAATGGACCGACCTGTGATAGGATATTCCAACTCCCAGTAAAACTGAAATTCATCTTCCAAGTGTGGTGGCTTGATGTGAAGATGTCATTCTTCTTAGCACCTATGAACCTAATGGGCTGGCTTGATAGAAATACCTCCCACCTTGTAATTTACATTTATTAAGAGATTTATTACCAAGGTGATTGTAAGAGGATCCAGAGCAGAACAAGATAGGCAGGTTATTATGATATGTAGCTTGAACCATGAAACCTGAGACAATGGAGACTCTGTTATTCTCCAAACCCCAATTAAACAAATAAGACATGTGTAAGATAATGACCATTGTGGAGAGATATAAATTCAGGGTCCTGCAATCATTAGCTGTATGCCCTTTGTTGAACAACCTCCGATAAAGGACAAAATTATCGCTGGAAGACAGTTATAAAACCCAAGCTGAAATCATCACCAAGAGAGAAACTGATCAATGAGTAACACCAAACGTGTGGAGTTTAAAGCAAACAAATAAAAACAAAGAAGAAAATCCAATCAAGAAAAGAAATAGCAAAACAAACCTATGTACAAGTACATCATCCTGATCAAACAAAATACTTTTTGAGGAGTGAAACATTCACTGGATAAGTGTCCACAACTCCTTCCACTTTCTGTAATCGAACAGTACTAGGAGCCATCTTTTCTATAACAATGAAAGGTCCCATCCAAAGGCGTTGAAACTTGGTATACTGGTTCTTATCTTTATGATGTTTGTCCCATCTTAAAACCAAATCTCCAACAGAAAATTCTCTGTCAGATGAAGATTTTTCATCAAACCATCTTTTCACCATCTGTTGATGATTATATAACTTGTTTCTAGCCACTTCTCTATCTTCCTCCAGTTTAAGTAGAGTGTCAATTCTCTGCTGGAGGGGAGAAGAATCATCGTCTTGGACAGACTGGGCTAATTGTAGTGAAGGGATGGTAAGATTAGTAGGAAGAATGGCCTCTTTACCATACACTAGACAGTAAGAAGAATTTCCAATTGTTGCCTTTGGAGTAATCTGATCTGCCCAAAGAGAATTATTGAGCTGTCTATGCCAATCTCTATGGTGAGAGGCCACAGTCTTCTTCAGAATGTTGATCAAATTTTTGTTCCAATACTCAGCCAACCCATTACTCTGTTGGTAGTAATTGGCAGAAAATTTGAGTTTCATCCCCTTTTCAAAAGCATATTCAGTTATGTTAATCGAAGAAAAATAGGATGCATTATCAAAAACTAGGAATTCTAGAGTACCAAATCGTGAGAGTATATGACTGTCTAGGAAAGAAATGACTTGGCTGGCATTACATTGCTTAAGTGGGACTACCTCCACCCATCTGGTGAGGTATTCAGTTGTTGTGAGAATGTATTTTTGTTGGAGGGATGAGGTAGGATTTATGGGTCCGACAAAATCCAACCCCCATTGCTGAAATGGAGACTGAACAGTGACTGGTTGCAAAGGGAAAGCAGGTTTGTTGAACTTCCCTGTGCATTTCTGGCATGGTTCACACCTCCTTACATAGGCATAAGCATCTTTAAAAAACGTAGGCCAGTAATACCCAGCTCTGAGAATCTTATGAGCTGTTGTCTCGCCTGAAAAATGACCTCCAGCTGGTCCTGCATGAAATTGGAATAAGATGTCATCAGTTTCATGTTTTTCTAAACACCTAAGAAAAACCCCATCATAGTTTTTCCTAAACAGAACTTCATTAATAAACTGATAAGGGGCAGCCTTTAATCTCAAGGCTCTTTGTTTCTTAAAGTCCAAGGTTTCAGGAGAAAACCCATTATTCAGGAAAAATTTGATATGATCATACCATTCTGATGTTGGGGTATCAATAACATTGACAGAACCTGTAGGAATATCTTCTTCCTATTCCCATTCAACTTGCTGCTACAGGGGATCGTTAGATTGAGTAGTAAGAAGGCAAAGGCCTTGTCCTTTGACAATTTTGGCTGGCCTTATTTCCAAATCTTACTCTTGCAGAGCAGTCATCCAGTGGGCCCTTTTTTCGCCCAACTCCTTCTGGATCAGCACATTTCTAATAGCAGAATACGGGACAATGACCTTTGTTCGAGATTTTAACAAATAAGGCCTGTAATGTTTGACAGACTTATAAACTGCGTAGGCTTGTTTGTCAATTTGTGAATAATTGAGCTCTGCACCCTTGAAGGTTGAACTCATGAAAGAGATTGGGATCTCTGTATCGTTGTCCTGTTTCTGTGTCAAAACAACTGCATAGGAGAAATCAGTGGTGAAAGTGTAGATAATAAAATATTTATCAAAATCCGGGGACATGAGAGCAGGAGCTTCAACAATAGCCTTACGAATTTCCACGAATGCATCTTTTTGTTCTTGTGACCATGTGAACTGTACATCTTTCTTAACTAAATGCTGTAAAGGTTTAACTATTTGAGCAAAATTAGGTACAAACCTGCGTACAAAGTTGATCTTACCCAAGAAGGACTGCATTGCTTTACGCAAACCTGGTAAGCCGATTTTTGAAATCGCGTCTGTGCGTTCGGGGTCGATGATCATACCTTCTTTTGAAATGATAAAGCCCAACAGCTTTCCTTCTGTGACTGCAAAAATGGATTTCTTGGGGTTCAAGGAAATGCCAAATTTCTTGCAACGTTCGAAAACCTGCTTAAGAGAAAATAGGTGTTCATGTCATTTTTTTGAAAATATGGTAATATCATCTAAATAAACCATGACAGAATTATGCATTAAACCTCGGAAAGCTATATCCATAGCTCTCTGAAAAGTGGCTCCTGCATTAATTAAACCGAAAGGCATTCGCCTGTAGGCGGAGGTGCCCCAAGGGGTTCTGAAAGCTGTCTTTAATTGGTCATCTAGGGAAACCATAACCTGGTTGTACCCTGAAAAGCCATCTAGGAGAGAAAACATTTCTGACCCTACTACCTTTTCGAGAATCTGTTCCATGGGTGGAACAGGGTAGTTATCTTTTTCTGAGGCCTGGTTCAAATTCCTGAAATCGACACACAATCGGATTTCACCACTTTTCTTGCGTACATGAACCAAATTGGCTATCCACTGTGTATGCCTCACCGGAAAAATAATTCGGGCTGTGAGTAGCTTTTCCAGTTCTTTTTTCACAGAAGGCTCTAAACTGGGATGCATTTTTCGCAATTTCTGTTGATATGGTTTAACTTCTGGCTTCATAGGTATATTTTGGTAGATGATGCTAGTGTCAAACGTTTTCAATTCGTCATAGGTCCAGGCGAAGACATATTTATATTCTTTACATAGTTTAATGATAGCTCGCCTTTCTTCTGGGGCGCAATCAATTCCTAAATTGATAAAACGAGGTTCTTGCTCGGTTCCTAAATTGACTTGCTTGTAATTAAGTGAAGAGCTCTTTGTTTTATAATTGGTTTTGTGTCTGAACTTTTCTTTCAAATCGTAGAACTTCTCCAAATTGATCACTGACTTTGGGATGACATTCGAGGAATCAGAGAGAGACTTTTCATGTTCATCCTCGTCTATAGCCATATCCTAGAATGTGTCCTGGTTTGTCAGAAAATCAAGTATCTGTTGATCATCATCGAACACCTTCCAGTTTTTCACATTATCTGGTATGGAAGTCCTATACATCAGTTCTATTGAGAATGCTTGAGGAGATAGGCCCTTTGGTGGAATCAATCTGGAAGTTGTATTTGCCAACAAGTCAGCATCGAAGTTCTGAGACCTAGGGATTGAATTAATATTGAATTCAATAAAGGAGCTGGTAAGATCTCTTACCAATTTCTGATAATTCAACAAGCGGGGGGACAAGCAGTGTATCTTATTCCTCACCTGTTTCACAATAATTTCTGAATCTCCAAAGCAATGGATGAGCTGTACTTTCAAGTCAATATCCTTTTTCAGTCCCTGTATCAGGGCCTCATACTCAGCCACATTGTTAGTACAATCAAACTCTAATCTGCATGCAATCATAGTTTTTGTCCCTTTTGGATCTATGAGAACACATCCTGCACCAGCTCCATCCTTAGATTTAGAGCCGTCAAAAAACAATGTCCAAGCAATGGGATCTAATCTAAAAATTGTATTTACATTAAAAACATTATGTACAATGTCTCCTGATAATGGCACAGAAGTGAGATGAGTTACCTAAGATCCGTTCTGTGCATTCTCCTGTGGTGAAACATCAGTTGATAAATTCCCGAAAAAGGTATCAAAGGTAAAGTGTTCAATGTGCGTGTTGAAATAACCCACGGGCTTACTTGAGTCATTCTAGTCTGTGACTGTCTGTTTCATAAAAGTCTCCCTACTTATCTTGATCTTGTTTGGCTAACCATTGTAGGGTAACCACAAATGGGACCAATCAGTAGCAAAATAACCTTTTAGCTTTTTTGACCAGTCTCTACTAAGCCACATACCATATGCTTCTGGGATATCAGCAATGACTATGTCAATCGTTTGATGGATACGAGGATCAGCTGATAATGTAATTAAAACGTTTCTGAGCCTTCCCACTACTCTGACTTTCGATCTATCGAGTTGTACTATCTGAGTAGGGAAAGGTTCCCATGTGGCATTCAACTTTCTGCAAACAGAAAGAGGCATCACATTTGATGAGGCACCAGATTCTATCATGCAGTTATGTACGTTTCGGTTGAAAATCTCAAAGGTAAGCAGAAAAGGAGTTGTCCTTCTGCTACCAGACTTTTGATCATCTGGTTTAGTGAAAGAGTCAAGGTTATTATTCTGCAATTCTCTTGGCTGTTTGACCACCATGCTTTTGGGTAAAGTATCCCTCATCGAGGGGATTTTCAATAATTCAAACAAAGAGATGTTTGCCTTCACTCTTTTAATATCTTCAACTAAATTGTACTCCATCTCAGGGATGACCATATCCTTGTGAGGGACAGTCTTGCCTTTATTAGGAACTGGTGTGGAGGATGAAGGTTCCTGAGGGGGTTGAGGTTTAGACCTTGTGTTATAAGGATGCTGGACATTAAACACAGTCTCAAGTTCTTCTTCTTCTTCACACATAGGAAGCTCTGAAAAGTAACTTACAGTGTTGATTTGTGGATCCTCATGCTCATCTTCTTCTTCCTCAGGTAATTGTGGTTCTGGAGCAGTCTTATCATTGGTAACTTCAGGGATGTTTTGAGATTCTGTTGCTAAGGCTCTAAAAGTAGAATAAATTTATTCATTCGTGAGGCCTTATGTTGGATTAGGAGGTGGTGGATTTGGTGGAGGTTGATAAGGTCTCCTAAAAGGTGGCCTCATAAAACCTCTATTTTGGTTTTGATTTTCATTGTTAGTTCTTTTCAAATCCACCATCTCGTTTGAAATTTTCTAGATGATATTTTTCATGTCAGTTATGTCAAATGGATCCTTGTTTTGTGCAGTGGGTTTAGGAACATTATCATTCATTTTCCTGGAAGTTGAAGGCTGTTCTTCTAAGATTTCCAGATTTTCCTTAAGACAAAAAATTTCCTTCTCAACTTGTATTGCTTCAGCAAACACTTCCAGCAAAGTTCCCTTTTGTGCTCGTTTCACCCACATTGAAATCGAAGCAGGTAGGCCTTTTTCATAGTAGGCTATCAACAATTCTTCAGTAGGAAGAAGGTTGATAGGAATCCTATTCTTTAAGTATGAGAACCTTTGGTTGAAATCTTTAACCCTTTCTTTCCCTTTTATTTTCATGGAGGATAATTCCAAAACAAGATCTTGTGGTGTTTTGTCATATCCAAACTTTTGGATGAATAATTTCTCAAACTCATCCCAAGAAACAATAGACCTTGGTGGCAAGAAAAAATACCATGCAGCTGCCTTTCCTTCAAAAGTATAAGGAAAGAGTCTGCAGACCACATCCTCGTGAATGACACTTCTAAGCCTAATATCCTGCATGAAGGTTTTAACATGATCCAGCGCAGGTGATTTGTCATCTGGGTTAAACTTGGGTAACCACTTCTCAGGGTTTTTGGGTAGTCTATGTTGGTCTCCAAGTACCCATACTGCATCTTGGTCGAGCCATGGTCTATTTTGGCCTTCTGCAGCCATTGGTGGTTCTTCTTCTTCTTCTTCTGACGAAGATCTTGGAGAATGTTCACTATCTGAGGAAGAGGATGAGGATGAAGGAGGAGATGGTGGTGGTCCACCAGTTCCAAGTTTTGGCTAATCTTGTGTTTCTTGAAAAATTTGACTAAGGTTGTATTTAGGGGAACCCGATTGACCAACCAGTTCTTGATTTTCAGGTTATGGATTAAATGTTTTTTGATGTTCAATATTTTGATCAGTTGTCTGTTGGATGATTGTATCACTGATCTGTGAAACTGTGTCTTGCTGAGGTTCTTGATTATTGGTCTGCAGAAAATTTTCTAAATTGATCGCTGCAAAAACACGTCCTCGTTGATCAGATCGTCTTTGTTCTGCCCTAGTGACCCTATCGGTTGTTGTTTTCAATATCTGCTCTAGTGAGAGGGTTCCTCTGGTAGGTGATACAATAAAGATATTCCCTGTGTTTTCCTGTTGTGCTGCAGATACAACAGGTACAACAATTTGTTGAGCGGGTGTAGCAGGGACAACCATGGGTTGAGCAGGTGTAATAGGGACAACCGTTGGTTGTGAATCTATTGGTTGTTCAGATGTTGAAGCCCTTGATTGGCTTCGAGTTTGAACCATTGAAGCACTTGCTGGAGGAGGTTTCTTAGTGGCTTGTTTAGGCATGTTGCACTATTTTCCCTCCTTCTAGCGCCATTTGTTGATGCCTCGGTTGTGTAGGTTAGATGCAAAAGGTGCTGGAATGTTCCAAGACATTTAACAGAGGAAGAAAACCCAAGTTGAAAGGCTTCAAAAGACCCTACGCAAGGGCAATTCTATCCCCAACCTGTTTGGTATGGTGATCCCCCACGGATATTAGGCCTCCGCTGGCACTCTAAGAGTTGGTGAGTTGATCTATTAGATCAGTTTTCCAGTCAAGGAAAACCAAGGTGTGGGTATGGTAATGCAAAGCTAACCTAACCTATTTCAGAAAAGAAAAACTAGTCTAAGTTAATCCTATTCTAAAATGAAAGCTTGTTTATGTGCAGATTGGTCTTGAGATATGATTAAACAAGTAATTGAACAGCTTCAACAGAAATGTCTTTGGTTGTATTACTTGTTAGCTTAAATTATTATCAGTTAATGAAAATTAAATGACGATCTTTCAAGTATTCAGGCTCATTCAAGATCCAGTCTGTAATCACTCTGCTAATTTAAAAATTAACAATGATTATATAAATTTATAAGCACCGAATCATTTGTAGAAATAAAACATGAGAGCACTTGTATTGAAAAAACTCAATGAAGTACTTTGAAACATAAACCAGTCATATAGAGAAATCAATACAACAGATTTATATATTAACAAATGTTTAGCAAAAGACCAGATACATAACGGATGACAATTTGAAGCATAAATAAGAAATTCTCAAAGAAATTTGAGGAATAACAGAAGATAGATTAAAAGATAACTATACTATTTGAAGAGGTCTTGTACAGAAATTACAAAAAGCTCTGGTTAACAGAGTATCTCCAGTCCAGTCTTCTGCTGACTTGCAACTCCAAAATTACCAACCCCATATGCAAGGTCCTCCTTCTTAAATAAGAAATTATAGTAGAATAGAAAGATAGAGATTTCCCAAAAAAAGGGATTACAAAATCAGATCAAACTATAGATCCAAGAAATCCTGCCATTTTTCAGTCCACATGATTTCTACCACCTTTCAAAATAGTTTATTAAAGATGCATTCTCTAATCAAAAATATTCTCATGGCACAACAAGAATTCAACCCCGAATTGCTCATTATCAGCAATAGACGATTTGGCTTGTAGAGAATCTGCTGCGGGAACTTCTGGACTAGAGACTATATTGTCAAAAACAGAAAAATCCATTAAAGGATATATTTCAGAAGAAGTCGGTGGGACATCAGGTTCTTGGTTGATTATAAAATCTTGTAGAACAGAGTCGTCAAGGTCAACCAGTTCCTCAGGAATTTTCTTTTTTTTCTCCTCGGGGAATCGCATGCAGACAGAAAGAGCTTCAAAATATTCTTCACCGCTATCACTACTTAAATCAGGAACACCTGCATCAAAAGGTGGTGACATAGGTTCTTGATATAGTAAGGGAAACAGTTCTTCATCCTTAAAACGTGCATCTGGGAATGCATTTCCTGTCTGCATATTGCTCGTATTAGATATGTCTAGAAGGAAAAATTGCAAGACCATCACACAGAATTTTTCCTCTTAAAGAATGCGAAGGACGAGCTAAAAGTTTCATATTTGTTGCTAATTTAAAGCCAACAGATAAGATAACAGGCATTGAGCAAGACAAATAACAATGATTGAAGTTATACGTCCGATTCACTGCAATTATCCAAACTGTGATGAAATGAGCGAGGACATGCATTAGTTGGATAAAACCTATGTGAAAGTACAAAACCTAAATTCGCACGTCTTAAACTGGTTCCAAAAGATTATTATTACGAGTATTCTCTCATTAGCAATCATGGATTCACATTCGTGACCAAAATGAAAATTATGGCTTGAAAACTGTCTTCGAAATGACTGAAACATGATCTTGAGAACACAGACCAGCAACTCTTGTGTACGCGTCAAACCGGATTCGGGTGACCGGATTTAACAGAATAACTGGAAGAATCTTTTAGACCGAAACAGGCATAATGGCATAAAACCTTGAGGAGTAGAAACAAATAACGAAAAGGTGTCCCAAACAAATCGGAACTTATCAAACACCAAGTGCAGCCAGGGCAACAATCCAGCTAGAAGTAACTGAAAATCAATTAAAATGTCCTCTGGTAAGAATTCGACAGTAAAATCCTCAGTGCGATGGGATAATTTTCGAGCAGTAAAATGACAAAAATAAAATAGGAAAAACCCTATTTATTGAATTCACCGGATTAAAGATATCCGTGTGATTAGAACAAACGAATGACCGAGATTAACCGAAGCGGGATGCGGGGTCGCGCGAAAGTTTTATTCACAGAATTTATTAAGGGATCCCGAAAGCCGCAACCTGACAATTGCGGGTTGTGGGTTGCGGGGTCGCGTAAACGACAAAGGTGGAAAAGAATTCCCGAAAGCTGAAAGCCGCAATTGTGGATTTCGGGAATAATCACAATCAAAAAATGAGAAACGTGTTCCCGAAAGCTGCAACACGGCACTTGCGGGTTGCGAGTTTCGGGAATGACACACTCGTAAACCGAAAACAACTTCCCGAAATCCGCAATCCGACAATGGCGGGTTGCGAGTTTCAGGAACGCGCAACAAAATAAATAAAAGACGAAGCCCGAAAGCCAAAAGCCGCAATTGCGGGTTTTCGAGTTTCGGAATGATAGTTTCCCAATATTATTACAAGAGGAACCCACAACCCGCAACCATCGGGTTGCGGGTTTCGGGTTGGCCAAATTCCAAAACTGCAAAGCAAACACCCCGCAACCCGAAATTTTCGGGTTGCGAGTTTTGGGTCTCCTAACTGTCGGGTTTCGGGTCGATTGAAGAAAAGGGTAAAATACTCAAAATTTGAGGATTTCAACCAACCGGACAGTTAGATATCATCCAGAAAGAGGGAAACACATAGGACAAAAGTATGGGTGAGAGATCTAAACAAGTGAAAACCTAAATTCTCATATTTACAGAGTACACTCACCAAAATACCTTTGTGTTTATTCAAAATGGGGGTTCCCGTGCTTCAGCTAAGCATGGGATCTGTTGTGGCCACAACAGTACCCAAGGATCTTCCTCAACCGAACACAGATTTTTGTGTGAATGAGAGGATATATCAAATTGCATCGTTGTCATTACATGGTTTGGGGTTGTTTTGCATGGATGGCATAAAGGTTCGTTATGACACATGTACAGAATTGATGGAGTATGTTGGACCCTGTTACAACTACAAAGATTGGATGCTCCTGGTCCAATATACACGAAGTATGCGTAGATATGGATTGTCAGCAAACTATTTACAGTTGAAAGACAAAGATCAAAATAAAGGAGCAACGTTGTACATTGACGGAAGGCCAAAGGACATAGGGAATATTGCGGGGTTTATAAACAGTACACAACCAAGGTCTACAATTAAGCAACCAAACTGCGAATTTGAGGGGCGTGAAGGAAACCATGTTTTTGTGTGTGCCATTAAATCAATATCTGCAGAGGAATATTTGCTTATTAATTACAATTTGAATCGAGTAGATACAAACACGATTACTATGGGAGTGGTACATATAACTATTTACCCAACCTTTTATTAATGAATTTAACATCTTAAGTATTTTTCGTTAGTTTATTTTGTTTAAATTTTCCATATTTACTTTGCAGGCTAGTGATAGGGAAAAATCCCCACCAGTAGATGGTCAGAGGAGTAC
Source organism: Larix kaempferi (assembly GCA_027924585.1). Taxonomy (NCBI): domain Eukaryota; kingdom Viridiplantae; phylum Streptophyta; class Pinopsida; order Pinales; family Pinaceae; genus Larix; species Larix kaempferi. The sequence continues at coordinate 4,561,848 of BSBM01000584.1, forward strand.
ATCTTCCTCGAGGGAGCAGGTATACATCTTTGTAATAGTAAAAATATAATAAGAAAAAAAGTTTTTTTTTGCTTTGTTTTTTCATTAGTATATTAGTTTGGTTTATATAATGTTATCTATATTTGATGCAGAACGTTGATCAGGAAAGCCACCCGAATGTTCAGCAGACGGCAATAGCCTCGGGGCAACAGGTAAACCTGATTGTAATTGTACAATTTAAATGTGTCACAATGTTTTCTCATTGTATTAATGTTTCAATGAATATTTTGGTTTTGTTTAGGTAATTTTCTCTATTTTTTTTATGCAGGCTGGTTCTGTAAGGGTCACAGTAGATCATACCATACCTTCCTCGACGCAATAGGTATACATATTTGTAATAGTAAAAATATAATATGAATAATAGTTTTTTTTTTGCTGTGTTTTTTCATGAATAGTTTTGGATTCGTTTAGGTGATTTTCTCTATGTTTTTGATTTAGGGTTCTGTAAGGGGCAGCTCCCAGCGATTAGCATATCAGAGCAAGTCACCTATGACCATTGATCCGACGAGTGGATCATGATCCTCGAGGTTGTAGGTATAATTCATTGGAATTGTACCAATATAATACGTAGCATAATGTTTATTTTGTTATGTATTTTTCGTGTGTATACTGGTTTCATTATGATAATGTTTTCTACTTCTTTTTTGCAGGGGCCGGATGATCGGGGCAAGTCCACAGTTGTGGATCGGACAACACCATCGTCCAGGCATCAGGTAAACCTAGTTTTAATTTTAGGAATCTATCATGATAGATATGTTTTGTTAATATAATTTTAGGAATCTATCATGATAGAACTCGGTAGTGTTTTATATATTTTTGTTACAGACCAGTGAATTACTCTATGAAACATCATTGCAACAATATTCAATAGATCCTGAAGTGGCTAAGATATTTATCGATCCTGACATAATTGGTGAAGCTACAAACCCGTTTAAGGTGATAGACAAAATCTTGAATAAATATAGTGCGAAAATCGTTTCTCTTCTATTCAAGGTTCCGCAAACAGGCCAGATTATAGCAACGATTAAATTGTTGGAACGAAGATCTGAAACCTTGCGAGTAAGTTGAGGAATCTTGAATCATACAATAATTCATTTATAACTTTATAATTTTCACTTTTATATGATAGTACTGAATGTATAAAATGTGGTTTGTATTTACAGAATTATCTGAGACCACACAATAGTGGTCAAGGCGGTGTTGGCCCCAGTGAGGCTCGTGGAGAGACGTCACATCATGAGCAAACGACTCCACATGCATCGACTCATTCACCATTGTTTTCAACTGAACAGTCGGAAACACATTCCAAAACACCACGGACCCCAGCTATGAGCACACCGGCCGCTAGTGACCGATGCACGCCAGATCGTCCAAAAGAAGGGGTGGACACCGCGCCTCCTAGTAATATTGATATCGCCGAAACTTCATTTCCAGGATCTTCCCGTGTCACTAACACGGGAACAATCGAGGAAACATTTTTGGTGGATGAAGATCCCATCCCAATAAAGATAGAGAATATCCCAGGTAATTAATATACGTTGATCAAGTTAGTGTTTATAATTTCATTGTAATATACCGATAAAATGTTTTTTCCAACTAATTATGATCATGGCATGATCGTTTTGCAGGAAATGATGTTTTCTATAAACAAATGAATGACTTTTCCTTGGAGATATTCGGGCCCACCATTCGAACAAGGTGGGATAGACAACCGAAATATTTAAAAGATGAGCTCACTAATCGGTTGGTTGGCCTATTCGGTGACAAGTCCTTCGATCAAGCCAAGGTCCTGAAAAAGGCCAGACAACATATGAAGATTGTCCGAGACCAATATAGGGTCCACCTGGAAAAAAACCATAGGTATGAGCGCCCTCCAATGATTCCAGCAATGGAGTGGAAATCTCTAGTGGACGATGGAAAGGAGAGGGCTCAGAGAAAAGAAGGAAAGATAGCACCAGGTACAGGGAGGTATGCAATACTTTTCGCAATGTAATTCTAAACCTTATTATTATTGATTTCTATATCGAATTTGGAACATCTAACACATTTCAACACTTGCATAGGTTGTTAGACACCTCAAAGGCCACAAAGGAAAGACTAGAAAAAATAGGTCAGCACAAGCTTGGGCCTGGTGGTTATTCGAATTTGGCGGCACGAATTGTAAGTTTCGAAAAACCAATAATGCATACAAATAATAAATTGCAAATTATTTTTTGTTTTATTGCACCACGAAATGTTAATTAACGATGTTGTGCAAATATGCAAGCCGACCGATTCAAATAAGTGCCCACTAAGGAAGACATGAAGCTTGGCTTCCAGCACGGCTTTGGAGCTGTTGTTGAATGCCAGAAAAGCTTGTCTGGGAAAACACAGTCTTCTAGTACTAATCCATCCATTGCACAGGTATATAGAATCTATATAGTTTAATGAAGATTTATTACTTGTGCAATCTATTTGTTATAAACAATTGACATAAAATATTGACTTTGTTTTGAGCAGGAAAGCAATGATCCTCTTAATGTCGAGGAGGGACAACAACAAATCGAAGATCATGCTTCAAATCCTGGTAATGAATTTATTCATATGCTACAATTTTATGTATAGCATTACAGATGGTGAACATTAATTGTAGTTCACCATATTTCAACTTCAGAGTATGTAGAGGGTGACATTGTATAGGTTGAGCCTAGACAATAACATGAACAACATGATGTGGCCACAGCAGGTAAAAAAACACCTTTGAAATGTTTTTTTTAAATGAAATACTTGTCATTACAATAGAAAAATATAACGATGTAACATTTTCACATTGTTGCAGCAAATCCGAACCCCTTGCCGCAAAATCCACGTCTGGATCAGCACTCTAGGATGCAGACATCGCAACAAGCTGATGAAGAACCAAGAACTGGAGGACAGGGTCCAGAAGATGATCTTCTTAGAGATTATGTACTAAAGAGAAGAAAAATTAGAAAGAAGTGACTGAAAAAATATTGTCTAATTATTTTTTATAATAAAATGTCGTCCATGATTTTTGGCCTCATGAATGAATGAATGATTTAATGAATGGTTTAATGGTTTAATGATTCAGTGTAGTAAATTGATACCTTTATTGAATGAATGTGTTGACTGAATGAATGAATGGTTTATTGAATGTTATCTTTTATTGAATGAATGTGTTGACTGAATGAAACAATGGTTTAATGAATGTTAGCCTTTATTGAATGAATGGTAGATGAAAGTTCATGATGAAATATGCATGAATTTGCACGTAAGTTTTTTTTCAAGTACATGCATTGGGTATGGGGAATTGAGAGTGTTGTGAGGGGGGGGAGGGGCCATAAGAGCTTCCACCTTCACGTGGTTGGACCTGTTCATTGAGAATATTAAATTATTCTCGAAACAGAGAGGATCTCAATGAATGGCTACGATGTTGGCTTTCTACAACCCACTCGCGTGTCATCTAGATTTTGACAATTTCTTGGAGCTTGTTGTGATGTTTGGTTTCTCCTCATAACCAATTTTGAGTTTCCACAACTTCAAAGGTTGATTAAATGATGCACTGGAACCAAAATCCTTTACCTTCTCTTTAATTTCCTTGGAATCTCCTTGAGAATATTTGAATGAGATATGTCTCAAATCCTCTAGATCATTTGCATCCTCTCCATTATGTCCGATCTTCCTGCAATAGAGAATATATCTTGTCTCTTTTTCTGGGGAGAATAATGTGGAGAGTGAAGATTAAAGAGGATGAGAGGTTTTTGTATCCCTAACCCAAGTATAAGAAATTGTCTAGAGAGTTATAAGAAAATTGAAGGTCAACGCTGTCAACGAGGTGGACATAAGTCCATGAAGGACATCAAGGGAAACTCCTATTTAATTGTTGTCGTTTATCTTCCAAGTGAATATTTCCTTAGTGTATATGTATTAGGGATTGGTAAACAAACGTTAATTAGAATGGGGGTTCATTGGAACTCCATAACAATCGTTGGAGAAAATAGATGTTGGATAGTTCATGAAGGTTGTGTTTGCACACATAGGTTACCATTCAAATTGACATTGTTATAGAGATTGAGTGAGATGCAAGCATTGGAGAATCATTTCCATGTCATAAGAAATTGATCCTAGCAGAATAGGGAATACCACACTTCATTTAGTGGACTTGTTGCATGATGGAATATGCTTGTTGGGATCTTACAGGACAAGAAAAGACATGAATTTGACTTGGTTATCATTTACTTCCAAGATGGATTGTATCTAAGTCTCAAATGAAGAGATACTTGCACACCAAAGATGGGAATGAATTCTAATTGAAGATTTTGAATATGAATATTGCTTAGAGTCTAGGGTTAGTGAGAAGACTTATGCACTGTGGGAGCAAGTGGAGCTAGAATTAGAGCTAGAACCATAGCCATAACTAGTAGACCAGTGAGTTAGAGCCAAAGCTCACTGGTCTACTAGTAGATCGTGGATTGGTAGAAAACACATTGTAGCTAGGGTTTTACCCCTAGCTTGTGCAAATGAGCACCTACTAAGGAGAATGAACTCCTTAGTAGCAGTTCAGTAAATGTGAATTATTAAGCTAAAACAGAAATGTAAACTACTCTAAAACATGTGCATGAAAAATAAACAACAATTTGTAAACAATGGTTTTGTATTAATATTACCTTCAATGTGAAGGTTGATGAAGCTCCTTGCAATGTCCAAGAGGGTTTCTCCAAGCTCCAATGTGCTCCTTCTCTTTCTCCAATGGTGGAAATGGGCCAAAAGGGGCTCTCAAGGTGAAAGTGGCTCAATGGTGAGCTAGGGTTTCAAGAGAGATTTTGGCAGAGTAAGGGTGCTTATGATTGTGGATATGAAATAAGGGATCTCCATCACCTATTTATAGTTTTTTGGTGGTGAAGTGCTGACCCATGGTTTTGGGAACCATATGGTTTAGGGCAGCTGTATAGGGTTTTTTCCTCCTTTTCCTCATTATTTTATATTTTTTATTCCCTTTTTAGGGGGTTTTTGCTATTTTTAGAGGAATTTTGGATATTTTTGGAGGAAAAAGGGGTTTTTAGCCTTTTTGAGGCTATTTTGATGGTTTGTGGCCTTTTGGAGGCATTTTAGGCCTTTTGGAGGCTTTTTAGTGGGATTTTTTGGGATTTTAAGGGAAATATAGTAGGAAAATGTACAAATGAGCCATATAATGTGGTAGATGAGGTAGTGAACGCTTTTTGGGTGTTAACAGATTGCCCCCTGATGTGCGAGGGCAGGAGCTCATCGTATGGCCGATGGACATCATAAGTCATGAATGGTTTTCCTGGGGTGTGGAGAGAAGAGAAGAAACAAACTGAAGCCTGGAACAACGATCCCGAACAACTACAAGAACTAAAAGTACATAACCTCAATAATGGATGAGGAATCATCTGATCATATGGACGAGGCGGGCATTCCCATGCTTGTATCGGGATATAACATAATAATAACAATGGGGTCCAAAAAATGGAGACCTGAAATATACATGACCTCAAATACTGACTGAGGAATAATCTCAATATATGGACGAGGCGGGCATACCCATGCTTGTATCAAGATACATAAACATAACTGTGAGGCCCAAAAAGGGGGACCTGTAAGATACATAACCATTGTGTACATCATAAGAGTCCAGAGGGGACACAAATCTGGGACATACTGCTGGGCTGATCATGTGTGAACTGAAGAACTGGTGCACTGGAACAATCAACAGTGCTACTAAGTGTGGTACCAAAGGAACGGATGAGCTGCTGGATCATAGTGACAAGGGTCACACTCACAATGGTACACTGAACTGGAACTGAACTGGGTACTCAAAGAAGCATATAACTGGATGGCTTCCGAATACAAATGCCAACGCAGCCCGGACATCCACGGGAACATATAACTGGACGTTCCGAAGTGACTCACCAATGTGCTAGAGTCGGGGGAAATCCGGGGTCTTCGACAAATAATGTAAAGGATGTAACCCTACGCGATTCTTGACGATGCGATCAAGGTGCTGAATTCGAGCATGTGAGAAACAACCACTCGAAGAGGCAATGATGACTCCTCTCAGAATGGTCCGTAGGCCCTTACCACAGATGGTGATAAGTCCAAGGCGTAGGGACCTTTGGGCCTATCCTCTGGAATAGAGGGGCTGTCGTCTACAGAGGGAGACCTGCAACTATCAAGGCAATGATGTTTCCTTGACAGGAGCGCGAGGTGTAGAACCGAAATGTGATAGTAATGATGGCAGGACTGACAAACTGTGGGGGGACAACTGGGAAAGTAGAGTGGGTGGACTCAAACTTCCTTTGTTCAGAGTATGATAATGGGAATGATCTGGCAGCATATGAAACTGACTGACGGGAAAGGGATCATAGCTGTATTGGATCGGGGAGGGTGACTGGTCTGAGGGAGACTCAAGCTAGTATAAAATGGCAGGAGACTGCAGAATACTCTGAACAAAGGCGACCTGATTGGGGGTGCTGCCGAGAGGATCGATCATAGTGCCAGAAGGCATGGGAGGAGACTTCTTTAGGGGTTAAGGAACTAGAAGAAGTGTTTGTAAAATGATACTGTCGTGTGGATTTTACGAGCCCAGGACAGTTCATGCTCGTGGTTGCTTTCAATTTTAAGGAGTCTGAAAGCGATAAGAAGACTCTGAAATGATGGAATGGTACTGTCGTGTGGATTTAACGAGCCCAAGACAGTTCATGCTCGTGGTTGCTTTCAATTTTAGAGAGTCTGAAAGCAAATAAGAAGACTCCAGGGGGTTGCTTTTTCGTAGATTTAGTCTCTAAGGCCCAAAGAAGCATAAAAGGATGCAATGAAGAACTCTTCTAGCCGGTGTGACTAGAGTATTCCTTTTTCGTAATTAGTCTACCAGGTCCGGAAAAGGGTTAAACTTATACCAGATAGACGCCCTTTCAGGTACTTTAACGAGCATGAAAGGAAGCAAGATTGCTCAGCGATCTTTTCATTCTTTTAGGAGTCAGAAAAGAGCTTAACGGAAACTCCCTAAGTGCCTTTTTCGTAAAGGACTTGTCTGGCCCGAAAAAGGGATAAAATTATACCGAACAAAAGGAATGGCTAGGCAAGGAGGAAGTGTTCAATCAAGGATCAGTAATGATGACCAAGAACGAGGGTAGGGGGGAACACTGGTGGGCCTCCTTGCGGGGTGAATGGAATGGTGGCAAAATAACGAAACATTTGCAGTATGACAGGAGTGGAGGGCTCATGTAAAAATGTGGAACAATCCGATGGCGGCCGATGTGGCGTGCAAACCGAGGCAGCAAGGTGTCAGGACACAATGTTGAAATTGTACCAGGTGAGAGCGAGAAACGATCTCAAGCATCATCACGAGCTTGGAAAAATGGATCCGGTGATATAAAGGGTGTCAAAAATGGGTAACGGCCGATGTGGCACGTACACTGAGGCGACGGGGGCGTTCTGGAAAAATACCCGAAAAATCGGGGGGTGAGAGCGAGAAATGATCTCAAGCATCATCATTGGCTCAGAAAAATGAATCCGATGACATAAAATATGTGAAAAACAGAGAACGACCGATGTGGCACGCAAACCGATGCGACTAGTGGCATCTGAAAAATGGGCAAAAAATGACGGGGCAAAAATAATGCAACGAGGTGACCATCATGACGGTCTCGTCGTGCTGATTCCAGTGGTGGAAATGGTTCGAAAAAGGGACTCCGTATGGGGTCAGAATGGCCAAAACAAGAAAAAGTCAACTGACTATAAATAGTGGGTGGGTCCAACATGACATGTGTCATTTGTACTATTTGACTTTGACTTGTGATCAGAGTGGACCAAAGCTTAGGTGGCGTTTCTGGACGATCCGACCGACTGATTTCAGATCTGGGAGATACAAGTATTCCGTCAAACTCATACTTCCATGTTTTTTAGGGTCGGGGTTTGGGTAGTGGGTCCTAGGGTTGTTTGTACGGTCCACGTGGGGTGGACCGCGGGTTAGGGGGACGAAACCGCGGTTGGCGACCGCGAGTTTCGAGGTGAACCACGCGGTTGGGGACCGCGTGTTTCTCGACTAGATACGCGGTCTAGTACCGCGTGTTCCATGGAGGAACACGTGGTGCCAAACCGCGGGGTTAGGCCGAACAGACGCGGTTAAGGACTGCAACTGTAGGGCTAACAGCCGCGGTCGGAAACCACGGCAGGAAGCCCTAAAGCCGCGGTTTTGGGCCGAGCTAAGGGGGTCTTCCGGGGGGAGGGAAAGGACTTTTTTAGTTGACATGAGTCTGATGAGTCTACTTTGTGTGATTGACAGGATGCCGCAGGTGCTCTAGAGAGAGCGAGAGATCCCTGATGAGATCATGGCTGTGGTCCGAGGGGAGCGCCATGTGCGATCTGTGCTGGGAATGTGCGGACTACTGAAGTTCGCACAAATACCAATGATACGGTCAACAGCGTTGCTGCTGAACTAACTGATCAGCTTCTGGGAGCCGGACATACAGGATTTCTGAGTACACGGTGAGAGGGTGGACCTCACCCTGACCGATGTATATTTTCTAACGGGGTTGCCCTGTCTAGGCAGGGTAGCAGACACACAGCCGCGGGTCGCCGCGGACGTCGACATGGAGGACATGTTGGAGAGATACTGTGGTCCTGAGGCGAGGGTGCATAGGAATGCACTCCTGGTGAGGGATCTATAGGAGCCAGCAGTGCAGGCCATGGCGGCATGTGTGGTTCGGGTATTGGGGTCCCAGTCACCTGAGAAGGTGTCAGGGGGCAGATGCAGATGATAGAGCGCGTACTGGATGGGGTGTACTACGCGTGGGGCCAGATGTTCCTGACCTGCGTTCAACGGCAACTGAAGACAGCGAAGGAAGCTGGAAAGGGCTTTTGTTATGGTTCCTTCTTATGTGCCTTCTTTATGGAGAGGGTACCCACACTACGGCCACGAGTGCCGAACAGGGCAGGCGGTTTGAGGGAGCCACGGATGGTGCGGTGGGGCGAGATGATGCGTCGCCGTGGTGGCGACGATGTTGGCAGGTATTTTATGCAGGAGTTGTACCTGCAGTGGCTCCAGATACCATTGACACTGGACGACTTCCCATATAGGGACATGGACTACACGGGAGATCCGGAGGCGCCACGAGCACCAGGACAGGCATGGGGTCCCGACGGTACGTATGTTTTTGCTTGCATATTATGGATGTCAAGTTTTATATATATGATAGTAGATTGATATACTGTGACTGACATATGGGTGATCTGCAGATGTGGGCCCGAGGCCGCCTCCAGGACATGTGGCACGGAGGGGGATTGTAGCCGTTCCAGCTCTGCCTGGGCGAGGGGAGGTCCGTCACCGCGATGTGGAGGGGACACTGGAGTCGGTACGGGCACTACTAGACCGTTTGCTGATAGGGGTGACCGACGAGGGATGGCGGGATGTCGATCCGGACGTGGTTCAGGATTGCATGAGGGCACCCCGAGAGTTCAGATCCATAGCGATCCGGGGTGGCGATCTTGGTGGATCGGGCACGGGCACAGGAGCCTGTAGGAGATGAGGACTTGCAGGAGGAGGAGCGAGGGGAGGACTCAGAGGCAGCCGACGCAGGCAATGATGCAGGATACGACTCTCATTAGGGAGTACAGGGGACTCCCCCCGAGTTTTTGTAGCTACGGCATGTATTTTGATGAGGCTTTAGGGATGTATAGCCATTTTTTGTATAGCTGAGTTCAGGGGTACTCAGGACATGTATAGCACTGAACATGTATTTTTTTGATATATATATATGCACGTGGATGCACCTTTTGTTATGATGTTGTTTTAGTTGTACGCATGTGGATGCGCTTTATGATTTGTGATATGTTTACATTGCACGTGGATGCAAGTAGGCTAGGGTGTTGGGCACGTGGATGCCCCTTGTATATTTTATGTGATGCAACATGATGTATGTATGATTAGGTACGTGGATGCCCCTATGGATATGCGTGTGGTTTATGTACATGGATGCAAATGTTGATGCGATGCAATCTTTTTGGGTTTTTATATATTTTTATGAGATGTTATGGGATGATGATGCATGATGTTACACGGTGTGATTGATATGCCAATCTAGGATGTTGTTGGCCATTTGATCTGCGACACTATTTTGGGCTCTTGGGACATGTGTGAATGTTATGGATTCAAACTATCGACTGAGTTGTTTTGCGCGCAGGAATTTTCTAAAAAGGCAGGGATCACGCACCTGGTAGCAGTTGTTGAGCTGGGAGACAAGTAGCTGGGAGTCAAGGAACCCTTGAAGGTGACATATGCCCATTTGGAGGGCAGCAGTCAAGAGACCGGTCACAGCATCATACTCAGCCTGGTTATTGGTAGCAGCGCCTATACATATTCCGTCAAGGTGAATCATCTCGTTGGAAGTGGAGTACAAGACCCATGCTGCAGAAGCCAGGTTGGGAGACCAGCAGCTTGCGCCATCAGCGTAGCCAGTGTAACAAGGTGGAAGATGGTCCATCTGTGATCATGCAGAAATGATGATTTGTGAGATGATGGTAAAAAAGGTGAAAAACAAAAAAGAGAGCAAACTGTACAATGCGGACCAATGAGGCCGCGGTTTCATTTATGGGTAAAAACGCTTAAGATACAACCCATTACGGGGGTTGCACAAAGGATGGCCTTCAGAGTTGGCTAAGATGTATGCCCCCTTGCCGAGGCAGGTCTGCACGATGTAAGGGCCTTGCCACATGGATTCAAACTTCCCTTTACCGGTTTTGTCATGGGCTTGGTCATAGGCGAGGACGAGGTCCCCTTCATGGAAAGTTCGAGGGTGAACATGTTTGTCATAACCGGCTTTGGAGCGGTTCTTGGCAGCTTCGATGTTCTGGAGAGTGGCACGACGGTCTTCATCAGCTTGTTCGAGTGTCAGCAAACGCTACTCGAGGGGGGAGGTGTCGGGGAGAAGCTCAATGGCGATATGTAAGGCAGGAATCTGACACTCGATGGGGAGGACAGACTCTACACCGTGAACTAGATGAAATGGTGTAAAACCAGTGGCGGTCTTGGTGGAAGTACGGTAAGCCCATCAGGCAGGGAACAGCATGTGGTGCCAATTGGACTTATGCTTGTCAACCGTTCGTTGGAGGATGGTTTTTAGGATTTTGTTAACGGCCGCTACTTGACCGTTCCCTTGGGGGTAATAAGCAGAGGAAAATTGGTGTTCAAATTTGAGGAGGGTGGATAACTCACGCCAGACGGCATCTTCGAAGTGTGAACCATGGTCTGAGACCAACTGCTTAGGGACCCCGAATCGAGTGATAACATGGTTGAAAAAGAAATGAGCAGCAGTGTCGGCGGTACAATTGAAGGTAGGCATGGCTTTCGCCCATTTGGTGAAGTAATCAACGGCGACAATGATATACTTGTGACCGTTGGCAGACGAGGGTCTGCACTCCATGAAGTCGATGGCCCACTTACAAAAGGGACCAACGGTGACGACTGGGTGTAACGGAGCAGGTGGTGTCCGGGCCTTGGGGTCAAAAAGTTGACAGTTGTGGCAATGCTTGACCGCAGTAATGCAATCGGTGAAAAGTGTGGGCCAGAAGTATCCGACGCGGACAACCTTTTGGGCAGTGGCCATCCCTGAGAAATGGCCTCCGCAGGCGCCGCTATGACAGTCGTTAAGGACGTGTTCAGCTTCCGCGTGTGTAAGGAAACGACGAAGAATGGTGTCAACCCCTCGCCGGTAAAGGACATCGCCTAAGAGGAGATATCGAGAGGCCTGGTGACGGATACGACGACGACCATTACGGGTGACTTTGGGTCTGAACTTCTGCGTGCGCAGGTATAACAAAATATCACCGTACCATGGGTCATTAGATGAGATAGTGAACAGGTGATTGTCGGGTAACTCATCGGAGATTGGTTTGGCCGGGAGAAGGGAAGGGAGATCAGTAATGAGCTGGGCAAGCGCGAGGGCTTTGGTGCTCTTGGGTGTTCAGAAGGTAAGGTCATATTCCTGGAGGATAGTGACCCATTTAGCAACACGACCTTGCAGTAGTCGCCGGTTTAGGAGATAGACCATGGGGTTAGAGTCGGCGACGACTGTGGTATGACTCATTAAGATGTAGTGTCGCAATTTTTGGACGAAAAACACCACTGCTAGGGCTAGTCTCTCCTCATATGGGTAACGTAGGGGTGGGCCAGACAATGTCTGGCTAACTTAGTAAATGACATGCTCCTGGTGAGAAGTGTCTTCTTGAACCAAGACTCCGGACACGGCATGCTCGGATGCCGAGACATATAGGATGAAGTCCTGGGAGAAATCCAGAGGGGAGATCAGAGGGGCTTGTGTGAGAGCCTTCTTGAGGGATTCGAAAGCAGCTTCTGCTTGCTCATCCCAAACGAAGGGTATGTGGGTACGGAGCAGGCGCAAGAAACCGTGAACGGTAGTGGTGTAATCAGGAACGAAGCGTCGAAGTAAATTGGATCGCACCTGCAGTCTTTGGAGCTGCCGGAGTGTGCGAGGAGAGGGTAGGTCTAAGATGGCTTGGACTTTCAAGGGATCAACAGTAATCCCTTTCTAGGAAACAATAAAACCCAACAATCGGCCTGCCCGAATGCAAAAGACACACTTGTGTGGGTTCAAGCGGATTTGATATTTGCGACAACGCAGAAAAACTTGCCGAAGGTCGTTAAGGTGGTCTGATCGTTTCCGGGAACGAGCTGTAAGGTCATCTAGGTAGACTAGCAGGATATGGACCAAGTCATGAAAGCAAAAGGTCATGGCCCGCTGGAAGGTGGCACCAGCATTTTTGAGGCCGAAAGGCATGACGCGATAGGCAAAGGTGCCCCATGGGGTAGTAAAGGTAGTTTTGTACTGGTCTTCCTTACGGATCTGAATCTGGTTATATCCAGAAAAACCATCCATGAAGGAGAGGACTTCATGCCCCGCACACGCATCGATGAGTTGGTCAATAAATGGCGTGGGGAAGTTGTCCTTGGGACAAGCACGGTTTAAATCGCGGAAGTCAGTGCATACTCGGATGGTGCCTTGCTTTTTGTTAACGGGAACAGGGTTTAAAACCCAAGTGGTATAGGCAATAGGATAAATGAACCCTGCCTTGCGCAGCTTCTCAATCTTGGCTTTGACAGCTGGGAGCTTTGAGGGATGAATGGGGCGTTGTTTCTGACGAACGGGGGGTACATCAGGCCATGTGTCAATGTGGTGCTCTATAATGGTGGGGTCAAGACCGGGCATTTCGGTATAGGACCAGGCAAAGACATCACGGAATTCTAGGAAGAGTTTTCGGTACTCCTCAATCTCTTGCTCACTGCAGGAGGCTCCTAAGGCAATGCATTCATTGACGCCAGGTGGGTCAGAGATATCTATGTGGATGACGGGTGAGATGTTGGCCATGTTACCTTCCTCGAAGGCGTCAGGAGCAGGAATAGGGTCCTTGAACCAGTCGACCTTAGTGGGAAGGAAGTCTTTGGATTCAACCGCTAATTGGGTAGCGGTGCTAGAGGAAGATGCTTCTGGGATGAAGTAGGAACGATGATGCATATCATCCCAGGGATAATCCAGGGCAGTAAGGGCCTCAAGAATCTCCTCATCAGTACGGAAATTTTGCGTCGTCAAATCGGTTGACGAGGGAATGGTAGTTGAAGAGATCATGTAAATGGTATTAACCTCTCCAGAAGGGGAAGAGACCGGGGGGTAGATCTCCTCAATGGTGGGTGGTGCCGTCTCAAGATCCAGATTGTTCATCTCATAGAGAGCCACTCTGTAATCTGGGAGATCGCGACAATGATGGGAATAATGCCCGTAAACACCGCATATGGCACAGGGGTGGTTGGTACGCAGGGATTTGTCTTTAGGCTTGGGAGTGGGGTTTAGTTCGACAGTTGGGATTGTGGGGTCATCGTCGAGCATCTGCATGTGTTTTTGTAATGCTAGTAACTGTGGGCATTGGTGAGTCGCATGGCCCAACTCATCGCACAACGAGCATTTAGGAGGAGCGCGAAACACTAGAGGGTTTTTTACTGTCTTGGGAGGTGGTACAGCAGTGTAAGGTTGTGGCCCTCTGCCCCCAGTGGGTTTGGGAGTAGGAGGGGGAGTCGTGGAGGATGAAGGGGTAGAGACACCGGGGGGTGGCTGAGTGGTAGTAGCCATGGGTTGCACCGGTTGGAGGACGACGCTAGTTATCGGCGGGGGAACGAGAGGCGAAAGGTACCAGACGGGTAATCCCAAGGTTAGCCTATGGAGGCTAAGGGTAGCCATAACTGGGGCGCTTACTACTCCCTATGGAGGGACTAGGAAGGGGATCGTATGGATAGGTGTAACACCAATGTGGCTAGGTACCAATGGTGGTTTAGGCAACAAGGGTGGTTGATTGTTAGGTGGTTGGTTATCATGGGACAAGGTACATAAGTCAGACACTTCAGGCGTAGATGACAGGGGAGGAATGGATTGGAAGGTGGAGGTCATCGGCGCGTCTGAGTAGACTCCAGGCCCCGTAGAGGAAACAAACGAAGTGGTGGCACGAGAAACAGGTTGTTCAACCATGGGGAGAACATTTTTAGGTGCCGCGGGAGCACTGGGATCATAGTAGGTGAGCTGGTCAACCTTTACCACGCGTCCCTCATGGGGGAACATCATGGTGCGAAAAACGGAAGAGGCAACCGCCTGCATGGCATACATGTAGCTACGGCCAAGTAAAAGGTTATAATCCAATTGGGCATTGATTACCTCGATGTCGATAAGGACGGTTTTACCACCTAACTGGACGGGGACATTGGGTAGGAGGCCTTGGGGCTGGGCCGACCGGCCGTCGTAGGCATGTAATGCAGTGGTGGACTGTTGGAGAGTAGGGGATCCCAACTTCTGCCATACGAATGTAGACATAACGCATGTGGAGGTACCTTCATCGATGATGCATCGATGGATGACAAGATTTCGAACGGAAACAGAAACTTGGAATGCTAAGGAGGAAGGCAGGCATGGTTCCGATTGGTCCAAATCAATTGCCATCAAATTCGAATCATGTGGGTCAATCGCCCCAATGGCGGATAGTAGAGTCTTGCGCTGAGAAGGGCAGTTTTTCAAGACTTCTAATGCAGACATGGCTGCGGGAGATTGGGCTAAGTCATCGACGATGTTGTAGTTTGACGCAGCCCGCGCATTGGGGTTATTGTTGATACGGTGAACCGGGAAATGAGGTGCTTTGGGAGCACCCTCTAGTGGAGGCGGGGGTATGCGTAACGTTTGATTAGTGGGATGAGCGTTAGGGGTTTTCTCAGCAGGAGGGGCTTCAGTGGTGGAGCCATACTGGTTCCGACGGGTCTGGAGGTTGATGTCAGCGGATGACATCATCAACAAGTGATGGGTTCCCGAGTCGAACATGGGTTGATCGGGAGCAGCGTACGTGATCTGCTGTTGGGGTTGCATGTTGGCTTGAGGGGGAGCCAACGGCTGAGCGTTCACGACACCTTGGGTTGGTAAGGGGTTTTGCAGAACCAAAGGAGGCTGTTGAGGCTGAGGGGGGTTAGGTGGCACCTGAGGAGCGGCATGCCCTTGGCAATGGGCATCATCAACCCAAAGTTGTCGAGCTCGCTCCAAGTGTGGGCAAGCATGTGTATAGTGGCCATAGACCCCGCAAATAGAACAAAGGTGGTTTGTTCGCAAATTGGGGTTTTTAGCCTGCTTGGGCGGGCGATCAGGGTTTTGGTTAGCAGGGGATGCATTATTATTGTCGGGGGGATTCACTGGTTGACCAGCTTGGTCTGCAGGTTGGTTGTTCCCACGATTACGGCCCTTTCCGCGGTTTTGTTGGCCCTGGTTGCGTTGGTTATTTAGGTTGTGCTGCGGGTTTTGTTGGGCGTAAACTTTCCCTTGGGCAGCAGGTGGATTCTGAGGTTGCGCAGGTGCTGGAGCAGGCTGCGGTGGATGGTATGTAGGTTGAGGCTGAGCAGGTGCAGCAACTTGAGGGGGTTGCTGATATGGCTGCAGAGCGGGTTGTGGGTTTGCCGCAGGGGCTGTCTGTGGCGGGTAATAAGCAGGTTGGGCTTGTGAAGGCGCAGGAGCTGGGGCAGCCTGCTAGTGGTAGTAAGGCTGAGGTGCGACTGGGGGGGCATAAGTGGGAGTCGCATGACCAAAGCACTGAGGTGGACATGAGGGTCCATGGGAATGGTGGTGATGTGTCATGGGAGCATACGAGTTTGTTGCTCCAGACTGTGAGGTAGCCTGCGAAAGGTCGGGGCCAGGGGTAGGACGTGTAATGGAAAATGGTTGGGGATGTGAAGAAACATGGCCAATGATACCGTCTGCAGCGTGGGATGCCCCCGGCGCATCGTGCTGGGAGGACTCGCCGCGAGGGGCGTCAGGTATAATGGTATAAAGGTAACCCGACTGGGCGTAAATGAGGTCGAACTGTTGGGCATTAAGGATGGCCTCTTCTTCAAACTGGGGTCTTTCTGATGCCACATCCTTAGCAATAACAGGGAGAAGGGATTTGAGGAACCAATCTAGGAATATACGGTCGTCTAATTTGATCTTGCATAAGCTACGACGTCGACGCCACTCATGGATGTGGTCCGTGATGTGGGTAGCCGTGTTTTGTCTACAAGATAGGAGGATCTCAACGCCCGCGTCATAGCGGACAGGCAACTGGAAGAACTACAGGAAGGTCGATGCAAGGGAAGCAAAGGTGGCATGGGTCCCATGAGGTTGCTCGATATACCACTTGGCTGCAGAGCCAGTGAAGGTGCGCTGTAAGAGACGGAGGCGAACAGAGTCATCCACTATGCAATTAGAGGAACACCTTAAGTGGAAAGACATGATATGGTTTTTTGGGTCCTCACCGGCCTTGCCCTCAAACTTAGGGATGTCAGAGGGGAGCTTGGTAGGCATATGAGGCCACGCAGGGTCGTGTCGAATAGGATCGTTGGTCAATCTGGCCAGGTCAGGTAGGTTGAGGCTAGCCATGAATGGCAAACTGGAAGAAGGATGTGACACAGTAGTGGGTTGAACCAAGTTGGGGCCAATGCCCCCAAGTGGAGGGACAGGATTTGGGATGGTGCCCCCAAGTGGGGGAACTAAGGTGGTGGAGGATGGTCCGGCACCACCATGGGTAGTGTGAGCCACTGAGGGAGTGGGGATAGGTATTCCCGCTGCGGGAATAGGTGCCGTGAGGGGAACGGTAGATGGGGGCCCCATGGAGGGCATACCCAAAACAGGGGTAGTAACTGGTGTAGTGGTGGATGTGCCACCAATGGTCCCTATAACAAAAGGAGTGGAAGTCGTGCCAGCCATGGGGCTAGTAGGGGCAGTGTAAATAGGGTTCTCAGACTCTTCGTCAGAATCGGAGGTAAAGTAAGGAGCGTCAATATCTGGTGACGGAGTCCTATGTCACTGACGAGTGGAGTCAAGTGACAAGGCTCTAGATCTGTGATGAGTGGTATCAAGGGATGATGATCTGAATCTATGACGGGTGGTGTCAAGTGAACCGTGTTGTGGGGGCTCGCCCCTGAGGCGCCGAGAATGTCTCAGGGACTCAATGGTGACAAATGGTGTCAAATATCTGTGGGTTGAGGTGAGTAGAAAAACAGCTCAAAAAAGCCTAATGCAACCGAGTGTGTAGAAGGAGAGCTAAAAAACAAGGCACTCAGGCCAACAACCAACTCAAAACACCTACTGTAACAGCTGTGCTACAATAAGTGGAGTATCAACAAAGATGGTCAGAATACCAACAAGCAGCAGGTTTCCTAGAAATATAAAATGGTGGACTCACTAGACCAAAGGGAGGTAAAGGAGCATGCAAACACCTAACTAAAAGTATTCTGACTCAACTAAACATATCCTCTGCAAGGTGATGAAATCCAAGTTAGACAATATGAATAGGAAAGCCAAGTGGCTATGATATCCCCCTACCAGGAGGGACACTGAGTAGTCAATCCTAGAAGAATGGCAACTAAGATACCTCGTTCATGACACGTCCAGAAAGGTGAATCTGCCGTTTAGTCCGTTTACCGCAATACCCCTATACAGGGATATCCCGCGAACTGCGAAAGGTAGTCCTTCGGTTACTGAATGGAGTGCGGTATTCCACTCAGGCCTCCGGAACCAGTCTCCCGACTTCAACCCTCCTAAGGGAGAGGCCCTCTGATAAACTGGTCGTGACCGTGCCATAAAGTACTAGGGGATTTTGGTTCCCTATTTGGACAACAACTATGTCTCAAGTGTAAGTAACTGAGGGGTGTTATTGGAAGCCTATCCCCCCGATCCTACCTAACTACAAAGATTCTTTTGTGTTCCCCAAGTGGGGTTAGAATATTGGTTGAGTTAGTTACTTTTTAAGGCTCACTTGAATTATGTGACAGAGTGTGTGCTCGTGAGGTGATGAACCCAAAATAGAAGTGCCACAAGGGGGGCAACTTCTTAACTATCAATAATGATGGAATTTAAACTTTAACTTGCAAAATTTTCTGAATTAAAAATACTGAAATTTTTAAAAAGATTCTGTAAAGGGAACAGAAAGTATGTTGCAAAAAGGCTATAAGGAAGTGGGGCTGCAGGTAGGACAGAGGGCTGTTCAGATGCAGAAAATATTGCAGCAAAAGGGGCTGGGCTCAAAACAGAAAAAATGCAGAAATCAGACCACGGGTCTGTGGCGAATCAGAACAGGCGGACCGCGGGTTTAAGGGAAACAGACACGGTCAGGTCGCAGCTATCGGGCTGATAGGCGCAGTCGGGACGCAGGAAACGGGGAAAAAGACGCAGTCGGGTCGCGGCAAAAAGGCTAACAGATGCAGTCGGGATGCCGGAAAGGGGCTGGAAGCCGCAGTCGGGACGCAGAAAAATGGCCGAAAGGCGCAGTCAGATAGCAGCAAACAGGCTGATTAGCCATGGTCGGATCGTAGGTAACAGACTTGAATCTGCCGGCAGGGCGTCGGAAACCGTCTGAGAGCCGCGGTCGGGTCGCAGGTAAAGGCTTGAAAGACGCGGTCGGGACGCGACTGCAGAGGGAAAAGACGCGGTGTACGGCGGCCAAAAGGGACAGCCGAAAGAAAAAAAAATTTTAAACGGAAACCAGAAATTCAAAATCTAGGGGAGTCGCCAAAACTGTAGCTAGGGTTTTACCCCTAGCTTGTGCAAATGAGCACCTACTAAGGAGAATGGACTCCTTAGTAGCAGTTCAGTAAATGTGAATTATTAAGCTAAAACAGAAATGTAAACTACTCTAAAACATGTGCATGAAAAATAAACAACAATTTGTAAACAATGGTTTTGTATTAATATTACCTTCAATGTGAAGGTTGATGAAGCTCCTTGCAATGTCCAAGAGGGTTGCTCCAAGCTCCAATGTGCTCCTTCTCTTTCTCCAATGGTGGAAATGGGCCAAAAGGGGCTCTCAAGGTGAAAGTGGCTCAATGGTGAGCTAGGGTTTCAAGAGAGATTTTGGCAGAGTAAGGGTGCTTATGATTGTGGATATGAAATAAGGGATCTCCATCACCTATTTATAGTTTTTTGGTGGTGGAGTGCTGACCCATGGTTTTGGGAACCATATGGTTTAGGGCAGCTATATAGGGTTTTTTCCTCCTTTTCCTCATTATTTTATATTTTTTATTCCCTTTTTAGGGGGTTTTTGCTATTTTTAGAGGAATTTTGGATATTTTTGGAGGAAAAAGGGGTTTTTTAGCCTTTTTGAGGCTATTTTGATGGTTTTGTGGCCTTTTGGAGGCATTTTAGGCCTTTTGGAGGCTTTTTAGTGGGATTTTTTGGGATTTTAAGGGAAATATGGTAGGAAAATGTACAAATGAGCCATATAATGTGGTAGATGAGGTAGTGAACGCTTTTTGGGTGTTAACACACATCAAATTATAGCGCCTCGAGCTCTTAATTACTCATGTATCTAGAATTTTCGCAAATTGAGCCATTAACAAACTTAATTTGTTGTTATGGTTCAATATAAAAGGTAGATTGTCGAGACTCAAACATGCAGCGAGTCGCACGGATCCAATTGAATTAGGCTTGATTCCATTTCCCCTCCATCCCATACCTATATATTGTCGCGACAACCGTTGAACAACAAAATTTGATGCCCATGCCCCTATGATGCTAACGTTACGAACTTGCTTGGTATGGACGATTTTTTTTAATGTTTTTTTGAGCTATGTGTTATTTTTTCTTAGGCGCCTAATGTCCATCATTCTTACACCTCTCAAGCTTGGAGGGTTTCCCTCTCACCGGTTTGAATTAGGGTTTTGGTTGGTTTTATATATATATTTTGGTCGTAGGTTTATTTTAGCCTCGTTTTGCTTAGTGACTTCTTTTTGTACATAGTTAACAGTAAGTAATTTTCTCATGGTTCTAGTTTTATTTTAATACTATATCTAGTTACAACGTCTTACACTATGCATAAGATCACGCAGATGACCCAATATGGTTATTGCATAGTCTAAGTATTTTTTCTATATAATGAAGTGTGGTCTAAACCTGAAAAATACAACAAAATAGTTGTTATTTTAATGAACTGTAAAATTAATGTTACATATATATCAAATTAATGTGTTCAAATTCGTTTTTATTGAAAAGATACCATTTTATCATGTAGATATTAAGGAGTGCTCAATTGTTTAAGATTGCAAAAATTTGGATGAGCAATATTTGTTTCTTGCATTTTGTTGGGGGAAGGGTTTAGTTAATTTATACTTGTCAATTGAAGTACAATTATTTAAATTGCCCTTCATCTTTGAAGGGATCCAAGAACAAATGCCCTTCCAATAAAAATTAAGACCCACCCTTCAAATTTGATCACAACATAATAGTGTATTTTTTTTTTAAATTACCATAATTTTTTCGGATATCCAACGTTCTTGCCATACCACCGACGACTAAGCACGTCGGATATCGGCCATTTTTACATGGAACTATCGTCGGATATCCAACTTCCACTTCTAAGATATCCGATGTTCTTGCCATACCACCAACGGCTAAGAACGTCGGATATCGGCCATTTTTACATGGAACTATCGTCGGATATCTGATTTCCACGTCTAAGATATCCAACGTTCTTGCCATACCACCGACGGCTAAGAACATCCTATGTCTACCATTTTTACATCGAACTGTCGTCGAATATCCGACTTTATATTAAGTGTTGGTCGTCGGATATCTGATGTCCACCTTTAAGATATCCGACATTCTTGCCATGCCACTGACGGCTAAGAACGTCGGATACCAGCCATGTTTACAGTGAATTGTCGTCGGATAACCTACTTCATATTAAGTGCGAGTCGTCAGATAGCCGACTTTATATTAAGTACTAGTCATCGGATAACCAACGTCATATCCGTCGGAAGTTGGTGTCGGATATCCGACGGTGTGGCCTACCGTCAGATATCAACCAAATTTTGACTGACGTTTAAAAAAGATGAAGGTTGTCGGATGGTCGACAGCAAGATGTAGAAAATCCGACATATATGTCGTCGGATTTTGGGTTCAAAAAACCTAGTGAGGAAACTATTTTCTGTGTTTTATATAATCTTATTCATTATTTTGTAACATGGATTGTCCTAGTAATCTCTAGCATGCTTGAATTCATGTAATTGAATTCCATGAATGATATGTCCGACATACTTAAAAAAAGAGTTGAATGATATGTTGGACATACAAGGTCATAGGTAAATCATTCCTTTTTTTACTTTGATTACGATGTCCCTTTTGAAATATGTTGCATAGAGCTTCATGGTATTTCTAGACTTGGTAGATTTGTCAAATAAGCCAGAGGGCAAGGAATGCAGAAGAAATACCTTATTATCTCATTTGAAAACAATGTTATATTTGATGAAGAGTGCATTCATTATAATGTTAGATTCTGCCACCATTATATATCATTGAGCTAAATTTATGATTTTTTTCAAGAATAACCACAAATAAGTTTGAAATATTAATTGGAGCCTGACAGGTTGAATGAAAAAAATTAGTGGAAAAAATTAGCAAAATTAAATTTTACAGTTTCAGTTTGGCTACCTCTAAATCCTTTCTGTTGTCATATGACATCATAATGGGTTGTGACTCAACGCTTTCTAGTGTGCACTGTGAGAAAATTTATGCGGTTAAATATTTTTTGGTATAAATACCATCTCACAATTGAAGCATTAGCTCAATTGGTAAAGATATTGTGTGTGAGAACACGAGGTTCTGAAATACTCTTAGAGATAGTTTGCAAATTTTTTTGCCGGTACTTTGCTAGTCATGGTATTCCATTTGCAGGTATAGTGAGATAGAAGAAAGCTCATCCACCATTTCTAAACATTCACCCTTTTTCCTATCCAGATAATAATATTGCATAGAGTTTCATGGTATTTCTAGACTTGGTAGATTTGTCAAATAAGCCAGAGGGCAGGGAATGCAGAAGAAATACCTTATTATCTCATTTGAAAACAATGTTATATTTGATGAAGAGTGCATTCATTATAATGTTAGATTCTTGCCACCATTATATATCATTAAGCTAAATTTATGATTTTCTTCAAGAATAACCACAAATAAGTTTGAAATATTAATTGGAGCATGACAGGTTGAATGAAAAAAATTAGTAAAATTAAATTTTACAGTTTCAGTTTGGCCACCTCTAAATCCTTTCTGTTGTCATATGACATCATAATGGGTTGTGACTCAACGCTTTCTAGTGTGCACTGTGAGAAAATTTATGCGGTTAAATCTTTTTTGGTATGAATACCATCTCACAATTGAAGCATTAACTCAATTGGTAAAGATATTGTGTGTGAGAACATGAGGTTCTGAAATACTCTTAGAGATAGTTTGCAAATTTTTTTGCAGGTACTTTGCTAGTCGTGGTCTTCCATTTGCAGGTATAGTGAGACAAAAGAAAGCTCATTCACCATTTCTAAACATTCACCCTTTTTCCTGTCCAGATAATAATATTGGAACTTACACATAAAGTAGTGAAAGATGTGTATTTAATTGAAAACTGCATCCTTACTTGAAAAATGATGCAGCCCCCTAATAATAGAAAATGTCTTCATTGCTCTAGGAAAGTACAGTTTCATAAGGTAGGCAATGACATTTCTTTCATGCAACTCTACATAGCCATTACACCATGTGTATCTATGTGTGGTTGTGAAGAGATGTTCAATTAGATTAGAAATGTTTACAAAGAATTATATTGTTACCATTAAGGGCCATCGTAATAGAGACATGCTTATATTTATGAAAACATAAAGCTAATGCTAGGTTATTAGCCTATCAAACCAATGGTCAACGGCCTTTTGAAGTGTTATATTGTCTATAAATTACAGGCATAGATTTATTTGTGCTAGAATAATAATAATACGTATGTACAATCCACCAACCTTTTACATGGATCCATTCTACAGGATTGCATATATGGTTACAGGAAAAACACACAAATTCTAACAGTCATATGTATTTGTTATGGGATTCCTGCAAATGCAATCAATATTAGCAATGTGAGGTTGTTCCCATTGATACAAAAATGAATCTTCCCATTACACATTCAAGCAACAATTTTTCCAACTACAATTGAAAATGGGGACAATTTCTTCTCAAGGAGGGAGGAAATGATGAGCACTATGGGGTTAAAGTGCTTATCACACGTAAATCTGTGTTTTGTCCTTCGTAATTCTGTCTTATAGTATGCTTCATATTAAGGGGTTTCATTTCTAGTGGAATGTAACTCCCATCTAGCCTTCTAGATGCCACCTGTAATTTTTTATCCCCTCTAGAGATTCCTTTAGGTGTAGGTACCTTATTGTTATTTTGTATGTATATTGCACTTAGATCCATGGCTTCTGATTTAGAATCAATCTCCTCATAAAATCAATGCAATCTAAGCCCCGGATGTGATTTAGACCCCTGTTTCATAGTTTACACTAGTTTACTAGTGTTACTCAGGCCTATACTTTGATTTCTTGTAAAGAAGTACAAGGTTTCTCTAAGGACCACATGTTGACCTGTAATAGTCACTGCAACAAATTTACTATGAAGCTAACCATGAGTAATATCTTGGGCAGGAGCTCGTTGACGGGAACCAAAAATACAAGGAAAAATTTGGGTTCATCTTTCTGATCTGTGCCTCTGGAAGAAGCACTCCTGAAACACTAGATGCTATAAAGGTCAGATTCTAAATTTGAGCGTCATCATTAAAGTAATTGATATGCATATATGGCATGTGATCCTTCCTTTCATTGTCTGCTTGACAATATCTGAATCATATCGCAGTGAGAATTAGAATGAGTTTGAGCATTTCATGATATCTATGGACTTTCTTGCTTGCCCATTTCTTGTGTTTGGACTTATTTTAGTTGGCTGTTGTATTTGTGTGTGGTTTTGTAAGCAACTGGAAAACCTGATCTTCTTGTTTTCCCTCTTTCATTACTCTAAATCCATTGTAAGAGTGGATGTTGATAGATTATTTGGATTCTTTGGGCAGATTAAATACCTTCAGCGTGCTGCATTATTACTTGTTTGCATAGTGACTTGATATTAGGAAGATGATAAGAGTGTATAGAGCTGGCAACATCTTGCTGCAATGCTATGACTGGTGCTTGTTTCCAGTGGTTTGAAGATTTTCACCTGCAAGAGAGGATTCAATGTGACTACCGAATATGCAGAGGATGTACATGTAATTAGTTGTAGAAAGGCTAATATATTAATACAAAGTTGTGCTATCAAAGACACTGAATCAGTTCTGCACTTGTATGATTATGTTTTTGTTTTTTAGTCCTGCTAATTATTCTCAATTTTGGAGTGGGGTAAGATGTAACACCAATTCTATTGCTATCCTGCCCAATTTCCACTATTTCTGATGGCATTGCGAATTGGCGTTCACGTTCAATTTCATTGGTAAAACTAAAAAAACAAAGTCCATAACGATACCTGTATTTCTCGGTCTAGGAAGCCTGTAGTATCAGATGAATGGATGAAATTGTTTCGGGAATCTGGATTCCAAAACTCGTTTGTCTCGGTGTTTCAAAAAAAAAAAAAATGGTGCCCAATTTGGAAAGGGAAAGGGTATGCGCGGGGTCTAGTGGGAAAGGTGAATTTGAATGGGGTATGCGCGAGGTCTGGAGGGCAAGGCGAATTCGAATGGAATTGGGATGTAGGCTTCACCAACCCCGCTAACCTGCATTAACTCATTCACGTGGACGTCGAGGAAGAAGGGGCCACTTGAGGATCGCATCGGTGTCAGGGGGATCGTGAACGTGTCGGGACAAGGGGACAGGGGTCTGGTGCCTGAGTGACAATGATGCAGTCACTCTACGGCCAAAGACTTCATACAACTGAAAACAGAGAACAGATCTAACATAGAATCATAAAACAACGAGAGTCTCGAAACAACCGGACATAAAATATATTGATATTGAATAATAGATTACCCTTACACTGTAATTACCCACAGGTGAGGCACGCAAGTCTCTTATATAATTAAAATCTAGATCCAGGCTCGGAATCCCTCAATACTAACATTTAAACAAACGAATCCCCTAATCTATGCTACAGCAGAACCCCGCAAAAAATCTCCGTCAAGCGAATTGAAGGGCACCAACGCCTTTGGCTCGCAGGTCATTCTAAGACTCCAAGTCTCTCTCTCCCCTCATGACTGCATCGATTGTCTTCTTTTCTAGATCACAATAATGAAACGTGGCCCTTCAATAGTATGGAAGGCTGCCACATTTCAACACCTGTCAATAACTTGAATAGGAAAGGATGCGCTG
Organism: Larix kaempferi; assembly: GCA_027924585.1. Lineage (NCBI taxonomy): Eukaryota > Viridiplantae > Streptophyta > Pinopsida > Pinales > Pinaceae > Larix > Larix kaempferi. Next base: position 4,587,631 of record BSBM01000584.1, read on the forward strand.
GTTGTCACAGTAGGAAGACAAATGTGGTTGAGTGGAGGTGAGTGTGGATGCCCCGCATCATACTCCCCTCGTTTAAAGAATTATGAACCTCTTGTTTCATAGCCTTAAATTTTGTTTTCTTCAACTTTCTCCATCGATCAAAATACAACCCTAGAACCCTACACAACAACAGCCTAATTAGCAACAACCACATCAACAAACCTTGGTATAAACCATCTTTCTCCATAAATTCATTTTTCAGATTGTCATTAGTGCTCTGCTCAGAAACGTTTAGTGATTCTTTCATAGCCTTTTCGCGTTCAACTGCATTAACAATTGGAACACTGCCAATTTTCTCGGTTACACCTTGTTCAATGTCCTTCCTTGGCATCTCAATTCCTACATGCATGAGCTGCAAATAATCAATTTTCTCTTCTGCTACAACCTTTTCAATGTCCTTCCTTGGCATCTCAATTCCTACATGCATAAGCCGCAAATGAGTAATTTTCTCTTCTGCTGCAACCTTGTCAACTTCATTTTCACTAAAGGAACCATTTTCCTTCCCAGCATCCCAATCTGATGGCCTGTCTACATCTTCAGCCACACTCTTTATGCATTGCCCAACCATTTGTTCTTCCAACAATGGAAGAATTTGTTCCTCCTCCTTTGCTCCCATGTGCTCAGCAGCACTGTATTCTTCTTCTTCAAGTGCTTCACCTTCTTCCGGGTAGCAAAGCACTTCCATAACTGCTTCACTTTCTTCTAGGTAGCAAAGCACTTCCACAATTGAGTCCCCCTTTGAAAACTCTCTCTTTTCAATTTGATGTCTTTCTTTCTCCTCCAAGGCCCTTATCACCTTTCGTATGGCTCGGATCTCCACTTTTCTCTGTAGTCTTTCATCACGCTCTTTGATTAGTTTCCTATTTTCTTATATCTCTGCCCTGATCCATTCTTTCTCTTCTTGGCTCACCTGCTTCTCCTTTTCCATTTTTTACTTTTACTTGCCAATCTCTCTTTGGCTTCTCAACAACTTGCTCTCTTAAAGTTGTTCACGGTATGGCTTTCCCTAGCGAAACCCACTGGTAACAATAATGCACCTCCGTGCAATCTAGTGCTCTTTCGAGCAATCTAGTGCTCCTCCGAGCACACTTGGTTCTCCTCTCGAACCAACTCTTCAGCTCCTCCGAGCTCACTTAGTTCTCCTCTTGAACCAACTATTCAGTTTAAGCAGCTAAGTCTCCAGCGATCAGTCTGCAACAATGGATTCCCCTCTGGACCATTGTGGGTTGCTCTGATACCAAACTGATGCAGTCACCCTGCAGCCAAATACTTTAGACAACTAAAAACAGAGAACAAATCTAACATAGAATCATAAAACAACGAGAGTCTTGAAACAACTGGACATAAAATATATTGATATTGAATACTGGATTACCCTTACACTGTAACCCACAGGTGAGGCACGCAAGCCTCTTATATAATTAAAATCTAGATCCAGGCTCGGAAGCCCTCAATACTAACATTTAAACATATAAACAAACGAATCCCCTAATCTATGCTACAAGTGAACCCCACAAGCACAACCCCACAGAAAATCTCCGTCAAGCGAATTGAAGGGCACCAAAGCCTTTTTCTCGCAGGTCATTCTAAGACTCCAAGTCTCTCTCTCCCCTCATGACTGCATCGGTTGTCTTCTTTTCGAGATCACAATAATGAAACGTGGCCCTTCAATAGTATGCAAGGCTGCCATGTTTCAACACCTATCAATAACTTAAAGAGGAAAGGATGCGCTGGCTGTCACAGCTGGAAGACAAATGTGGTTGAGTGGAGGTGAGTGTGGATACTCCACATCAGACAACTCCGGGGATAAACTGCTGGAAAGAGGAACGAACGGTCATCCTTCATATCAATGGTGGTGTACTCATCGGTTATTGCAATCCCCGCCACTTAGGCGAGCCTTACTGAACAGACAGACTCGCCTTTAAGGCGAGCCTGTCAGATGTGAGAACCATCCATCATCCATGGCGTGAGTAGGGAATCCATCAATCCATGGAAATTTCGGTGACCGAAAGCTTGGATACGTTGGAAATCTCACCGGGCAGAATCCGTAAACATCACTTCAAAAGTTGTCCTTCTATGAGCCAATGCTTCCCAGCTATCAACGCCATGCACCCATGGATTAGATTACTTAACCATCCATCTTCCATGCGATGCGCCCATGGATTGGATTGAGCCATATGACTTGAAATTTGAATTCCATAAAAAGGAGGGGTTGAAATTTGAACTTGCTAAAGAGGCGGGCTTTATTTGAAATTGAATTGAATGATCTGGTTTTACACAATTTGGGAAAATAATTTGTTTTAAGTGGTAGAACACTTCTAAGTGACTGGTTCAACAAGCAAGCAGTATATAGGAAGTTATAGTTGCTCGATACAGAAGGAAGGGCCATTTCAAACCACAACCCGCCCAAGCCACGAGTGAATCAGTGGAAGCCAAGAGCAGTTCGACAAGATTGGATTCAATCTTTTCTATTGAGTATGGAACGAGGAAGAATTGAAAGATTTAAAAAGGAGAGAAAGAAAGCCCAGAGAAATCCGACATGTTTGGATTCGAAGTATTCGATTGGTGAGAAAAATATTATATCCGAGAGGAAAATGCATGCGCAATACGTAATGAGACAATTTAGAACCAGAGAAGAGACCAAATTGGATAAGACTAGTTGAGTTAGATGTGTAAAGGATTATGCATACAAAGAGGTTTTGATAGTATAAATGATTATGCATACAAATAGCTGCAACCTCTTTGTAGTTGTTGGTTTTGTTGAGTAGTGTCTGATGACTGAGACTCATGTGAATAGTTCGATGGCGTTTGATTTCTAGTCAGGGAACTAATATGCCACTGCATCATGGAGTTTGTAACTCCGATGGAATTTCTAAATTCCAGCAGATGGAAAATTTCTCCCAATCTGAAGATTCATGTGAGGAAATGAAGATGGAGAGCAAACTTGGATGAAAGGAGTTCAAACATAGTTACCAAATTTGGCCAAATATATTAGAAAATTCGTTCGATTCAGCTAAATTGTTTGGTGAAACTTGATTGGATTCGCGTGCAAAGAAAAAGGATTAAATCCGCAATGTCGATGCCTCCATCGGACGCGGGTTTGGACTCATTAGAGGGTTTAAGGTTATTTTAAGGCTCCAATCAGATGATAGAGCTCTACGCTCTTCGGTGAATCAAGCTCTTCCTGAGATTGCCTTCTTTTTCTACGAACATTATTTTTTGTCTTGATAACCAACAGGCTGGTAGCAAAGATGTAGTGTGATTGAAAATGAACAATGATGCTGCCTTACTATCATTTTTGAAGGTAGGAATGGCTTCCAATCGGTGCTTCCAGCATATGCTTCCTGATTACAATCGTGAAGGTAGGAATGGCTTTTAGTGAGTCTCTCTAGCTTAAGTGGGTTTGGAGGGTTCACGGCTTTTTAGGTTTCAATATGTTTTCTATCATGCTACTTTCTATCATGCTTGCCTATCATTTTTGGTAGCTTTAAAAATATATATTATACTATATTTTGCTGAATTTGTCTATTGTTTTTCGTTTTTTTTCCGAATTGTAAATAACGTATAAGAACTATTTTCTTATCCTATCGAATTCAAACTAAAACTTAGTACCTATGGTTCAAGACGACATGTCTATCTTGAGTACCATCAGTCTCCCAATTGTTATGTTATTAGATGGGATGTTTCCCAATCACATAAAAAATGGCAAATCTTTATGTTGTTGAGTACACGACTCGGAATTCGAATCGTGTCACTCATTTATGTACATTATTATTGTTTTGTGAGATTTCAAGTATTTATATATATGTGGGGGGGGGGGGTTAAAGTCTTGTACTGTAAGAATAATGAACTGTGTAAACTTCAGATTTGGTATGAGTTTAATAAGTTATTTATCCGTGAAAACTTCATATCCTGTTGGGTTAAAAATATATTTTCCATCATCCAATTCTTTTTAGTTTTTTTCTTTTGTTATGAATATGAAAAGCATATGGCACAAAGTGAAATAGAAAGTGTGGCATCAATGCATTGAATTGAATTATTTAACTTCTAAACTTAAACTTATTTTAAATTGAATTGAATTTAACTTCTAAACTTAAACTTATTTTAAATTGAATTGAGGTAAATTATCCTTATTGTAAAGGAAGAGAGAGATGTATTAAATTAGAAGAGAGAAATGTGTTAAGAGATTAACCATACTTTTAAATTTAGAAGTATAATAACCAGAATTAAGTTGAAGAAAGAGAGACAATGTAGATATTCCAATTTTCATAAACTTAAACTTATTTTAAATTTAGGTAAATTATCCCTATTTTAAAGGAAGAGAGAAATGTATTAAATTAGAGGAGATAAATGTGTTGAGAACACTAACCATAATCACATTTAAATTAGAAATAAAATTAGAATGATAACAAAAATCAAGTTGAATAAAGAGAGACAATGTAGATATTCCAATTTTCATATGAGGCATTTTGTTTTCCTCATCCATTATATATTATATATAGAATATTTTCAAAAGATTTTATAAAGTCCAATTCCTTATCCTAAACCTGCCTTTTTTAGGGTTTTGATTGGTAACTCAAATATAATAATAATAATAATTGTATATGATGTATTAATGTTGTATTTATTTTACTTGCTACATTACTTTTATGAAGAAATCATGAAAATATTAAGATTAAGGAAATAAATTCTATTTTTATTTTCAATTATGATATATAATCTATATACCCAACAAATATGTATATACAACTTAATGGAATGAATTAGTTAAAATTGCATTTTTTAAATTTTTTTAATTAAATTTAAATTTATAATATATAATTTTTTTTCAGAATATCAATAAATTATTTAAATGATAAAACTAAGATGGAATATTTTATTCAAAATTGTGATATCATACCTATTAAAAAATTAAATTTTATAAAAATAATAAAATTACATTAATTAGGTTTTTTTTTCAGATTTTTTTTTATGTGAATACAATAATTAAACCTAGGTGGAGAGGGTAACACTCATTCCTCCCAACCACCCAAATTTATTAGGTTTAATAAACTATATTACCATATTATTAAAAAATAAATTATAATAAAAATAATAAACATTACAAATATAATAGTAAAAAAAATACTTATAATTATTTGTAAATTTTCATTTTTCAAACATTAAATAAGATTTACAAACCCATGTTTACAATATATATATATATATATATATATATATATATATATATATATTCTAGATATATTATATCTTATTTCACATTTTTCATATATATATATATATATATATGATACTATATAGGATTCATAAAATTGTAATTTATTTAGGACTCAAGAAGTTTAAAATAAATAATATTTTTTTTTTTTATAAATATATATTTATTTTAATTTTAAATTTATTAAATATTTTGTAGAATCTTAAATTGTAATTTTTTAGAATTTAGAAGATTTAAAATATATTTATATTAGTTTACCATGTTTTTAGTTTTTAACAATTTATTTATTTGATTAGTATTATTTTGATATGTTGTCTTTTACTAAGAGGCATATTTTAAGGGTGAAAGTTTGTTTCGTTAGAAAGCTAGGTATTTGTGAATAGCAAACCATGGAAATTAGTGATGGTTAATTATGGATACCATCATCATTGTCTCTAGATGTAGAAATGCATTTGTAAAATGTTAATAGTATAATTCCTAATTCATATATTTGTATCTTGTGTATGAAAAATAGTTTTAACTTATGAATTGAATCTCTAGATGTAGAAATGCATTTGTAAAATGTTAATAGTATAATTCCTAATTCATATATTTGTATCTTATGTATGAAAATTAGTTTTAACTTATGAATTGAATGATTAATGTACTTTTTAAAGCATCTATTGACATATATTAAATGGAGTTGAAGAATGTTTAAACGACATTCCTATTAATCCATAAATTTGATATTGTTGTTAGTAGGAATAATTTAAAGCAATATTGAATGAAGTTTAATTACGTAATCAAGATTATTGAGCATTGTGGTTCGACAGCCTTTATAAATGGATCACTAGTGTGTTTGGATGAGATTAATGAAGATAAGCCTTTATAAATGGATAACTAGTGTGTTTGGTGAGATTAATGAAGATAAGCCATTATGGATAACATTCTATGTGTGGGTTCACCCAGAAAAAGAGATTTATTTCCAAATTCTTTTTAGAATTTTATGTCACATATATAAATTTTAATTCTATGACTTGAAAAATCAAATTTTACCTATGGATTATTTTTCCATCATCCATTAAAATTGGACTCCATCATTTTAATGGTTTTTTCATTATTTTTTTCTTCAAATTCATAATTATATTTTAAATAAACTATACATAATAAATCATACATCTATTATATATATGTTACATAATGTTAATGGTGATCACTATTTGACTTGTCATGATTAAATATATGATTTAATGGATGTAAACTTTGGAATGGTCAAGTTGTAACACTGCATAAATATTTGCTTTTGTTCTTTTTATAGATTAAGTAAAGTCTATGTATTCATCCATTAAGGTTGAACTTTGTCTCCATCTACAACTAAGTGAAATGCATAAATATTTGCTCTTGTTCTTTTTATAAATCAAGTAAAGTCTATATATTCATCCATTAAGGTTGAAATTTGTCTCCATCTACAGCTAAGTGAAGCATAAGTTTGTGAAATGCAATCTTCATCGACTTATTGGTTGGTTGAAAGCTGAGTAATTAGTATGACCTATATGTTTTTTTTTCACTAATAAATTATATTATTATTTTCATATAAACTTAACTAATTAAATATTTAATAAAAATATAATTATTTTTTATGAAAAAAAGTTATCCTTTACTATGACCTTGGAAAAACGATAGCCCAAATAACTTTTTGAGAAGTCCTCGTGTATTTGTTTGATTTAAATTTAGTTTTTATTTTATTTTTTTATGACATATTGGCAAACCATTTATAAAAAGGGATAATAATTTTATAATATAATTTCAAATTGTACAATAAATTTATAATTTAAAATGGTATTGTTGTTTAATATAATTAATTTAATTGTATAATTTAACATGATAAATATTTAAAGTAATTATTTTATATACATTTAATTAAGTTGTTAATTTAAAATTAATTGTATTGTAATTTTATTTCTAATTTTCACTTAAACTACAATTAAAGACTAATTTTGATTCTAATTTTAACTTGATTTCAATTTATATTTAATTTTAATTTTAACTTAATTTTTATTTACGATGTATTTTCATTTGTTTTCAATTACATGTAATTAATTTTAATTTCATTTTTAAACTTCAATTATGATTTTAACTTTAACATTCACTAATTTAATTTTAATTTTAATTTTCACTTCAACTTAAGCTTCTATCCTAATCTAACTTCAACTTGACTCATTTCAACTCCAACTTAAAGCATAACCTTAATTTTAACATTAACTCTAAGGTTTGTTTTAATTTTAATTTTCCTTTAATTACAACTGGCATAAATATGCATGCATTTGATTTTAGTTATACCAATAGGTGTTTTTTATTTTAGAATTTGGGGTGAACTAGAGCCTATGCTTTTCCTAGATTGCACGAGGATGAGACAAGTGTAATGTTGAGATTGATTTTATGGACGTGTTTTCAAAATAAACACACACACACACACACATATATAGCTATGATTGATAACTGGTAACTGATGCATGGATAATGGGAGTTCTTGTAACTAGCATGAAGCATAAAGAACAAGTAACTTATTTGTGACACTTAGCTTGTGACCTATCTGTATTTACAACCACAAGTTAAGTGGTTATGCTAGTTTTAACTTTGCATTCCAGCCACAAATTTAACTCTTTGTGTTCTAATTTAAAAGTAACTTTAATTTTTATTAATTGTGTATTTATGTGTCATATACCTTGAAATTTCATAAATAAATAAAAAAATTCATGTGTAATATACCAATCACTATATAAAAATAACGTCATTACATCGTTCGCATTTAATAGTTCTGTAACATAATTATGTGAATGTAACATCCCCAAATTTCACAAAAATTTAAAATTTTCTAACTAGCATTAAATGCTTACATTTGTTATGCGGAAGTATCATTAATGATAATTTAATTCATTTAGTCACCGACTAACTATGTAATATGACAACACATTCTTCAATTAGTCGTCAATGTTATAATTACATTACATCAATTACATGCTATGTTTATATTTGGTCATAAATGTCTTTACTCCATGCGAATGATTGAATGCATGTATTAATGTTACAACGACATGCTGGATGTTTTAATACTATCTTTGTTATTCAATATTATTATGATTACTTATTATATGTATAAGCATCATCATTTAACTTAGCTCATACTTTTCTGTTGTTTCGTTCATCGATACTAACTATTTTATTTTTTATTTTTTATGAAGGGGTCCTATGGGCACCCCAAGGCTTACTTAGCTACTAGCTAGCTAACGCGTCTTAATATTCCTTTACAGACTTACAGGGGAGCAATGGCACTTCCAAAATTGTACGTATATAAAGGTCGATATTTCAAAACTTCTGTTAATCTCCTCCCGAGTTTATTATGTCACAAATAACGTTCATATCATGTAAAATAGCTAAAGGCTTGGTAGCTTAAGGCATGCCCTAGTTACTTTATTATTATGATAACATGGTTCTTTTTTTTAACTATGGCTTAAAACATGATAAGTGATATTAACCAAGTCTTACTAATACGTACTTAAGACTTATTGCATTATTGATTTATTAAGTGGCAAGGTCTTAAACCTATGGCCATGATTATAGCCACGAACCAAATTGTCTAACATAGAACTATGCAAAACATTTATATTTTATTTATCAAAAGTTGTATGGTAGTATTATATCATACTAAGGGTTTAAAAACTTGGGATATGAAAACGTATAACGTGAAAGCTTGGCAATATGCAAGGTCTTAAACTATAGTTACGAATCCAGATTCAAATGTAGTGAAAACAAGTTGGCAGGAGTATTGAAAGCTCGTCTGCGTTAATATTTAAAGCACATTAAAACATCTTAAGTGGAATTCTTAGTGGAAAGGTTACGTGGAAGTGTAATCGTTGGCCTACATTTTTATTATTGGCAAGGGGTTTGAATATACAATGAGGTTTGTCCAAATGTAACCACGATGGAGAGCCCTGCTAGTTGTAATGTTAAATGTTAATTATTGTGGTCTTAATGGAAAGCTTGTTGGAAGTCCCGTGGTCTGACTTCACGTGATGGTTTTTGGGTTTTGCGTTAAACTTAGCTACGGTTTGATTGACCTCAGCGAGGCTTAACTGGGAACATTCATTTGGCATCGATAGTGGTAGGAGAGGCTGACCGCCTCTCGAAAAACTAGGGTTTGTAAACAGTTGCTGCAAGTCCCTCCAGGGTTTCAATACCGAGACCTCATAACCTGCATCTTTGTCAAGTGCAAGCTATATGAACCAGAGTCTTTTTACAATAGTTTTTAATCCTTACAGGGATCGATGGTGAATCTTAGCACCACAGGTTTTGATGCTATAAGCACAACCATCACATACATTGGTGAAGTTTCTTGATATTTGCTTAGACGCGTTAATAAATTCGAAGGTAATGTAGCAGTCAACCTTAAGTGTTTCATCGAGTGTTTTAATGATACATCGTTTTTAAAAATAATGTGTTTGAGTTACTTCTTTTATAACATGATTTAACCAGCTGCCTTGTTGATAACCTTGACAGGTCAATTCCTCGGCATTTCTTTAAGGCTGGCAGGAGTGGGATAAGAGCTTCTTTGGACCTGGTAAGCCTCAGTGATTCCCTATGGGTATCCTATTTGTAACTCAGAAGGAAAAGGTGAAGCTTGGTACTAATGTTAGTTTGATTTTGGTTTCGCCGAGATTTCTTTTAAACTTGTAATTTGATTTTACAGTTTGTTGTAAACTTATAAGCCGTATGGTTTGACCCTTGAGCCCTTGATCTCGCGTTGGTTTCTCAACGCTCTTTCGAAAAATGTTCTGTAAATAAATTTTATGGTTTTAATAAAGATGACTTATGGATTTTTACTGTATAAAAGTGTTTACTGTTTGAAGCTAGGATTACGGCTTTCTCGTAGCTCTTGTATGAATGTTCGGATTCATTGTGTTATGGATGGTACGAGTGTTTCTAGCTAGGAAAGTAAAGCTGGGTTGAAACCCTAACCCTGTATGTTTAAAATGTTGATATTTCAATGGTTGTGTTGTTACGGGTTTCGAACCCCAAACTTAATGTGATAACTTATATAATGAGATGTAGGTTGGGTGAGTCGAAAATTCAAACCCTAAACCTTTATGTGTTTGATTACTTGCAGCATTGTGTTTACAACTTATAAAATGTGTCACTAAAGGGTGAGCCCTCACGGGTCTTTGAACTCGGGTTTTGTATTACTTCCTTAGGATTCCTGTGTTGCATTTTTATTTGTGATATAAATTTAAAACTGAGCGATGCCTTTTCAATCCTCGAGCCCATGCTGTAATCTTAATATTAGATAATGAATTATTTAAGTTTTGGCATTTGTGCGAAAACCCTACAGTCTTACGATGGTGATTAGGTACAGGGTTTCGACCCTGGTATAGGTTACAACTATTTGAGGTTGTTCTGTCTAAAAGTTCCTTGCATATTTTAATAGTTGAGATCTTTGTTTATTAAAAGATCTCCGTGTAAGATATTTTTGATGAATAAACGTAAATGGAATGGTACGAGATTTGTATTGTTTAATTAAATGTATGTATACAGTTACCCTTCTATATGGACAAAAGACTCTGTATAATGAAACTGTATATTTTTTGATTTGGTTTAATTGAAAATAAAATTCTTGTAATATGGAATTTGATACTACTAGGTTTTTACGAAATACATATATATTGTTTATAATACTTAGAGGTTTGGTGTTGAGAAGGATTCTGCAATCTTTAACAGTTATTTGATTACTAGTACTTATGAAAGAATAATGCTATGTTTTAACTTAGGTTTTGTTATGAGTAAGAATTTGATTCGAAGGTTGTTACATCTGTACTAAACTATAAGATGCTAGGTAATGTGTTACTATTTAAAATTATGTTTATTAGATGAGTAATATTTTACTACATACAATACATAGTAGTTTTACTGAAATTAGGACAGAATGGTTGTACTGAAATAAAACATATTTATCTATGATATTCAATTATTCAAATCTATCTATAATTTAACTTCTCTGTACTAGAGTACGACACTTTAAAACAGTGTGTGGAAAAATGCAAAGAAGTATTTCATTCAATCATAATTTCATTATTCAGAAATGAATCTTCAAATCAACATTCTAATCTAGTAGTTAAATAAAAGACAATTTTCTGAAGTAGATAACAGTTCAGAATTAAAGCATTCAGAAAAACTAATATGATAGAAAATAAATAAGATAACACAATGAAAACCTGTTAACAACAGAGGGTGACAAACATCCAAAGGAGCCCATTCCACCCAACCTTCTCCTGAAGATAGCCAAATCACTTGCCTTAAGACCCCCGAGCCTGTTCACTGAACCACCAGGACGAAGATGCTGTGTGGAGAATGGAATATATTACTTTGCAACTTAGCAGTAGTACTTAACAGTAATACTTCTGCCTTTAACAATATTGAACTCAGCAATGTGGCTGCACTAGTTCAGAAATGTAGTCTTAACTCACTTAATCCCTTCCTATCCTTCCCCTCATCGAATCTCTAGTACTGTCTTGTCTTTCTCTTTCAAAAATTATCACAAGGTAAAACTGAACAACTTCTTGCTGAATTCGATGGGTAGATAAAGCATGCCTAGGCCTTTGGTCAGTTTCTTTTGTTAATGAGCCACCTACTCAGTTCCACTTTCTTGGGGAACATGACCATAAAAATAGGGAAGTTTCCCCTTGCAACAGCTAGAAGTGAATTGGGCATGCTGCCAAGTGTCAGTTTGCTCTCCACCCTAGTCCATTCCTCCTAGTGGGTTAGTGAACACTCATTCAACAGCCTCCTTTGGATATTTGTCTCCTCTTTTATTTATTAATAATAAAATATTCAAAGTAATTAATTACAGTCATCCTTAACCCTACTTGGTCAATAATCATAAAACTTGACAATAACATAAAACAAAATGTTTTTTTCACAACATAAAATGTTCATAATTTGGGTATGTGACAGTGAACATCACCATATTTCTAATATGTAAAAATTGACGTAGCATAAGTAAAAGTTGACGTTACTGTGTGTAGTCACTTACATGATTCTTATAATTGCTAAATGACAGGTTACACGATGTTTGTTTGCAAAATTTTTGGCGTGCCGTCATCATAACACAAGTGATGTTTATTTGTTCGTTTTACGCTTATTTAGTTAAATTTTTACGAAGGCTTGCCTAGCTTTTAATCTTGACCTCGCCTTAACTAATGGGGATTATGATTTAAATGTATAAACCAACACATGGGAGACCATGAATAAAGGTCGTGATCCCATTAATGTAAAGTGTTAAGGTTCCTCCAAGGGCCTTGATGAAATATTTTTAGCTCCAAGGCACAAGGTTTAACATGGAAAAGTTATGCGTTAATGTAAAAGGGGCTAAGGGTTTTACCTTAGTTAACTTTGATTTAAAAAGCAATTAAATATCGTTTGGATTTGTTGCCATTCATGTTGTATAACATGTTGTTTCCATTAAATTTGTTTGAGATTCATCCACAAGTGGTTGCCTAAATAATTACTTGTTTAATATGTTCATAACGTGCATGCATTATGGTGTCCACGGGTATGTATAGACTATGATGACCAGCCATATCCGCTAGGGGTCAACAAGTCATTGTACACGTAGGTAGGATGTGTAGTTAAAAGAACACTTTTAATTTGAATTTTTATGACTTACTATGGTTTATTTTGATTTTTGTGTACCATCAGTTACAAGTGCCACCATCAGTTACAAGTGCCTCTGTTCCACCTCCCCACTTCCATCTCGTTTTTCCACCCTCTCCCATGAGTCACCCCCCATTCCATCTAGACCCCTCCCTCTGTCCACCTTCGCTCGTACATCCAGTCTCCCCCATTCATCCATACTCCCCCCTTTGTCCATACCCCCCTCCCCCTCCGTCCATCCTCCCCCCTCCATCCAACCTCCCCAATTCTTCCACGCCCCCCCCTTCCATCCAGTCTCCCCCATTCGTTCGTCCATGCCCCCCCTTCCATCCAGCCTCTTCCCTTCCTCCACATCCCCTCTTGGATCCATCCTCCTCCCTCTATTTAGGACCACCCTCGACATCCCATTTATCCCTTCTAGGTCAATACCCTCTATCTTACAATAGGTATGGTTTCATCGTCCACGACATCCTCATCCACCCCATACCACCATGCCCTCTTCCACCCTACCTTCTTTAGTTCCTTCCACTATTGTGTCAACTAATCTTCCAACCTCCATTCATACATCTACAGTGATTGCATATGTAGTTCCTACGACTAAATCTGCCCTGCCCCCCCCATGATTGCATCGGAGCAGGTTGTCCAGCCAACTGCTCCACCTACTAGCCCTGAATTCCAATCATCTCCATTTCCTGAGGCGTTCACAGTGAGAGTTAAATTAATTTATGAAAATATTGTGAAGCATTCAATCATGGTTTAAATTTTCACTCCCAATCATGGTTTAAATTTTCACTTTTAACTTCAATCATGGTTTTAACTTTCACTCCCATTCTAACCCTAACTTAATTTTAATTTTAATTTATTATAGTTTAAATATATTGACACATTCATCTTTTAATTACAATATATGACCATGGTGATCATTATAATTTAAATTTATTGTTGTGTAGTATATAAGTTCTCCATGTTTTAATTTTATGTTTTTTTAAATCCAACATTTTATATTAAATTACTAGAAATACATAAACTACAAAACCACTTGGTGACCTTCCACTTGGGAAACTAGGTCAACCAATGTCGAAGCTCATCTAAATTCTTGAGTAGTAGTCCAAAAAAGCTAAAAAAGTGTCCATCTCATGGAAATTTTTAGGGGTGAAATTTCACCAATTGGCTATTTTTTGGGCCTTTTAAAAAAAAAAAATCACTATTTGGTCATTTTTAGTCTTTAATATCGCCTATATTTACATAAAATATATGTTTTTTTATCATAATATTCGCCAAAATTGACAGGTTTTAGTATTAAATTGTATGATTCATATTTAATATTCGCCTACCAATCTATATTTATATTTTTTTCAATCCAAAATAAACGCCTAAAATACTATACTTAAGTATATTTTTATAATCCTTAAAAAATACCCTGGTCCATCTGGGGGAGTTCTGCCTTACATAGGGAAAGTAGAACATTCCCCAATTGTCTAGCTAGTAATAAACATAATTGGATAAAATAAGAAACAATAACACATCCACTATATATAAAAAAACAAAACTTTAAACTTTATAATAATAAAAAATTCAAACAAAATTAAAATTTAAACTATAGTAAAAATTTAATTATAAAAACAACACCACCACCAAACCCCCCGTGCGCTCCCCTACCTCCTCTACCCTCCCCCCCCCCCTCGCGCTCCCCTACCTCCTCTACCGTCCCCCCTCCCTCGCGCTCCCTTATCACAAATATCTTATATTTACACACTAATTAATCCTATCACATTCCATCTTTTCATGTGAGACTTGAACACTACAAGTTTGGATTTTGTTTCTCTTTTAAATATTGATGTTGAGTAAAGCTCATGGTTCCATAACTAAAGCTCACGGTTCCACCAACAGTGCTCATGGTTCCATAAATAGAGCTCATGGTTCCACCAACAATGCTCATGGTTCCATAAATAGATCTCATGGTTCCATAAACAGAGGTGGAACCATGAGCATTATTGGTGGAACCATGAGCTCTATTTATGGAACCATGAGAATTGTTGGGGGAACCATGAGATTTAGTTATGGAACCATGAGAATTGTTGGGGGAACCATGAGATTTAGTTATGGAACCATGAGATCTAGTTCTGGAACCATGAACATTATTGGTGGAACCATGAGCTCTATTGATGGAACCATGAGCTTTAGTGGAACTATGAGCTTTATTGATGGAACCATGAGCATTGTTGGTGGAACCATGAGCTTTAGTTATGGAACTATGAGATCTAGTTATGGAACCATGAGCATTGTTGGTGGAACCATGAGCATTGTTGGTGGAACCAATAGCTCTATTTATGGAAACATGAGCATTGTTGGTGGAACCATGAGCTCTATTTATGGACATTGTTGGTTCCATGAATATTATTGGTGGAACCATGAGCATTGTTGGTGGAACCATGAGCTCTAGTTATGGAACCATGAACACTATAGGTGGAACCAAGAGCTCTATTTATGGAACCATGAGCATTGTTGGTGGAACCATGAGCTCTATTTATGGACATTGTTGGTGGAACCATGAGCTCTATTTATGGAACCATGATCATTTTTTGTGGAACCATGAGCTCTATATATGAAACCATGAACATTATTGGTGGCACCATGAGCATTGTTGGTGGAACCATGAGCATTGTTGGTGGAACCATGAGCTCTATTTATGGAACCATGAGAATTGTTGGGGGAACCATGAGCTTTAGTTCTGGAACCATGAGATCTAGTTATGGAACCATGAGCATTATTGGTGGAACCATGAGGATTGTTGGTGGAACCATGACCTCTAGTTATGGAACCATGAGAATTGTTGGGGGAACCATGAGCTTTAGTGGAACCATGAGCTCTTTTGATGGAACCATGAGCATTGCTGGTGGAACCATGAGCTTTAGTTATGGAACCATGAGATCTAGTTATGGAACCATGAACACTATTGGTGGAACCATGAGGATTGTTGGTGGAACCATGACCTCTAGTTATGGAACCATGAACATTATTGGTGGAACCATGACCTGTAGTTATGGAACCATGAACATTATTGGTGGAACCAAGACCTCTATTTATGGAACCATGAGCATGGTTGGTGGAACCATGAGCTCTAGTTATGGACATTGTTGGTGGAACCATGAGCTCTATTTATGGAACCATGAGCATTTTTGGTGGAACCATGAGCTCTAGTTATGGAACCATGAACATTATTGGTGGAACCATGAGCTTTAGTTATGGAACCATGAACTCTATTTATGGAACCATGAGCATTATTGGTGGAACCATGAGTATTGTTGGTGGAACCATGAGCTCTATTTATGGAACCATGAGAATTGTTGGGGGAACCATGAGCTCTATTAATGGAACCATGAGCATTGTTGGTGGAACCATGAGCTCTATTGGTGGAACCATGAGCTCTATTTATGGAACCATGAGCATTGTTGGTGGAACCATGAGCTCTATTTATGAACATTGTTGGTGGAACCATGAGCATTGTTGGTGGAACCATGAGATCTAGTTATGGAACCATGAACATTATAGGTGGAACCCAGAGCTCTATTTATGGAACCATGAGCATTATTGGTGGAACCATGAGCATTGTTGGTGGAACCATGAGCTCTATTTATGGAACCATGAGAATTGTTGGCGGAACCATGAGCTTTAGTTATGGAACTATGAGATCTAGTTGTGGAACCATGAACATTATTGGTGGAACCATGAGGATTGTTGGTGGAACCATGAATTCTATTTATGGACATTGTTGGTGGAACCATGACCTCTATTTATTGACATTGTTGGTGAATAAGTGTCTTTGGATGTAAAGACACAATTTGTGATGTGCATTTAAGTAAATGACGTTGTCTTGTGGATCTACATACAATTGATTCAGCCAATACGCGGCGAGCCACATTACAGTCTTTTGAACGAGTTTTTTTACCAATCGAACTGAATGCAGCAGCAAGAGATTTAACAATGTGATTACTTGATTCGGTATTCTTCAATGTTCTTATGCCTAACTTTTTTCTAACAGTTGCCATACTTCTAGATTTAATCAAAGCTAAAAAAAATTAGCATTTACCGGCTTCAGATTTTGGTTCAAAATATTGTTTCATTATTTGAGAACAATGACGAAGGATAGTGCGTTTAGCCACCTTACCTTCCATGGAAGTCAATTCGCTCTCGTCCACTTGTATGCATTTAGGAGTTCTCTTTCGTTTTGATGCGAGATTTCTTGTCGTTTGAAATGCTGGAGTGACGTTTACATCCACTACATGATGACAACTTCAATTAGGAGATTGAACCACCCGGCATGGTTGTTGCGGAGTCTCGTCAGAAACATAATGATTGAACTCTTCACGGGGTTGTCCGCTTAATAATGGACCAATATTTTCATCTTGTCTATAACTAGCTTGCATTAAAGTTGCAATATCTTCCTCAGCCTCTACGTCAGGTATTTGTTGAGTGGGAATGGGAAGTATTTGCTCATCCAATGAATGCTGACGATTTCTTGAATGTTCCCTCTTCTTTTCTTTCTTATTTTCAGCTTCTTCGGGTGTAAGCATCTGCCTCACTGACTTTCGACCTCTATTACGTACATTCCCCATTGAAATCAACCCAAACTTGTACAAAACCTATGGATCTATGTAATAAATGAATAAATTGCAAGTTGAACAGTACGCTCTGCGAGGGTTCAAAAGAATTCTGTCTTTAGCTACAGTAAAATTGGCCCACGGCCCTCAACCCAAGATTATTTATTAAACACATATCTCATATGCGATATAACGCATGTCCGTTTTAATGCATATGCGTTATATCGCATATGCAATATGAATTCTATGCTTTTTACTAACGACTAGTTTGTATAACGTGATCACTAAATCGCATATGCGATATATCGCACATGCAATTTAGTGCATATCAAATATTGAAACCTCATTTAACCTTATAATGGAACCCATACACATGGTTAATACCTCGAGACCTATCCTCAATGCACATAACCTCATAATGGAACCCATACCCAACCTAGAGGCCAAATATCCCATCTAGAAGGCATGTGTGGTGATTAAAGGACTCATTTATAGCTCATGAGCCATAAAGCTTCATTTAGGTCCTAAGCCCCTACCTTTTCTTCCATGACCATGATCAAAGTCCCAACCTTATAATGACACCCTTATCCCATTTAGACTCCATTTACAGGGCTTGTCGTAGTCTGGGACCTTGTCATTTGTCCATGAACCATAAAAACATCATTTAATCCCTAGAAGATTGGATTTATCCTTGGACCATGGTAGTGTCTTCAGAACTATGTCTTGTCTGGAAATATTCATAATGGTTCCTATATGACCATGGTCAACACCTCGAGAACAATCTTCAATGCATAAAATAGTCTAATGGCACATATATCCCATAGTAAGGCTAAATATCCCCTTTAAAGGCATGTGTAGTGGTTTAAGATTTGTTTTTGTTACACCTTTGTCCCATTACCATGGTTAAGACCCTGAGACCCATCCTTAGTGCATAAAACCATATAATGACACCCATATCCCACTAAAGGCCAAATATTCCATCTATAGTGCATGTGTGTTGATTTAGAGACTCATTGTCTTTTCTTCCATGACTATGGTAAATGTCCAGAGACCCATCCCTCCCATCCAAAACCCTATAATGGCACCCTTATCCCCTTATAATACAATTTAGACTCCCAATATTCCATCCAAACGATCTATGGGGTGGCTCATGGTCCAACATTACATTTATTAAGCTAAAAGAGGGGTGGGGGGAGTCAAAGGAGGGAGAGGAAGGTGTAGATTGAATCATGGGAGGGAGGGATGGATAGGGGAGAGATATGGGGGGGATGAAGAGAGGAGAAATATAAGGGGAAGGGAGGGATGGGTCTCTGGAATTGATATGAGGGTGGACTAAAGGGAGGAAAAATAGAAAGGGAAGGAGAGGGATGGATGGAGTGGTGGTATAAAGAGAGGCATAGAGTGAGTGAGTGAGAGAGACAAATGGGGGGGTGGTTAACGAGTGAGAGGGGGAGAGTCAAAGAGAGAGAGAGAGAGAGAGGGATGGATGGAGTGGTGGTATAAAGAGAGGCATAGAGTGAGTGAGTGAGAGAGACAAATGGGGGGGTGGTTAACGAGTGAGAGGGGGAGAGTCAAAGAGAGAGAGAGAGAGAGAGAGAGAGAGAGAGAGGGAGAGAGGGGGGGGGGGGGGAGAGGGAGAGGCAATGCTGGATGGAGGGATGGTTAGAGGGTGAGAGAGTGGGATAATAACAATGAGAGAGTAGGGATTTAGGGAAATGAAGGATAGTCAAGGATGGTTACACCGAGGGATAGATATGAGGGATACAAGTTTGTGTGTGTGTGTGTGTGTGTGAGAGAGAGAGAGAGAGAGAGAGAGAGATGGATATTAAGGAATGGAGAGATGAATGAGGGATGAAGGCTTGAAGGTGGAGAGAGGAGGTAGGGGGAGAAAGTGAGGGATGGAGTGAGTGATAGGATGGAACACATGGAGATAGAAGGAGAGGGTGGGAGGGAGAGGGGGGGAAGAGAGAAAGGGTTTTGGTGGGAGGGAGGGAGGAAGAGAGAAAGGGTTTTGGTAGGAGGGAGGGGCAACAAAGGAATTGTTTTAGAGGGTGTGTGGATGTGTGTGTGAGAGAGAAAGGGTTTTGGCAGGAGGGAGGGGGGAAGAGAGAAAGGGTTTTGGCGGGAGGGAGGGGAAACAAAGGAATTGTTTTAGAGGGTGTGTGGATGTGTGTGTGAGAGAGAAAGGGGGAAGATTGGTTATAGAGGGAGAGGGGGTGTGGTGTTCCAAGACCAAGAGGTGTGTAAGTTTGTTTGAGGGGGGAGTGGTGATATTATGAAGGAGGGGGGATTTAGGCAAAGAGGGGGAGAGATAGAGGGGAGGAAAAGGGGAGAGAGAGAGGGTTGAGGGACGGTTATAGAGGCAGAGATAGTGATGGAGAGAGGGTGTGTGGATGTGTGTGAGAGTGACAAAGGGGGGAAGGTTGGTTATATAGGGAGAGGGGGTGTGGTTTTTCAAGACCAAGAGGTGTGTAAGTTTGTTCGAGGGGGAGTGGCCAGATAAGGAAAGAGGGGGGATTTAGACAGAGAGGGGGAGAGAGGAAGATTGAGAAGGAATTATGGGGAGAGAGAGAAGGTAGGGGGAGAAAGTGAGGTATGGAGTGAGTGAGAGGATGGAACACATGGAGGTAGAAGGAGAGGGAGGGAGGGGAGAAGCGAGAAGGAAGAGAGAGGGAAGGGAGAGAGAGGGAAGAGGGAGAGAGAGAGAGGGACGAGGGATGGTTATAGAGGTAGAGGGGTGGTGAAGGAGGGAAATAACGATGGTTAGATAAAGAGGGATGGAGAGAGGGTATGTGGATGTGTTAGATAGACAAAGGGGGGGAGGTTGGTTATAGAGGGAGAAAGTGTATGATGTTCCAAGACCAATGTATATGTATTTTTTTTTTTTAAATTGACATATAACCATATACAGAGCCTACAGTTGTTGTTTACCCTGTTCCTCCAATTGAGGTTGATCATGTAGAGGAAACAAAAAAGGAATCCTAACTTGGTAACCTCATCATCATAATACCTCCTTTGGACTAGCCCTTGAACCTCCAATAATCTGACCTCATTATCCACAACCATTCACAAAGTTTAGGCTAAGCGTACTCCTTTTGCCACACTTACACTAAACATCTTTGGAGGGGCCAATAATTACCATGATCTTTTTCTTTTAAATGGGGTTTCTCCCAAAGCCTTTCCAATAACTTGGTAAACTCCTTTTTACTCTCCTACCAAGCTACTAAAGATTAAACGCATATGCATTATATCGCCTGTGCGATATGAATTGCATATGCGAAATGAATCGCATACGTGATATGAAACGCATATGCGTTAAAACACATATGTGATATGAAAAAGGATAAAAACACATATGCGTTTTTTTTAAATTTAAAAACTGGGCGGGAACAAGGCTTGGCATGATGTTCGGAAATAGCTTCGGACTACCAAACCTATTGGCTAGAACAAATAAACCAGGGCTACTGCCTGTATTTTAGAACTCTATCAATATGCTCAGTTTCAATGGCGTGTTTTGCTATGACAAACACAATATTTTTTTATGAAAATATAGAATATTGTAGAGTACGATCTAACGATTCTGAATATGTAATTTTTTCATAAAAATGTATGTTTTATTTATTTATTATTATTTTTCTAAATGACACACCTCAGTTTTCGAAAATACATACATCAATTGGTTTTTATATAACTTTTGATTACCTTCACCATTTCCCAAGAAAACTATATGGTGCACCAGAGGAGACTGAGCTCTACAATCTTATATATAGAAATCAAGGATTTTATTAAATATTGCGCCTAAAGTGTTGCACCCGCACATAATGTTTTCATTTCAAGGTTTTCTGACTTCAATAATTAATAATAATAATAAATAATTCATGATTTTTTTGAAAAAATAGTGTTGCACATGGCCCATATGTCCTTTATATGTCAATTTAACGGAAACTAATTTTATAATCATTTACAAAAAACATTTATAGATAAATGTTATATATTATGAAATCTGATCCAATTACCTTTCTTTTGTATTTTTACTTCATCTTTAAATCCATTAAGGAGTACCCCTAATTGTCACCTAAAGTCAGAGGTTCCAGGTTTTTTCAATATAATGTGGCATCTAAAGTGTCTTTAAAGGAGTCCATGATTGTGCGTCAGCCATTTTGCGTCAGCCCTAGAGTTAATGTTAAAATTAAGGTTATGCTTTAAGTTGGAGTTGAAATGAATCAAGTTGAAGTTAGATTATGATAGAAACTTAAGTTGAAGTGAAAATTAAAATTAAAATTAAAATTAGATTAATGAATGTTAAAGTTAAAATCATAATTGAAGTTTAAAAATGAAGTTAAAATTAATTACATGTAATTGAAAACAAATGAAAACACATAGTAAATAAAAATTAAGTTAAAATTAAAACTAAATATAAATTGAAATCAAGGTAAAATTAAAATCAAAATTAGTCTTTGGATTGTAGTTTAACTGAAAATTAAAAATAAAATTACAATGCAATTAATTTTAATTAACAACTTAATTAGATGTATATAAATTAATTACTTTAAATATTTATCATGTTAAATTATACAATTAAATTAATTATATCACATTTAAATTTAAATTAAACAACAATACCATTTTAAATAATAATAAATTTATTGTATAATTTCAAATTATATTATAAATTTTTTTTTTTTTTTTATAAATGGTTTGCTAATATGTCATAGAAAAATAAAATAAAAACTAAATTTAAATAAAACAAATACACGAGGACTTCTTAAAAAGTTATTTGGGCTATCTTTTTTCCAAGGTTAGAGTAAAGGATAACTCTTTTTCATTAAAAAAATTATATTTTTATTAAATATTTAATTAGTCGAGTTTATATGAAAATAATAATATAATTTATTAGTGAAAAAAAAATATATAGATTATGCTAATCACTCAGCTTTCAACCAACTAATAAGCTGATGAAGATTGCATTTCGAAAACTTATGCTTCACTAATTAGTTATAGATGGAGACAAAGTCCAACCTTAATGGATGAATACATAGACTTTACTTGATCTATAAAAAGAACAAAAGCAAATATTTATGTAGTGTTACAAATTGACCATTCCAAAGTTTACATCCATTAAATCATATATTTAATCATGACAAGTCAAATAGTGATCATCATTAACATTATGTAACATATATATAATAGATGTATGATTTATTATGTATAGTTTATTTAAAATATAATTATGAATTTGATGAAAAAAATAATGAAAAAACCATTAAAATGATGGAGTCCAATTTTAATGGATGATGGAAAAATAATCCATAGGTAAAATTTGATTTTTCAAGTCATGAAATTAAAACTTATATATGTTACATAAAATTTTAAAAAGAATTTGGAAATAAATCTCTTTTTTTGGATGAATCCACACATAGAATGTTATCCATCTATAAAGGCTTTTATCTTCATTAATCTCATCCACAACACACTAGTTATCCATTTATAAAGGCTATCCAACCACAATGCTCAATAATCTTGATTACGTAATTAAACTTCATTCAATATTGCTTTAAATTGTTCCCACTAACAACAATATCAAATTTATGGATTAATAGGAATGTCGTTTAAACATTCTTCAACTCCATTTAATATATGTCAATAGATGCTTAAAAAAGTACATTATTCATTCAATTCATAAGTTAAAACTAATTTTCATACACAAGATACAAATATATGAATTAGGAATTATACTATTAACATTTTACAAATGCATTTCTACATCTAGAGATTCAATTCATAAGTTAAAACTATTTTTCATACACAAGATACAAATATAAGAATTAGGAATTATACTATTAACATTTTACAAATGCATTTCTACATCTAGAGACAATGATGATGATAGCCATCATTAGCCATCATTAATTCCCATGGTTTGCTATTCACAAATGCTACCAGACACTTGAAATAACTAGCTTTCTAAGGAAACAAACTTCCACCCCTAAAATATGCCTCTTAGTAAAAGACAACATCCAACTTTTGTTTATACATATCAAAATAATACTAATAAAATAAAATAAATTGTTAAAAACTAAAAACATGATAAACTAATATAAATATATTTTAAATCTTTTAAATTCTAAAAAATTACAATTTAAGATTCTACAAAATATTTAATAACTTTAAAATTAAAATAAACATATATTTATAAAAAAAATTAATGTTATTTATTTTAAACTTCGTCAATCCTAAATAAATTACAATTTTATAAATCCTATATAGTATCCTATATATATAAAAGAAAAATGTGAAATAAGATATAATATATCTAGAATAAATCATATTTTCATTCAATAGAAATATTTTTGTAAACATGGGTTTGTAAATTTTATTTAATGTTTGAAAAATGAAATTTTACAACTAATTATAAGTATCTTTTTTATGTATTTATTATTTTTATTATACTTTATTTTTTAATAATATGGTAATATAGTTTATTAAATCTAATAACTTTGGGTGGTTGAGAGGAATGAGTGTTACCCTCTCCACCTAGGTTTAATTCTTGTATTCACATTAAAGAAAATTCTGAAAAAAAAAAGAAAGAAAATCTAATTAATGTAATTTTATTATTTTATAAAATTTAATTTTTTAATAGGTATGATATCATAATTTTGAATAAAATATTCCATCTTAGTTTTATCATTTAAATAATTTATTGATATTCTGAAAAAAAATCATATATTATAAATTCAAATTTAATTAAAAAAATAAAAAAATAAAATCAATTTTAACTAGTTCATTCCATTAAGTTGTATATACATATTTGTTGGGTATATAGATTATATATCATAATTGAAAATAACAAGTAGAATTCATTTCCTTAATCTTAATATTTTTATGATTTCTTCATTGAAGTAATGTAGCAAGTAAAATAAATACAACATTAATACATCATATACAACTATTATTATTATTATTATTATTATATTGGAGTTACCAATCAAAACCCAAAAAAATGCAGGTTTAAGACAAGGAATTGGACTTTATAAAATCTTTTGAAAATATTTTATATATAACATATAATGGATGAGGAAAACAAAATGCCTCATATGAAAATTGGAATATCTACATTGTCTCTCTTTGATCAACTTGATTTTGGTTATCATTCTAATTTTATTTCTAATTTAAATCTGATTATGGTTAGTGTTCTCAACACATTTATCTCCTCTAATTTAATACATTTCTCTCTTCCTTTAAAATAGGGATAATTTACCTCAATTTAAAATAAGTTTAAGTTCTGATATGAAAATTGGAATATCTACATTGTCTCTCTTTCTTCAACTTAATTCTAGTTATCATTCTAATTTTACTTCTAAATTTAAAATTATGGTTAATATTCTCAACACATTTCTCCCTTCTAATTTAATACATTTCTCTCTTTCTTTACAATAAGGATAATTTACCTCAATTCAATTTCAAATAAGTTTAAGTTTATAAGTTAAATTGTATTACCAATGCATTGATGCCACACTTTCTATTTCACTTTGTGCCATATGCTTTTTATATTCATAACAAAAGAAAAAAACTTAAAAAAATTGGATAATGGAAAATATATTTTTAACCTACAGAATATGAAGTTTTCACGGATAAATAATTTATTTAACTAATACCAAATCTGAAATTTACATTGTTCATTATTCTTATAGTACAAGACTTTAACAAAATATATATATATATATATATATATAACATATAAATACTTGAAATCTCACAAAACAATAATAATGTACAAAATATATATATATATATACTTGAAATCTCACAAAACAATAATAATGTACAGAAATGAGTGACACGATTCGAATTCAGAGTCCTCTACTCAACAACATGAAGATTTGCCATTTTTTATGTGATTGGGAAACCTCCCATCTAATAACATAACAATTGGGAGACTGATGGTACTCAAGATAGATACGCAGTCTTGAACCAGAGGTACTAAGTTTTAGTTCGAATTCGATAGGATAAGAAAATAGTTTTTATATATTATTTACAATTTGGAAAAAAAACGGAAAACAATAGACAAATTCAGCAAAATATAGTATAATATATATTTTTAAAGCTACCGAAAATGACGAACAAGCATGATAGAAAGTAGCGTGACAGAAAACATATTGAAACCTAAAAAGCCATGAACCCTGCAAACCCTCCAAACCCACTTAAGCTAGAGAGACCGACCAAAAGCCATTCCTACCTTCACGAGTGTATCAGGAAGCATATGCTAGAAGCACCGATTGGAAGCCATTCCTACCTTCACAAATGATAGTAAGGCAGTATCATTGTTCATTTTCAAGACACAAAAGAATGTTCGTAGAAAAAGAAGGCAATCTCAAGAGAGCGGAGAGCTCTCTCATCCGATTTGGGACTGAGCTTGATTCACCGAAGAGCGGAGAGCTCTGTCATCTGATTGGAGCCTTAAAATAACCTTAAACCCTCCAATGAGTCCAAACCCGCGTCCGATGGAGGCATCAACCTCCGGGATTCAATCCTTTTTCTTTGCACGCGAATCCAATCGAGTTTCACCAAACAATTTGGCCGAATCGAACGAATTTTCTAATATATTTGGTCGAATTTGGTAACTATGTTTGAACTCCTTTCATCCAAGTTGGCTCTCCATCTTCATTTCCTCACATGAATCTTCAGATTGGGAGAAATTTTCCATCTGCTGGAATTTAGAAATTCCGTCGGAGTTACAAACTCCATGATGCAGTGGCATATTAGTGCCCTGACTAGAAATCAAACGCCATCGAACCATTGACATGCGTCTCAGTGATCAGACACTACTCGACAAAACCATGTTCAACTACAAAGAGGTTGCAGCTATTTGTATGCATAATCATTTATACTATTAAAACCTCTTTGTATGCATAATCCTTTACACATCTAAGTAAACTAGTCTTATCCAATTTGGTCTCTTCTCTGGTTCTGAATTGTCTCACTACGTACTGCATGCATTTTCCTCTCGGATATAACATTTTTCTCACCAATCGAATACTTCGTATCCAAACCTGTCGGATTTGTCTGGGCTTCCTTGCTCTCCTTTGTAAATCTCGCAATTCTTCGTCGTTCCATACTCAATAGAAAAGATCGAATCCAATCTTGTCGAACTGCTCTTGGCTTCCACTGATTCACTTGTGGATTGGGCGGGTTGTGGTTTGAAATGGCCCTTCCTTCTGTATCGAGCAACTATAACTTCCTATATACTGCTTGCTTGTTGAACCAGTCACTCAGAAATGTTCTACCACTTAAAACAGATCTTTCAATTCAATTTCAAATAAAGCCCGCTTCTTTAGCATGTTCAAATTTCAACCCCGCCTTTTTATGGAATTCAAATTTCAAGTGTTATGGCTCAATCCAATCCATGGGCGCATCGCATGGCAGATGTATGGTTAAGTAATTTAACCCATGGGCGCATGGCGTTGACAGCTGGGAAGCATTGGCTTATAGGACAACTTTTGAAGTGATGTTTACGGATTCTGCCAGTGAGATTTCCAACGCAGCCGAGCTTCCGGTTACCGGAATTTCCATGGATTGATGGATGCCCTACTCACGCCATGGATGATGGATGGTTCTCACATCTGACAGTCTTGACAGGCTCGCCTTAAAAGGCGAGCCTGTCTGTTCAATAAGGCTTGCCGCCATGAAACTTATGCCTCGGGGGGCCTGGAATTTGACGTCCTGTGGGACGTATTTAGCAAATTTGAACGTATTTGACATGTAATATTAAATGCCACACGTCAGTGTCTACGTGTATCAAGAAATAAAAACCGTAAATTTGACGTCCAGTCCTGTACATCACCCGTCATAAGTGCTCGTACTTGTAGCACTTGGCACTGCGATGGTTGTTTAATGAAATTAATTCTTTGGACCTTGGTAGCTCTATTTGGTTGTTGCAGGCTTCAGTTTGAAGCTCGACTCCGAGTGGTGGGACCGGGATCCGCTCCCCTTCAAGTAGTATCAGCGCCACGTATACTGTGTTTGCCGCTGAGAACACGGCCCCAGCTTATTGGACATCCATTATATATATATTACGTGTGTTTAACTATATGTTATCTATGTTCTCATATATATATGGATAGGATCATATATTCTAACAACATATATGTTAAAACAAACGTAATTTCTGGTAGCCACTGGGCCTTCTTGAATTCGGCACGATCTGTTTAATTTATTGTTAAAACTGCAGGCCTCTATTATTGTTTTTTAGTCTTTTCAATACACTTTTTTAATGTGAAATGTCATGAATTTAAGTGAGAAATCTACATGAATTATTGCTTATATTTTAAGTGTTTATCTTGGTCAATGATTAAAGTATGTTTCCACAAAAATAAAAAAGGAAATGTGAATAAAGAATTGGTTAATGAAATATAATTGGTATGGAATTGATAATCTTTTAAAATAAAATAAAGATTTTGATAGTATAATTTAGTTGTATAATAAAGGGAATTTTTATCATAAATTTGATTTGACATTAATGTATAGTAAAACAATTTTTATTATTATAAATTTTATCTAATTCCAAATTAAATTATTAAGATTGATTCAAAATTCCAATTCTATAATAACTTAACTTTTTGTTTGCCAAATTCAAACAAATTTACATATTTTTTTGTACATTCCAATTTTCCTTGAAAAAAATGGCTTCTTGAATTTGCATTTCTTGAGAAAGAAAGAGTTGTTTGATGTTCCATGTGCATTTATTAGATTTTGAGATTTTTTCCCCACATCATGTTCAAGAATTATGATCTTACTGCTATATATCATATTCAAGAATTATGATCTTACTACTATATATTATATATGCTGTTGAAATATAGTTTGGCTAAAATAGAGAAATTTATTATATATAATATAATTTGAGTTTTATTAGTATATTTATTATTATAAATGGTTGTTTTGGTGTATTTCTTTTTGCAAAAAATTATATTATTAAAATTCAAATTTTATATCAAAATGTAAATTTTTTTATCTTAAGTTAAAATCTTCTATTAAAATATTTAATAATTTTGACATTCATGAATTTGTGTAAAACGTAAAGTGACCGGTATGAAAAGTACAAGACCGTCATAAAATTGTCTGTTGACAGGCAAAATATATTTGAAATTCCAGGCCTGGGTAAAGGGCATGAACTGAGAAACGAACGGCCGTCCTTGCATATCAATGGTGGTGTACTCACCGGTTGTTGCAATCAAACTTATGCCTCGGGAGTCGGAGTAAAGGGGATTAACTGCTGGAAAGAGGAACGGACGGCCGTCTTTGCATATCAACGGTGGTGTACTCACCGGTTGTTGCAATCAAACTTATTCCTCGGAGTAAAGGGGATGAACTGCGGCAATGAACTGCTGGAAAGAGGAACGGACGGCCGTCCTTGCATATCAATGGAGGTGTACTGCTGGCAGTTCGGGCCAGTATGCCACAGGAATTACAATCATGGAAATCATGGATGCTGCTGCTGGCGGCAAATGCACGGCCTTCAATACGCACTTCCATTTAATGTTGCTGTGGAAACAGTTGAGATCCTTCTTGGCAGCAGGATTTAATTAAATTAAAATGCTGCACTCCATATTTAACTCCTTAAATGTAGCGTTGCGGGGGTGATTAATGCTTATTACGACGATGGTCTTATTATGGTGAGGATTGCTTATTACGATGGATGGTAGCTATCGATCATGAAACAAACGTGGCATCCCGGACATCCTGAGCAGAAACTTGTCAAGAGTAAAACGCCTTCCATGTAAGTGTAACAATAGTACTCTAAGAACTCCCAATTAGCAACCCATGTATATTCTAGATTAGAAATTGACTACAAATACTAACTCAACTCTTTGTAGCAGCATGCCAACTCTTAGGACATGCACAGCATGCATTAGAAAATGCATTGCATTTCATGCCCGTTTGGAATGGAGCGGCACATCTTTTTTCAAAGTCATGGAAACCAACTCCTCTTCTTGTTTGGTGGGTGACAGTATTATATTATTCTTTCTTCGATTTAAATTAGCTGATATCAAGATACTCTCAATTCATATTTTTGTAGAATATTAATTTTTTTATTAAATCTGCCAAAGATAATAGTTTTAATAGTTCTGGTTTGTCTATACACGACTCAGATCTTGTTTTAACAGTGTCCATGTAGGAATATAGATGAATTCTTGGATGGTTTGGTGTACAATGTACAAGTAGGTTATGTTTTTGTTCTATTAACTCTTTTTCTACTGTATTTTGTTTATTGCAGGGGATCCCCACCGATTTTGTGAAAAGAATGCAATGTGGGGTGTGTAGAGATGCAATTCTACAAGGCCCAAGTGGGCATTTGTGGCATGTGAATCTGTGTTGTGCTAACACACTGGCATCTTTCACATATGGTTGGGAAAGTTTTGTTTCTGACCAGTGTATTGAAGCTGGAGATATTTTAGTTTTTAGACATGTTAATGATGTACATTTTTCTGTCCAAATCTTTGTGCCGAGTGGTTGTGAGAAACAAAGTGGTTTTTCTTTTCAAAATTACACCTCATGTTGTTTCAGAGAAGAAAACTTAAACCTGTCCGCAATTTGCAACAAGAAGAGGTGCGAACACAGACAGAACTCTACAACAGCCTCTGTTTTTTCCATGGGAGAGTCTTACATATGTGAAAATAAAGCTAGCTTATGTGAAGAAAACTACCTAACTGTATGTGCAAGTACACAAGTTGCACCTGTAGGGGAAGAGAAAATTTCACTTCCACATATCACTCTCTCAGGTAAGCAAATATTTATTAGCCAAAAGCTATGAGAACAATTTTTGTTGTACGCCATTGTTTATCTCATATGTTTGTCACTTTTCTGCTGAGGTTCTAAAAGACATTAATTCTGGCGAGTCTAATTTGCGGAGGAATCTGCCTGAATTTTCTGTGCTTCTGGGGAAGAACAAATGGAAGTTTGTAAGTTTCTCACTTTCCCTCCAACCGTCGTTACATTGCAGATTATTTATACAAATCCATAAAAATGCACTGTACTTTGTATGAACCGTGCCTCCAAACACATAATTGAGTGTTTTTTTTTCTTGTTTTGTACTATCACGGCAAAAAAAATGCTTTTGGTGTTTTATGCTATTAGGGTGAATAAATTGAACAATGCTCAATTATTTGACAATATTCTTGAAACAAAATTTGAAAATATATGGGTTCTTTGGTTAACTCAAAAGTTATTAACATTTGAAGCGGCGTGCACTCATTTATGAATGCATTTAAGGATTTTTATCGGATCATACATAAATGAGTATTTTATTGGATCATTTTGTGGATTGCATAGTAAGTATTTGGATTGCATAGTAAGTATTTGACATTATTCTTTAATCATAATCCCAAAATATATAGGTTTTTTGGTTAGTTCAAATCTTATTGCATCAAGAGTAGGGAGGTGTTAACAATCTAATATGGGGATTGCATCAAGAGTAGCCAGGTTTTAACAACCCAACAACCCAGTATAAGATGTGTAACATAATGTAACAATGTCAGGTTATGTTTTAAAAATAAAAAGTAATTATTTGTTTTATGTAGGTTCATAAAATAAAAAATGAAAATCAAATAAAAAATAATTAAAAATCCATATATGTTCATAAAATAAAATTAAAAACCAAATAAAAAGTCATTAAAAAAACAATATCTCAAGAAATTGGATGCATCTCAATGGTTGATAGATCCCTGTTTAAAATGGATCTATGCTGGTAGTATTTTCACATCAATGCAGGAACTCATTTACAAGGATGTATTTAAAGTATGAGTTCTTTATCAAAGTATACATTTAGAGTTGTTTATTAGGTCATGATGTAGAATAAATAGTATACACTTAGAATTCTTACTTGGATCATACATATAAATGAGTTTTTTTTTATCATATCAAATGCATAGTAAAAAGATTCCGGCATATTGATGTATGGTTGATATCCATGGACCTATAAATTCTACAAAACCATCTTAATAATTTAAAAATATTTTTTAAAAACACAAAAAAACCTATAAATGTATTAAAAACCCCAAAACTTATAAATATAAACTACATATTTTCAAGAAACCAAATCAAATGCATAGTAAAAAGATTCCGGCATATTGATGTATGGTTGATATCCATGGACCTATAAATTCTACAAAACCATCTTAATAATTTAAAAATATTTTTTAAAAACACAAAAAAACCTATAAATGTATTAAAAACCCCAAGACTTATAAATATAAACTACATATTTTCAAGAAACCAATTATTTTTCTGGTTTATTGCATTCTTGACATTCAAATTCTTCTAAAATATGTTAATGAAATTAGCATCCATAAGAGGCGACATGATATAATTAAATTTCCAGAAACCAATTATTTTTCTGGTTTATTGCATTCTTGACATTCAGATTCTTCTAAAATATGTTCATGAAATTAGCATCGATAAGAGGCTACATGATATAATTAAATGTCCATTGTTCATGATTGTGAGTTTGATCTCAATTAGATGCCAAATGTTGGACTAGCTTAAAAAAATCCCGTTGTTGGATTGGCCAAAAAAATTTCCATCCCAGATGACAACAAATTTTATATTTTCAATAAACGAATTATTTTTCTGGTTTATTGCATTCATGACATTCAGATTCTTCTTGATGGAATTAGCATCCATAAGAGGCTACATGATATAATATGTTGATGGAATTAGCATCCATAAGAGGCTACATGATATAATTAAATTTCCATTATTGATGACTGTGAGTTTTATTTCAATTTGCCTAATGTTAGATTAGCTTAAAAAAATTCCGTTGTTGGATTGGTCAAAAAAATTTCCATCACAAATGACAACAAATTTTATCTCAATTAGATGCCTAATGCTAGATTATCTAAAAAAAAAGCTAAGTTCTAAGTCAACTGTGTCAATGTCATCCATGGATCTTGACCCCACTGCTCATTTTTTTTTTTTTTGAAAATGGCCTAACTCAGAAATTCCAAAGTTATGGGATATCATTTACCTTCATTAGGTTTCTACATAATAGCTAACATCTCAACCTTCCCTATTATATATGCATACTATTTAATATTTAGTAATGGACTAAAATAAGTTAGGGTGAACTTGGGATCAAACTACCTCCATACTCCCTACAATATATCATATATACAACAACCCACAAACAAATCTCATACATTAGATCAAACTACCATTGATTTACCACTATACCCCCTAACCACTGCATAGGATATAGGGAGCAACCCGCAAGCAAGTCTCATGCATCAGATCAAACTACCATTGATTTACCACTATACCCCTTAACAGCCTGCAAATTACATATGCTAGATACCATTGATTTACCACTATACCCCTAACAGCCTGCAAATTACATATACTAGATACTTGTGATAGCCTGATAGCCTAAGGTTGAGATGTCCTTATAACTACAAGGCACTTACCTTTCCAACAAATTACATATACTAGATACTTGCGATAGCCTAAGGTTGAGATGTCCTTGTAACTACAAGGCACTTACCCTTCCAGCCAAACCACTTCGGCCCAGCCTAAGGTTGAGATGTCCTTATAATTACAAGGTACTTGCCCAGCCTAAGGTTGAGATGTCCTTATAACTACAAGGCATTTAGCTTTCCAGCCAATCCACTTTGCACCAACATGTTGCGGGGATTGGAACGTGGGTGGGAAGGTTGACAAAGCTTCCTCCTGAGAAAGATCAATAGAGCTATTACATTGAACTTTCGAATATTACTGGAGGTATGTCCCTTCACCTTCTTTGAACTTTCTCTTTTGTGCTCTCGTGTTTCTTTTTAGCCTAATCTCACTAGGTCACCTTTCTACGCTCCATCAAAATTATATGGATTTCGATCTTCACACAAAAATTCTCTAGGCTTTAGAGAAAGAGTATCACAAATTGCTAAATGCCCTTGCCATGTAAGTTTCAAAGTATATATCTAGAGCAGAGTGTTTTACTCCTAAAATTCTTTGTCTTGAAAACAAGATTTCTTTATACAGCCTTACGGGTGATTGTTTCAAACAGTGAGTTGCAGCAAACTGAACTTGAAGTACCACAAATGGTTGAGGATTCTTGGTCCAGAAATTGAGAAGATTCACAGTGACGAAGCCATTCAGTGTTTGGCTGCCTAGGAGCCCTAGCAACAATAACTATTTTACTCATCCATGAAGTCCTTCGTTCTGAACATGCACAGAATAAATTTCACATTTTAATTTAGATTTGCACAACAGGCAGATGGTTCATATCGCTAGTTTGTTCTTAATTGGGTCTTTGATTGCAAGGATTTTCCATTTAACATATACCATGCAAAGAATTGGGCTTTAAATCCCTTCTTGACTTCCAGATAATTTTTTTTTCATTTTCTTTTGCCCTACTCGGAATGAGAAAGATACACCAAGCTGAATTTCTGTTCTATGCCAATATATTACTGTTGTCTGTATTTCCATAACTATAACTATTTGATGTACCTTTTAGAACAATGCACTAGACAAACACTAGTTAGTGATGTTCCCTTCCCCTCGAAGAACAA
This sequence comes from Larix kaempferi, assembly GCA_027924585.1. Taxonomy (NCBI): domain Eukaryota; kingdom Viridiplantae; phylum Streptophyta; class Pinopsida; order Pinales; family Pinaceae; genus Larix; species Larix kaempferi. The sequence goes on from BSBM01000584.1 coordinate 4,621,728, forward strand.
GGACAAGATAGAATAGGAAAAATAGTAAAGCACGTGGCAAGACAAATCTATCTTTGGTTTTCCTATTCAGCAACTCTTTGCTCCTGTATCATCAGTTTAAAATTTTACTTTTTATTGGTTTTTCTTTCTCTCTTTCAATTTTAAGTTTTATCTTTTCTTTCTCGTTTAATTTGAAGTTTTATCTTTCTAACTTCGAATCAAACACTTGTTTCTCTTTGTTTGCATATTATTGCTACTCATGCCATACAATTCTAAAATAGCTTAAGCATTTATGTGCAACACTACCCCTTGAAAACTCTATTCTTAAAGTTTTTTTACAAACTTCTGGTTGGAGATTTCCTTCGAAACTCGAAAGCGTCAAAACTTTTCAAGTTTGAAAAGCCTGGAAATTTCAAATTTGAAATTACAATTAGGCTTCTATGCATATCGTCGGGTGATAGAATCTTTGAAGTTAAATACTAGTTGACACATTCCTGAACAGAAGTTCATAGCTTGAATGGTATCATTGATGTTTACCGTGACCGTAAAACAAAATGGATTATACAAACATTGTTCCTAAAATGATTAAAAGTTGAATCAATCTCTTTCTAATAAGAGGGACACTTTTTTGCTACTGTGAATGGAATTCACAATCTGCCATATTCATTATATGCTTTCAAGCTTGAACCAATTCATAGCATCTACATGCCTTTCTTAAAATAGGGAGGCTGTGTTCTGGTGGAAGCATGGCCCAAAGATCCAACTTTTCGTCAAAACCAACTTATCAAGTAAGGTCTTTCCTTAAGAAGTTGATAGAACGTAGAGCAAAAAAGATGTTTGGTCTTTCCTTACGAAGTTGATAGAACATGGAGGAAAAAAGATGTTTGGTCTTTCCTTACGAAGTTGATAGAACATGGAGGAAAAATATGTTGGCAGGTTCTATCCATTCCATTGTTGAAGTCATGGAAGCTTTTACCTAAGGTAGCAGCAGCTGCCGTCCTTTCCATTGTTGAAGTCGTGGAAGCTTACACCTAACACCTAATCCTCTAAGCGTTTGTTTTTCCTAACATTAGAAGTATTTATTGTGCAAGGAAATTTTTTTCCAAAACTGTTCAAAGCACACTTTAACATATATACCCCAAAATTTAACATATTGTTGTTAAAATTTGAGAACATAGTGATCAGATTAGCAAACAAAAACAACCAAAGTATGTCGGAAAATTAACTAACTCCCAGAACCATTGTTATTGCTAGATCTGATCACATGCAGGCGAACTGAAAAGTATGAAAAACAAACTAAAAGTGACCAGAACAACGAACTATATGGACTGATTCTGCATAAAATAGTGATCTGAAAACTATGATGGCAAAGAGATTTCCTGAACTTAGCAAACTGTTCAAAACTTTTATCTAATCCACGATAACTAGGGTTGGAACATGAGATCCAATGAATGTAGACCACCTAGTGGTGCACCCTCTTACAGGAGTTCTCTGCCTAGATTAACATTCCTTAATTGGAGAAGTGTAATACCTTGATTTCAACCCTTAATCATATATGTTAAATCATGTATTATTGAAATGGTGAAGTTATGTCATGGGAGTCAAGCCATGTGGGCAGTGTTAAATGATCCCTTGTGTAAATAATGTAAATGCATTGTAAATAATCCTTGTGAGGAGTTGAAGGTGAAGGCTTAATTAGTGAATGTGCACAGGCTTTGGGAACAAGCTTAGTAACAAGTTAGAATCATGGTATGACTATTATGTTTTCTGTGATGTGTTATGTATGTAAAAGCATGAATAAAAGGAAAATACATAATAATGTAATATCCACCAAAAATGTTAGCTTAAAAGCAACAAGGGGATTGTGATGTCATAAGAGAGGAAGAGGAAAGTGGGTGCATTGATGGTATGATTTGGAAATTGTCCTTTGAAGTACAACCTCCCTCCTTGCCCATGATTCTTTACAAACATTTCCCATCAATCTTTGACTTGGGTGGTCCTTAGGATATTTCCCCATGCATTTTAGGAAGGGTGCACATGTCTTGTGCAAATGCAAACATCTTGGGGGAAAACTATGATTCACCCTCATTCATGGAACATTATTACACCTCCATTCGAATTGGGAGCATTCCTCTCCCATGAGCATTCTCCATTTTTCCATTCAAATGTTCTTACTCTCCTTGTTCATGGAAGAATTTGTGTGAAACTATTGGCTTTATGACAAACCCAAGGTCCATAAAAGGTGTCCAAACTAGGTTTGATGTAGTCGAGTGTGTCAACATATTTAATCCTCTAGAAGGAAGGAGATTTCACCCGAGGCACGTATGATAGTTGCCATATGATTAAGGTTGCATAGGATTAAATATTTAGTGCAATTGTGCATTCCAACATATCCTTCAATCATATTCATTTAAGCTCATTGAATTAATCGCATACATATCAAGTATAACAATATATGGATCATCAAAATATAATGCGAATACAAATATATGAGAGGAATAGGTCTCCATTATATTAGCAACTTGATTAATACATCATAACTCATGGACATAAATCCCAACACAACCATTAACTCACAAATCTCCTTTCTTCTCATTACAACCACTAAGTATTACAATAACAACTACACCTCTCATATATATATGATATTGAAGTGGTTATAGAAGATTCTTGAATATATTGAAGAATCTACTAGCTATAACACACTCATACAAAAGGGTCTAAGCCTTTAGATACATGCGCAGTGGGTCAAAGCTACTGGTCATAGAGGATGAATGAGATGGCACAAAAGATGAATGGGATGACTTGTTGGCATTTTCATATTCAAGCTTTTGTGTGTTGCCGTCGGATTACACACTGTCTTTGTCGCAGCAGAAATCTATGCTGCTGCTTGGTGGCAAGTCTCGAGTCAAATATGTCACTTGGTTCTTGACTCCTCCGTTTAGGAAAAATTCCCAATGAAATTCAAGGGGGGTAGTCCCTATGGAAAGTTACTAAGGTTGTTAGGGTCTTCCAGTTAAATGATGGGTTGTTTATTAATGTTTTGGGGAGCTTTTGATTAAAGGTTCAAGATGTAATTGCAACAATAGTTAAGAAAGCCTTCACTAGCATAAGTTCAGATAAATCACTGTGAATTATAAAGATGCACAAATACTTGATATTGGTAATAAGCAAATGAAAGAAGTGCAAGGACTAGTTCCTTATGGAGTCAAAACACAATGTGAAATTTGTAAATGCTAGAAAAAGTAAAATGTCGTGCAATTGTCTCTTGGTTGATTTTAAATTATTAAAATGAATCTTGATTAGGGTAAAGAAGGGAAACTCTCGATATATCGTAAAGGGACAGAGAGGAATGTTCGGAAATCTAGAGTTTGTTGCTTCCGTACAAGGACATGTTGGATCGTCAATACCCTGAGCGCGCGTTCAACACTACACCAACAATGATGTAGTCTAACGGTGCCCCAAGGTCAGAGTACAACTACCCAACGTCCCCAGGCAGAACTTCCCCACCAAAAACTAGTTTCGAAGTGCCGGATTTTCACTATCTTGTGGGTAGTTAGTTTTATTAAGTGACTGATTAAGTTAAATGTGAGAATTAAAAAGTGCTTCTAGTTGCTTTTGGTATTCCACAACTCAGGCGTATTGTTGGTGGGTAGAGCATACGCAGTGTAGGCAAATAGTTTATTCAAGTTTAAAGCTAGTAACCATTGACCCTCCGACAGAGAGCGCTATTGACTTGCTTTTCAGCTAAATTCAAGAGACTTATGAAATTGAAATACAAAACTTATAAACGAAAATATATTGATAGCCAATCTTATGCGTCACTTTTTGATCAACCTCCACTAATCAACAAAATTCCCTTTGGGTGAAGTTGAGAGCATACTTCGTGGCGACGAAGATGGTTTTATTTCTACTCTATTTTTGCAAAAAAGAAAAAAATTATTAAAATGCAAAATTAGATGCAAGATTTGAAATGTTGAAAAAGTAAAATGTTGTGCAATTTCAATCTTGAACTTTAATCAAAAACTCCCAAAACATTAATAAACAACCTATCACTTTAACTGGAAGACCTTAACAACTTTAGTAACTTTCCATAGGGACCACCCCCCATGGCTTTTGTTCGGAATTTTGCCTAAATGGAGGAGTCAAGAACCAAGTGACATACTTGACTCGAGACTTGCCACTAAGGGCACATCGAGCGACAACATAGATTTCTGCTGCTACAAAGACGGTGTGTAATCCGGCGGCAACACTGTGGAACTAGATACACATGATTTTGTGGAAGTGCATACTTAGGCCTCTGTGATTTTAGTTTATGCAGATTCGCCTTCTAAAATCTACTCTATGTTATCCCTTAGTCAAAACTAAGCCATAAGAACTCGTTGAACACACCTCCCAACTCGTCCTAGAGGGTTCCATGTCTCATTCTTCAAAATGGGCTCTAGTCTTGGAAGTTCTCTTATGGTTGTCTTTGAATCCATTTGAATTAATCAAAAATAGGATTCCAACTTGTGCTTGCTCCTTGGATTTTCCGAGTATACTTTGTTGTTGAAATGTCTATCAAGGCTTCCTTAGTTAGTACTAAATATATCAATGCTCCCAATTTAGTGTTTGCATTTTTCTTTGTCTTGTTGGTCATTGTAAACTAGGATTACACTTTCCTTGCAAGTTCTCTTCCTAGATTCGTTAGCCTTTTCTTTCATCTTCTAGAGAATCCCGCCTTACTATATGCATTGTACCTCTTACATCTTTTACCATTTAGAGTATTTGATGCGATGGACTTGTTATCATATATATAGTATCCGGGCTACCATACATTATTTTTCTGATTCTAGTACACTATTCAGTCAGTTCCCTTACATTGAGATGCTGAGATGAGCATCTATTTGGATCACTATCAGATTTGGACAGCAGTTGTATTCCCCACACCATGACTGAGTCTCAGGACATTCAGAGAGATGATCGATGTAGCCATTATACCATTTGTACAGAGCAGTCAGTAGTGCCCAGAGTTTCAATAGCAGTTTCAGAGGATAGATGATGGTTCAGATAATGAGAATTCAGGTATATGACTCAGCAGGTATATCATAGTGTTGTGGATATATTGCTTTTATATTTATTCTTATAGCATGTCTTAGCGCTTAGTGTCATGATCTAGCGATCATATAGATATGTGGACCTGGTTGATCTTATTATATATATTATATTGTCCCTACTCAGACTTAGAAGTTCACTATTCATACTCATTGGTTTTACCCTCCTTAGGGAGAATAGAGGTGATCATTCCACCATACCTTGGCTTGCTAGTGTTGGCTCCATTATTCATTGTCTTCGTCCATCCATTACCTACCTTTTGTTTATCACCCTGACTTACTACTTGACTAGTGACATGGAGGATCTTTCCCCCACTGTAGCCTTTGTATTGGATGAGCATCCCTGTTTATTGTGTCTCGGCTCTGAGTTGGTGATAAAACTTACCTATGGTGAGTTGGAGTTCTTTGTGAATTCTCTCTAGTCACTAAAGTTGTGTTGGCTAAACCTGAAACTTTTAGTGCTGCCATGAATACAAAATCTGGAAAATGAAATGCTATATCTTGTATGAAAAAGCTTTTAGTGTTGCCATGAATACAAAATCTGGAAAATGAAACGCTATATCTTGTATGAAAAGCCCATTCATGCAATGTGTTTCTAAACACACATGAATGAAAGACATGCCAAATGAAAATGGCCATGAAAATAAAATGTTATATCTTTTAGAAATGTAAATACCTAGGTAAACAAGCTGTCTGTGACACACCTAGAAGTGCTCAGGTAAACAAGTGCCTTAAAAACACACCTGCAGCAGAAAGCCTCAAATAAATGTAAATCTATTTATAACACATAGATCAAGGCTATGGAAACTTCAGGCCCAAAAAGCAATGGAACTTAATTGCTATATCAAAACAATTGTTGGCCTCATTTGTATTATGGATTGTGCGCATTTGTTAAAGGTGAATAAACCCTTTTTAAACAACTCATCCATTTGTGAGACACTGCCATTCCTTGTGTTGTTGCTCATTCAGTATATACTATGGTGTGTATTCCCTTTCCCATATCCAAAGTGTCACAACGTTAAGTCAGTCAAGTCATCCTTTAACCTAGCCAGTTTATCTTAGCCTTCACCCTTCACTTGCAAATTGATCACAACTATGAAGTGAGTATGGTCTTGAAAGTCTAGTCTGAGTAATAATAATAATTAATCACATTATATATTTGGATTTATATCGCTAGTAATGATTAGTTTGTGTTATAATTGTTATTTGAATAAGTTGTAGAGCATGCATTAACCTTTGACACTTTGCAACAGCTTCTGATGATAGTCTGAGTTATATTTGGTCATGTTGACTTGGTCAAACCTAGTTTGACCAAGGTCAACCACAAGACATGAGATGGTTGGACCTTGTGATGATACAGATAGATGATATATGGTCTATGTACATTTACATGAGGGTTCTATGCATCAGATACAAGTTTATGATGATGATTTATAGTTTTCAGCATTTATTGATCATTTACAGATTATTATTATTTGACCCGTTTCGGTATATTGGATGTATTATATGATCATGCAGAAACTTATATGGTGTATGAGTACACATCTTGGATGGATTTGGACCTTCTGAGTTCAATGAGACAGTTTGTTTTCAATTCCGGGCACTTACAGTGATGATTGAGCCTCATTAGGCTAACCCAGTGCAGTTTTGGTCTGTCGGAGACCCTGTCAGAGCAGAGAGGATTTTTATTTGGTTGAACTAGGGCGCTATGCTTGGAGGGGGTGGTCTAGCCACTTGTTTTTACAATATTACCCCCCTCCTGGACACACTGGTGCCCTCACCTTGACAACGCAGGCACTCCAGGAGGCAGTTTGGGGCAGTTTCACACTTCCCGAGGCATTTCAGGATTGGTAGATATGGCTATTGAGGAATTCGGTTTGGGCTACCGAGGCAATGTCTTGGCATGGGATGATCAGTGTTGATGGGTTGATGTCTTCCACACCTCCTCCAGTAGTTTCAGCTTCATCGGGGCCTGCATCCATCACTTATGGCATTTTTTGATGATTTTTGAGGCCTCTTAAGGCCCACGATTTGTCCATAGAGGCACGATTTGGTATATTGATGACTATTTTATTATTATTGTGCTATGGGGATTGACCAAGGGTGGCTAAAATTACCCCTTGGACCCACCATAAGCTTCTTAGTATATTTTGTCATCATGATATGGTGGGATTCTCCTCTCCTAGAGTGATTTTGTCCACTTATGTTATATTTTATTAGTGATCCATGTATTTTATTGTTGAGCTCATCTCAACTATTGATTAGACATTTGTATCTTTTAATCTTAGCCACTCATTCAAAAAGTGGTTAAGATTTTGGTGCCTCTCCTATCTATTTAAAGGAGGGAGCCTCTCATTGTAAAGGGGACTTGTGGCTCTGGATTATTGGAATAGAAAATTATTATTGCATCTATCTCCAGTGTTGTGGTGAATGTTTTTGGTGTTCGTTTGTTGGTTCTTCCTTTGCACCGAGTTATTGGAGATCTTGTTTTGCCATATCTTTTGTACCACGTTTTTGCATTTATAGGTGGAGGCCGATTTGCTTTGAGGAGGAAGTATTGGTAGGGGAAGACTCTTCCTACTTCTTCTTTGGATCTCTTCGTTGGTAGCAGGGAGTATTACTGTCCTAGGACCTTCTATTTCATGTTATTATTTCATTTCGCTTGTATTTCCTCCATCTTTGGTCTTACTGATTGAATCGCTATTCCTTGGTTTTACAGGTAGAGGAGGTCGCACTTGTGGGCTAGGGCATCAATTTGGCAAGCAAAATCAACCATCTCTCATTTGATCTCTGCGGAAATCTTCCTCAACATCAAGGCATCTCTCTTCATCACTCAGGTATGATCTCAAGGTAATTTCTATCTCCATGATCTATTCATTTGTCTTAAATATTTCAAACCCTAATTAATCAAAACCCCCATTGTTACATTTTCGTAGATCTACTGAGATATAGTGGGTTGTTGGGTATAATATTGAAAAACCACCTCTATAGTATCCACGGCATCCCGGATCTATAGTTTGGTGAAGATTGGCCTTCATTCGATCCCCTTCCCAAGTCAACTTGGCTTCCCCAAGTGAGGGTGCACTTCTTGGAGAGTTGAGTTGACCTAGATCTAGTTGATGGGTAGTTGAGATTTTAATTGATTCATGATCTACACATCTTAAAACCTACCCCTAGACTCTTACTTTGGCAATTTCTACCTTGTGGGCCCTCTTCCACATTTTAAGGGATTTAATCCCCATTTTGAACCACTTGGTATCTTCAAACTCAAATCTAGTAAGATCTAGCCATTGGATTGCCTTGAAATTGTAGATCCACACTCTCACTTGATCAACCTACTTGGCTCTAAAATTTGGATGTCATTGGACTTGTTTTGATCCCATTCATTCCACATTTTACCATCCTTGGGCAAAGTCGCACTTCCTTGGAGATTGGAGTTGGTCCACTTCTAGGACGTGGGTACATGAGATTTTAGTAGATTTGGAACAAGCATAATTCAAAACCTAGGTCTAGTTGGTCACTTCATCAAATCTTGTCTTGGGGATAGCATTTTTTGTTTTAAGGGATTGTGGTCCACTTAGGTCAAACCTTGAATCTCTAGATCTAGACCTATTCATCCATCAAATCTTTAATTGCCCACTTGTCTCATGCAATAGGAGTCATCAACCACAAGTTAATTTCATTTGACTTCATTATCCCAATTCCCAAGGCACTAATCTCTCTCCAAGTGAATTCGACTTTACTAGATTGTTGGATTAACTTGTGGTTTGATCTTTGTTTGGTGGACTAAACCCTTTGATGTCATCATATTTCATGATTAAGCCCCAATTCAACACCTAAACTACCTTGCATTGGACACGGTTCCCAAGGCAGTGGATTTTCTCACATTGACTAGTACTATAATCCTGGATCTTATTTTCAAATACTATAAGTCACTCACACATCAACAATGAACCAAGGCTAAACTCATTGAACCCCTCACTTATCTCGTGACTTCATCCTTAGGTCTAGAATAAACCATACACCTTCTTTCACTTAGTATTAACTTGATTTGGTGTCTTGGTTTGATCTCTCCTATCGGGAGTAGATTGGGTCTCGCTCTTTGTTGTCTGGGCTAGATAACATAAAGCAAAGGTTGCCTCGATTGGCGTGACAACCATCTTTTGGAGGTCAAGGTGATCGTGGTTGCACCTTTTGAGTTTCTCTTCTGTATTGCCATCCATTAATGGATACATCCATAGGGGTAACTACATTTTAGGTGATAACAGGATTCAATGTACACCTTCTTATATTATTCCCGCAATAGCTTAATGGTGTACCCTCTTCCCCCTTCACTCCCATCTCTCGCTGGACCTTGATCCAAATTCTTTGTTTTCCCATACCTCCTCCCTCGATGATATCCCGATGTAACCCCTTATCCATATTACCTCTTCCCCCTCTTCATTCTTCTTATTCACACCACATGACATTCGAGAGGTTATCTAGTTCATGAGTTCTAGCAAAGCCACTAATGAGGAGGGATTCTAGGGCCTAGGCTAAGCTCTCAAGCATGGCCTTATGCATTTGACTGTTACTTTGTCGATCTGTTTAACCACGTGGTCTTTATAGGCGTCCCAAAGCCTTGGTAACACCATATTATTCACTCGATCAACAAATCGGGCCGTAGTGCAGATCCTGATAACTAAAGGTTGATGATTGTAGCTCAGATAGACGCTTTTGTAGAAGCCAAGTGTCTAGCATGCATGATTCATCTGGGTGACCTCTCTAGGAGCTTGCTTGAGAGAGAAAGAGACGTTTGTATCTCTTTCCTAAGTCTTAACTTATGAATGTTAGATTATGGTAACCTCGAGATGTCCTCCATGGTTCATATGCCTTACATGGAGGTACATCAACTGCATAGGCATCAGGATGGAGTAGAGAGTGAGATGCACTCTACTCAGTGGCATGAGTCCAGCAGGGGCTGCATGCGGAGTTTCAGGGGAGATTGACCTTTGCATGCATGAGTATTGCAATACCTGTCAGCATGTAGTGACTGCATGCAAAAGTGACTTTTTGCAAGCACCAGGAATTAGGGTTTTGGCAAACCTAATTCACCGGTGAGATTATTTATAGAGGCAGGGGGTCCCCAGATGAGGTTACTCAGTTGTATCATCAGAGAGAGATACTGCCAGAGTGAGGAGGACGAATTTGTACATGTGGGGCGACTTTTTGATAAAGAGAGGAGTTGTTGCAGGAGATAGGAAGGTCAGATCTGAGCTAGATCTGTGACCTTCAGTTCCAGAGAGGCTAGATACCCGTTCCTGTGAGCTGAGAGAGCTCAACAGTGAGATTACTGTGGAGTTTGGAGGAGGCCGAGTTCTCTTGGAGGATGACGTTTTTCTTGAGGGAAGAGAAGCTAATTGTGAGCTGGATTGACCGATTAGGAGTTTGTGACTTCCAGGATAGTCTTGCCTCGAGATTTGAGGAAGGTTAGGGATGATCGGAGCTCAGATCTGTTGAGATCTGGAGCAGTACGAGCATTTGACATCCTAAGGGGAGGGAGCACTTGTGCATGCAGAGAGGGCCAATTTCATCAGTGTGCAGTCTTCAGAGTGAGCAGATCAGAGTAGAGAGATCTAGAGAGGGCAGATCTATCAGAGGCATAGTCAGAGCACTCAGATCCAGATTGGAAGTTAGGGCATCCTTCTTCAGTGCATGCATCAGCTGGATGCATGCAAATTAGAGTTTGTCCTGTTCAGAGGGATTGAGTTATCGGCTAAGGTAATTCTGTATTGTACTGTCTTTTATACTTCTATATGCTCTGGGCTTGAGAGAGAAGATAGCCCCATAGTTAGCTGGTTTTTCCTGAAAGGGTTCCAGGGTATATCTGTTGTCTATGTGGTTGATTGCATTTATGTTCAGTTGGTAAATGCAGATCTAGTTGTTTGAGTTTATCTCTTTATGAGCATATATTGATTTAGAGACTCATACCACTTGAGATCTCAGGGCGATCCAGAGGGAGTAGTGATCTCTGGATCCACATATATTTACAATGAAAAGCACATTATTAACTTAATGTTGGGTAATGACTAAAAAAAATGAACTTACGTTAAGTCACAACAATTGATCTTAAGTGAGGCTTGAGATATAATATTAGCCATCGATCACTTTAGAGGTCTAAGGTTAGGGTTTTGGTCATGTTATAACATACATTGTAGCTGGAGCTACCATGATGTAGACCAGATTTTTTCACATTCATGAGCTAGTCCTGTGGTTGAGATGAGCCTATAAATCAGCTGTGATGCAGTTATTTCTTAGCCAACAACAACAATTGTGCCCCCTTGTCATGACTGATGTTGCATGACCCCATTGAGATTATTCTAGTGGGGCCATGGTTCATACAGAACATAACAGTTATCTGATGATGTCCTTTTCCCAAAGTGAGTTGTAGATGTTTCTAGAGACATGTATATGGTTGAGCAGAGGTATATATTTCATTTGGATGTTATAGTTTTTCTCTATAGTTTATTTTAATTATCGTGCCTATGCATTTTCCATTGACAGTGGCATTCTGAGCTTCATGGTTTGTAACCTGTGTCGTGAGTTGTTAGAGAGTCCCTAGTGTAAGGCCATTGCATATTCTAGCTAGTATTTCCGACTTTACACAGAGTTAGTCCTACTCTTGCTTTGATGGCATCACTTTTCACCTTTATCTATTCATCTGTCTCTTCCATTACTTGGTTTGACCTTGACTCATACTTTGACTGGTGAGATCTAGGACTCCCCCCACTTATGCCTCTATGTTGGATAGACTCCATGTTTACTTTATGTCTCGGCTCTAGAGTGTGTGGCCTGGTCCTTCTAGTTTATTTGTATAATTCCAGGTGGATTGGTTGTGTGGCTAGTGTCACCGGAATGTTCTCCTTTAGTCCTCGAAAACAAGTACTCCCACAAAAGCATCGGAACGCATAAATGCTATATCTAAATTGATGCAAAAAGTCATCTACAAACAATGTTGCTAAACACTAAACAAATAAAAATCTTCCATAGCTAGTCAATGGCCAAGGGACGAGCACTCATCCCTTGTATGATGGAAAGTCGTTTTCTCTTACAGCAAAACAGGGTGGTAACTCCATCGCACCTATGGACGGTGGTGGGAAATGGTGGTAAGACCGAGTCATTATCAAAGTCCCACAAGGCTATTCAAGGCACTTATCCTTGGAGGCTGGCTAGTGAAAGATAGATCAAAGTGTTAAAATGTTAAATCTCAAATGTGCAAAAGGATGGCAATAAATTAAATGCAAAAAGGTGCTTGCTTAGAGTCTACTGGAAGCATTCCAAGCACTCTACCCATTTGTGAGGCACCTCCATTCCCTAGTGTCTTCTATCCGACATATGTTTAAGTGGGTTCCCTTTTTCCTCATGTCCAAAAAACCACACTGTTGAGGTTTTCAAGTCAATACCCATTATCTTAACCTTGTTTCTTCCACCTCACCCATCCTAGCATTTTTCCTAAGTCTGTAAGTGAGCATATGTAGGGGGATTCATGAAAGACTTGATGGTTTCTCTCACACAGGTGTATTATTCTTTGATTATTATGGCGACTTTTGTGTATTTCATGTTTTAGTGCTGTTATTAACATAAACTTGTGAGCATTATTCATCCAATGTGCATGTAGGACTATCTAGATTATTGCTCAGCCTTCAGTTTGAGTACTTTGACTTGGTCAACAAGTTTCCTGAGGCAGTGATTGGAGTATTCCAGATTGCATACTTATCCTCAAGATATATCCAGTACACCATTTCCATGCTCAGTTTTTGGTTTGTGGCTATGATGCAGCAATTCCAGTGATTATTATTATTTTTGTGACCATATTTTATATACTCAATGTGGTGTTGGGCTTCAGATGCATAGTTTGATCGACATATGGAGTATTTTTAGTCACTATTAATGGATTTGAGGTGTCTGATTTAGTTGGTGCACTCAGATGTGGATTTTGGGCAAAGGAAATGGACTTATCGAAGATTTTATTTTCCAGCATGATGAACTGACAATTTTATTCATTAAAAGTGACCAAGGCTTCACTAGGAAAATCGATTTGGCTAATGTGGGTGAGGAAATGACTTGGGGATGATTGATTATGATGAGATGTGGCTTTACATATGCATGTTCAATGGATTATCTTCATTCGAGGAAGACTTCACACGTTTATACCTTGGACCTAAGGAGGACGTCTTCCTTCATGGGGTGCACTTGATGTTGATCATTGGATGCATATCATGTTATATTGTTATATCTTTGTAAAAGGTGGGCACCTAGGGTGAATTGAGCCCCCAGTGACCCCCTTATGATGTTTCCCATGTTATATGATGTTGTTATGTTATGTTTGCCTTGTCTAAGGCGTTATTGGGCAAAAGTGTGCCCCCATCTATGACTTAGTTATTGATCCATGTAATATAAAAATTAAAATATCTCCACCATTGATGATCTCCATTGTATTTTTTAATCTCAACTACTCATTCAAAAAATTGTTAGGGTTTTGGTCTCTCTTGAATCTATTTAAGAGAGAGGACCTCCTCATTGTAAAAGGACTTTTGGCTCTAGATGTTTGGAATAAAGGAAATACTTTTTGATCCAACACTTTTGTCTTTGTGGATGAATGTTGATTATGGTGATTGAAACTAGCTTTCTCTTGCATTGAAACATATTTGTGATAGCTCTCGTATCTTTTGGATCCATTTTTTTATTATTAGAGGGGAGGTCGATTTGAAGAGGGGTGCATTTGTGGAGAGACTCACCTTGCTCTTCTCTCTTGGATCTTGGTTTTAACAGGGAGTATTTATGTCTATGACCATGTATTCTCTTATCATTTGTCTCTCTCTTGTTATAATCCATTCTTTTTTGCATTACTGATTGATTCTCCTATGTTGTGCAGGAAAGGAGGGAAGCACTTGGTTCCTTAGGCGTTTTACTTGGATGCGGGGACACGAAATCTTCACTTGATCTTATTGGGTTTAGTATTCACCATACGCCACACTTATACAAACACCGAGTAAGTGATTGCAAGTGTTTTTCTTCTATTTTATTCATATATCCATTAGTGATCTCTCAGATCTACTTTCAAACCCAAACTTCAAATTTTATAAAAATCCTACGGGTCACACAACTTAGTTTCTTGGAAAATCCTTTCCGGGTATTTTCATTTATCCCTATCCCGAAGAGGGTTCTTAAGGGTGTCACCCTTTGGGTACTCCATCAGCTCAATTCTCAAGGCACAGATCTCTAAGCCATTCCCCCTCCTTGTTTTTTCAAATCTTTCGATTGATCTATGATTTGGGTGTTGCTTGTATGCTTTGATATTGTTAGATCTATCATCAAGACATTTTATCCAAGTGTTAGAAAGACCTAATTCCTCTCCAATCAACTACTTTGGACACTTATCCAAGTTTTACGTTCAATACCCCCAGGGTAGTAGTATTGATCATTTAGTCTAACGCTTACATCCTAGATCTTTCATTAATCTCCCAAGTCACTAAATTAAACACATTGGGTTGATAATTATCTCATCCTAAGCCTCTCAACTTGAATGTAACCCCTAACTGTCTTCATCCCTCAGATATACGGTTTCATCAGCTACTCACCTCACGTACTCTACATGCTTAGTTTGATCTTGTGATTTAGCTTAGATCTATCCTTATAGGTTAGATCAGGGTCTCCCCCTTTGTCACTTTGGGATTTTAGTGGCATAAAGCGAAGAGTGTCTCGATTGACGTGACAACTGATCCATCCAGGGATTGAGACCCTCTTAGGTCACCTCTTTGGTTGCTCAATTCCTCTACCATCTTGAATAGGATCATCCAAAAGGGGCAACTACAAGTTGTGTGATAACAATTTTGGCACCGTTGTTGAGGAGGTAGAGACTTACCTTAGGTGTCTACGAGTGTACGTCCGTGATTCCATATCATATCGCATTTGGTATTAAAATTGGTGGTTATATTTTTCATTGCTTAATAAATCTAACCTTCATAATAATTCACTTATCTCACCTCTCCTTACGACATAATCATTCAGTGAATTAACTGTGTGGTTCACCTGGCGACTCCACTTTGCGACTCTACTAAAGAACGAATCCAATTAATCAATCCTAGAATCTTAGAGCGTTCATCCATTCTTGAAGGAACCCCTGTAACTTATACTCGGAATTATAACTGAAGAAACCTCAAAGAGAAATCATTCGACTTCTTTTGGAAGATTTCTAATCCTACTGTTTCATCGAGTAACATTTTTGGGTCTCCTTTTCATTCTTTACCTGCATCTCAATCTAGTCCAATGGTTGGTGTAAATGTTCAGGGCGATGAAAATAACCCTTCACAAAATCCTAGAATTTTTGGTAGGTGGGAGAGAGCTTCTCCTTTTGACTTTTCCCAAATTTCGGAGCTTCTCATGATATGCTTGATAAATACTTTGAAAAGGTCCCCAGGTTTAATGGAGATTGTGCTACTACCATTGAAGATCATATCGATAGTGTATGGAGCACATGGAAGCATATGGGGAGTCTGACTAAGATGTGTTCTTGGGGGGTCTCTTGTTGTTTTTAGAAGTGGAAGCCCGGAAGTAGTTTGATAGGTTACCTACTTCGTCTATAGATGGATATGATAACTTTGTGACGAAGCTCACCGATGAATGGTCAGCCAAGCTAGATGGGAAATATATCCTACATAAATTATTTGAAATTAAGAAGGAGAATAAATTAGTCCATGAGTCTAACCTTAGATTTGATAGGACTGTGGCTAGTATCCCTGAAGACATTAGACCAAAATACTAAGCAATCCTTATAGATTATCTCAATTTATTTGAAGATGGATTGGATATCATTTGAAGGATAAGAATCCTGTTGACCCTAAGACCGCACAATCCAATGCTAAAATTGTCGAATCCAATGCAACTTCTATGGGAAACAATTTTTTTTTATCATTATGCCCCTACCACATATCGAACTGAGTCTCGACCTAGAAAATCCAAAGAGCCTCTAGTTGAGTGAAAGGAAACATTGGAGAGTATTCAAGAAATGTAATGAAGAATAAGGAAGCCGAGCGGGATAGGAATCCTTATGGCCCTAAACCTTATTGGAATAATAATAGAAGGCTCAAGGGAGAAGACAGTAGGTGTCCTCTGAACGAAAGAATATTAATTGGTGTGATGAACTTGAAGAAGATCCTGACCATACTAGTTATCTAGACCCCGATGATCAACTCGAAAACGTCAACTTAATTCAGGATTTATCTTATGATGATGAATTTGGGAGGACTTTGCTTGAAGAAGAAGAGGAACCAATTGAAGAAGAAGTTTCCCCATGTTGTACAACTAAGTTTTCTAAGATGAAGGAACAACCCAAAGTCTAAATTTATAAGAGGCGTAACCAAGATTCCTATCCACCTACTTTCCTCAATAAACGTACTAGTGCTCAAAATGAAAGGAAAGAAGATAAAATTACTCTTCCCTGTGATTACAATTTGAAAAATGATATGGAGAAGGAGTTGAGTAAAATAATTTATAATATCCTTATAATTGAGTTAATGAAAGTCCCATCTACGAAGTGCCAAGTGGAAGATTTTTTTGAAGGCATTGATCACAATAATGATACTGAAGTAGCTTTTGAGTCTTTCCATATCCAAAGTCTTACTGAGAACGTGCTTAGGAAAGTTGAAAAGGATCCTCCTATACACATCCAATCTGTGATCTAAGAATGGAAAAATGGTGGTCACCCTCCCTTCTACCTTACATTGCACATTCAGGATATGCTCTTGTTATCACACAACTTGTAGTTGTCCCAAAAGATGATCCTATCCAAAATGGTAGAGGCATTGGACAACTAAAGAGGTGACCCAAGAGAGCCACGATTCCCAAGGATTGTTGGTTGACACGTTAATTGAGACGCTCTTCACTTTAGATCAAGACAAAGCAAGAGCAAGAGGGAGACCCTAGCTAACCAATGAAGGCTAGCAAACCTACTCAAGAACTCTTTGGGAAATTTGAAAGTAAAAGGAGAGATATCAAGAGTGAATGGATCTAGATCTAGGGAATTTAAGTGGACAAATGGAGTTAGGGCTTGGTTGAGGAGGCTTATAGAAGAGACAAATGCTATAGATAGATCTAATGCCAATCAATAAAACTCAATTGGGGCCCACCCTTAAAATATGGAAAATGAGTGAAATGGGGTCCACAAGGTGAAATTAAGGTCCAAATGGCACTAGAAGGTTGGCTAAGTAGTGGATCTGAAGTTTAAAAGGAAAAGTAGCACAACCCAAGTGATAGATCTAGAAAAATACATAAAACCCAGAAGTGCGTCCCCCTTAAGAGAAGACTAGTGCCTTAGATCAGGGGTCAAATGGAGTCAGATTCCAACGAAAATTTAGCTATGAGGTTCTTTAATTAATTTAGAAGTGGGTTTTATGTTTTAAGCCCATATAATGCCCAGATCTATCAGATCTAAAAATAGGGGTTTTAAATGATGAGGGTTTTAAGTGACCAATGGGTAAAATGCATGGAAATGAATACGTACTTTATAGATCTTACCTCAAATGCTTGCAGCTTCCAAGTACATCAATGATCCTTGCATTTAGTTACAATTCCAAGCTAGATCCAAGTGATTCCAAGCAAAACATCCAATCCCAAGGAGAAAAAACGTCATCTTTTCACCTGCAGAACAAACTACACACGTGAGATTTGATCCACAGATAAAACAAGATCTATGCACGACATATCAAGAGAAGCAAATCAATGGACAAAGCACAATTGGAAAAATCTCTTCAAGATGGAAACGTTATGCCCAAGGAGGATGTGGGAAACCCCTGCAATCTTTCCTCAAGACAATTCGCACCCCTACTGCTAGTGAATTCGGCCTCCCTCTGTGACTGTTGAAAATTACTTGTAAACTACCTCGATTTCTAAAACAAAGATGTATAATCATGTACAAGAACAATCATCAAAGCATGAGAATCAGATCTGCAAAATAATATTTTATTCTAGTATTTTCAGATCCCAAAAGGTGCCTTTACAATAAGGGGGTCTCTTCCTTAAATAGGAATGAGAGAGACCAAAACCCTAACCAGTTTACAAACGAGTGGTGGAGATCAAAAGATAGATACAATATAATCAATGACTATAATGTGTCAAAACAATATAACATGGATCAATTCACTAAGACGGGGTGTGCACTCACTAAGGAGGCCCTAGGGGGGGTCGCACTACATAAAAAGTGACTATGACAAGTGTAGGAGCACATGGTGGCACTAGGACATATTAATGCCCTTCACTAGCATCACCCCATGGCACAATAACATAAGATATGACTCAATAACATGTCAAAGTGACCAATTGACCAAATTGTGGCCCCCCTCAATGAGAGAATAATACATCAAATAACAACCCAGAGAGTGTGTGGACCCTATTGAATGCTGCAAGCTGATCTGGAAGGAGTGGCATGCATCACAAATGATCTCTGAACAAACTTCATGCCAAAACCTAGCCTCAATTTCCCAAATCGATTTCCTTAATGACCTTTTTATCCCATTTTTATTCCACCTGAAAATCATCAAACTGCCTGTAGCTCATTGCTTGGTGTCCTGAACACAAAATATGACTACACAAACATGTCCGGGGATGGGGTAATATGGTAATAACAAGTGGCTGGACCCCCCATCTCATCTATAGAGACCTAGGAGAACGTGCTAGATTAATGCAATTGCTGGAGAGGCCATTTATGCACGACAAAACTGGATAAAAGTGGAAATCTGACCATATCATCATTGAGGGTGCCTGGAACTGATAACTAAGTGTCTCAATGGACTCAGAAGGTCCAAATCTACTAGATATGAGTACCCATACACCTTGCGGCAACCTACATGATAATTTGTAGCCTCAGCCATACCCGGTGTTGCCAACTATTTTGTACAATAGTTGAACTTCCATTGAGCCGCCAGTGTTTGAACATGATCCATGTTCATTTCCAGAGTATCAGAGGTTCAATTTTCAGACTTAGCCAATTTTGGCTGGCCATTTTCGTTTTTCTGTTGAAATGACCATGCCCCATGGGGTTTTTGTAATAAGTGTGCTAGTAGGGGTTTGAGTGGCTCGGTTCTCCAAGACTTGAATATCAACTAAGGTATTCCAGGGATTTTTTTTCACTTGTCGATTATGCTTTGCCTTTAGCCAAGTAATAATCGATGAGTTTTTCTCCTGCTTCCTGCAAAGTTGGAATGCCTGATTTTGAAAGTTTGGGCCTTGGGGGGTTATTATAGTCCAAATGATGTATATGAACTTACTAGACACTATTTGTATGTTAGATGGTCATTTCCTAGGTCCCTTGTTGGTTTAAAACGTTGTCCCATGCTGTAACCGGCGTCACCACCCCACAAACAATGCGAGTCAGGGGATACTTCAAGAAGCTCCCTCTTACCATACTCATTGATTCTAGTAGCACTCATAACTTCATTGACCCTCAGATTGCCAAACAAGCTGATTGTTTTGTCCATGCTTGCTCCAACTTTGAAGTCATGGTTGCCAATGGGGGCACCTTACCTTGCAAGGGGAAGTGTCACAATGTGCGTATCTCTATGGAAGATTATAACCTGCGCTTTGATATGTTTTCCTTGTCCTTGGGCGGATGTGATGTGGTTTTGGGTGTTCAATGGTTATGCACACTTGGCCCCATCTTATGGGATTTTGCGGAACTTTGGATGCAGTTTTCAGTCAATGGGGCACAACACAAATTAATGGGCTTACAACCAGGGTCTCTCTGCATCATCAATTCACATCACCTGGAAAAAATCCTTAAGAAGAATTCACATGGTGTCATCGCTCAGCTCCATTCCATTTAGATGCAACCATCAATGGTCTCCACTACTTCCTTGGATAGATATGCAGGTGTCTTTGCTGAACCAATCAGCTTGCCGCCTTCAAGAGACCTTTCCGATAAGAATTTAGTCGCATCTACCTCTCAGCAGGAATTGATGGTTATTTTGCATGCAGTACAGAAGTGGCAGCCATATCTATTAGGGAATTATTTCTGCATCAAGATTGATCTCCAGAGTCTGGAAAATTTTCTGGAGCAATGGATCTCCTACCCAACACACCTGAAATGGGTTATCCAACTCATGGGTTATCCCTATGCGATCACTTACAAGAAGGGTAAGGACAATATAGTGGCAGATGCTCCTTCTCGCACAATTGATGACCTAGTTTCTCTTACAGTTCTTTCTCTGCTTGTTTCCAATTGGTTGCAATATGTTCAACAGGGCTATCTCTTCTATGAACTCCATGCTTCTCCATCAGCAGGGCACTCTGGGTTCTTCAAAATGTATGACCAGGAACAATGTAACTTCTTTTGGCAGGGACTAAAAATGACAATTCAACAGATGGTGGCTGACTGTGATACTTTCCAGGTCAACAAGAGTGAAACGACACTCCTTTCGGGATTGCTCAAACCCTTGCCCATCCCTACATAGATTTGGCCAACTATTTCTATGGATTTCCTAGCAGCGCTCTGGTGGTACAATACCACATCTCAAAGGACACCATATGAAGCAGTCTATGGATAGACACCGCTAGTTCTTCTTCCATACACCCTTAGCAGCTCCCCAGTTCAGGAAATTGACTTAGTTCTTCGCAACCGCGATCAGATTCTTCTCATTCTGCAGGACAATCTTCACATGGCCAGAATTCGCATGAAACTCGCCTGAAACAACAAGTCGATCAGCACCGTTCTGAGCGCATTTTCCACGCAGTTGATAGGGTTCTTCTTCGTGTACAGCCTTCCAAGCAATCCTCCCTGACACTCCAAAGGCGTCAGTGGCTCGCAATGCAACCCGAGGATGCTACCGGGGAACCACTCCTTCAGATTCTGCAGCAATGTCTCCAACCAAAGCTTTGAGGACAAAGCTTTTTCTAAGGGAGAGGGGATGTTAGGAACCCATGTCAACCCTTCTCTTTACTATGTTAGTATATTGTTGTTGGACGCATATGCTTTGTAAGTCGTCCCGTAGTATTTGTTGATTCATAGTTTATATTAGCCCATAGTATTGACCCATAGTATTGGACGCATATGCTTTGTAAGTCGTCCCATAGTATTATATGTCCCATGGTTTTGATCCATAGTATTGGGCATAGACTTAGTATATAAGTGTGTGTTGAGGTCATTGAAGGCACCGTGAAGTTAATTGTATTGAGCTTGCTCAAAGGAGGTTGCCCCCTTGAAGTGGCCCGTGATCAATATAAAAGTGATTCTGAGTTCTGTTATTTCTGATATCTCGTGTATTTGCATTAATTAATTATTGCAGGTTCTTCACACTTCTCTTCTTTGCCTTGTTTGGCTCGCCTTCTCTTCGTCTTGTTTTCTTCTCCTCGTTGCCTTTCGTTTTTCTTCTCTTTTGATCTTCTCGTCTCTCCTTGAACTCATCCTTCCTTCCTTTCGTTTTCTCCCACCCTCTTCCTTTCGTTTTTCCTACCTTCTTCCCCTTCTCCATTCGTCCTCCTTCTTCTTCCTCCTTTCGTTTTCCTCATTCCTCTTTCTTCTCTTCTCTTCGTTTTTCTTACTTCTTCTCCTCCATTTGTTTCCTCTTTTTGCCTCTCTCTTCCATTCATTTTACTTCCTCTTCCTCCTTTCGTTTTACCTTACCTTCTTACCTTCTTCTCCTCTTCATTTGCTTTCATCTCCATTCGTTTTCTCTTTGACTTGCTTTCGTTTTCTCTTTCCTTCCTTTACCTTGGTTCAAGTTCCATTTAGTTCTTAAGGTTGTTTTTGTCTTTCTAGAGCTTAGATCTTAACTTAGTTTCATTTTAAAGTTTGCATTCTAGCTTTTATCTATTTCTTAGTTCTAATATTGCATTGCATTTCAAAGTTTGAATTTCATAGTTAAATAGTTTGCATTTGCATCTAGATCTTAGATTAGTTTCCAAGTTTTGATTTGATTAAGAATAATGGATACTTGAAGTTTGCTTGTTTTAGGTAGTTGAAGAGATAAACAATCAAGACAAGTCAAGAGACTTGAAGCAAAAAACCAAGAAGAAGCCAAAACCAAAAAGAACCAAGAAGAAGCTAAAACCAAGAAGATCCAAAGATCAAACCTTTTTGTAAAAGCCACTAAGGCTTCTTCTATTTCATTTTTCAAGTTTTCAAGGGATAAAAGCCCCGAGTATTGTAACTCTTCAAAAGGCTAGTGGGATTATGGCTCCCAGATTTTCTTTTACATCCCCCTATTTTGGGGAAGTGTGTTGTGTTTTGTCCTCTTTGCACCTTTAGCTTAGATTTTATTTCAGTACTTAGCTTTGTTTTACTTTGATAGAGTAGTTTCATTTCTACTAATTGCTAGTTGTTTGATTCTTGCTTAAATAGTTCTTTCATTTATTTGATATAAATTGATAAACTAAATAATTTAGAAATCTCTTGAATCTCACTCAACAGTGGATCAAGAGTGCTCTCTATCGGAGAGTTGCTTTTGCTTTATTTTTGACAAGTACCCCCATGCTTTCCTGAGTACGGTCTTTGACCTGAAAGAGATTCTTGGGTAGTTTAGATTTACTTTCAAGTACTTTAATTCCGTGTATCATAAATCTCTTGAATCTCGCCATAAGACGGATCAAGAGTGCTCTCTATAGGAGAGTTTTCCTTTTTCTCCTGTTCAAACATATCTCTCTTAAAATTGGAATTTATCATTTCCATACAGCATATGCTCTACCATACCCTGGGAGGTTGGGATACACAGAAATGGTATTGGCTATTTAATTGTTCACATTTAATCCAATTTTAACCATAATAATCCATGGTCAAAATTTTCAAAATGGGGCCATGGTCATGTCAACTGAAAAAAAAAACTGGCTAGCCAAAATTGGCTAGTCACAAATGCTGGATCATCTGATACACTGGAGTACAAACATTCATCATGTTTGTCAAATGGCGGCTCTTCAGATAATCCAACTATGGTACAAATAAGTTGGTAACACTTAAGTATTCACCATAAGAAATTGAACAATGATTCGAGCATGTAATTTGATTTACCAACTCATCCCTACCCTGAGATTGTTCTTCTATTGATTTATCATTAAATTCATGTGAGGATAAATGATCATTTTCACTGGATTGGTTAGGGAGAAAATTAACAAGTTTATTTATAACATCCTGATTATTTGCACACTGATCATGTGAAATTATCTCAAAAGGGCCTTGGTTCATGTCCCCATTTTCTTCCTCTTCAATAAGATGATATGAAAATGGACGATCGCTACTGACAAAATGATTAATGAGTTTCTCTTCAAGAGGATCCTAAATAGACTTACTAATAAAAAGCTCAACCTTTTAAATTTCTTTAGGATCAAGAGTAGGGCTTCTTAAAAGTTGATTTGAAGTTTCGTCATTCATGCAATGATTAGGGATTTGTTTTTAAAAAATATTTTCGATAGACTCAAAAGTAGAAGACACATCCTTAAAAGAAGTTGGGCAATAGGGGTTATCTCTGGATGTTGACAATTCAATCGTTATTTGGTTCATATTATTAATTGTTTCAACAATAGGATCGAAAAGGGGAAGCTTTTGATCTTGGATCTAATTTGAAGAATATATATCATCGTACTCGTTTCCGCATTCTTCTAAGAATTTATGTTCAAACATGTCATATCCGGAAATGCTATTGGTCGTTAAATTCAAGAACCAGAGGTCAGTTGTTCCTAGGAGAGATGAGGCCAATAGTTTCATATATACATCCTCATGGGTTATAGATAAATCGTTAATAAATTACCTAAAGAGGTCAAGGTGCCTTTTAGCAGATACCTGATAACTTTCGTCAAATTTAGGTAACCTTTCAGGGCTTGACGAGGGATGTGATGAGGATATCCAACAATTTTTAACAAGTCAAAAGCTTTCAATCGACCGAATGTACTTGGTCGTTCATAATTAGCCATGCATGGCAATTGCTAGAAAAATCAGGAGCACAAATGCAAATTGATGCACTGCATGGGTTCTAGATATGATAGGATCGATCACAAAAGGAGTCGCGTTTTTGGAGTCGCCAGGTAAATCCATTGATCTTGTTTACCGAAAGATATGCCATTAAAAAAGCGGGGAGAGATGAGTGAAATAAGATGGCTACGTATAATTTGATGACGTAAAATGTAACCTGTTATCACATATATAGTAGCCAGGCTACCATACATTATTTTTCAGATGCCAGAGCACATTTCAGGCAGTTCCTTTACTTTGAGATGATGAGATGAGCAACTATCTATGTATCACTATCAGATTTTGGACAGCATATGTATTCCCTATGCCATGACTGAGTCTCAGGACACTCAGAGAGATGACCGATGTAGCCATTATACCATTGGTACAGAGCAGTCAGTAGTGCCCAGAGTTACAGCAGCAGTTTCAGAGGACAGATGATGGTACAGGTTCATGAGCATTCAGGTATATGACTCAGCAGGTATATCATTGTGTTATGGTTATATTGCTTTTATACTTATTCTTATAGCATGTCTTAGCACTTAGTGTCATGATCTGGCGATCATATAGATATGTGGACCTGGTTGATCTTATTATATATATTATTGTCCCTACTCAGACTTAGAAGTTCACTATTCATACTCATTGGTATTACCCTCCTTAGGGAGAATAGAGGTGATCATTCCACCATACCTTGGCTTGCTAGTGTCGGCTCCATCATTCATTGTCTTCATCCATCCATTACCTACCTTTTAGTTTATCACCCTGACTTACTACTTGACTAGTGACATGGAGGATATTTTCCCCATTGTAGCCTCTGTATTGGATGAGCTTCCCTGTTTATTGTGTCTCGGCTCTGAGTTGGTGACAAAACTTCCCTATGGCGAGTTGGAGTTCCTTGTGAATTCCCCCTAGTCACTAAAGTGGTGTTGGCTAAATCTGAAACTTTTAGTGCTGCCATGAATACAAAATCTGGAAAAATGAAATGCTATATCTTGTATGAAAAGCCCATTCATGCAATGTGTTTCTAAACACACATGAATGAAAGGCATGCCAAATGAAAATGGCCATGAAAATAAAATGTTATATATTTTGGAAATGTAAATACCTAGGTAAACAAGCTGTCCATGACACACCTAGAAGTGCTCAGGTAAACAAGTGCCTTAAAAACACACCTGCAGCAGAAAGCCTAAAATAAATGTAAATCTATGCAATGTATTTATAAACACACATAGATCAAGGCTATGGAAACTTCAGGCCTAGAAAGCAATGGAACTTAAATGCTATATCTAAACAATTGCTGGCCTTATTTGTATTATGGATTGTGCGCATTTGTTAAAGGTAAATAAACCTTCTTTGAACAACTCATTGATTTGTAAGACACCGCCATTTCCTGTGTTATTGCTCATTCAGTATATACTATGGTGTGTATTCCTTTTCCCTTTTCCAAAGTGTCACAAAGTTAAGTCATTCAAGTCATCCCTTAGCTTAGCCAGTTATTTTAGCCTTCACCCTTCACTAGCAAATTGATCACAGCTATGAAATGAGTATGATCCTGAAAGTCTAACCTGAGTAATAATAATAATTAATGACATTATATATTTGGACTTAGATCGCCAGTAATGATTACTTTGTGTTATAATTGTTATTTGAATAAGTTGTAGAGCATGCATTAACCTTGGACACTTTGCAGCAGCTTATGATGATGGTATGAGTTATATTTGGTCATGTTGACTTGGTTAGACCAAGGTCAACCATAGGACATGAGATGGTTGGACCTTATGATGATATGGATAGATGATATATGGTCTATGTACATGTACATCATGATTCTATGCAGCAGCTACAGGGTTATGATGATGATTCTTGGTTTACAGCAGTGTTTGGTCATTTACAGATTATTATTATTGGCCCTGTTCTGGTATACTGGATATATATTTTGATCATGCAGAGACTCATATGGTGTATGAGTACACATCTTGGATGGATTTGGACCTTCTGAGTCCAATGTGACAGTTTGTTTTCACTTCCGGGCACTTACAGTGATGATTTTGCCTCAGTAGGCTGTCCTAGTGCATTTTTGGTCTGTCGGAGGCCCTGTCAGAGCATATGTGATTTTTATCCGGTTGACCTAGGGCGCTGATGATGGAGGGGGTGGTCCAGCCACTTGTTTTTACCATATTACCCCCCCTTCCGGACACACTGGTGCCCTCACCTTGACAGCGCAGGCACTCCAGGAGGCAGTTTGGGGCAGTTTCACGCTTCCCGAGGCATTTCAGGATTGGTAGAAATGGCTATTGAGGAAATCGATTTGGGCTACTGAGGCAATGTTATGGCATGGGATGAGCAGTGATGATAGATCGGGGTCCTCCACACCTCCTCCAGCAGTTTCAGCTTCATCGGGGCCCGCATCCATCACTTATGGCACTTTCTGAGGATTTTTGAGGTCTTTTTGAGGCCCACGATTTCACCATGGAGGCACGATTTGGTACATTGAGGATTATTTTATGATTATTATGCTATGGGGATTGACCAAGGAGGGATAAAATTACCCCTTGGACCCACCATAAGCCCCTTATTATATTTTGTCATCATGATTTGGTGGGATTCCCCTCTTCTAGGGCAATTTTGTCCACTCATATAATATTTTATTAGTGATCCATGTATTTTATTGTTGAGCTTATCTCAACCATTGATTAGACATTTGTATCTTTTAATCTTAGCCACTCATGCAAAAAGTGGTTAGGGTTTTGGTGCTTCTCCTTCCTATTTAAAGGAGAGAGCCTCTCATTGTAAAATCATCTAGAGATTTTTGGTTCTTGGCTCTTGGAATAAAATTTCTATCTTTTGGAGTACATGCTTGGATTGGAGTGGATGTTGGTTGTTTCGATTGTAAATGCTTTTGTCCATTGCACTGGAGGATCTATTGTAGCTATCTTGCATATTTGCCATATCTTATTTACAAGTTAAGAGGACGATTTTGGACAAGGGCGAATTGGTGGGGAGGCTTGCCCTTCAAGCTTGGAAGAAGTCGTTTTGGTTTGACAGGGAGTAGTTTTGCCTTTGTGTCAACTATTCTATGTTTCTCTCTCTCTCTTGCTTGTATCTACCTTCAACATGTTAAACTGATTGATGCTTTGCTCCTTGGTTTTGACAGGTTAGAAGGAATCACATGTGGCTTGGGAAAATTGATTTGGCAAGAGGGCTTCAACAATTCTCCATTTGATCTTTGGCAAAGTAATCCTCGTCTCAACTAGCATTTATCTCTTCATCCAGGTATGTTCCAAGAGGTATGATCTTCTTCTTCCTTGAATCATCCATAATTTCTAGATCACAAAAACCCTAATTGATTAAAACCCTTGTTTTTTGTTTTTCTTAGATCTACTTAGATCTAGCCTTGCTTTTGAGAAGATTTTGAAAACCCACCTCTATAGCATCCACCCCTAGTTGGATCTATAGTTTGGTGGTGATTGGCTAAAAATTTACACACTTTTCAAGGCAAAAAAGCCCTCTTGAACCCAAATCGCACTTCCTAGAGAGAGGCTTATTTGGTTAGATCTAGCACATGGGTAGGTGAGATCCCACTTGATTGGTAATCTACACACTTGATAACCTACCCCCAGATTCTTACTTTGGTGAATTCTATCTTGTGGACATCATTCCATGTTTCAAGGGGTTAAAACCCCCTTTTGAATTTCTTGGCACCTCAAAACTCAGATCTACGAAGATCTAACCCTTGGATTGACTTGGTTTTTGGGATCCACATAGATCGGGGCATAAGCCACTTGGATCTACAGTTTGGTGGTCATTGGAGTTGATTTGGTCCACTTAACCCACCTTTTAACCCTCCTTGAACAAAGTCGCACTACCTGGGGAAGGTGAGTTTGTCCACTTTGAGGAAGTGGGTGTTTGAGATTTTTGGAGATTTGGAACGGCCATACCTTGAAACCTAGGTCTAGACTATCATATTGTGACGATCTGCCTTGGGGGTAGCATTCTTTGTTTCAAGAGATTGTGGTCCACTTAGGGTCATTTCTTGAAAACCTAGATCTAGCAAAATCCAACCATTAGATCTCATTTAGCCCACTTGACTTGGCTTCTAGGTGTCTCGATCTACACTTTGACATACTTTTTGACTCCATTAGCCCATCCAACAAGGCACTAGTCCTCCTCAAAGCAAGTCGCACTCCTTGGGATTTGTGTCAAAACCTAGATCTAGCACATGGGTACTTCTAGAATCAACTTAGATCTATAGATCTAGTCATTACCTGACCTCTAGTACCAACATTACACCTAGCTTCACCTTGTGGGCCCACTTAAAGTCATTTCACACATCCCAAGAAAATAAGACCCACTTGTGTAAACATATGGTACTACACCCAGTCATCAAACCCAATCATGTGGCCTAAACCATACATAGGTTGAAACACTAACAATCTCTTACACCACCTTCAACCACACCTCAACTCCTAGGTCCACTTAGCCTTGCATTGGTTTCCGTAACTTATCATTTACTCATCCTTAGAAACCTTTGTTTGGGTCCAATCAACTGCGATTGGTTATAGGGTCTCCCCTTAGGTCTGGTTACACCTTGACCTAAAGCGAAGAGTGCCTC
This sequence comes from Larix kaempferi, assembly GCA_027924585.1. Classification (NCBI taxonomy): domain Eukaryota; kingdom Viridiplantae; phylum Streptophyta; class Pinopsida; order Pinales; family Pinaceae; genus Larix; species Larix kaempferi. The sequence goes on from BSBM01000584.1 coordinate 4,650,385, forward strand.
GGTTGACGTGACTCCCACCTTGCATTGGGAACCGTGGCATATCTTGGGTCACCTCTTTAGTTGCCTATCTCCTCTACCGTCCTGGATGGGATACCTCTAGGGGCAACTACAAGTTGTGTGATAACATAACCATCAAAATATAACACTGGATGCGATAAGATATGAAATACACACGGATACTCGTAGACACCCGAGGTTTAAAGCCTCTACCTCCCCGACAATAGTGCCAAAAATGTTATCACAAATTCTAGTTGTCCCAAAAGGTGATCCTAACTAGGATGGTAGAGGCGTTGGACAACTAAAGAGGTGACCCAAGAGATGCCACGGTTCCCAAGGTAAATGGTTGTCATGCTAACCGAGGCACTCTTCACTTTAAATCTAGCCTAAGCAAGACCAAGTGGGAGACCCTAGCTAACCAATGAAGGCTAGTGAACCTACTCTAGACCTTCTAGGGAAAGGTGAAGTTGAAAAGGAGAAGATCAAGAGTGAATGGATCTAGATCTAGGAGTTATAAGTGGATACATAGAGTTAGGGCTTGGTTGAGGAGGCTTATGAAATGACAAATGCTCAACCAATGAAATGATTATGTCACTTATGAAGTTAGGTGAATAGATTTAAATGGATCTATTGAAATATTGTAACTTCGAAGAATATTCTATTGTATTTTATTATTGTAATTTATTCGGAGATGTTTTATTCCTTCGTCGGGATGTTATCATTGAGGTAAATCTTTCCTTGTAAGTCGGGGCAATAGATCCCCTTAGAGTCAAATGTAATGGGGTATTTAAGTCCCATAGAGGAGTCGGCCCAATCAACATTAGGTTAAGTTTTTGGGGCCGACCTAGTTAGGGAAAAACTCAAGTGGAAGAAAATGTATAAATAGGAGTGATGTGCTCCTCATTTGGACACACACACTCACTTGTGTAATTCGCATAGGAGAGAGAGAGAGAGAGAGAGAGAGAGAGAGAGATTTGCAAGGGGAAGGAGCACTTGTTTGGGGTTTTGTGTTTGTACTTTTGATCATCTATATTGAGGAAGTTTTGCGCGGTTTTTTTTCCCTAAGAGGGTTTCCCAGGATAAATATGTGTCTATCTCGTGATTGTGTTTCTTTCAGTGATCCTGTATATGCTATTGTTGTGAAATTGAATTGAATACTTATGTTATCTATCTTATCATATTGAATATTAAAATGGTATCAGAGCTAGCCTGAATAGGACAACTTTCAGTAGGTAAAACTCTCTCGCTTCTTCCTCCAGCAAGAAATTAGGGTTTCTGTCAAAGTTGGAATTTTGGAAATTTGATTGCATAGATAGATGTGCCTCTCCAAAAGAAAAATTTAGAGCCCTAGATCGAAATTTTGGAGTGGGTAGATCTCCGGGAAATTCAAACCCTATTTTTACTCTGGACCAGAAAAAACCAGAAAACCAATGAACCAGAAAACTGTTGCAGATCCGAAATTCGCAAGTCAATTTTGAGGGGTAAAAATTTGGAATCTTCAGAAACCAAGTGTACCAGTCAACTCGCCTCAGTCAAGCACATCTCCTGGTAAGGTAAGTTTTGCATTTTGAGAATTTTCTTTTTTTGGTGACCTCCTAGATAAGATGGCCCCAGGCACTAAGCTTGAGGATAAGCTAGAAGGCATAGAGAATTTTAGAGCATGGAAATATAGGATTGGACTCATTGTTGAAGAGAATGATCTTGCCAAATACATCAAGGATGAAGTTGCAGAACCTTAAGACGCTGAAGCTAAGGAGAAGCACAATAAGGATCTGATTAGGGCAAAGAGGATCATTGTTGATTCTATCAAAGACCACTTGATTCCTCAAGTGTCATCCAAGAAGACCCCAAGGAGATGTATGATGCCATATCCAGAATGTATGAAGGAAAGAACATCAACATGAAGATGAATTTGAGAGATCAATTAAAGACTACCAAGATGAGCCAAGGAGAGTCCATCCAAGACTACTTCACAAGGGTCTCCCAGTTCAAGGAGCAACTAGAAGCCATTGGAGACTCCCTTGATGAAGATGAGCTAGTTATGACTGCTCTCAATGGTCTCTCTAGACCTTGGGATTCATTCATCCAGACTATGTGTGCCAGAAAGGAAAGCTTGAAATTTGATATTGTATGGGAAGATTGCATCCAAGAGGAGGCTAGAGTAGCCAATAGAGAATCTCTACTTAAAGAATAAGATCAAGCCCTAGCCACCCATACCAAGAGAAGAAGAAGTCAATCTAACTTCAAAAGGGAAAGCCACAAGGGGTCTCAACCTCCCAGGAAGTTCCCAAGGACAAGAGGAAACAATTCAAGGAGAGAACACTCCAACTTTCAATGTTTCCATTGTGACAAGCTAGGACACATTGCCAGAAATTGTCCATTGAAGAAACAAGAATACAAGAAGAGGAACAACAAAAGACATCATGCACACCTAGTTGAAGATGAAGATGAAGAAGAAGAGGAAGAAGGATCTCGAAGAAAAAAAGCAAAAGAAGAAGATGCAGAAGAGTATGTATTATTCTCTGCACTCTCTGGATCTGTGACACCTGGAGAAGATTCTTGGCTTATTGATAGTGGTGCTTTGAAGCACGAGACGAGACAAAAGAAAACTCTGGCAAAACTTGAAGAGAAGAACTCTCCTTAGAAGGTATCATTAGGATATGACTATCAATATCCTATCAAAGGAATTGGTGAAACAAGCTACAAGCTTGATTTTGGAACCCCCATGAAGATGAAGGAAGTCTTATATGTACCAAGTAAGAAGAACCTACTTTCTATCTCAGCATTAAATAAGAAAGGTTATAGGGTTTCTTTCATAGATGGACAAGTACTTATGTGGCCCAAAGGAAAATCAATTGAAGATGTAGTTGTTATTGGTGAAAAAGAAGGAGGCTTATATAAACTCAAGGGACATTCAGAAACAACCCTTGTTCATGAGACAACTATTCCAAGTGAACTATGGCATAGGAGGCTTATTCACATCAACTACAAAGCACTACCCCATGTGAGCAAAGTAGTGACGGGATTACTAGATTTGAAGATCGATGATGAAGGCATTTGCAAAGGATGTGCAAAAGGAAGAAATATCAAGAATCCATTTCTGAAGAGTGAGACAAAGACTAAAGGTACGTTGGAATTAATTCATTCAGATATATGTGGTCCAATTCCCTCCACATCTTTAATTGGTTATGAATATTATGTTACATTTATTGATGACTATTCAAGAAAGACGTGGATATATTTCTTGAAAGCAAAGGATGAAGTATTTGGAAAATTCAAGGAATTCAAAGACTTGATAGAGAATCATTCAGAAAGAAGAATCAAGGCACTTAGAACAAACAATGGTGGAGAATATACTTCAAAATATTTTGAATCCTTTTATAAAGAAGCTGGAATCAAGAGGGAACTAACTACTCCCTACAATCCTCAACAAAATGGTGTTCCGGAAAGAAAGAATATGACCATTATGGAAGCAGTGAAGACAATGATATACATGATCAAGATCTTCCAATGCATCTATGGGCTGAAGCAGCAAGGACGACAATTTATGTACAAAATAGATTATCCCATAGTGCCCTTGGATTCAAGACTCCAGAGTAAATGTTCACAGGAAAAAAGCCTGAAGTAAGCCACCTCAAGATATTTGGCTGCCCAGTATATGTTCACATACCAAAAGAAAAGAGAACCAAGTTGGACCCTTCCGGAAAGAAAGGAATATTTGCTGGATACTGTGAAATCTCCAAAGCCTTTAGAATATACATTCTAGGATTCCATCACATGGAAATTAGTAGAGATGTAACATTTGACGAAGAAGTAGCTCTCAAGAGGTCTAGAAAGTGCCAGCATGAAGAAGTATATGAAGAAGATGTACCTCCCAAGAATGTAGAAGCTACACCTTCCCCCGAAGATGAAACACCAGAAGACCATGATATGCTAGAACCTAAAAAAAACCCACTATGAATATGTTACGAAAGAGAAAGCTTGCTTGTGAAAGAGAAATTATACAAGAAGCAGAGAAGTATGGAGCTCCAGAAGGCTCCACAAGAGCAAGCAAGAAGCCAAAGCCATTTTCTAGTTATGTGGCTTTGATGTGTGATCTTGTAGATCAAGAACCTACCAGTTATGAAGAAGTTATACACAAGAAAGAATGGGTAGAAGCAATGACGGAAGAATACCAATCAATAATGAAGAATAATGTTTGGGATATAGTTCCCAAACTAGAAGGAAAAAGTGTGGTATCTTCCAAGTGGATATACAAGATAAAGCATGCAGTTGATGGAAGTATTGAGAAATAAAAGGCAAGGTTTGTGGCTAGAGGATTCTCTCAGAAAGAGGAAATTGATTATGAAGAGACATTTGCACTAGTAGCAAGGTACACATCCATTAGAACCATCATGGCACTTGCGTCCATGATGAAGTGGAATTTACACCAGATGGATGTGCAGACAACTTTTCTTAATGGTGTAATTGAGGAAGAAGTTTACATAGAACGACCACAGGGATTCGAAGTTGAAGACAGACGGACTCACGTATGCAAGTTGAAGAAGGCTCTGTATGGATTGAAGCAAGCTCCTAGAGCTTGGTATGAAAGGATAGATAGCTTTCTGACGAGCTTGGGCTTTACCAAAAGTAAAGGTGACCCTAACCTTTACTTTAAGGTTATGGATGATGAACTTGTCATATTATTGTTGTATGTGGATGATCTATTTCTGATAAGAAATGAGAAACAGATTGTAGAGTGCAAGAAAAAGCTTGCTGAAGAATTTGAGATGAAAGACCTTGGATTGATGCACTATTTTCTAGGTTTGGAAGTATGGTAGAGTCTAGAAGGAATCTTTCTCTACCAAGGAAAGTATGTTGTGGAAATCCTAAAAAGATTTGATATGTTGGAATGTAAAGCCATGGCCACACCCATGGATACCAACCTAAAGTTGTTAGCTGATGAATCGTCAGAGTTAGTGGATGTGACTCAGTACAGACAGATTATTGGGTCGTTGATGTATCTAACGAATACCAAGCCAGATATATGCTTTGTTGTGAACACCCTGAGTCAGTATCTAGTTGAGCCTAGACGTGTTCACCTAGTAGTTGCAAAGCATGTGATGAGGTACCTGAAAGGTACGATAGAATTTGGGCTATACTATGTTGGAAATCATTACTACAGATTGTATGGTTATACAAATGCAGATTGGGCTGGAAGTGTCTCAGACAGGAAGAGCACCTCAGGTGGATGTTATTGTCTGGGATCTGCCATGATCTCATGGTTTAGCAAGAAGCAACCTAGTGTATCTCTCATCATAGCTGAAGCAGAGTATATAGCAACTTGTTCTGCTAGTTGTGAAGCCATATGGCTTCGGAAGTTATTGTCAGGTGTATTTGACCTAGAGTTGTATACCACGGTGATTCTATGTGGCAACCAGAGCTGTATAAAGATGACTGGGAACCTAGTGTTCCATGACAAGTCAAAGCACATAGAAATATGGTATTTTTACATACGAGATATTGTACAGAAGGGAGCTATAAAGCTCAAGTCTGTGAGCACCAATGAGCAAGTTGCTGATGTGTTGACTAAGCCTCTGTCTCGAGTGAGGTTTGAGTACTTGCGTGACAATCTTGGTGTGATTCGAAAGGACCTTCCTCGAAAGGGGGAGCAATGATGATGATGTTGCAGTGGGATTGTATCATCCTTGGACATTAGTCCTAAACTGATCCACAGACTCTTGTCTCTGTGATGTAGTTGTAGTGATGATGATGTTGCAGTGGGATTGTATCATCCCTGGACATTCATCCTAAAGTGATCCGTAGACTTTTGTCTTCGAGAATTTGGTAGGGATTGCATCTTCCTTGGACATTAGCCTTAAAGTGATCCAGAGACTTTTGTCTTCGAGAATGTGGTTGGGATTGCATCTTCCTTGGACATTATTCCTAAAGTGATCTGGAGACTTTTGTCTTCGAGAATGTGGTTGGGATTGCATCTTCCTTGGACATTAGTCCTAAAGTGATCCGGAGACTTTTGTCTTTGAGAATGTGGGTGGGATTGTATCATCCCTAGACATTAGTTCTAAATGGATCCGCAGACTTTTGTCTCCGAGAGTTGGATAGGATTGCATCATCCTTGGACTTATGTCCTAAAGTGAGAGGGATTGATCATCCCGTAACTGGATCATGTGTGTTGTAGGTTATGTTGCTGCAGACGATGTTGTTGTTGATCGAAAGATCAAGATGATGTTGCTGCTCATCGAAAGATCAAGATGATGTTGTTGTTGATCGAAAGATCAAGTGTTGCTGTAGATGATTGAGCGACTCTGTGCCGTAGAATATGATGCTCCAGTACTGAAGATGTTGAGGATGTTCCAGTAACTCTTCTAGTTGCTGATGATATTGAAGAAAACTTCCGATGATTTATAGATGTATCACCTTGATGTTGTTGATGATGCTCTCTCTCCTTGCTCCTTTAGTTGATGTTGCTGTTGTCAGTAGAATACCCTTCTCGCTAAGGGGGAGTGTTGAAATATTGTAACTTCGAAGAATATTCTATTGTATTTTATTATTGTAATTTATTCGTAGATGTTTTATTCCTCTGTCAGGATGTTATTATTATATTTGATTATGTAAAGTCATTGAGGTAAATCCTCCCTTGTAAGTTGGGGCAATAGATCCCCTTAGAGTCAAATGTAATGATGTATTTAAGTCCCCTAGAGGAGTTGGCCCAATCAGCTTTAGGTTAAGTTGTTGGGGTTGACTGAGTTAGGGAAAAATTCAAGTGGAAGATAAAATATAAATAGGAGTGATGTGCTCCTCATTTGGACACACACACTCACTTGTTGAATTCGCATAGGAGAGAGAGAGAGAGATATTTGCGAGAAGGAGCACTTGTTTTGGGTTTTGTCTTTGTACTTTTGATCATCTATATTAAGGAAGTTTTGCTGGGTTTTCTTCCCCTAGAGGGTTTCCCAGGATAAATCTGTGTCTATCTTGTGATTGTGTTTCTTTCAGTGATCTTGTATATACTATTGTTGTGAAATTAAATTGAATACTGATGTTATCTATCTTAGCATATTGAATATTAACAGGATCTAATGCCAATCAAGAAAACCCACGTGGGGCCTGTTATCACCTAAACTGTAGTTACCCCTATGGATGTGTCCACTCGTGGATGGCAATAGGGAAGGGCAACTCAAGAGGTGCAACCACGATCACCTCGACCTCCAATAGATGGTTGTCACGCCAGTCAAGGCAACCTTCACTTTATGTTATCTAACCCAGACAACAAAGGGGGAGACTCGATCTACTCTCGACAGGAGAGATCAAAACCAAGACACCAAATCAAGTTAATTCTAAGTGAAGTAAGGTGTATGGTTTATCCTAGACCTTAGGATAAAGTCACAAGACAAGTGAGGGGTTGCATTGGACACGGTTCACAAGACAAGTCATTATTGATGTGAGAGTGACTTATGATTTGTGAAATAGGATCCAGGATTAAAGTACTAGTTCAATGTGAGAAAATCCATCGCCTTGGGAACCGTGTCCAATGCAAGGTAGTTTAAGGGTTGAATTGGGGCTAACTAGTACAAGTGACAAGCTTGATCATGATACATGATAACATCAAAGGGTTTAGTTCACCACACAAAGGTCAAACCACAAGTTAATCCAACAATCTAGGAAAGTCGAATTGACTTGGAGAGAAACCAATGCCTTGGGAATTGGGATAATGGAGTCAAAGTAAGGTTAACTTGTGGTTGAAGACTCCTATTGCATGAGACAAGTGGGCAATTAAAGTCTTGATGGATGAATAGGTCTAGATCTAGGTTTGACCTCAGTGGACCACAATCCCTTAAAACAAGGAATGCTATACCCAAAGCAAGATTTGATGAAGTGACACATTAGACCTAGGTTTTGAATTATGCCCATTCCAAATCCACTGAAATCTCAAGTACCCATGTCCTAGAAGTGGGCCAACTCACTTTTCCAAGGTGGTGCGACTTTACCCAAGGAGGCTAAAAAGTGGGATAAGTTAATCAAGACAAGTCCAATGGCATCCAAACTTTAGATCCAACTGGTTTAAGCAAGTGAGAGTGTGGATCTATAATTTCATGGCAATCCAATGGCTAGATCTTACTAGATCTGAGTTTAAAGATACCAAGTGGTCCAAAATGGGGATTAAATCCCTTAAAATGTGGAATAGGGCCCACAAGGTAGAAATCAGAAAAGTGACAATCTGGGGGTAGGTTATTGGATGTGTAGATCATGAAACAAGCGGGATCTCAACTACCCACGTACTAGATCTATGTCAACCCACCAAACTAGGAAGTGCGCCTTTGCTTGGAGAGGTTAAATGCCTTGGGAAGAGGGTCAAATGGAGGCCAATCCTCACCAAACTATAGATCTGGGATGTCGTGGATACTATAGAGGTGGGTTTTAAATATCTTACCCAAGAAGCCACTAGCTCTTAGTAGACCTAAAAAAATGTAAAAATGAGGGTTTGAAGAAATAAGGGTTTTATCAATTTATGAGTTCTGTCAATGGATTGGATAAAGATAAGAGAAACAAACCTATGGATCTTACCTGGGTAACCTTGTAGATGCCTTGATGATGATGATCTATGCAAACCCGATCAATTTGAGAAGCTTTGAGGTAGTTTTCTATGCGATCGATTTAGTCCAAGAAGCCAATGCGCCCTCCCTCCTGCACAACAAATGTCAACAATATCAGATTTGATGTAATCAAGAGATAAGACTAATTCCACAAGATAAGTAATAGAAAGATAGCATAGATCACAATGATACTAATGATAAAACACATATTTCATTAAAATTGGAAACATTTTATTCCAAGAACATAAAAAAATTGTGTTTTTTTAGTTATTTTGGAATTCTAGATCCATTGTTTAATTCCAAATTTAATGAAATATGTGTTATAACCCCCTGATACAAGCAAATGCCAAGAAAGTCGATTTTAAGAAGCCTTGCAAAATCGCCCTCGTTGAAGTCGCCCTCCTGTAAACAAGACAATGATTTCCAAAATAGATAGATCTTACCACAAATTCCAAATCCTAGGTTGCAATAGACTTTCCAATCACCATTTAAGAATACCAGATGCAAATGAGACCACAAGAATTTCCACAAGAAAGTTTTTCTATACCAATAATCCAAGAGCCAAAGACCCCTTACAATGAGAAGCTCTCTCCTTTAAATAGGAAGGAGAGGCATCAAAATCCTAACCACTTTTTGAATGAGTGGCTAAGATTAAAAGATACAAATGTCTAATCAATGGTTGAGATGAGCTCAACAACAAAATACATGGATCACTAATAAAATATAATATAAGTGGACAAAATCGCCCTAGGAGAGGGGAATCCCACCAAATCATGATGACAAAATATAATAAGAAGCTTATGGTGGGTCCAAGGGGTAATTTTAGCCACCCTTGGTCAATCCCCATAGCACAATAATAATAAAAAGTCATCAATATACCAAATCGTGCCTCTGGTCAAATCGTAGGCCTCAAAAGACCTCAGAAATCATTAGAAAGTGCCATAAGTGATGGATGCGAGTCCCGATGAAGCTGAAACCGCTAGAGGAGGTGTGGAAGACATCAATCCATCATCACTGATCATCCCATGCCAAGACATTGCCTCAGTAGCCCAAATCGAATTCCTCAATAGCCATTTCTACCAATCCTGAAATGCCTCGGGAAGCGTGAAATTGCCCCAAACTTCCTCCTAGAGTGCCTGCGCTGTCAAGGTGAGGGCACCAATGTGTCCGGGAGGGGGGTAATATGGTAAAAACAAGTGGCTGGACCGCCCCCTCCAAGCACAGTGCCCTAGGTCAACCGAATAAAAATCCTATCTGCTCTGACAGGGTCTCCGACAGACCAAAACTGCACTGGGATAGCTTGCTGAGGCTAAATCATCACTCTAAGTGCCCGGAACTGAAAACAAACTGTCTCATTAGACTCAGAAGGTCCAAATCCATCAAAGATGTGTACTCATACACCATATGAGTCTCTGCATGATCATAAAATATATCCAATATACCGGAACAGGTGAAATAATAATAATCTGTAAATGATCAAATAATGTTGTAAACCATGAATCATCATCATAACGCTGTATCTGCTGCATAGAATCATCATGTACATGTACATAGACCATATATCATCTATCCATATCATCACAAGGTCCGACCATCTCATGTCCTATGGTTGACCTTGGTCAAACTAGGTTTGACCAAGTCAACATGACCAAATATAACTCAGACCATCATCCAAGGCTGCTGCAAAGTGTTAAAGGTTAATGCATGCTCTACAACTTATTCAAATAACAATTATAACACAAAGTAATCATTACTGGCGATCTAAATCCAAATGTATAATGTCATTAATTATTATTATTACTCAGACTAGACTTTCAAGATCATACTCACTTCATAGCTGTGATCAATTTGCTAATGAAGGGTGAAGGCTAAAATAATTGGCTAGGCTAAGGGATGACTTGACTGACTTAACTTTGTGACACTTTGGCAAAGGGAAAGGGAATACACACCATAATATATACTGAATGAGCAACAACATAGGGAATGGCGGTGTCTCACAAATGGATGAGTTGTTCAGAGAGGGTTTATTCACCTTTAACAGATGCGCACAATCCATAATACAAATAAGGCCAACAAGTGTTTTGATATAGCATTTAAGTTCCATTGCTTTTTGGGTCTGAAGTTTCCATAGCCTTGATCTATGTGTGTTTAAAAACACATTGCATAGATTTACATTTATTTAGGCTTTCTGCTGTAGGTGTGTTTTTAAGGCACTTGTTTACCTGAGCACTTCTAGGTGTGTCACAGATAGCTTGTTTACCTAGGTATTTACATTTCCAAAAGATATTACATTTTCTTTTCATGGCCATTTTCATTTGGCATGCCTTTCATTCATGTGTGTTTAGAATAGAAACACATTGCATGAACGGGCTTTTCATACAAGATATAACATTTCATTTTTTCCAAATTTTGTATTCATGGCAGCACTAAAAGTTTCAGGTTTAGCCAACACAACTTTAGTGACTAGGGGGAATTCACAAAGAACTCCAACTCACCATAGGTAAGTTTTGTCACCAACTCAGAGCCGAGACACGATAAACGGGGAAGCTCATCCAATACACAGGCTACAGTGGGAAAAAGGTCCTCCATGTCACTAGTCAAGTAGTAAGTTAGGGTGATAAACTAAAAGGTAGGTAATGGATGGATGGAGACAATGAATAATGGAGCCAACACTAGCAAGCCAAGGTATGGTGGAATGATCACCTCTATTCTCCCTAAGGAGGGTAAAACCAATGAGTATGAATAGTGAACTTCTAAGTCTGAGTAGAGACAATATAATATACATAATAAGCTCAACCAGGTCCACATATCTATATGATCGCCAGATCATGACACTAAGTGCTAAGACATGCTATACGAATAAATATAAAAGCAATATAACCTCAACACCATGATATACCCGCTGAGTCATATACCTGAATGCTCATCATCTAAACCATCATCTGTCCTCTGAGACTGCTACTGTAACTTTGGGCAATACCGGCTGCTTTGTACCAATGGTATAGTGGCTACATTGGTCATCTCTCTGAGTGTCCCAAGACTCAGTCATGGCATGGAGAATATATACTGCTGTCCAAAATTTGATAGTGATCCAATATAAATGCTCATCTCAGCATCTCAATGTAATGGAACTGGTTGAATAGTGCACTGGAATCAGAAAAATAATGTATGGTAGCCCGGCTACTATATATGTGATAACAGGGCCCACGTTTAAAATATGGGAAATGAGTGAAATGGGTCCCACAAGGTGAAATTAAGGTCCAAATGGCACTAGGAGGTTGGTTAAGTAGTAGATCAAATGTTTAAAGGAAAAAGTAGCACAACCCACGTGATTGATCCAGAAAGATGCATAAAATCCACAAGTGCGTCCCCCTCAAGAGATGATCAGTGCCTTAGATCGGGGGTCAAATGGAGTCTGAATGAAACCAAACTTTAGCTACGATGTTCTTTAATTTATTTAGAAGTGGGTTTTATGTTTTAAGCCCAAATAATCGCCAAATCTATCAAATCTAAAAATTTAGGGTTTTAACAATGAGGGTTTGGAGTGACCAATGAGTAAAATGCATGAAAATAGATGCGTACCTTGTAGATCTTACCTCTAAGGCTTGCGGTTGCCTTGCAAATTGATAATCCTTGCCAAGTGAGGAAATCAAGAGTGAGATCCAGCTCCTCCAAGTGAAATCGCTATCTCTCCAGAGTGACAAGTGCACCCTTCTCCTGCAAAAACAATCTATCTGAGAATCGATCTAACTTGAAAATGACTATAAAGCAGAAAAGATGAAACAAGTAGCATCAAATATGCCACGAAGATACAATAATTATACTCCCTGAGACAAAGAACGATCCAAAGGTAAGATATAGGGTTTCCCCACAATAGTGTCTCCTCAAGTCATCCTCCTCTTCCACCACACAACCTCCCTACGGAGAAAACGTTTTGAGCAAAAAAATCCACAATGATAACACAAAGAAAAGATTGTATATTCAACTTGCAAGAGCATCCATCAAACCAGAGAAGCAGATTTGCAAAATAGTATTTTATTCCAGTATTTTTAGAGCTCAAAAGGCGCCTTTACAATGAGGGGGTCTTGTCCTTAAATAGGCATGAGAGAGACCAAAACCCTAACCACTTTATGAACGATTGGTGGGGATCATAATCTAGATACAATATAATCAAAGGCTATGATGTGTCGGAAAAATAATACATGGATCAACTCTCTAAGAGGGGGTGCACACTCACTAGAGAGGCCCTAGGGGTTCGCACCACATAAAAGATGACTGGGACAAGTGTAGGAGCACATGGTGGGGCTAGGAGGTATTAATGCCCTTCACTTGCATCACCCCATGGCACAATAACATAAGATATGATTCAATATCATGTCAAAGTGACCAAATGACCAAATAGTGCTCCCCCTCAATGAGATAATAATACATCAAATAACAACCCGGATAGTGTGTGGACCCCACTAAATGTTGTAAGATGATTTGGAAGGAGTGGGATACATCACAAATGAACTTTGAACAAAATAATAAAATAATGGTTTGAAAATAATAATAACCATAAAAAAGTATGTCAACCATCATATGAAAACTGTGTCCACTGTATGGAACCATGAAAGGTGTATCAAAGGACCATAAATCATCATCCTCAAACATCATTGGTCCAACTCATCACTGATCCCCATGGTTGACGTGGTCAAACTAGGTTTGACCAGGTCAAAACTGATCAAAATATGACCCAGGCTACAAATGCCTAATGCTGCAAGTGCAAATAGTTAAAGCATGTTCTTTTAGTCATTCTAATAGCAAGACTTGAAGTAGTAAGCATCATTTCACTGGTGGTTAATTAACAATTATATCAAGTATAAGTTGAAATAATCATTTACTCAAAATAGAACCTCAAGAAAATACTCATTCTATTGACGTGAACATTTTGCTACTAAAGGGTGAGGGTGAAGAATGTAAGGCTAGTATAAGGGGATGACTTGAATGACTCAACACTGTGATACTTTGGATAAGGGAAAAGGAATACACACTTAAGCATATGCTGGATAATAAACACACAGGGAATGGCAATGTCTCACAAATGGAATAAGTTGTTTAGAGAAGTGCTTATTCAATCTTGGCAAATGTCTACAGCTCACATCCAAGCTTAAACATCTTCGTGAGTATCTTTACTAGAACTGCCATGGATGGGTTCCCGGCTAACTGTAACTTGAGGTTCTAAGGGACACTTGGAATTAGTTGTCCCTTACTCCATCTCACATCACAACCCGTAGGCTCCGTAAGAAATTTAATTATTACATTTAATTTTCGGCCAGCAGTCTTTGGATTTAGCATTCATTTAACCACTACTTTTTTTATTTAGGCCTTTATGACCCTTTTTGGATTTTGCATGTGCTTAGAAGCACAACTATTTCCAACCTTTGAAACCGGATTCACTCTAAATGGGCTACGTGTCCCGTGGGGTCGTGTGTCGGACACGGACATGATGGGAAATCTTGTCTGACACGACTTTTGATCGTGTTCGAAATTAGGACACGATCAAAAGTCGTGTCGGACACGATTTCCCATCGTGTCCCCAACTGTGCGACTCGTGTCCCGATTCCAGGATGCGTTTTCCGCAGAAAAGGTCGCCCGGGGTGAGTTTAAAAACAAATTTTCATTTTTTTGGTCCATATGTTATTCATTTTTCTTTTGACTGATAAAGAAATGACATAATCAATTTGAAACATTCACTAGATCTTATTTTTTAGGTCTAATACACAGCCATGGGTCTTATACAGTTAAGAAGGAGAAAACAGTCCCTCTTACATCCTTCCTTATCCTCTGAAAGAGCATTGTCCCATAAGAAGGAAAAGAGAAACAAGAATTACCGTATGGAATCTGTTGTCCGCCAGATTGCACACCAGCAGCATAAATCTTTCGAAAGTTGTCTCCCTCATTGGAAGTGGGGAGAAGTGTAGCCTTGGGGGCAATCAATGAGCCAGGTACTGTCACCTGAATCCCAGCTTCTCTGTTTAGGCTAACTCCTAACGAAGCCAAGGGGGGTAGTACCTACAAAGAGTTTTACTAAGGCTCTTATGTTATTTAAGTGTTTTTTGTATGGGGTGATGTCGATGGATGTTGTTTAGGAATTTTTTAGATGGTGATGAGCACACAATTAAACACGCAATCCACGTTGCAAAATAGCAAGACACAATTTAAAAGATGAACAATATACTTTGACTTAGAATTAAAATAAAGCATCCATAAGATAAAATTAAACAAATGACAAGGACATATGGTCCATATTTATATGATATATGAAAGTTTCAAGACTAGTCCTTATGGAGTCAAATAAATAGTGCTTGGATGATAAAAAGTGTAAGTCAAAAGTAGTTGTTTGTGAGATCATTTTGAAATTGTTCTTGGTAAATTTTAAGTGATTTAGGTGTTCTTGATTATTAGGTTAAGACCAAGGATATCAAAAGAGTTAAACCAAATGGGAAAAATACTGGCAACCTCTTAGATGATAGGTCAGGAGTACCCAGATTCAAGAGGATAGGTGTCCAATGTTTGAATCGCCCTCGAGTCTGACCAGTGGATTCTCGGCACCACCTGTTTCAGGAAGCAACCTCAGTATTTAATGCCGGTTTGGATTGGGGTGAAGTTTTAATTAGATTATCACTTGTAAGCTTAGCAAATCCAACACCTTTCTGAGTACTAGCCCAACCCTTTCAGGTTGGCAGAGCATACGGGTGTTGGATGATCGACCAAAGTAAATTAATTAAAAGGGAGATATGAGTTGAAATATTTTATTATTTAAGAGCACAGTTCAACTCTCCGATAGAGAGCGCTTTTGACTTAGTCTTAAGACCAAAGTTCAAGAGACTTTTCTAATCTAAAATACCTAATGCAAGGGAAAAATATGCAAGTTGAAGATGCTCTCCGATAGAGAGTGCTCTTGACTTGGATTTGGCCAAGTTCAAGAGGCCTTGTTTATTTTTATTGAAAAAAGAAGTTGTGAAAATGATTATGAAGCTTAGATTACTGATGGTAAAAATATGATAACATGCTTGAAAATAACTGAAAGCAAGATTTAGTGCTCTACCAAACAAATATTAATTTAAGGTGGGATCAATCTCCGAACAAGGTCGATCACTCAGAACCGTTATTCTTTGAGACTTTCCAGCTAGCTGAAACTTCGGCAAGGAGGCTAACGGGGGAACAAGAAGCTACCACAAAACTATGTGGCCTTTGAGATATAATCTCAAAGTTAGCTTGCTCTGGTCAAAACTTGGAAGAGATAACAATGAAATAAAAATGACTAATTTAAATCATGAAACAAAAGATCTAATACTAACAAGACACAACACTCTTCCCCAAATGGGTAAGAAACCCAAAAAAGTGGAGGACTCCTCCACTTAAACTTTTTATTAATTTTATACAATTGCCTTTGGGAGTTAAACCCTTGAATGGTCTTATTTGAGAAACGTAAGATAAACAACTTATTGCAATTAAACCTGGAAGCCTTTGAAGGCTAACACAAAAAAGGAGATTGTTTTTTGGTTTTGTCACTTGGTTCGGATCTTCTCCTTGAATGTACTTTGCTCTTCTTCGAATGTGCTCATTAGTTTGTCTTCTCTTTCAAAGAGACCTACACAAGCTTGGAAAAAACATTCAACAAGCACCCATTAAACGTTAAAAATCCAGCGAACTTGGAACCTACTAAGTCTAAAATTGAAAACTAAGATCTAACATGTAAAAAGCATGAGATTTTGGTTTGAAAACTTTAAGATGGTAAAACGGGCCAGCAAACAAACTATGCCCTAAAAGTGATGGAAAAGAGATCTAAAGTGTAAAATTTTTAAGATATTTTTTTGTGAAAAAATTCTATCTTTCGAATAGAAACAAAATTTTAAACAAATGCAAGCTACACTAATGCAAGAGAGAAATCTAGAATGCTCTAAAATTAATCTTTTCAATGCATGAGACTACTAATGAGATGTAAAAGATTTAGATCTAACTATCAAAACTAACTGTGACAAATCGTTTTTATGCTTTTTAGTGTGTTTTAGTGTATTCAAGGAGGAGGAGCGAATGGAGCTAAGGGAAAGAAGTGAAGACAAAAATGGAATGGCTAAGGAGAGGGAGGACGAATGGAAAGGGAAGGAGGTAGATTTTAGGGCAAAAACGAATGGAAGGATGGCAAACTATTCTAGGCCCTAAAAACAAACTTCATCTTTTGGATCAAGGTAGGCAAGTTTTTTCCACAAAGCATGAAGGTAGATCTTATGTAACCAATAACCAAGAAAGTGAGAGATTGTTGATGGAGGAAGAGACGAATCTCTTTTAAAGACGTTTCTTCTTTTGAAATGAAGAGAAGACCTTGAAGACCTGCAAGATGGATTGATTAGATGCCAAGAACCACTGTTAAGTAAAGAGTGACTTAATCACTAAGCCTTTCTCCACCTTGGGAAACCTATGCAAAAATCTTGTTATCAAGCATACAAAAACTGAAAGATGTATTTCCAATCAAAGTTAAAACATATATCTAATAATGAAATTGCATGAACAATGAACAAAATGAAAGAGATATCACCAATGGTGTGAAGAACATCCCAATTGCTCCAGCATGGACCTCCAAAGTCTCAACTTTATTCAATTTTTTAAACAGATATTACAACAATATTTTGGCAGAGTGTTCATGCTCAAAATCTCCATGAGGAATAAGGAAAGAATGCCTCATTATATAGCAAAACAAGATCCCAGTCTACCCTAGTTCGAATTGGCATGATGGAAGCCAATGTACCTAATACTAAATCGAATTCCAATCAATATGTCAAATCAACACCAACCAAGAGCCAAGTCTTGGAGTTAACTCCAACCAACAAGTCAAATTGCTTATGTGGATGGGGAGGTGGCCTCCACCTAGGCAAGGCACCCCCCATCCTAATCTTTGGAAGTATCACATGCGAATGAGTGCTTGCCACATGTGAAGTTCGAGTTCCAAGTAGAGATGACGTTAGGAATCAAAGCAGGTCGAAATTGCCACATAATACAAGCTTGGAGTGGAGTGGTTGGTGGTAACACGAGTTATGAAGGGAGCCATGCACGAATCAAGGAGTGGCACCTACCATATCAATTAGTGCAACCACCAACCCAATGGCCATGTGCCAACACATCAAATCGAGTTTTTTGTTGAAGGAGGGCGAATTCTCTTTGAGAGATCCACTTGTGGTGACTATACAGTTGACTGAATGTTGACTGAGATGTTTGGAATCTTCATAAATGTTGAGTGCCATGTCAATTAGCCTTTTACTTTATTCCATTTGGATTATTTTGGAGAGATTTGGATTATCTCCAAAATAATCATTTTTATTATTTTAATTAATAATTTCTCTGTAACTGGGTTTTTTGAGAAATTATTAATTATGAGGCCTAATTGACATCTGAAACTTAGGATAAACTGGTCCGGGGATCATGAATGATTTTTGACTCAAGTTTGAAGCCTTCAATCATCAAATTCGGATCCCGGATGACTGACATATTACAAATTGATATTTCTCTATTTAAACTATAGAGAAATTTTTTAAATTTAAAAATAATTAAAAACCCAAATTTCATCGGACCCAGTAAAACTTTTTCAAATTTTTTTATGAGGGTTCTAGGGACCTAGGACATGACAAGGGAAAAAACTCCCTGGAATACCTTAGTTGCTTAATCAAGTCATGGGGAACCGAGACACTTAGATCCTACTAGCACACTTTATTACAAACCCCATGGGGGCATGGTCATGTCGACTGAAAAACAAAACTGGCTAGGGATAAATGCTGGATCATCTGATACACTGGAGTATAAACATTCATCATGTTTGTCAAATTGCGGCTCTTAAGATAATCCAACTATGGTACAAACAAGTTGGTAACAGAATCCATATCCAGCTTTCTTTGGTTATAGAGCATAGCCATAAGAAAAAATGTTCCTTATAGGCATGGCATCAGAGCATTTGCAAATTACCTAAACTGGTACTGGTCAATCTAAGCGCAAAAAGCAAATCCTCCAATGATTAGCGTCATATGAATCAAAATAGCTAGCATTCTGAGGATATTTTACATTACAGAATTGCTTTGAAACTTATCCTAAAGTGTTCATCTTAGGAATTTATTCTGCAATCTCCACCCTTTGTTTAGCAATTCAAAAATTGGGCGGTTGGAAAAGAAAGTGCATTAAAAACTATTTTGCTCAGGTTATTGGATATTGTACTCATCCCGTGAACTCTAATTCTTCAGACCTCATTTGTGAAGGAAAGAGCTTATCTCAAGGAACCACTTAGCTTAGATGATATCCTTGACATCTTGAATAGCCTTGCATGGTCTTAGGGGAAGTTCAATTTTTTCAGAGATAATATTATTATCTCTGAAGAGGTAAGAATATTAGTGCTTTCCAAATATGCAGTTATTTTATCAGTGTTCATAGCTCATTTCCAGGAGTATATTCACTAAAGCTTTCCTAAATATCTCACACATATTCTCTTATACTTATCAGTTATCGTCTTACCTAACATTTCCTGTACCATGGATCTTTATCTTTTGGTTTCAGGGAATCTTATTCATTATCATTACTGTTTTGAAATGTGTAATCATTAATGTGTTTTCATTCTAATTTCTATTGAATATTTGTAAATGTTCTAGTTTCTAATTTTTTTTGGATTTATATGTCTATATATTAAAATTTTAATATATTTTTATAAATATATATATGTATATAAAATGTGTCCTTTGTGTCATGATTCTGGGGTTCACTGTGTGCGTGTCGGACACTCGTATTTTCTTGTCCTTGATGTCCCATTACCTCGTGTCAGGTGACTTAGGTTGTAGCTTACATCCAAGATACTTTTACATTTCAATTTTCCATAGCTCTCTTTCATTGTGCTGAGAAGCACAGCTTTTTATTTGTTTCCATGGGCTTCAAAAAAAGATAAGATAATAGTTTCCATATTCATGTAATGATGGTATTACTATTTGCTTCAGGGTTTAATCAACACAACTCAAACAACAACTCATAGTCGAGACACAAACCAGCAGGGATGCTATCCAACATAGAGGCAAAAGTGGGGAGGTCCTCCATATCACAGGCTAAGGTGTAAGTCAGGTTGAAAACAAAAGATGGGAGAGAGAACGGATGGATGGGGAAAGTGAAGGTGATGCCTAGGCTAGCAAGACATGAAAGGTGGGAATGATCACGTCAACACTACTAAAAAGGTAAAACTAACGATTATTAACAAGAGCTTCTAGTTTTGAGTAATACGACCATTATATAATCATTTACAACAACATCCATATATATATATATATATATATATATATATATATATATATATACTGCCAGATCATGACAACTAGGTACCAAGTCAAGCTACCATGATGAGCAAAAGAGGAAAAATTGGAGAGGTCCTCCATATCACAGGCTGAGGTGTAAGTCAGGGTTGTTACCTCTCAAAAATGCATCTACAGTGGTTTCAAATTTGTTCAGATGAAGGAAGTTGCAGAGAAATATTGGGCAAAGCTAGAGAAAGAATGTGTCTGGTCACGCGCTTTCTTTGCATACATGCATGGTATTTGTCTATCTATGAATGGAAAAACTAACCTTGCTTTTGATCAGTTTTCCATGGTTCCCAGGATTTTGAGAAGGATATGGGGTGAACAGGGACAAGCTACTCTGGAGAGAGCGAATATTTGCTTGTTGAACTGTGGCCCTACTGGCTCGGAAACTTTAAAAAATCTTGTTTTGGGATGTATAGGAAGCTTCACAGTTGTTGATGGCTCCAGAGTGAAAGTAGCAGATCTAGGGAATAATTTTTTGGTGGACACTGAAAGCATTGGTCAATCAAAGGCAAAGTGCGTGTGTGCATTTCTACAAGAGCTCAATGATGCTATTGGAGCCAAGTTTGTAGAGGAATCGCTTGAGGCTTTGCTCGAGACTAATCCTGCTTTCTTCTCTCAATTTTCTCTGATTATAGCCACCCAGCTCCCAAAGAATGTGGTTTTGAAGTTAGATAGAATTTGCAGACAACAGAATGTGATACTTGTAATTGCACGCTCTTATGGACTCACTGGTTTAGTTCGAATTAGTTTGAAGGAGCATGATGTAGTTGAGTCCAAGCCAGAGCACTTTCTTGATGATCTCAAGCTTCATAAGCCATGGCCTGAACTCGAGATCTGTGGATGATTTTGATATTGACATTGAGGATGCTGTAATACACAAAAATATACCATATGTTGTCATTCTGATAAAGTTGGTTGAAGAGTGGAAAAAATGCATGATGGCATGCTGTCGTCAACCAGAGAGGAGAAGAAACAATTTAAGGAGCTCTTAGGAAGCAAGATGCATTCACATGATGAGGAAAACTACAAAGAAGCTTTGGAAGCTTCATTCAAAATCTGGGCCTCTCCTGGAATAAGTTCGCATCTCCGTAATATTATAGATGATAGCTCAGCTGATGTGAATTCCAATTCATCAAACTTTTGGGTGTTGGTAGCTGCTCTAAAGGAATTTGTCAAGCTTGTTACAAAGCAATTCGTTCCTCTTTCCGAGACATTCATATTTAATGGTATTGATCACAAGTCACAACTGCTTGCACTATAAAAAAAACTCGTCAGTAAAGATGATTGAAATTGCAGAGTACAAAGTTTTTCAGTGATACTTTGTACACCCGAGGCATTCTGCACTACCTTCTATCCTATATGCACCATGTGACATCAAATTTGGTGTTGCTCAGTTCAGGGAGATGGCAGATCTTCAACACGTGAAAGAGTAGCAGCTGGGGGTGTTGATCGTAACACGTTAACTCAGAAAAGAAATGGGTTTCTGGTTTTCATTGAGAAGCACAAATGGTTAGAAATACCATTAATAGAGCCCGAAACCATGCATAACCGTCACCTTCAGCGAATAACAAACCTGTGGAGGCAAATAAAGAATCGGAATTTCAGTTTAAAGACACATTTTTATGGCCGGGCATTACTTCACGGAGGAGCAAAATATAGAGCTACTAGGCGTGGTTTTTCATGCCAAGTTTGTGGATAAACTACCACTTCTACATACGCAGTCACCAGTAGTGTTTCACGTTGAGCTCGAATCCGTTGTCACTGGCAGCCAATTGCACTAATTCAGGCTATTCAGAGTCGATTTCATATTCAATGTCGAGTTTTGACCTACTTTTTTCATTGGCAGCCGCCTGGAGGTAACTTCACAATCTCATGGAAATTATGCTGAGCTCGGGGTTCAAACAATCAACCCACGGTGGAAGTTAAGCTGAGTGGAAGTCACTCCATCGACAGTCGAGCTATTGAAGCTATCAGAGTTACGAGATGGATTCGTTGAGGATGTGGCCACAAGTCTTCGAACCGGACCGTTGCTAAACATGAACTCGGTGTTCACAAAAAGGTCACCACTGTTTCCTTATCGTTTCAATTACCGATTTTGAAATGTTCACGTTTTACAAGTTACAAGTGGCAGTCGGTCGCATTAAAAAATACAGTCTTTGGAAGAATCAAGGTGGCGATCAGTTTAATTGAAGAATAGTCCAGATATGACCGCCTTTCTTTGCAAACATCTCATAGCAGTCATTTGTAGCGGATGACTCGACTCTAGATTCGGGCAGCTGTTGTCATAACAGAGTGTTATAATACAACGTGGAGTTTGAGAAGCCTAAACACATGTTGGCTTCGTACCACTTCATTTGACAGCCGATTGATGGGTCAAAATCTTGGTCGACATCTTCTGCTACACGTTGGGTTTGGAGCAAATAGTTAAGGTTTGAGTTCCATTTAATAAAGGGAGTTAGTCATGCTGTCAATAGAGAGAAAAAAGTGGATCTAATTCACTTTTTCCACTTTTTCTATATTATTTTATTATTTTGTCTTCTTTTGAGAACTTTATGAGAGGCTTTTTGGTCTTTTTAAGGGGCCAACTTTCTCCATTGTAACGATGGAAAATTTTCTGGGAGTTTCTTTTTCCCACTTAGATGAATAGAAAATCAAGTTGGGTTTGTGGATAGATTGGGCATCTCTTCCATGGCTGCATGTTTCATTATTAGCTGTAGATTAAATCTAGCATAGAAGGCTATATTCTAGTCCATTGTGCAAGCATTTGCGGTTGTCAAGTTGTTTGTTGACGTTATGTTTTTAGAAGATCATATGAGTAATAGACTGTAGTCAGTTATACTTATATTCTCCTCGTCTTTGATTATGGAACGTACTAGTTTAATCTCACCTGTGTGAAACGCAAGGCCTCCTTGAGTCCTCTTTTTGACTCCATGCTCCCTTCTAGTACTGGCATTGGCCTTTCCTCGAGGACTGATCCTTCTGTGTTTTCCATCACTTATTCAAAACACATTTTTCTGTTACAATTGTTTCTCTAAGGCAGCGTCTTCGATTCACCTTTCCCTTCATTGCACCTGCCTTAGCGATCCTATCTTAGGGATACCCCCCTTGAGTTGGAGAAGAGCCAACCTGAAGCGAGGAGAGAGGAGTGTGGTGACATTGGCTTCTCTCTAGATAGTTGTCATCGAGCTGGTGTACTTACATTTTGGGCTTCAGCACACGCATGTCAGTTTTGGGTGACAACAAGGGTGAAAACCAAAAAGGTGAGATAACAGTTGGATGGGGAAAGTGAAGGTGATAAATAAGCTAGCAAGCCAGAAAAGTTGGGAATGATCATGTCCACACTCCTAAGAGGTTAAATTAATGAGTATAAAACAAGAGCTTCAAATTATGAGTAATAAGATGATTTAGATAATCAATAATAATCATATCCATTTCATACATATATATATTGCCAGATCATGATCACTAGATACTAAGTCAAGCTACCAAAGTGTCCAAAAGAGCAAGATAATCAAAACCAATGCACATCATATACCTGCTGGGCCATATACCTGTACCTGCCATCTAGAACATCTATAACCACTGAATACCTTCCTTAGAAACTATGTGACCCAATAGTTTTCCCTCATCAACTCCAAAGGTGGATTTCTTAGGATTTAAAGAGATTCCAAACTTCCGACATCTATCAAATATTTTCTTCAAATGCTTTACATGGTCATCCCTTTCTTTGGAAAACACAGTTCAATCATCTTGATAAATCACAATAATTTTGCCAATTAGATCATCAAATGCATGGTCCATTGCTCTTTGAAAAGTTGAGCCAACATTTAGTAGACCAAATGGAATCCGCACATACTCATATGTTCGCTAAGGTGTGGTAAAGGTTTTTTTCCACGGTCTTCTTTTTTAACACTCCAACACCAATTACACTTTGTAACAAATTTTCCATGTTAGGAAATGGGTAATTGTCTTTTAGGGAAGCTTGATTTAGGTTTCTGAAGTTTATACAAATCCTAATATCTCCACTTTTTTTTCTTACAATTATAGGATTTGACACCCATGTAGTATGTCTGACAGGCCTTCTGATCCATGTTGCTAACATATTTTCCATTTCCTTTTTGACCAACAGAGCTAGTTTGGGATTTACATTACGTAGCTTTTGACGATAAGGCTTAGCTCCCTCCTTAAGGGGGATGGTATGTTCAATAACAGATTGATCATAAGTTTTCAAATCATCGTATGTCCATGCAAAGACATCCTTGTATTCTCTAATTAAATCTTCAATTTTCCTTCTTTCTTCATTACAGGCATTCTTCCCTATCTTGATCATTTTCGGGGAACATGAAGAACCAATGTTAATTTCAATAACTTTATCAATTGGTTCAGAACGTCTTCCTTTAAACTCGTCATGCCTATTAAATTTTTTCTCTAAAGGAAAAGTGATTTATGTTATGTCCATGCCTTCTATAGAGTTTCCTTTCAGTTGATCTTCAAAATTAACCATGGGGGTCTGAGAAGTAGTAAGGAATTTGATGATTTGAGCATCATCATAAAAAAACTTGCCAATAATCTTCATTATCGGGGATCGAGGGTCTGAACAAGACTTCAACCTTGCAATTCCTTTGCGATAGGGACTCGGGGACTTGGAGGGTACTTGCTATGACCGACAACTCATTAGCTTGAGTGCTTTTCGCTCGTGGGATAGCTTTAATTCCGAAGGAATCAAAACATTCAATTGTGTCCCAAACTGCATTTCTGTAATATCTAAGTCTGTTGTTTTTAGCGGCAAATTGGTTCTTGACTTGTGATACAATAAGGTCGGAATCACCTATGACAATTATAGACTTGATATTCTTTTTTCAAGCAATTTCCAATCCTAGAAGCAAAGCTTTATACTCGGCTACATTATTTTTGCAATCAAATTCCAAACGGAAAGAATAAGGCTTTCTTCTCTTGATGGTGAGGTCAAGACAATTCCAGCACCTGAACCATGTAGGGATTGGGCTCCGTCAAAATGCATTTTCCACACTTGGTCTGGTGGGAGAGGATTTTGTCTTATTTCTTCCCAATAGTTTGCCAAAACCATGATGTTCCCAATTTCATCACTTGAGTACATAGCTTCATTAAATAAGTGTTCAGGTGTCTTTACATGCTCTTGCATAGGTGGTTCATTGAATAAAGTGATAGCTGAACCGTTTCCAGTTGGGATCGTGGCATATGTAAGATCCATCTGAACAATTCCCCCTAATCTGGCTGACCAGTCCCTAGACAATAGCATCCCCTAGACATCAGGGACATCGAGGACTAAGATATTCATTGAAAGCTCAATATTCGAACATGTGGCCAATCTAACAGGTAAGCTTTCTATTACCCCAATAGATTTTACTGTTCTAGAGTCTATTCCACACACATTTCTGTAGGGCCTTGTAGGCACCATCTCAAGTTGTTCCATGACTCTAAGGGGCATAACATTCACTTTAGCTCCTGAATCTAACATGCCATTATGCAGTACCAACCCATTAACTTCAAGAGTTATGTAAAAAGGAGGGCACCCTCCAAAGTGGTCACCTGACACACTTTGGATCATGACAGGAGAATCTTGGGGGTTTTTTATCACCAATCTTGTAGTTGCCCCTAAATATGGATCCTATATAGGATGGTAGAGGGGATAGGCAACCAAAGTGGTGAACCTTGAGAGCCTCGGTTCACAAAATGAGGTTGTCACGCCAACCGAGACACCCTTCGCTTTATGTTATCAAAACCCAAGATAACAAAGGGGGAGACCATGATCTACTCTCGACGGGAGAGATCAAACCCAATCACCAAATCAAACTATTAGGATAGGGTACGTAAGGTGACAGGTATGGAACCCTAGATTTAAGGAAATGAAACCAATGTGGAGGCTTAGGGAAGATGTGACTTGGCAAAGATTGATTATACACAGTGATTCAATAGTTAGGCATGATTCCAAGATTTGGGTGCTAGTGTAAATGATCAAATTCAGCTTCCTTGGAAAACGTAACCCTTAAAACAGGGAAAGTGTCCTAAAGAGTGGATCTGAGAATTAGGTCTTTCTAGCACAGCTTGATAGATGGATGTGATAGTGTTAAAGCACACAAGCCCATCAAAGTGGATCAAAAGATAGGTAAACAGACTCTCTCAGGAAATGGGTGAGGGTTCAGGGAAACTAGTGCCTCGGGGTTTGGGCCAATGGAGTCCTCGAGGTATGACGCCTTGGAGAACCCACCTAGTGATTTGAAAAAGACCAGAAACCCAAAAATGGTTTGCCAGTAAACCAAGTCTTTTGAGCCAGAGAATTTTCCGATTAATTTTACTTAGGGTTTTAATATGAAATGACAGATGGGTAGGTTAGAAGAATGAATTACCTACCTCACAAGCGTACTTGAGTCATGGAAATGTTGGTTATGATGCCGACGATTGTTCCCGCAAAGATCAAATGAGAATTTGGTGATGTATCTTGCCCCCACGATTTGCCCAGCTCCACATGTGCGCCCTCCTCTTCCTGTTGAACCAAGGACAACAAAAGATCAATCAGTTCAAGCAAGAATGGAAGAAATACAGAGAATGAACATGATCAAGTAGATAATAATAAAAAATTTGGACCAATAACATAATATAAAATAAAACCAAAAAGTAATCATATTTTTTCATCACTGTATAAGGGGGAAGATCCAAATGGATGGTACAAATCTTTTGTCCTTAACACTGCTCCTAAGGGTTAGGTACTAGGGACATCGCCAAGGGGCGCCCAGTCGCTTGAGAAGCAACCTAGCAATAACTGATTAGAAGAGGGGACATCATTATCTTCCATTCTTAATGAATGGCTTTCAGCCTTAGGGTGAGTTTTAGTCTCACACTGAATCAGGTTGATCAATCCTTGGACCTTGATCGGGTCCTCCATTCTCTCGTAGAATGGTTCTCAGTACTAAGTTGAGTTTCAGTCTCACACTGAAAGTTGATCAACTACTTGTAGGACCTACTTGGACATCGTGTCCCTGGTCTCGGACCAGAATACCCTAGAGGCATATAGGGGCCCTAACCACATGCTAGGGGCTTTTCCATGGCATCAATCTGCTTGGTCCTAGACCAAGATCCCCAAGAGACAGCTAGGGTCCCTAGGGTAACTTCTAGGGTCTTACTCTTTACTCTGCCTGGTTAAATTGACCAGGAACCCTAGTTAACTGACTAGGGTTCCATTCTCTCTGAGAATGGGTCTCGCAGTTGCACTAAAAATTAACAGGTAGACCCTATAAAAGAGTTACTAAAGCTCTTATGGTTTTTAAAGTGTTTTATGAAATGTGCGATGAGGATGGGTGTTGTTTTTAGGAAGTTTTAAGATTTACAATAAGAGATTAAGTCCAATTATGTATTTGCAAACTAGTTTAGATGATACACAACCAATGATAACTTATAAGCAAAACATCCACAACATGATTAATTAAAGCAAATAAAGCAATACTCCAGATAGATGAAAAGAAAATGAAATACTAAATAGAAGGACCAGTGCCAAATGTAGTCAATGTAGTGCTTGGGATGCTTGAAACATGTTGAAGGTGTGCTTGGGAATGTTTTGCAAATGCTCTTGGTAAATTTTATTGTAAATTTTTGGGGTGAAGTTGATTATTAGGGGGATGGGATCTCCAAGATATACTTTGCGGTACAGGAGATATGTTCGGAAAATAGTCTAAGTGGCTCCGTACAAGGACACGTGGGATGGCCGGAGTCTCTAGGGCGGTGTTCAACACTACACCAATAAGGATGTAGCTTAACTGTGCCCTTAAGGTCTTGTTTCAGTGGTTCCCACGTCCTCAGGCAGAATATGCCCACTTTCGACTATTAGCGAAGAACGTCGGATTTTCGTTGGTTTTCTCGGGATGTATTTTATTATGATTGCAGTGGAGTTAAATGTGAGGAATTAGTCAATCTACACTGTTTCTGAGTATCCTACAAGTGGGTAGAGCATACACAGTGTAGTTAATATTTGTTGCAATTTTATTATGGGTTGTGAACAAGAACCATAGACTCTTTGATAGAGAGTGGTCTTGATCCGCCTTATGGCGAGGTTCAAGAAACTTTGAAATTGTGAAAATTATAAAAAATTGCAAAGTAGAAGCTATAAAAAAAGAACTAAACTACCCAAGACTCTTTTTCAGGTCTAGGACCATACTCAGGAGAGCAAGGGGTTTAACAAAATAAACATAGTGAACTCTCCAACAGAGAGCACTCTTGATTCGCCTTATGGCGAGATTCAAGAGATTTTGGTTCTTTTTGACAGTTTATATGAAATGAAAAAGACTAAATAAAACTTTGAAAAAATGAAACAAACTAAAGCTGAGAACTCTAAGATCTAACAACTTATCAAATTGAAACATACTCTAACTGTTGAAGCTAATCTACTTTGCAGGTATAAAGCAAATATTGTTGCAAAAAAAGACATCCCCCAAATGGGGAAAGTAGGGTGTGAGAGTCTTTATCCCACTTGCTCTTTTATTAATTTTGTACAATGAGTGATGTTGAAATCCTTAAAAGCACAAGGTTAGAAAGGGAATGAAGAAGAGCGAGAAATGGATTTTTGTGCTTTAGGGAGTTTGGTTTTTGCTCTTTGGTTTCTTGATTTAGCCTTTGGGCTTTTTTTATTTGATATGCTCGTTTTTTCTGTAAAATAAGAGCTTAAGACATAAACTTGGTTAAGGGTTAGAAAACAAATGAAACTAGATCTAGTGGAAATGTAAAACTTTTGAAATAACTAAGATCTAGATGCAAGACACAAGCAACAATTGATAAACCTTAGGCACTTAATGCTTCAAGTTACTTGCGAGGTAAAAGAAAGGGTTGAAGGGGCAGCCAATCAAAAAAAAAATTGACAGTGAAACAAATGAAAGATGGCAGCCAACAATCTTAAAGGAAATCAAAGAAAACAGTCCTCTTTAAATGGACAAAACAGTCCTCCTATGGCAGCATAGTTATCAAGGCTGTTTTATACCTTTATGACAGTCAAATAAATAAGAATTTATGACAAACAACTAACCTTTTCTCGTATGACTGTTTGGCACACTTTTCGAGGCTTCTTTTGTACCTTCTATGGGACTGTTTTGGCACACTTTTCAAGGCATCCAAGTGCTATTTTCAATGGACTGTTTAGCACGCTTTTCGAGACTGTTTTGGCACACTTTTCAAGGCAGCAAAGTACACCTTTCAAACAGTCAACCCTTAGTAAAAAAAGAAGAGGAGTTAAAAGATTAGTATATTGACAAATAAACAAATCTAGATCTAGGAAAAATGATAATACTTTTGTGGAAAACTAAGATCTAGACACAACAAGTAGATCAACGAGTAATATGTCTTTAAAAGGTCAAACTACTTAGGAAGAAGAAAGCATGAAAGATAGAGATTTTAAAATTCAAATGCTTTGCTTATGTAACCAAAAAGATGAAAAAGTTTGAATTTTAAGAGTTTAAAGGGTGAAGAATGAAAAAGAACTTCAAGCCCAAGCTTGAAAAAGTGAACTCTTCGAGGTTTCCTGTATGAAAAAACTCATTAGCATACAAATTTGACAAAGAAGAAGGGGAAGCAAAACTAAGATCTTAGTATGATCTGCCAAGACAAACAATCTTCACACAACGATTAGATCTTAGTATGGTAAGCTAAGCAAAACTAAGAGTGCACAAGTATAACTGACTACAAAATGCAACTCCTAAATCTTGAACAAGCTTGCACAAATAGATAAGTTGAAGCCTCAAATATCTATTCTTTGGATTAGAATTTTAACCTTCTTAAGCTGAGATCATAAAAAATTGCATAAAAATTGAAGAACTAGGTAGATTTCACCTTGATTTCAAACAAAAGCCATGAAATATTTGCACACTTTTAACCTCCAAAGCCTTCACTTTATTCCAACTTGCATGCCAAATAGCATCAAGCATTCAACATGAAAAAATAGCAGAGGTTCCTTGCGCAAAAATTCCACACTAACATGGAAGCAAGGACCAATATTTATACACAAGAGAGAGAGCAATTCGAATGGCATGAGAGAGCTAGGTATGAAGGTGCATTCACCCACCAGAGAGAGAGCCAAGCCTTTGATTGCGGAGTTAGCAGGGTGTTGGAAGGTGATATGAGGGTGAAGTGGCCTCCACCTAGGCAAGGATCCCACCCTCTATCATTGTAATCATCAAACATCCAATCATGAGCCTCAACAAGGAAAGACGTGAACGCTACAGGAGAAGGCGCAAATATAATCCCAAGGAAGAGTTAGCTTGCAGTGCTCCGATACTGGCTCCAATCAAGTAGGTGATGATTGGAATATTCCTTTATGCCCTGTGCCATGTCATTTAGACCTTTACTTTATTCAATTTGGATTATTTTGGAGAGTTTTTTATTTTCTCCAAATTTATTATTTTTAATTAAATATCCCTCATTTATTAATTTTGAGAAAATATTTAATTAAGTAAATAATAATCACAAGAAACTTAGGAAAAGTGGGTTTAGGGGTTTTATGGGTGCTGTGGGTTAGAAAACGAGCACCCCCAAGGCAAAAACAACCTCCTAACCCATGTTTTATCATTATTCATGATTTTTTAATTAAATCATTAAAAAACCCCGGGAAGCGGGCAAAAATATTTTTCTCAGAAAAAGCCAAAAATCCTAGGGGACCTAATGCATGTCCACATGACTCAATATAGATGGCTAACATGTAAAAATCCTAGACACGAAACTCTAACAACCACCTTAGGTTTTGACCGCCACGGTAAATACTCCAGCTTTGGAGGTGTGAGTGAAAAAACTTAGGAATTATAGACGGCTGAAGCGCAATGCATAATTCCAAAGGAAAAAACACTCTAGAGTATCACCCTGATGGTAAAATCTAAGGATAGCCAAGTCTTTTATAAAAGTACCCAGTTTAGACCAACTTTTTACAATCCCCCCAAGGGGGTGTGAACATGACTTTTATTACAAAAAGAGCAAAATTGCCCAGAAAAAATGAACTCTGAACCTATCAACTCTGAAGGTGAACATGTATCATGTTCAAAAATTGGCGGCTCAATAGAAGTTCAACTATTGTACAAAATAGTTGGTAACAGGCTCAATCCTCATACATTACATCGAATATTTCAATGGAGAGATGAGATATCAACTTAGAGACAAGGAACCCGGTGATCTAAAGAAATCCCAAGTCATAGCTGAAAAGATTGATAAAAATATGCAGTCTTCAGGAAAGTCTATCCCAGGTTTCACTAGAGGTACTTCTTCATCGAGACAGTCTGATAACACGGATAAGTCAGTAGCAACAGATAGTCAGGACCTAACAACGGACGCTTTGAGAGAGATAACAGATGTCTTCAAGGCCATGGAAGCTAATCATGCTGCACAGATTAATGCCATACAAAATAGACTTATTGCCATGGAAAGAGACAAATCTCATTCCTGCTCATAGGTTTCCTCCCAGACAAAATAATGTATGGAAACCAAAGTATCCATCAAACAATTAGAGGATTCTTAATCAACTTGAGTCATCCAACATGGTCATGGAAGAGGTTCCTCCTATTTGCAAGGCTTGTAACGAATTCCATGATGAAGCAGCTTGTCCTAAATTCAATTACATCAATGAACAAGGTCCTCCTGAAACCAACAATTTTGTAGGATATCCAAATCAACCGGAATATATCAACAATGTTGGAAAAACTCACACTGTGTCTAGACAAATTTGGAAACAGGTTAAGGAAAATTGCAAAGGAAAACGACAATGTTACTAATATCTGTGGAGAAAAACCTACCCCTGAAGAGATCAGAGAATTGGCGAATTTCAAAGGCTTCACTTATTAGAGAAGGAAGACTTCCATCCCAACCAAGTCAGATTTGCATATTCCAAAGGTAACTCATATTCCTTTCCTAGATTTGAATATTGATGTGGTTAGCTAGATGGCTAATGCTAAAATGCTTGTTCCCGTAACTGAGATCCTTAAGATTGCAAATCAAAAGGATAAATTGATAAAATCACTGGAAGCACCTAGTGAAAATGTTATTGAAGAGTCTGTTATCACACCATAGTAGCAGGGCTACTATGCTTGCTTAGCAGATATCTGCACATTCCAAAGCTCACATTATTCAGAGTTTGGCTATGATGACTTTATATTTTGAGATCACTCATGATCAAAGCATTGTATTTTTCAGACTTATGTTAGACCTTGTGTCAAGGTTGAGCCTTCAGAGTTCAGATTTGATGACCGATGTGACCCTTTATTCCATACAGTTTCAGTTCAGTGCCTAGAGATGTATTGCAACAGTGTTTCAGATGGTATATGATGATTATTCTTATGATGATGTTGTATGACCTATGGATGTATGATCATTGACTGTGGATTATTATCTTGTTATTTTAGTCATGTTCACAGCGTTGGCTTGGTATATAATTCATGATGTGGCAAACTTTATAAAATGAATTATCTTGATAATAATTTAAAATGGACTTTTTACTTGCACATTTAGGTTGTTTGACAAAACTCACTGGTTCACTACCTTGCATAGATATGGTCTTTCTTGACACCATTTGTCTGCTAGCTTAGGCTTCACTTTCACTTGACTCCATCCATCCATGACTTTCCTTATTTGGCTTTAACCCTTGACTTGTTTTACTTGACTTTCTGGTATTGAGGACTTCCCTTTTTTTTTACCTCTGTGTTTGGACCGCATCCTTGTATGTTTAGTGTCTAGGCTCTGAGTTGGTGACAAAACTTGCCTTTGATAAGTTGGATTGTAGGCCTAAATCATTCTGGTCGGTTGTCTTGATGTATGGCCCTGGCTCGAAATCCCCTTAGTCAATTGAGATGTTGTTGGCCAAAAATGAAAGCTCATGTACTACTTATGGAAACTTATATAAATTCACCCATGGAAACTAAAAGGGGCAAGAGCGATGAACTGCTAAAAATATTCCTTGAAGAGTATAAGAAAGGTCCAAAAAGCAATGGTTCTTAAATACTATATCTAAACAATTGCTGACCTTATATGTATATGTAAACATGCCTTGGATGCAAGCTGCAATTAGTTGTGCTTATCAGCACACCTGAGATCTGAAGGGTTACGTAGGCCAAAAAGGCCATGAAATGAAATTGAATGATCCTAATGAACTTGGATCAACTTGATGTAGACATAATCCCTAAGTTGAATAAGCACTCTCTAAACAACTTACCCATTTGTGAGGCACAACCATTCCCCGTGTTATTTTGTCCAGCACAGAGTTTGTAGTTTCCCCTTTCTCTCAGTCCACAGTATCTTTTAGCTAAGTTTAGACAAGTCACCCCCCTTTGCCCAACCTTGTTCCTAGCCTTCATCCTTAGCTAGCAGTTAGACCATGTCCAATGGGTGAGTTTGTCATTTAAGCTATTGTGCAAGTAATTACAAATAACAACGAAATGAATAAATATGATTAATGCCACTGAATGATGTTATACTTTAAGTTAAGTTGTGAGTATGATTAAGAGGAACATGTCTTAGTCTATTGATATGGTTTATCCTTGGTTGTATATACACTTAGTCAAACTTAATTTGACTATGGTCAGTTCTTGGGATCCGTGATGATGTGGGCCATGAAGGTTTATTGATGATGATGTATGGGCCCACATACTCCTATTGATGATACTATATGATGGACATATGATTCAGATGATGATTGATGTAGTTCAGCAGGTTTTATTATTACTTCATATCATCAGATTATGCATTGTCCATATATGGTGGACCCTACGGTTAGCCCATCAGGGCAACTCATGGTGTATGAGTACACACTCTTAGTAGATTTGGGTCTTTTGGATCCAATGAGACACTTATCTTTCAGTTACGGGCACTTCTGACAGTGATAGATGTAGTGTTACACTTGTTGACCATATTTGGGGCTGATTTCCCAGCCTGAGCAGTAGGGGCCGTGAGAGGCCAGTTCACCTAGGGTGATATATGAGGAGGGGGTGGTCCAGCCACTTGTTATTACCATTTACCCTCCCTTCTGGAGACCCTGATAGGCTGAGTTTGACAATGCAGGTGCCCTAGGAGGCAGTTTCAGCACTTTCACAGTTACCGAGGCAGTCCAGAAATGGGATAAAAGGGTCATTGAGGAATTCGATTTGGGCAATTGAGGCAAGGTGTTTGCATTTGGTTTTCACAGAGGTCTTCCAGGGTGAACCCCCTATCTTCCAGCCAGTTTTCGTCACTTGGGTGGGTCAACAGAGGCCATAGGAGGCATTTTACTGCTTGTCTGTCACAGATTTTGAGGACAGATTTGATCATTTATATTTATTTTGGACATATTATATTATTTTATTGTGCCATGGGGATGAGCTAGTAAGGATTGATGCCTCCTAGCCCCACCATGAGCTCCATGTGTCATGTCCTAGTCATATGAGGTGGGCTTTTGTACTTTTACCCCCTCTAGTGGATGACGTCACCCTCCATGAGTAACTTTTAGCTATGACGTCATCATTATTTGAGTGATCCATGTGTTATATTGTTATGTTTCATCTTAGCCATTGATCATGTATTGAGATCTTTTAATCTCAACCACTCATTTCAAAAAGTGGTTATGAGATCTAGGGTTTTGGTCTTTATTATCCTATATAAGGAGGAGACCTCCTCATTGTAAAATCATCTAGAGAGTTTGGCTCTTGGCTATTGGAATAAAATTTCTATATTTTGGAGTACATGCTTGGATCTTGGAGTAGATGTTGGTTGCTTTGATTGTAAATTATTTTGTCCATTGCACTGGAGGATCTCTTGTAGCTATCTTGCATATGTTGGCATACTTTTTTTACAGGTTAAGAGGATGTTTTTGACAAGTGCGAATTGGTGGGGAGGCTTGTCCTTCAAGCTTGGAAGAGGACGTTTTGGTTAAACAGGGAGTGGTTTTCTCATTGTTCCAACTATTCTTTTCTTATCTCTCTCTTGCTTGTATCTACCTTCAACATGTTAAACTGATTGATGCTTTGCTCCTTGGTGTTGACAGGTTAGAGGGACACACATGTGGCTTGGAGAAAATCGATTTGGCAAGAGGGCTTCAAAATTCTTCATTTGATCTTTGGAAAAATTAATCCTCATCTCAACTAGCATTCATGTTCTTATCCAGGTATGCTCCAAAGGTATGGTCTTCTTCTTCCTTAGCTTATCCATAAATTTTAGATCATAAAAATCCTAATTGATTAAAACTCTCATTTTTCACTTTTTCGTAGATCTACTTGGATCTAGCCTTGCTTCTGAAAAGATATTGAAAACCCACCTCTATAGCATCCACGGCAATTTGGATCTATAGTTTAGCGATGATTGGGTTCCATTTGATACATTTTTCAAGGCAAAATATCCCTCTTGAGGCAAATCGCACCCCTTGGGAGAAGCTAGTTGGTTTAGATCTAACACATGGGTAGGTGAGATCCCACTTGATTCATAATCTCCTCACTTGATAACCTACCCCTAGTGCTTCACCTTGTTGATTTTTTCCTTGTGGGCCCCATTCCTCATTTTGAGGGTTGTGCCCCACTTGGGTCAATTTGGTGATGCATTTTCCATCTCAGATCTATGTAGATCTAGCCATTGGATCCCTTTGATTTTCAAGATCCACATTGATACTTGCCTAAACTACTTGGATCCAAAATTTCCCCTTGGGAGAAGCTAGTTGGGTTAGATCTAACACATGGGTAGGTGAGATCCCACTTGTTTCATAATCTCCTCACTCGATAACCTACCCCTAGTGCTTCACCTTGTTGATTTTTGCCTTGTGGGCCCCATTCCTCATTTTGAGGGTTGTGCCTTACTTGGGTCAATTTGGTGATGCATTTTCCATCTCAGATCTATGTAGATCTAGCCATTGAATCCCCTTGATTTTCAAGATCCACATTGATACTTGCCTAAACTACTTGGATCTAAAATTTGGTGGCCATTGGGCTTGATTTGACATACCTTTCCATGCTTTTAGCCCTCCTTGGGCAAAGTCGCACTTCTTGGGGGTTTGAGTTTTCCCACTTGTGGGACATGAGTGGTTGTGGTCCCGCTTGATTTGAAAAGAGCATACCTTGAAACCCCTACCTAGTATCTCACTTTGTGAAGTTTTGCCTTGGGGGTATCATTCCTCATTTTGGGGATTGTTGTCCACTTGGGTCACATAGGGAAATATTAGATTTTCTAAGATCCAACCATCACATCTTGAATAGCCCACTTGATTTGCATCCTAGGTGTCCCTATCTACATTTGCATATCTATTTTGACTCCATTAGCCCATCCATCAAGGCACTAGTCCACCTAGGGCAATTCGCACTCCTCGGGAGTTGTGTTATCTCCTAGATCCCATATGTGGGTATCTCTAATTTCACTTTAGATCCATAGATCTACTCATTACATACCCCTTAGTACCATTTGCACCCCTAACTTCACCTTGTGGGTCCCATTTGAGCCATTTCCATATCCCAAGGAAGTGGGCCCCACTTGTGTATTTCATGGTACAAGATCTTGTCATCTTATCTAATCATGTGGCCTAAATCATTCGTTAGTTGAAACATAAGTCATTCCCTAAGCCTCTTTCAACCACATTCAAACTTCTAGGTCCACCTAACCTTGCATTGGTTCCGTAACTTGTCTTTTACATATCCCTAGGAACCTTTGTTTGGGTCCAATCATCCTTGATTGGTTATAGGGTCTCCCTCTAGGTCTTGATTCATCTTGATCTAAAGAGAAGAGTGCCTCAGTTGACGTGACTCCCAGCTTGCATTGGGAACCGTGGCATCTCTTGGGTCACCTCTTTAGTTTTCCATCACCTCTACCGTCCCGTATGGGATACATTTAGGGACAACTACAAGTTGTGTGATAACATTTTTGGCGTTGTTGCCGGGGAGGTAGAGGCTTACCTTAGGTGTCTGCGATTATCCATGTATAACTCATATCTTATCACATCCGGATTAATCTAGATGGTTATTATTTCAATCCTTAATTAAAAGAATATCCATCTATTTATCTCACTCTCTCCCTGCACTTACAACGACATACATCTTGGTAGAAGAGTTTAAAAGTCTACTTGGTGACTCCTAATCGTGACTCCGCTAAGGAGCGAGCTCATAGTCTTCCTTACAACACTCGAAGTAAATCAAATCCAAATCAATTAGAAGGAACCCCACTCACCTATCATAAAAGAGATCCTAAAGTCCAATCATTTAACTTCTTTTGGAAACTTGTTAACTCAGATTCTCCAAACCGTATCTTGGGATCTCCTTTGTTCAATTCGGTTCCTCCTTCAAATCCTAATCCTAATCCTAACGTAACTCCAGTCAACCCAATGGCTGGACAAAAGCAATCTAATTCTGGAAACAATAATCAAAACAATCCTCCCGTCGCTTGTGCTTTTGGAAACAAGGCTAGAGCCTCTCCTTTAGACTTTTCCCAGGTCGTAGGTGCCCCCCATAATATGCCAGACAAGTACTTTGAAAAGATCCCAAAGTTCAATGGGAATTGCGCGACCTCCATTGTTGACCACATAGAAAATGTCTGGGCTCACATGGAAGCTTATGGAGCTGAGGAAGAAGATGTGTTTATGAGGGGCCTCCTTGCATGCTTGGAGGGTGATGCTCGCAAGTGGTTCGACCGTTTGCCTGCATCGTCAATCAATGGATATAATGTTTTCACCGATAAAATCAAACAAGAATGGTCAGTCAAGTTAGATGGGCGCTTCCTTTTACACCAACTTTTTGACATCAAAAAGAAAGAGAACGAGTTTGTCCATGAGTTTAACCTTCGCTTTGATAAGATTGTGGCCAACATCCCAAGTACCATTAGGCCTCTTGATCAGGCTATTTTGATTCATTACCTCAATGCATATGAAGGTTACCTTGGTTACCATTTGAGAGACAAATACCCTGGTAGTTTGAAAATATTGAAAATAGCACAAGACAATGCTAGAAAGGTCGAAGCAAATGTTGCTTCCAGGGAAAACAAAATTTCTTTGACCTGATCAGTGGATTTTCTTCCATATCTGAGCCTAAGTTTAAAAAGGGGAAGGAGGCTAGTAAAGATCCCAATGAAATGATGGAGAGCATGCATGAAATGATGAAGATTTCAACTCTCTTGACTAGGGATCTAGCTAAGAGCAAAGAGATTGAAAGGTATAGGCAGCCCTATGGTCCCAAGCCTTATTGGAATCAACAAAAGAAACCTAATGAAGGTGATAGAAGAAACCCTGTCAGCCAAGCTTCACCTGAACCTCCTATCATAAATTGGTCTGAAGAACAAAAGTTGGAAGATCCCGAGTATACCACCCATGGTGACGATACTCCTGATTTTCCAAAGAACATTAACTGGGTTGATGATTTAGAACTTGACAAGGACTTCAGAAGGATTTTGATTGATCATGAGGAAGAGTCCATAGAAGAGCCCAACCCTAGTTATCCCATCTATGACACTGAACAAGTTAGTAGTAATAGTCAAGATCCTACTAGAACCTTTCAACGAAGAAAGGATGGCCAAAAGCCTACACCTTTCAGTGAAAAGAGAAGCAGTGAGCTGCCTAATCCAGTGAGTGAGCCAATCCCTCTTCCCGAGTATGACTTGGATATCAACATTGAAAGAGAATTGGACAAAGTTATGCATAACATCCCACTCATTGAGTTAATGAAAATCCCATCAATAAAGGAGCAAGTGGTAGAATTTTTCGATAGTATCCCTGAGACTGCCACAAGTAATGGTGAAGGTTCATCTTTTCAAAACTCAACACCTAGTGCTATGGTTGATGAAGAGGAAGACCCTCCCATTAACATCCAAACTACCTTATATGAGAGGAAGAATGGTGGTCACCAACCTTTTTATCTTACACTTTGCATTGGTGATACCCTTCTTCATAATTGTATGTTGGATTTTGGTGCCTCCATGAATGTGATGCCTTTGCAAGTCACGGAAGCCATGGGATTAAAAATAACTAGGCCTTATGGGAACGTTTATGGGATTGGCTCTAGACCAGTTCAAGTCTTTGGTTTGATTAAAAACTTAAGAGCTGACCTGTTTTCATGCCTCGACATATCCATGCTAATGGACATAGTAGTCATAGATCTCCCTCTAGCCTATGGAATGCTCCTTTATAGGAAGTGGTCCATTGGGCTAGGGGGACATCTTCAGATGGATTTATCATATGCTACTATCCCCAACTCTAACGGGTCATTGGTTAGGGTATGCCGGGAACCATTTTACGATGGTCATCTTGAAAGTTATGAGGATGGTGTGAGGAACACTTTTGGTGAGGGTGAGTTATTACCTGAAGGTATCTTCATGGTCATGGGTGGCCATAATGAGGATTCTAGTCCAGAAAGAGAAAATATTTGGAGGTCATTTGGAGACAATAGTTCTTCTGAGGAAGAAAGGGAAAGAGCTATTGTTGTTAGAGAAACAAACCTTGAGTCACTTCGAGGTGAAGTGTCGGAAGAACTTAGGACTTTGAACCAACCTAGTGGTGTGGGGCCACACATTGAACCACCTGAGCCCACTACTCAACTAAACACTTCTGAGGTTAACTTTGATCGCTTTAGAAGGGGTGAGTATATATAGGACAGTACATGAGTGGTTTTTCCTAGTTGGCCTTAACACAGAAAGGGGAAGACAAGGCTTACCTCACATCACTCCTTGGGCAAATAACAATGAAGGAACACATTTTCCCTCTTCTGAAGGGAATGATGTGGAACCAATTGACTATCATTTTTCTGATGTTCCTGATCATTTGTCCAATTTGTCCTTGGAAGATGGGGTTTTGAGGCAAGTGAATGACAACTCCATGAGTTGGCAAGAACATGCCTTAATCCATGATGCCCCTGGGGAGGATTCTTCTTTGAATAATCTAGCTATTTCTCAGGAAGAGCCTGCTGAACCAAGTTTGCTTCCACCTTATCCTAGCTTCCTTTTTCCCGATGAGTTACCTATTGATGAAGAAAGTATGAACTACACATATTCATTTCACACTCCTACTTCTTCACCAACATCTTTAGACACAGGAACTCAGAATGATCCTAATGTGGTTCCTAGTCATTTGCCCCTTCCCACTAGTCATCTGGCAGCTTTAGAAAATATGACCATTCCTATCCCATCTAGAGAAGGTAGTAGTAGAAATGTTGAGAACCAAAACCTACCACCTCCAGTCCATGCGAAAGAAGATGAGGATGTTGATAAAGACTTTTGGACTTTGGGGGAAACTCCAAAGTACATCATTCACCTACAAGTTGAAGAACCAAGAGTAGAAAGTCCTCCTAGGAGGGTAGTTCGAGAAATCTTGATTGGTAGGGTAGCCATATCGTTAGACGGTGGATCTCTTGTAGGTCATAGCACACGTTTTTTCCTACAAGTCCAATTTAGCCATATGATTAGTAACATTCCATGTAATGACAACTTCTTATGCATAATGTACACAGCCATGTAATCAATGCATCTTAGGCAATGCTTCAGCACAACACTCATCCATATCCCGTATACACATGGTAACTATCTAGATGCCTTCCATCTCTACCAGAACATACTATTAAGAACGTGCACTGCTCTCAATATGTTAGCAAAGAGGTTTAATCCTAGACTACCTCCATCCAGGGCTCATGGGATATTGTGCAGCACTATAGGCCACTTACCCATAGCATGCACTACATGAGCCTACTGCTAGTCAATCTTAGTCATATATAGGTGCATAAAAGAAAACTGCATCACAGATCTACATGTAACTGCTATGAGCAATATCCTTCAAAATACTTAAGAATTCAAATGATAGTAAATACTTATCTTTTATGTGTTTTGTAGGCTCACTCTTGGTTTCTTCTTCCTTGTAGAAGTTACTGGAGTTTTTGGAATTGTACTTTGCTCCATCATTTGATTCTAAAGACCTTGATCTTCTTCTTCGTCTAGACTGGAACTTTCTGAAGTCTTCACCCTTGCTCCTCATGTATTGGATTCAAGATCTCCTTCACTTTGTTATCACTTCTTGAGAACAAACTTTTCACGTTCTTGCCTCGTGCACATCCTTTGCATATGCCTTCATGTTTTGTTTGGATATTGGGTAGACCTGTCGATAAAGCCTTGTAGTGTACATGTGCAAGCATTTTGTGGCATAGTTCAATTGGTTCCATAGTATCATGAACCAATGCTTGATCTGATTGTACAAGCCTCCCTCTTACTCTCCAATTACTATTGTATCATCAAAAGTTCAAGACATATTCTTCATCACTCGAGGAATCTTCCATTCCTTTCTTCTTAACTGGTTCGACATCTTTTGCAGCATGAGCATGATGCCTCTTCTTTTTTCCTTACTTGTTGTTTCCTTTCTTCTTGGGGCAATTTCTTGCAATGTGTCCCATTTCATCGCAATTGTAACATTTGAAGTTTGAGTAGTCTTTGGGAGGTCTTTGATTCTTGTGGAATCTTCTAGACTTGTGAGAGTGATCTGCTTTCTTTCTCCTCTTTGCATGAGCTACCAAGGCTTGGTTATCATCTTTTCCCATCTTTTCTTCTCCGGCTTCAATTATGGTTTCTTCCTAAGCAGAATTTTTCTCCTCTAGAACATATTCCTTGAATGAATGCTTCCCATGATCTTGGGAGACCATTCATTGTAGTCATCACCAATTCTGGACTTTCAACATGATCTCCAGTAGATTCCAATTCTTCTTTGATTTGGGATACCCTTGTGAAATAAGATTGAGTACTTTATGAGCTCAACATTTTGACACCTTGAGTTGAGTTCTCAAGGTCATTTTTCTGTTAATGTTCTTCCCTTCGAATAACCTCTTCAATGCATCAAACATCTCCTTAGGAGTCTTCAAAGATGAGATGTGGGGGATCAAGTGATCCTTGAAAAAGTCAGCAATGATCCTCTTGGCCTTAACCAAGTTCTTCTTGTGTTTAGGTTTGTCCTCATCTCTCTCAGGCTCTATAACTTCTTGTTTGACATAGTTGTCCAACTCATTCTCTTCTAGAATGAGCATCACTCTATACTTCCAGGCACAAAAGTTATCTGCTCCTTCAAGCTTATCCTCAAGCTTGGTGTTGTTTGTGATATTGATGAAATGAGAACCACAAATGGAAATAATGATAATAGGACTTACCAATTGAGATTCTCCAATCAAGTGCTTGCTTCAATGTCTTTCTAGATGATGTAGGGTTTATCAGATAAACCCAATTTTTTCAACTTTGGATTCTTGAAAACCAGAATGGAGAGACATATGTGCCTCCCTAAGGCGAGTCGAGCAAAGCTCCTTTTCTTCCAAATCTGTGGAAAGAATTGCCAAAAATTGGAAACCCTAATTTCTGTAGTTGATGTAGTTTTTGTAGAATTAGGTCAAAATTTGAAAATTCTCGGATTTGGAATCTGCCTCTGCAAGAAGATGCGCCCTCCTAGGTCGAATTAGATTGACCTCCTTTTCACAATGATCTATAGTGAAAATCCTCTAGAACAAGAAACCCTAGCTTACACTTTCGAGAGTTTTAACTGCACAAAGTCTTCTTTCAGGCTAGCTCTGAAACCATGTTAGAATTTTGATACTTCCATATGGTTATGTTAGATCTTCAAACAATTTATATATTATCACAATAACCATAAACAATACGATCACTAAAAGATAGACAAGCACAACATAAACAAAAGAACACAAAGATTTACCCTAGGAAAACCCTCTCACAGGAAAACCCCAACAAAACGTCTTCAATATAGATTCGTCAAAAAGTAAACTGTCAATCTCGTACAATAACCCGAGAATAAGATAAAACAAAAACCATAAGAAAAGATGTCTTCAATGCAGCTACTATTTCTCCCAAGCGAATTTGTCCTTCTGCCTCTGCTCATGCAAATTTGCTTGAATGAGTGATGCACCAAATAAGCTAGGCACCACTCTATTTATACTAGCCACAAACTTGCCTTTTTACCTAACTGGGCCAACTTGACTTTCCCTAACTGGGTCGACTTGAATAGGGAAGTTTTGCACATTGTTTGGGGCATACTGCCCATTGTTCGAGACGGTTTACCCACTGCGCCAACTTGTGTATTTTACATGATTTCTTTTAGTGTTTTTACATGATCAAATACAATATGAATATTTTCTGAAGGAAGTACAACAATAATACAATAAGAATATCTTCCGAAGTTACATTCTTCAACAATGGTCACTAGAGCATAATAGGGGACTTGAGTTTTGGTTCGTTACTCTTAAGCAAAATTTGAAAACTAATCAAATCTATTCTGAGAAATGAAACTAGCTAATTTAGTGAAGTGAGTGCGGAAAGTCACTAATCTAAACTTAAGCAATTAACAATCCTGAGTGAGTTTGTGGTCCAATGTTGAATTGGAACCAACAAACGGTTAATTTTAAGCCTTTAAGATCTAACTAAAGCAAAAAATAAATGAAAACAAACCACACAAAAAAAAGATACAGATTCACCAAGGGGGATGGTGTGTGGGCATTGGATATCCCACTTGCCTCTCTTTAATTACAATTTTTACAATGAAGGAATGCTTATGGTCCTTTATAGATCAATACCAACAAGCTTAAAATTTTGAGGCTAAGAAAATTGCTTGATGAAAGGTATAAAAGAAGAGGGGGTCCTAGAAGGCCTGAATTTAGAAAATTTCTTCAAAGTGCCTCTCTACTTGTTCATCAAAATCTAAAAAACAACCAGCAAACTTATGCCAAATATGCTAGATTATTCAAATAAAGCATAAAAATTTGATCCTACTCAAGTACTTTTAAAGAATATATTTTACAAACTAAAATAAGTACTTAGCTAGGAGATAGATCTACTCAAGATAAACCCTTTATGCAACTAGATCTAGTATACAAATGCATACCTAAATCAATTTAGCTTATGATATTCTTTAGAATAGGCTACTTTGATTAACTATGCATATACAGTAACCAGTAACCAAGAGAATTTAAACTTTGAAAATCAGAGAAGGTGAAGAAGACGAGCCCTTGGAACTTGGGAAATGGAGTCTTGGAGTGGAACTTAGAGGGACTATGTCTTCCCAAAAGGATTAAGAGAAATGAGAGAGTCAAACTAGATCAACCCACTCCTCCAAATGGAAGAACCTGCACAACTTAGAAACACTTGCCACAAACTTGTCATATCTAGTATTATCTACGCCAAAGAGTGGGATAACATGCATATAAACAAATAAGCCATGTAAATCTTGAGTCTCTATGCGTACATATATAAGAGAATGAAAGAAACAACTATTTGATTCATTCAATCCTACTGATTGAGGAAACAATCCTTGAGAGGCTAGCTTGATGAGGGAACAACAAATGAACTGATCAACAGTTACCTCCTCATGGACATATGGCAATGTTCATCCACATAGTGACCTCCAAAGCCTTCTATTTCATCAACAAAGTATTACAACAATTACAAATAGCTCAAGCAGAGGTTCCACCTTCCATCCCAAATGAGGGAGAAGAACCCTGCTTAAATAGCAAAAGAGGGGTGAATTTCCCATGAAGGGTGAATTCCCACATGGGGGAGATAAGCCGAGTTGCAAGAGATATTTGGAGGATTGAATTGGAGCCCAAATAATTAGAGAGGTGGCACCTCAAGAAATGTGCCACCTCTCAAGATAATGCACCCTCATCCTCATGGATGCGCCCTCTCTGTCTCTAGGAATGCACCACCTTTCATTGGGAATCTTAACCACAAAATCGGCTCTTTAGTTAACTCTTTATCAACTAGCAATCACACTGCCACCACTACAAATGACTGAAACATGTCCCGAA
Organism: Larix kaempferi; assembly: GCA_027924585.1. Taxonomy (NCBI): domain Eukaryota; kingdom Viridiplantae; phylum Streptophyta; class Pinopsida; order Pinales; family Pinaceae; genus Larix; species Larix kaempferi. The sequence continues at coordinate 4,695,106 of BSBM01000584.1, forward strand.
GAAAATTACTTTAATTTAGGGATGCCAATTTTCCCATTATTGTCTTTTTTGGGTTTATTAATTCACTTTTCGAGAGAAAATGAAATTAAGTGATTAATAATCACTAATTTTGCCCTCAAAGTGGACAGTGGTAAAGTGTGTGTTTTGAGTTAGAAAACGAGCACCCCCATGGCAAATTACGCCTCCTAGTACCACTTTTACGACTTGGTGAATTTTTACAATTAAAATATCCCATTTTTTACGGGGAAATTTTATTTAACGAAAAATTAAAAAGTATTAGGGGGGACTTAGTGCATGTTCATATGACTAAAAAAATGACTAGCATGGTAATATACATTGAACCTAGGCTTTAATAACCCCTGAAGACCTAACCACCAAGACAATTACTCCAGCTTTGGAGGATTGAGTGAAAAACTCGAAACTTACAAGTCGTTGAAAACAATATATAATTAACAAAGAAAAAACACTCTGATGACCAAATCCTAGGAAAACTAAGTGTTACCAGATGAACTAGCAGGGCTAGTGTCCGATAGACAAATGTAGGGAAAATGTGAACACTGTCACCTCAGTGACACTTCCGACTTCTTAGGAGTGTCCTAACCTCCAAGGGGAGAGCCCTCTAGATGCTGAGACACTTAGGCAAAAAGACTATGTCTTCTATATGATGATGTTAGTGACCAGTTCCTTTTAATCAATCAATCTTAATGAATGAAGAAGACATACTAGATAGAGAAAGTGCTTGTAAATGCTAATGCAAATGGGTCAAATCAAAGTATTAAGAACATTCATCCAAGAATTTAATTCGAGATTAGTGCTACCAATAGCAAAGGCATTCGATCTTAGAATTAGGATAGCAATAGGTATTCAACAACTATGATCATTCACCATCCAATGAAAAATAAAAGGGTGAGTACAGTAGTAATAACTCTTTTATGACAGTGTTATAGAAGTAGTGCACAATATGGCGGTCCTATTTAGAGCAATTAGAGCAGCACTTATGAAACCAAGGAAGATGTGTATGAGATAGGTTTTATGCAATTAAACTATACCACACCAATTCCACCTTTTTATCACAACTCTTAGCAAGTCAAAATTTATGCAATAAGTATATGTTTCAGACTGTATGTAAGCAAATAAAATGTATTTTTAGACCTTACCTATCTCTCTTAAACAGTAGCACAATGCAATATTGTGGTTTTTGGTGTAGATGTTGCAGCAGGATGGAAAGACTGTCAAATATGACAGTCTGCAACTTTTGTAGGCTTGTGACAACAAATGTAAAGAAGGTTGTCTAGGCATTAGAGGAAATTTGAGGCATAAAATGGGCTTTCTAAGGAAAATAATAAAATAATAGTTGAAATAATGAAATAATAATTAGTTTAATAAAATAATATTTATTAATTTTGGAGGAACAAAGAAAAAACTACTTTTTTTGTTCATATTTTCAACATATATCCCTATGTTTTTACTCAAATTTCGAGTGGGAACACTCGTTGGATGCGGAATTTAATTCCGCATCCAACGAGTACCCACACTGCATACTTTTGATGGACCCCGCTGCCCCAAATTCCACATCCAACTAGTGCTCTCGCTTGAAATTTGAGTAAAAACACAGGGAGATAATCTGAAAATACGAACAAAAAAAGTAGTTTTTTTATGACAAATATCTCAAGTCAACCATTATGGTTGACTCATTTCATTGAAATTCTAGTGGTTCTTGAATTCCAACTCATCAAGAAATTATGGTTGGCTCATTTTCTTATAAGGCCCATTTTAGACTTCAAATTTTCTCTAATGCGCAGTTGTAGCCTAGGGAAAAGTCTAAAACAAAGGGACCGAGCCCTCACGTGACAAGGCTGATCCCTAGAGAGGGTCTTGAGGGAGAAGGAAAGGGTTTTGTGGGAGAGATCGAGGCTGTTTGGAGCAGGACGATAGGTTAGGGAAGAAGGATGAAGGGAAAAGGGGGGAAGGAAGGAGGAGAAGAAGAAAAAGAGAGGAAGAAGAGAGAAGAAGGGAGAGGAAAGGGAAGAAGAGAGGAGAGTGAGGTGGGAGAGGAAAGGGAAGAAGAGAGGAGAGTGAGGTGGATAAAAAGGAAAGCGAGGGTAGTATGAAGGTGAAGGAGGGGAGGTTGAGAGGGTATAAGAGGAAGCGAAGGCTTAGGGAGGAGGAAAAGGAGGCTGCTAGGGAAAATTTGAGTCTGATTTTTTTAGGGTTAGGGTTTAGTTTAGATTTTTTCTATATACACAAAAAGAAAAAGAAAACTAATTATAACAAATAAATAAGTTACAAAACTAAACTTAATATGCAAAGTGATATTTACACATGTACAAACTAGGTTTTTAGGAAAAAGAGTGACAACTTAGGGATTTCATAGATATTACCCTTAAACATTAGCCTTAGAGGAAGGTGACCAGTCTTTCTCTTGGAGTTCCTTCTCCTTGTCTACTAAATTAGGACTTCTTGTAACAACCTCGAGGGTTCTGTTATCACACCATAGTAGCAGGGCTACTATACTTGTTGAGCAGATATCTGCACTTTTCAGAGCTTTGCCTTTACACAGTTTCAGTGAGATTAGTCATGATGAGCAGCACCATTTATGATCACTTACATATCAGAGCAGCTTATATTACACAGTGTGTAGACCTTGTGCCAAGGTTGAGCCTGGAGAGCTTAGATTTGATGACCGATATGACCTTTTGTTCCATACATATTCAGTTCAGTGCCCAGAGATCCAGATGTTATTATTGCAGCAGTGTTTCATTGGTTCTAGATGATGTTTATTGAGATATGCAGTGATATGACCATTAGACTTGTGATTGTTATCATTTGATTATTATCTTGTTGTTTTAGCGATCTTCATAGCATTGACTTGGTATATAACTCATGACGTGGCAGTATTATTTAAATAAGTGAAATGAACTATCTTGGTTGGATTTAAATAATAAATTGGATGTATTACTTGCACTTTAAGGTTCACTGACTATACTCATTGGTTTCACTTACCCTCCTATGAGCATGAACATGGTCTTTACCGACATTTATGTTTGCTAGCTTAGGCACCACATTCACTTGCCTCCATCTTGACTTTTGATATGGAGGACTTCCCCATTGTTGCCTCTGTGTTGGATAGCATCCACATTTGTTTTGTGTCTCGGCTCTGAGTTGGTGACAGGACTTGTGTTTGGTGAGTTGGATTGTATGCCTTTATCACTCTAGTCAGTTGCCTCGATGTGTGGTTTAGATTTGCGGAATTCCCTCTTGTCACATGAGGTGTTGTTGGCTAAAACCTGAAGCACATGTACTACTTGTATGGAAATTATTGGAAATGAAATGAAAGCCCATGGAAATAAATGAAATGTAAAACTATGATTTTTATCACAATGAAAAAGGGCTAAAGTAATGAAATGCTAAAGTACCTTATGAAGGGTCCAAATAAAAAGGTCTAAAAAGCAATGGCTAAATGTATGCGAAATCTAAAGATTGTTGACCTCAAAATGTTATAAATGAAAGGGCGGATAAAAAAGCAGTGGTTAATTGTATGCCAAATCTAAAGACTGCTGGCCATGGAAATGAAATGAATGATCTTAATGAACTTGGATGAACTTGATGTAGACATGATGCCAAGGTTGAATAAACACTCTTTAAACAACTTACCCATTTGTGAGGCACTGCCATTCCCTTTGTTTATCTTATCCAACAAATGCTTGGGTGTGTAACACCATTTCCCCTATCGAAAGTATCACTTAGTTAAGTTGGTCAAGTCATCACTCCTACCTAGCCTTGTCCTTAGTCTTCACCCTTTGCTAACAGTTAGGCCATGTCCATTGGATGAAGTATGTCTTTAAATCTTTGGTGCAGGTAAGTAACTAACACTAAATATCTATGTAGTAACTACCACTTGATTGATGTTTATACTTTGAGTTAAGCTGTGAATATGGTTAAAGGAACATGTCTTAGTCATTTGTTATAATCTAGTCTTTGGTTGTATTTTGACCTAGTCAAACATTGTTTGACCATGGTCATTCTTGGGATCCGTGATGAGATGGACCACTTATGCTATATGATGTTGATCTATGGTCTTACATATACCTATTGATGATTCCATATGTTGGGAACATGCTTCAGATGATGGTTGATGCAATTTTCATGATTTATTATCATTTCCAGATCATCATATTTTCACTTATCCGGGTTTGGTGGACTCTACAGATGATCCCACAGGTTATTACGAGGTGTATGAGTACTCATCTCTAGCGGATTTGGGTCTTCTCGATCCATTGAGACACTTATCTTTCAGTTTCAGGCACTCCTGGGCATGATATTAGCATTTTTCCACTTGTGACCAGTTTGGGCATGCTAATGTGGCTTGTCCAGCAGGAGCATTGGAGGTAAGTCGTTTCCTAGGGAGCTACAAAGGAATGGGGTGGTCTAGCCACTTTTTTTGCCATATTACCCCCCTTCTGGACATGATGGTACACTCAGTTTGACAACGCATGCACTCCAAAGGCAGTTTTGGTCAGTTTCAGGGTTTTTCAAGAGGATTAAAAAATGGAATAAAAGGGTCATTAAGGAATTTGATTTGGGCAATTGAGGAAAGGTTTTGGCAATTGGTCTGCTCAAAGGTCATCCATGGTGTATCCCCTTTCGTCCAAATCAATTTGCACCAGTCAGTGGTGTCCACATGGGCTACAGGAGCTCTTTTATTGTATTTCTCTCTCTGATGATGGGGACAGAATTTGATCATTTGTATACTTGGACATGTCATTGAGTCATATTTTATATTATTGTGCCATGGGGTCATGCTAGTGAAGGGGAATAATACCTCTTAGCCCCACCATGTGCTCCTAGTCACTTGTCCTTGTCTTATGTTGTGGCTCCTATGTTATTAGCCACCCCTGTGTATGACGTCAACCCCCATAAGGCTCTCCTAGCCATGACGTCATCACTTATTTGAGTGATCCATGTCTATTGTTATGTTGGCTCATCTTAGTCGTTGATTACATTGTTATATCTTATGATCTCAACCACTAGTTTTCAAAAGTGGTTTAGGGTTTTGGCATTTCTCTCCTATAAACAGAAGAGACCCCCTCATTGTAAAGGCACCTTTGGAGGTCTTGAAGATCGGAATAGAATACTATTTTGTGGATCTACTTCTCGTGTATTAATGGATTCTTTTGCAAGTTGAATATACAACCTTTTCTCTATGTATCACTTGTGGTTCGTGGGCTTCAAGTTGTTTTCTGCATGGAGGCCGAATTGATGAGGATGAGGACAATTTCAAGGAGGTTATTGTTGGGGGGGACCCTCATATCTTGCTTTGGATTGAACTTTGTGACGAGTATCATTATTGTATCTTAGTGACATAGTTGATGATTTCTTTTACATCTCCTCATCATTTTCATCATTCTTTTCCTAGGCTTGTTTCTAATTAGAACTTGTCTTGCGGGAGGATGGCGATTTGGTCATCTTTGAGGGAGGACGATTTGCCTTGGAGCACTAGATCTCACTCTTGAATATACACATAGGGAGAAGGTTATCAATTTGCAAAGTGGCCACAAGAATTAGAGGTATGTTCTACAAGGTATGTACCTAGATCTATTCATTCTTCTTCATTGGTAAAAAAAGCCTAAAATAAAACCCTCATTTTACTTTTTCTTAGATCTACTTGGATCTAGCATGCTCTTGGGTATAAAATTTAAAACCCACCTTAACAATATTCGCGGCAATCCCGATCTATAGTTTGGTGGTTACTGGACTCCATTTGGCCCATTTCCCAAGGCACATTGATCTCTCCAAGGGAAGTCTCATTCCTTGAAATTTGTTAGTTCCAAGACGTGGGTAGTTGAGTTTGTTGCTTCATTTGATAGATCATCTCCTAAAACATACCCCCAGTGCTTTACTCCATTGATTTTCACCTTGTGGGCCCCATTCCTCATTTTAAGTGACGAGCCCCACTTGGGTCATTGGGTAATGCATTAGCTCTTTCTTAGATCTATTTGCTTAACTTCATAAGTGGCCTAAATCAAACACTTGGTTGACTTATTTGTCCTTTGCTTAAGCCTCTCAACCAAGCCCTAACCACCTTGGGTCCACTTATCTTTCTAGATCATCTTATACCATTGATCTCCTTGTTTCACTTTACACATTTCCCTAGGAATCTTTGGGTTAGCTAGTCTTCATTGATTGGCTAGGGTATCCCCCTTGATCCTGATTCTTCTTGATCTAAAGTGAAGGTTGCCTCGGTTATCGTGACACCCACTTGCATTAGGAACCGTGGCAAGCCTTGGGTAATCTCTTTAGTTGTCCAACACCTCTACCATCCTGGATAGGATACCTTTAGGGACAACTACAAGTTGTGTGATAACATTTTTGGCGTCGTTGTCGGGGAAGTAGAGGCTTACCTTAGGTGTCTTCGAGTATCCATGCATAATTCATACCTTATCGCATTCGGTTTAATCTAGGTGGTTATCATTTCAATCCTTAATTTAGACATAGCCATCTATTTGTCACTCATTTTCTCCCCAGTTATTAACGACATATATCTTGGTAGAAGAGAATTAAAGTCTACATGGCGACTCCAAATCGTGACTCCGCTGAGGAACGACCTCATGATCATCCTTACAACCTTATAAGTAGAACTAATCTAAACCAATCGGAAGGAACCCCACTCGTTTATCATAGAAGAGATCCCAAAGTCCAATCATCTAATTTCTGTTGGAAAATTGTTAATTTTGATTCTCCAAACGGTTTCTTGGGATCCCCTTCAACTAATTCGGCTCCTCTTTCATCTCCCAATCTCAACTTAAGTCCAGGATATCAAATGGCTGGAACAACTCAAACTAATCCTGGAAATTCTTCTCAAACCAATCCTCTCGTTGCTCGTAGATTTGGGAACAAGGAAAAAGCTTCACCTTTAGATTTCTCCCAAATCCTTGATGCTCCCCATGATATGCCCAACAAGTATTTTGGAAATATCCTTAAGTAAAATGGGAATTGTGTGACCTCCATTGAGGACCACATTGAGAATGTCTGGGCTCATATGGAATCTTATGGCGCTGAAGAAGAAGATGTGTATATGAGGAGTCTTTTTGCATCCTTGGAGGGTGATGCTTGTAAATGGTTTAACCATTTGTCTGCATCATCAATCACAAGATATGATGCTTTCACTGAAAAACTTAAACATGAGTGGTCAGTCAAGTTAGATGGACGTTTCCTATTGAACCAACTCTTTGAAATCAAGAAGAAAGAAAACGAGTTTGTCCTTTCCCGATAACATTAGGGCTCGTGAGCAAGCTGTTTTAATTCATTACCTCAATGCATTTGAGAGCTACCTTGGCTATCACCTTAAAGATAAATACCCTAACAACTTAAAAGAAGCACAAGAGAATGCTAGGAAGGCTGAGGAAAATGTTGCTTCCATGGAGAATCAAAATTTCTGTGATCTAATCAGTGCCTCATCTTTTAGATATGAACCCAAGGCTAAAAATGGGAAAGAACCAAGTAAATATCTCAACGATATGATGGAGAGCATGCATGAAATGATGAAAAACGTAACTCTCCTAACTAGGGATATAGTTAAGAGCAAAGAGTCGAAAATGTATAGGCAACCTTATGGCCCAAAACCTTATTGGAACCCACAAAATAGGCCTAATAATGAGAATGATAGAGGAAAACCTATGAGCCAAACGTCACCTGAACCTCCTGGTATTAACTGGTCAGAAGAGCAAAAAGAGGATGATCCTGAGTATCCCATTCAGGGTGAAGATACTCTGAATTCTCCAAAGAACATTAACTGGGTTGAAAACTTAGATTTTGACAAGGACTTTGGAATTTGGGTTAGTTACTCTTCATTGATTGGCTAGGGTATCCCCCTTGATCTTGATTCTTCTTGATCTAAAGTGAAGGTTGCCTCGGTTACTGTGACACCTACCTGCATTGGGAATCGTGGCAAGCCTTGGGTCACTTCTTTAGTTGTTCAATACCTCTACCATCCTGGATAGGATACCTTTAGGGACAACTACAAGTTGTGTGATAACAGGTTCGTAACAAGACCCTAATCTAGGGCAAAGTTGGAGATCCAAGATTAAACTTCGTAAAAACCTCCTCTAGGGGGCATTTTCACTATGCAAAGAGGATAGAAAGTAGATAAAAGACCCTATTCAGAAAAAATGCAGCCCTAGGGACACCATTCAATCATTCAAGAAGCAAAAATTTAGCTATCATTCACTAAGCAAGGCTAAAATGGACTAGACTTACTTGAGCATGTGTTCTTCCAAGAATTCTAGCATTCGCCAAACATTAGCAAAGCAAGAGAAAATCCAACTTTCATCCAAAAGAAAAAGAAGAAATCCCTTCAAGAGGTGTGCATCACTTCACTAAGGTTATCTTGGGTAAAAAAGTATCATAATAGAATTTTATCCCATGAGTTATGATTTGAAAATGAAGTGAGGAAATCTATTTATATGTTTTTCAACTCACTTTTTCAAAACTAATCAGTTCGATAGGACAACTAAATGTCAATGTAAAAATATAACATAAAATAATATAAAATAATCTAAAGATGGCCTATAGTAGGCTTACAATAGGCCACCTGGGGTAGTTTCCCCCTAGGTGCATAAAATATGCTAAAAATGACATAAATTGAGCAGAAAGCAGGGGGGATCGCCATGCCCCATCTTACCCCAACAATGTTGAAAATCCCTCAACGTCCCCCCTTAAATAGCCCATTGGCCTGGTGACCAAAAGGTGACGTCATCATGAAAAATGCCCAAGGAAGGAGGGTTCTCTGCTGAAAAGGGACCAGGAGGGGTGTGTCAGTTGATCGGAAGAGGAGGCAAGAGCCTTGGTGCTGGAGAAATGTCATTGGAGTATAAAACAAGTAGGGGGTCATGTGACCCAAGGACCCACCCCTAGGATCCCCAGACACCAATCTCAAGGCTACAAGCTCTATAATGAGGCAGTCAGCAATGCCACTAAGCCATAATACTCCTAAGGGAAGGACCAAAGGGTCTTTTCACAACCACTTCTCAAAAATGTTGGATAACACCCTCTATGGCCCTGAAGAAAAGAACAAACCCCTCTCCCTAGGCACATATATGAAGGTGCGCTAGTACTGTTACCACATAACACTGGCTCCAAATTCGGGACGAGTGCTCTTCCTGGGAGTGCTTGAGAATCCTGTGAGTCTTCTGGGTACATGTAGACCTACACACACATCAAATATCCAAGGGCATTAAAGCAACTTGAGGCAGACACTTTCGTCCTGACTTGCTCAGTATAATGATATGAAAAATAAACTAAATAAACAAACAGACTAAAGACAATATGAAAGAACTAACTAAAACACAACAGACTAAGACACCATTGATCAAGACACAACTAAGAAACAACTAACAAAGTAACTAACATATTAATTGACAGAAAGATAGTAAATGTCAGGTATAACCTCTAAAGTACCTCTTCAGTATCTGTCTGTTGACAGGAAGAGGAATCTTTTCACCATCCAGGTGGCTTAGGAAGAATGTACTAGGATCGTCAATGTCAGTAATTTGATATGGACCAAGCCACAAACTTTCAAATTTAGCATGCTTTCTTGATTGTTCGCTTCTTTTGTTCCACGGGAGGACCAAGTCACCTTTCTGGAAGTTGCACAGGCGAGCCGTCTTGTCAAATTTACCTTGAACTTTGTCTTGATGTTTTGTCAGGTGATCAAAGATTTTATTCGATTCTCGTCAAGTTCTATCAAGATGTTAATTCTTCTTTGGTACTTATCTAGATCATTAACGTTTTGTCAGAGTTTTTATATTTAGGCAACTTCAAATTAATTGGCAAGGTGACATCCAAGCCATGCACCAATTCAAATGGACTTTTCTTGGTTGATTCCTTCGCGGTAATTCTATCAGCGCATTATACATACCACAATTTACTATCCCAACATCTCTTGTTGTCGTCAACAGTCTTCTTTATGATATTCATCAAATTCTTATTGCCTGATTCTGCGAGTCCATTCTCCTGAGGATAATAATTTGAAGGATGTGATAGTATAATACCATACTCAAAAAAAAAAGTAGATAACTCACCCCCACTGAAAGCTTGTGCGTTATCTGTTACAATCTTAGCTAGGGTGCCAAAGCGGGTGATAATCTTGTTGTCCAAGAAGTCTATAATCACTTGCGTTGTAGCTCGCTTCGTCAGGATAGCCTCAACCCATTTAGCGAAATAATCTGTGGCTGTCAGTATCCACTTGTGGCCATTGCTTGAATTTTCTTTAAACTCACTAATGAAATCAAGACCCCACTGCTAAAATGGTGCTTCAATTATGACTTGCTGGAGCGGCAAGGCTAAAAGTTTCGGCTTCCCTGTGAACAACTAGCAAGGCTGAAAACTCCGCACATATTTATACACGTCCTGAAAGATGTGTTGCCCGCCGAATGTGCACACCAACAGTAGAAATCTTTTGAAAGTTGTTTCCGAAGTGGGAAAGGTGTGGCCTTGGGGGCAAGCAACGAGTCAAGTGCTGTCACCTGATCCCGACTCCTCCGTTTAGGAAAACTCCTAACGAAGCCAAGGGGGGTAGACCCTACAAAGAGTTTCTAAGGCTCTTGTGTTTTAACTGTTTTTCGGAATGTGTGGTGCGGATGGGTGTTTTTTAGGAGTTTTTATGATTCACAATAACAATTTAAATAATCCAAGCATGTACTTGCAAAATTAACTGAAGATACACAACCAATGATGATGATAAGTTAACAAGGCATCCACAGCATAATATGAATTTAAAAGATAAGACAAGTGCTCTAGATAGATAATAAGCAAATAAATGTTGAGTTTGAAGGACCAACGCCTTATGGAGTCAATGTCTTTTAGTGCTTGGGATATTGAATACAAGTCTTGGTGTGTTTGAGAACTGTTTTGCAAGTGTTCTTTGTGAATTTTATTGTAAATTTTAAGATGAGTTGATTATGAAAGGGAGGGGGAATCTCCAAGATATACCTTACAGTACTGGAGATGTGTTCGGAAAATAATCTAAGTGGTTCCATACAAGGACATGTTGGCTGTCCGAGTCTTCAAAGCATGTTCAACACTACACCAACCAGGGATGTAGCCTAACGATGCCATTAAGATCTCGGTACAGTGGTTTTAGCGTCCCCAGGTAGAATTTTCCCACTTTCGAATATTTGACGATCAACATCGGATTTTCGTTGGTTCTCGGGAGAGTGTTTTATTATGGTTTGAGTGGATTAATATGTGGAGAATTAAATAGTCTACGACTACTTTTGGGTATACCACAAGTGGGCAGAGAATACACAGTGTAGCAAATTGTAAATTCCAATTTTATTAAGTGTTTGGAACAAGAACCATTGTAAGAAACTCTCCGACAGAGAGCACTCTTGATCCGATAAGACCGAGATTCAAGAGATTTATTGTAAAAAGAAAAATACTTAAAATGAACCACACAACCCAAGAGTCTCTTTCAGGTTTTAAGACCGTACTCGGGAAAGCAAGAGGGTTAGCAATAAAATCAAAACAAACAAATAAACTCTCCGATAGAGAGCACTCTTTATCCACTTTTCAGTGAGAGTCAAGAGATTTTAATGTTCTTTTTCAATGAAAAATTATATAAAATGGAAAATGGTAAACTAAACTATGAACTTCTACTATCTAACAATTAACAAAATTGAGGCTAATCTAACTTATTCTAACAGTTTATTGTGCAGGTATAAAGCAAAGTAAAATGCAAAAAGTAGACAATGGGCGATACAGGAATCCCCAAATGGGGGAAGTAGGGGTGTGGGAGCCTTTATCCCACTTGCTTTTTATCAACTTGTTACACTGATTTTTTGGTTTTCTTCTTCTCTTGAAAGCACAATGTAGGATGGGGGAATGAAGAATGGGGAAATGCTTTTCAAGGAATTTTATGGTTTGTTTGTTTGTTCTCTTTGGTTTAGCCTTTAGGCTCTTTTGCTTTGCTAAGATCTTCTTATCACCTATGCATAAGAGCTTAAGACATGCACTTGTTATGTTGTTATTAAAATCAAAACAAAATGAACTAAGATCTACAAACTAACTAGCATGCAAAACCTAAAAAAACTCTAAGTATGAAAATAAAACCAAGTAAAAATGGAAACTAAATGCAAACTAAGATAACTAATGTAAATAACAAAAATAAAACTATATGCAACTAAATATGAGTTAGAAAACTAACTAAATACAAGCGAAGCTAAGACAAAAGAGAAATGAAGAAGTAAGAGAGAAGACAAGATATGAGAGGTAGGAAAATGACTTCGAAAAAGTAGAGAAGTGAAGCTAGAAAAAGAGCTAAAAGAGTGCTGGAAAAGTAGAAGAAAAGAGGCTGAAAACAAAGCCAAAAATCAGAGATGAAAAGGCTGAAAACAAAGCCAAAAATCAAACCTTGAAATCGCTGAAAACAAAGCCAAAAATCAGAACTTGGAATCGCTGAAAATGATCAAAAAATGAGAAAAAATCAGACCTTGAAGATGGCTGAAAATGACCAAAAAATCAAACCTTAGCAAGGGGTGAAAAGAGTAAAAAAGGGGCAAAAATCAGACTTTGAAATATGGCTGAAAATGAAGAGAAAAGAGGACAAAACAGTCCCTTAAAGAGGGCTAAAAAAAGTGGATTTACAAGCTCAAAAAACACAAACAAACCTAGATCTTGAAAATGAAGTGTATGATGAGATAGATCTAGACAAGATAAAATAAATCAAAGGTATAAAACTTTGAACTACTTGGTAAATAAAATGCAAATTTGATTGATAATTACTTTAAGAGTTTGCACTCTTTACATGCACATGAGTGAGAATACTTAAAGCTTGTAAAATAATCTCATGTATGCATAAAAGATGAATAGAGTTTAAGAGATAAAAAAACTGAAGCTTAGACAATCTATTACTCTTAGAGATAGCGAATGCAAGTAAGATAGAACCTTTTGGGATAGAGATTCGCTTGTGGTAACCAAATAGAATGGGAGATTTGAAAATTTGTTTTTTGATGGTGAATGATGAGCAAGACCTTTTGAACCCAATCTTGAACAAAAGACGACCTTGTAGAATCCCGAAATGCACAAATTGTTAGCCAAAAATAATGGTGAAGGGCAGGAAGAAGCAAGCTAGGTCAAGATCCCACTCCACTCTTAGGAGATCTGCAAAAAGATACCACTTCAACACAAGATATTATCAAGTATAGTATGATTAATCAAATGAAATAAAAAGAGCATAAGTATAACCAACTATAGTCTGCTACTTTTAAATCTCACACAACCAAGCATCAATGAACGACTTAAGACCATAAATGTTCATCCTATGAACTTAAAAAACCCTTCTAAGCTAGATACATGATAAAGTAAATTGCATATGAAGAATATAATTGAACTAGCATCACCTCAATAGAGCTTCAATGAATTCTCATGGACAAAATGTGCACACCATATGAACCTCCAAAGTCTTGAGTTATTCAAATAGCAACAACAAAAATAAGCAGAGTATCCTTGCAAAAAAATTCCACCTTGAATGGTGAAGCAAGACCCTGTATTTATACACAAAGGAGAGCTCAAGGAAGCCCATTCGAATTGCATGAAGGAGAGAGTGACTCATGCATGAGTTAATGGCAAATTGGAGTTGAGGTTGGTGTGATTGCCATAGGTGGCATCCACCTCACCATGGATTTCAACGCCCTCCCTTTGGATACCTTGCCCACCACAAAAAACCCTGGAACCTTCACGCATGAGCTAGCATGGGGAGCCGTGAGGATCCATCACGTGAAGGAGGGCATGATTGCAGTGTGGCGCATTGGTAGGTGGAGTTTGGTTGGTATGATAGAATGACAAGGCCTCCACATAAGTAAAAGCACCCTCCCTCCATAGTAAACAATGCCCAAACCTTGGCACTCTCGCCCACCACCTGAATGAACAACGCGGATGGAGGAGCCCATTCTCACATATGCTCACGTCATCCTTTTCATGTGATTCGTATTTCCTAAGTTGCAAAAAGCATATGCTTTATCTCTCAAATGTGGTCGTACACCTCCTAAAAATTTAATCCATGCTTTTCCATAGTTAAAAATTCACACTTTTTAATTTTTTGTCTCTGGTGCATTTTGTCATTTTCTAAAAATTAAATGCCAAAATGATGCATCTTTAGCGAAAACTACCCCCAGAGGTGACACAATCTCCTGGAAACTGAAGAAAGGTGGTACTGGGGTAAAGAAGACGCTCTGAGCATCAAAATGAGCCTCCCCACGCTAAATTCCGCCTCCAGATGACAATTTTATCACATTTTGAAAATTTCCATTTACACCGTTAAAAAATGGTCTAAATTACGGAAAAAATATTTTTGCCGGAATAAAATGAAACTCCTAGGGGACCTAGTGCATGTTCATACGACTCAATCAAGATGGCTAACACGTAAAAAATCCTAGACACAAGACTCTAATAATCACCTTAGGTTTTGACCACCATGGTAAATACTCCAGCTTTGGAGGTGTGAGTGAAAAGCTCAGGAATTATACACAGCTAAAGCGCAATGCATAATTCCCAAGGAAAAAACACTCTAGAGTATCCCCTTGACAGTTAAACTGAAGGATAGCTGAGTCTTTTATAAAAGGACCCCGTTTAGACCAAGTTTTTACAATTTCCCCTTGGGGGTATGAACATGCATTTATTAGAAATTGGGAAAAATGGCGCTGAAAATGACTTATGAACTTCTAAACATTGATGATGAACATCAAACATGTTCATGAAACTGGTGGCTCACAAGAAATTAAACTATTGTACCAAAAAGTTGGTAACAAGATGCTAGGCCAATAGTATCCCGATCTCAAGATCTTATGTGTGGTAGTAAAGGCTACATGATGTCCTCTGCAAGGTCCTTGATGAAACTCTTTCATTAACTCTTCTACTCTAGAGGGTTCCACACAAGTAAGGATGACCCAGTCTAGATTTCTCCATCCAAGACCCTGTTACCAACCATTTTGTACAATAGTTGATCTTCTATTGAGACACCAATTATTGAACATGATCTATGTTCATTTCCAGAGTTCAGAGGTTCAGATATTCCAGAGTTGGCCTATTTTGGACATCTTTTTAATTTTTGTTTTGAAATGACCATGCCCCACGGGGTTTGTAATAAAGTGTGCTAGTATGGGTGTCTTGAGTGGCTCGGTTCCCTAGGACTTGACAACAAAATAAAGTATTCCAAGGAGTTTTTTCCCTTGTCGATTATGCTTTGCCTTTAGCTGGGTAATAATCAACGAGTTTTTCTCCTACACCTCCAAAGCTGAAATGCCCAAATTTGGCGGTTAGGCCTTAAGGGGTTATAAGAGTCCAATTGTAAAATATGAACTTATTTATTTAGCGGACGTGCACAACTTATTTATTTTTATTTTTTAATTATTAAATTTTACAATTAATTAAGCCCTTTTTCCTATGGTTTAATTGAAAATTTTCAATTTGTAATAATTAAGTGTTTTGGGGGTGGATTTTGGCAAATGGGGGCTCATTTTCTAAGCAAGAGTACCCATTTAACCCCTAAACCCACTTAGCCTAGGTTTCTGATGATTATTTTGCACTTAATTAAATATTTTTCTCAAAATTAATAAATGAGGAATATTTATTTAAAAATAATAAAAAAAAATAAAATGGAGACAATCCAAATCTCTCCAAAAAAACCCAAATTGAATAAAATAAAGGGCTGAATGACATGGCATGGATCAAAGAGGAATATTCCAATCACACCTACTTGATTTCAATTAGCCCTCGGAGCACTGTAAACCACTTATACTTGGGAATTGCGCCCTCCTTCACCAGCTTGGGCGACTTTGTGAGATGGCATCTATTTATTGGTTGATTGATGATTAGAATGTAGAGTGGTGGGTGCCTTGCCTAGGTGGAGGCCACCTCACCACTCCTACTTACTAGAAGACTCAGCTAACTATCAAATCATTGGTTTGGCAGTTTCAGAGGCTTGGTGAGGGCGCCTTCTTGGCCTCTTCAAATGCAATTCGACCTAGCTCCTTTGGCTCTCTCTCCTTTTGTATAAATACAGGCTCTTTGCTCCCATTCCTAGATGGATTGCAAGAGACCTCTGCTGATAAATGTCATATTGCTTTTGCTTACTTTGGAATAAAAGATCAAGGCTTTGGAGGTCCATGTGGTGTCAAGTTTTATGGTGAATGTGTTGAGGTGATATCTTTCTAGACCCTTCTCTCATTTGTGCAAGTGCTTTGATCCTTGCTAGCTTAGGAAGGCTATTATTCTAGTCCATAGGAATAATAATTTGTTGTTTTCAAGTTGATTATTTATGTAATGTTTTCCAAGATTTAAATGAGCAAGAAGTATTCAGTTATACTAATGCCGATCTAGTCTTGGTTAATCTAGCATACTAGTGTTTGATCTCATTTGGCGTTTGAGTGTGTTGTGGTTTTGCAGGAATTACCAAAGGTGAAGACAGGTGTGAGCTAAGTTCCATCTAGCTTGACTTCACAAGCAAACGATTTTTCACTAATAGTTCTTGTCTACAGGATCTCCAAGTTTCTCCATCTTTCTCCAAAACCGAGCTAAAAGGAGCTCTCTCTCTCACCCATCTAAAATCAAATTTTTTGACTCTTTAAAAAACTTGGGTTACTTGAGCAAGGCTTCAGATTTCAAAAGATCTATTTTTCCCCAAAACTTGTGCTTTATCCTCTCTTGTTGGCTGCCCTATTTTCCTTCTCTTTGTTTCTTGCCTTTCTCTTGTCTTCTTCCCTTCATTCTTGCTGTTGTCCCCACCTTTTTGCTGCCCTATTGTTGACTGTTTTTTTTCTCACTTTTTGATTGTCCCAACCTTCCTTTAGCTGCCCTCTTTTCTCTTGTTAACTGCTGCCCCCGTTTCTCCTTTTGTTTGCAGCCCTTTCTCTCCGTTTTGTAGCCTCTTTCCTCATTGTTTGCAGCCCCTTTTTCTCATTGTTTGCAGCCCCCTTCTTCTTGTTTGTTGCCTTCTCTCTTCACTTTGCTAGCTTCCTTCCCTTCCTCTTTCCTTTGCTATTTATTGCTTCCTCTTTTTCTCCTTCCATCTTGAGTTGTAAGTTAGTTTTAGCTTGCATTTAGACTAGTTCATCTTTTCAAGTTGTCTAGCTTAAGTCTTTGTTGCATTAGTTTAAATTTTTCAAGTTTGCACTTAGCTTAGTTTCATTTCATACTTAGTTTGATTCTCTAGCTCTCATTGCTTAGTTTGCATGATAATTTAGTTTAATCTTAGTTTCAATTTGTTTTGATTGACTAATCTTATAACAAATACTTGTCTAGAGCTCTTATTTTTTAGGTGACCAAAGAAGATAAACCAAGAGAAAAAGCCCAAAGGCTAAGAGCAAGCAAGCAAGCAAATAAAACCAAGACTCCTTGAAAAGCACTACCCTTCTACTTCCCTCTTCTTTCATTCCCTTTGTGCTCTCAAGAAAAGACAACAAAAACCAAGGGCATTGTAAAAATTAATAAAGAGCAATTGGGATAAAGGCTCCCACACCCCACTTCCCCCATTTGGGGGAAGCTTGTATCGTCTCTTGTCCCTTTTTGTATTAGTTTAGTTTTCTTTTTTGCAAGTAGCTTAGATTTCATTTCAATATTATCTTTGATTGTTAGATCTTAGAAGTAACTACTTAGTTCGATTTGTCTTCTAAACTTCTTAGATTAGTTTCATTTCTTGAAGCAATTTGCTAGTCTAGTTTTGCTTCATTGTTTCAATCTTGTATTTCATATAAACTGCTTAAAAGGAAAATAAAATCTCTTGAATCTCACCGAAAGGTGGATCAAGAGTGCTCTCTGTCGGAGAGTTCTTTTGCTTTGATTTTACTAACCCTCTTGCTCTCCCGAGTACGATCCTAGACCTGAAAGAGACTCTTGGGTAGTTTAGTTGTTTATTTCTGTCTAGCATTTTATTTCATAAGTCTCTTGAATCTCGCCATAAGGCGGATCAAGAGCACTCTCTATTGGAGAGCTCTCAATGGTTCTTGTTCACAACACCTAATAAAATTGGAATTTACATTTATTATACTACGTATTCTCTACCCACTTATGGGATACTCAACAACAGTATAGACTTATCAATTCTCCACATTTAAATCACTTCAACCATAATAAAACAGTCTCCCATATAAACCAACGAAAATCCGGAGTTGATCGTCAAATAATCGAAAGTGGGCAAATTCTTCCTGGGGACACTGGAACTCCTGGACCGAGACCTTAAGGGCACCATTAGACTACATCCCTGGTTGGTGTAGTGTTGGACACACTCTAGAGACTTCGGCCATCCAACATGTCCTTGTACGAAACCACTTAGACTATTTTCCGGACATATCTTGAGTACCACAAGGTATATCTTGGAGATCCCCTTTCCATTAATAATTAAACTCATCTTAAAATTTACAATTAAATTGACCAAGAGCACTCGCAAAATAGTTCTCAAGCACACCCAAGACATGTATCAAACATCCCAAGCACAACCTTGACTCCATTTTGGCACTGGTCCTATCACTCAATATTTACTTTGCTTATTATCTATCTGGAGCATTTATTTTACTGTTTAAAGTATATCATGTTGTGGATGCTTTATATTTAAATTGTTATTGTTAGTGGTTGTGTATCTTATCTTCTCAATTTTGCAAGTATATGCTTGGACTACTTAAACTGCTATTGTAAATCTAAAAAAAACTCCTAAAAAACACCCATCCTCATCTTACACCAAAAAACACTTAAAACACAAGAGCCTTAGAAACTCTTTGTAGGGTCTACCCCCCTTGTCTTCATTAGGAGTTTACCTAAACAGAGGAGTCGGGATCAGGTGACAACACCTGACTCTTTGCTTGCCCTCAAGGCCACATTTTTCCCACTTGGGAAACAACTTTCGAAAGATTTATGCTGCTAGTGTGCACATTGGCGAGCAACAGACCCTGAACCCATTCTTCATTTTCGGCCAAATCCACGAAGCAATACTTGGAAGCCTTTAATTTCAAGGCCCTCTTCTTGTGATTCCGTAGGTAGCTAAGACATGAAAGATTCTGCAGATAGTATATGATAGCTTTGTACCAGTCACACAGTACTATTCCTTCCATCATTGTCGAAACCATAGGAGGAGCTTCTTCCTGTAAGTCCAGAGCTTCTTCATTTCTTTTTGCCAATAATTGAGCCATACCTCTGCCTTTGACTAACTTGGTAGGTTGAATTTGCAAGTCATATTCCGGAATCTTCGTAATCCATTTGGATCTGGCATCTAAAACAGCCTGTTGCTTCAATATTTCCTTCACCGTTGGATGCAGAACATAAGCAACGGTCTTTGAGCACCCCACGTATACCCTGAAGTATTTGAAGGACATCACCAAGGCATATGCTTGCTTTTCCATGTTGTGTTACTTCATTTATGTACTGGTCAAAGCCATACTCATAAAGGAAATCGATTGTTCTTCATTCTTGTCGTTCTTTTCAAGTAGGACTCTTGCAATTGTGTTAGTAGACGCAAAAAAAAATATTTGAAAAGGTTTGGAATAGTTTGGACTTACCATTACCAGAGCTCGAGTAATGGCATCTTTGATATCTTCAAATACTTTTTTCGACTCATCACTCCACCTGAACTTTGCATCCTTTTTAAGCAACTTATTCAAAGGTTTAGTAAAGCTCAACAAAATTTGGTGTACACCTATGAATGAGATTAATTTTCCCAAAAAACGATCTCAAAGATTTTAAGTGTTTAGGCAATGAAACTGATTTAATAGCTTGAATTCCGTATGGATTTATTTTGACACCTTGTTGAGTAACAATATGACCAAGCAACTTACCTTCGGTAACCCCCAAAAGAGACTTTTTAGGGTTTAGAGAAATACCGTACCTACAACATCGTTCAAATACATGTCGAAGATGATTGATGTGGTCTCTTCTTCTCTTGGAGTAGATAGTAAGATCATGTTCATATATCTCCAAGAGGTTTTGCATAATATCTTTGAAGGCATAATCCATGGCTCTCTAAAAGTGGCCCCGACGTTCATCAGATCAGAAGGGCATACGCAAGTACTAATAAGTGCCCCATGGAGTGGTGAATGTTGTCTATGCTCGATCTTCTTTCTTTACTGCCACTTGATTGAAGCTTGAGAATCCATTTAGGAAGGCCATCATCTGTGAACCTATAATCCTTCGTAGCAAGAGATCCATATTCGAGAGCGGGTACTTATCCTTCTTGGAAACTACATTAAGATTTATGAAGTCCACGTGTGCTCTAACATCCCTTGTCTTATTTCTGGTTGGAACCGGGTTTGAAAGCCTTTCTGAATACCTGATTGGAGCTTGTTATCACCTATTTTATACAAATAGCTGAATTTCTCATGAGCCGCTAGTTTCATGAACATGATTCATGTTCATCATCAGTGGTTAGAAGTTCAGAAGTCATTTTCAGGGCAATTTTGCCCCATTTGTAATAACTGCATGTTTATACCCCCATGGGGAAAATGTAAAAGTTGGTCTAAACGGGATCCTTTTATAAAAGACTTGGCTATCCGTAGGTTTAGCCATTTGGGGGATACTTTAGAGTGTTTTTTTTCTTAGGAATTATGCGCTACTCATCAGTGGCATATAATCCCTGAGTTTTTCACTCAAACCTCCAAAGCTGGAGTATTTCCCATGGTGGTCAAAACCTAAAGTGGTTCTTAGAGTCTTGTGTCTAGGATTTTTTACATGTTAGCCATCTCGATTGAGTTGTATGAAC
Organism: Larix kaempferi; assembly: GCA_027924585.1. NCBI lineage: Eukaryota > Viridiplantae > Streptophyta > Pinopsida > Pinales > Pinaceae > Larix > Larix kaempferi. Next base: position 4,715,843 of record BSBM01000584.1, read on the forward strand.
ATGCACTAGGTCCCCTAGGAGTTTTGTTCCATTCCGAGAAAAATAATTTTTTCCATAAATTAGACCATTTTTTAATGGTTTAATTAAAATATTTCAAAAAGTGATAAAAACATCATCAGGAGGCGGAATTGGGTGTGGGGAGGCTCGTTTCGACGCTCAGAGCATCCTCTTCACCTTGGCACCTTTATTCTTCAGTTTCCAGAAAGTTACGTCACCCTAGGAGCAGTTTTGGTTAAGAATGCATCATTTTGACACTTAATTGCTAAAAATGGTGAAAATGCACTAAGTGACAAAATCCAAATAAGTAAAAAAATATGATTTTCTAACTTTGGAAAGGGTTAAAGGTTGTTTTCATATGGTATACGACCATGTTAAAGTATTAACCACATGTTAAATGAAAGTTTGGAAATATTTATAAAAGAGAATGACATGAGCCAATTAAACCGTAGGGCTCCTTCATGTGCAAATATGATTTGGTGATGTGGAGGTCGTTTAATGGAGGTTTGTGTTTACATTAATGGTATTGTGGGATCCTCGCAAGCTTCATGGCCACATCATGGCCGGGATCTCTTTGAAACTCGAGTTAACACCTTTTCAAACTCCAAGCAATGTCATGCTACCATTCATGCATAACTCCTTCACACTCGCGCATTCCACATGGAAGTTGCTCGTTGGCTTAGTGATAATCACGAGTTACCATTTACTATAAGTAAGATTTGATCTCCTATGCTAGCTCACACACCTTCCTTGATTGCTCACGTATTACACTTGGCATTCACGCATTAGCATGGAGGAGTTTCCAATGTTGGAATGGGGGGCGCCTTGCAAAGGTGGAGGCCACCTCCCCATTCACCTACCAGGAACTCGAGTTATGGGTTGGAGCTTCACTCCAAGCTCTTAATTGATTGGAATTCGATTTGCTTATGATTGGAAATTGGCTTTCCTTTGCCAATACGAATTTGAGACTTAGTGATGCTAGTATTTGTATAAATAGAGGTGCCTTTGGCTCTCTAATCATGGATTTCTTGTGCAAAAAAACTGTGGAAAAATATTGTAATACTTCTTATGTGGAATAAAATTTAAGGCTTTGGAGGCTCAGCTTGTGTTATTTGGATCAATGCTTATGGAATGAGGTGATGTTGTTTCATTTTTTCATGTTGTTATTCAATATTGGTTAATTAGTTCATGCTTGGGAGGGCTTATTCAAGCACATAAGTCAATTATTTGTAGTCTCAATTTATTTGAATATTCATTTTCTTTAGAGATCTAAGAGTACATGCATATTACTAGTTTGTATTTCATGTCTTTTGATCTCCATTGATGGATAATACATGACTAATTTCCTATCTTGTTAGCATTTGATTGTTTATGCCTACAGATCTTCTCATCCATTTCGAATAAGCTTGTGGAGCTAGTTTGCATGCTCTCTTCTCGAAGCTAGGCAAAGATCCAAAACAAACATCAAGTGGACTCCAACTTCTTCAAAAAAATCCAAAAGAGCTAAGTATTGCACTTCAATCCATCTCTCAAAATTTTAAATCTATCCTTGGTTACAAGTTCTATAGTTTAAACTTCTTCAAGCTTTGATTTTGCTCTTTGATATCTCGTTTTATTTGGTTTGTTTCTCATCATTTTTGCCATTTATTGGCTTCCTCTTAGTGTTCCCTAGTTGGGCCACTTCTCCCAAAGTGTTGGGCTCTTTCATTTCTCCCTAGTTTGAGTGTTTTGCCCATCATCTCCAGCTTGTCTTTTACCCTACTGTTGGGCTGCCTTTCACCCACTGTTTGCGTCTTCTTTTAGCTCACTGTTGGGTTGCTTTTCACCCACTGTTTGGACTTCATTTGGCTCACTTTTTGGCCACTCTTTGCTCACAGTTTGCTGCTCTTCTACTCACTGTTTGGGCCTCCCTTCCGTCTGATTTTTTCGTTGTCCTCTCGCTGCCCTCTAGCTTTGTTTTATGCCTCCTTTTGTTGACTATTTTTTGCCTTAATGACAGCCCTAAAACTACCCTAGATCTACCCTTCTATCCCTCCATCCGTCTTCTCTTCCTCCTCTCCTCTTTCCTCACCCCTTTTGTCTTCTCTTCTTGCCCTTCTCTAGTCTCTTTTTCTTTGGCTTACAAGCTTAGTTTTCCTTTGCATTTAGTGAATACTTAGTCCAAAGTTTGCATTTCTAGTTTACATCTCATAAGTCTAGTTGGCATCTAGTTTATTTATAAGTCTCATCTTGTACTTAAAATCGGAAAAGTGCATTGCATTTCAAAGTTTGATTTTCATAAATAGATTTAACTTTTTGCATCTAGTTCCAATTCGATTTATTTCACTGGTTACTTAGCTTGCATTTGGTTCATTTCTAAGTTTAAGTTTGCATTGGGTTGTTTTAGATAATTGCATCTAGTTTTAAATTTTTCATTATCATTCAAGACTTGCATCCATTTTACACATAAAAAGTTGAGTCTCTTTTGCATGTCAAGTAGATAGTTTCCATTGGTTTTAGAGTACTAGAGTTACTTTGGTTTCATTTAAATTTCATTAACTAGATCTTAAAACTCAAAAGATTAAAAAAAAAATTAATCTGACCCTAGTTTCCATTTTTGCACTTTTTAGAATTGGTTTTATTTTTGTTTCCTAACTCTAACAAGCTAACGAGTTGTTTGAGTTTTGGTGTGTGAAGATTTTTCAAAGATCCATATAAGAAAATTTTAGCCCAAAGGCTAAATCCAAGATCAACAAAAAAGTGCATAAACCAAGTACAAATCAAGTAAATTTTTACCATTCTCTTCTCCTTAGTGACTTCAAAAGAACCAAAGAGAGGTTTGAGAAGACCATAAGGACAATCCAAAACAAGAAGTCATTATTTATCCTTTGTAATAGCTCTTAAGAGCTTGATTCAATTTATTTTTCAAAGCTTTGCTTTCTCTCAAAAGTCCTTTCAAGGGTTAGAATCCCAAGGCATCTGTACTCGATTAATAAAAAGGCTTGGTGGGATAAGGCCTCCCACACTTTGGTTTCTTCTTCCCCGTCTGGGGAATGCTGTTTCTGTTAAATTTTCAGAATTTATTTCACTCTGATCTAGGATCTTAACTGAGAGAACAACATGTACAACAAATCTACATCATATCAATCATGGATACAATAATGCAAGCACAAAAGAGACACAGGGTTTACTTGGGGAAAGCCATAAAGGTGAAAAACCCCAATAACTTCCTCAGAGATAGATAGAGCAATGATACAACCATAATACAAAAGATAGTCTTATCCTAGCAGCAGAGCCTCCTCCACAAGTGCGCCACTCGCCCAAGTTTGAGTGAGAGAATAGAATGTGTAAAATGAGAGAGACACACTCTCTATTTATACACTAACTTGTCTTGACCTTTACTCAACTAGGTCGGCCTTAACTTAACCACTTAACATAATGCTGACTGGGCCGACCCCCACTAGGGTGGTCTAATAACCCTTTGACCCACATGGCCGACCCCCAATAGGGTGGTCTAATAACCCTTTGACCCACATGACTTATACAGGGCCGACCCCAACAAGGTGGTCTAATAACCCATCAAGTATAAGTTACGACACTTACAATATAAATGACAACACTTTTGTATAGAGGAATAATAACATCTCTATAGGAATACAATATACACATGTGAAATACATTCCGAAGTTACATATACATCAACACTCCCTCTTAACTAGGAAGGTATTTCTCGACACAGATCTGCTAGCACAAGTCTTTTTCTCTGGATCATCATCAACGAATCATCATCCTTGAATCATTGTCATCCTCACTGCTGCTGCTATCTCAATTAATCTCTGAATCTACTCGTCATAGGAAGTTCTACAGAGCCAGTCCTTTTTCATATTGGATGTAGGCCCACCACTTGTAGGTGTTCGTCATCACTGGCCATACTGTGGAAATCTCAGGACTTATTACGTGCGTCACAAAACCTTAAAAGAGTCTCTTGACTAGCAAGAACCTTGTTATCACCTATTTTGTACAAATAGTTGAAACTTTATTGAGCCGCCAGTGTTGGAACACATCAATGTTCACTTCCAGAGTATCTGGGTTTCAGAATGCAGCAGTTAGCCAGTTTTATTTATGAGTCGACATGACCATGGCCCCATGGGGGTTTGTAATAAAGTGTGCTAGTAGGATCTGAGTGTCTCGGTTCCCCATGACTTGATTAAGCAACTAATGTATTCCAGGGAGTTTTTTCCCTTGTCAATTATACTTTGCCTATAGCCGAGCTATAATCGATGAGGTTTTCTCTTGCTTCCTCCAAAGCTGAAATGCCCGATTTTGAAAATTTTAGCCATGGGGGGTTATTAGAGTCCAACTAATGTATATAAACCTACTAGACACTATTAGAATAGGTTTTGGTCATGTCCCAAGTCTCTAGGACCCTCAGAAAAATTTTTGAAAAAATTCTACCGGGTCCATCAAATTTGGGTTTTTAATTTTTTTTAAATTTTAATAAATTTCTCTATAGTTTAAATAGAGAAATTTCAATTTGTAATATGTCAGTCATCCGGGATTCGATTTCAGTGATTAAGGCTCCAAACTTCATCCAAAAATCATTCACGATCCCCGGACCATGTAACCCTAAGTTTCAGACAATTATTTGGCCTCATAATTAATATTTTCTTAAAAAATCAAAAAATGAGAAATATTAATTAGAATATTCAAAAAATAATAAATTGGAGATAATTTAAATCTCTCCAAAAAAGGCCAAATTGAATAAAGTAAAAGTCAAAATGACATGGAAAAAAGCATTTATGATGATTGGAATCTTCACCCACCTAATTTAGATCCGTTTCGGAGCGCTGGGAGTGATTTACAGTTGAGAAACTCGCCCACCTTCAAGCAAATTCTTTTTTGTGATTTGGCAATTGATTAATGGGTTGTTGGATTATGAAATCAATGCATGTGGGGCTCCTTCCTCAAATTATGGGCTGCAAACTCAAGTTTAAAGATGAGTTAAGACTCCAAGCTCGATTTGGTTGGTGTTGACATGGATTTAATTGGTTTTTGATGGAGTTTTTGGCTCTCTTCATCACCAATTCGAATTAGGGTTTTAGCATTGAGTTTTGTTATATAAGAGAGGCCATTTGGGCTTTCTCTTCATGGATTGTTAGGCAAAGAAACTCTGGAGAAATTGTAAGCATTTTTATTGTTAATAAAGTTGAGACTTTGGAGGTCAAAAACGTGGAGGCTCTTGATGTTCATTGCTTCACTTGAGAATCAAGGTGATATTGTTTTGCATTATATTTCAGGCTTTTAAGTTGTAGATCATGTTGAAGATGGCTAACAATCTAGCACAAGCAAGCATGTATTTAGTTCTTTTCACTTAAATATTTTTGTTTTATATATATTATCCCATGCTTAAGGTTCTTGCAGGTACATCTTCACTCCACATAAGGCCAAAGGAGTTGCAAGCTTTATGGATTTGAGAAACAAGAGAATCTAGCTCTTCTCCATCAAACACCCAAATACTTTCTTGGTTACTAGTTACTTGGATCTACCTTCATTCTTGTGGAAACCCTTTCTAGATCTTAATCCAAAGTTGAAGTTGTTTTTGTTTTTTAAGCCTTAGATCAATTTGCCATAAGGTTGAAGTTCCTTCAACCTTGGGGAATAACTTGGGATTTGTTCCCTTGTGCTCTCTTCAACACTTGTTTTTGGCATATCACCGGTTAACCGGAGGATTTCCGTAGCATTGTTTCAAGCCCTCAAGTGTTCCACTTGAGTCCTGTCTCCATCCATTCGCTCCCCCTACCTTTTTCTCCTCTCGTCCCTACTCTTCCATCCACCAGTTGCTCCTCCTTGTCCTCCTTTCTTCCCATTCATCCACCTTCCAAAATCACAACAAAACATTAAAACAAAAACTTGTTAAGTTATAGCTAGCTAGTTGCATTTCTTTGGAAGGTTAGTAGTTAGATCTCTTTTATAAATCAAATCTCATGTATTGAAAGGTTAGTTTAGGCACATTAAAAGGTCATTTAGGGCTTTCATTTAGTCTTTTTTCTCAAATTTTATAGTTTCATTTAAAAAGTAGAAAAGTTGGCATATGGGATAGTGTAAAATTTTGTGGTTGCATTCTCATTCCCACTGTTTTTTGGAGCATTTTAGCGTGCTGGTCCGTTTTACCATCTTAACAATTTCAAGTTAAAATCTCATGCTTTATATGTTTTAGACCTTAGTTTTCATTTATAGACTTAGTTTCAAAGTTTATTTGATTTTCCTTAACACTAAAGGGTGCCTTGTTGAGTTGTTTCGAGCTTGTGTAGGTGATTTGAGAGAGAGATACTTGGTAGATCTTGAAGCAAAAGAGCAAAGAAAAGTCAAATGAATGCTATAAGGAGTGGTTGAATATACAAGATCTTATTATCTTTTGTAAAACTCTTCAAGAGTTCATTCCAAGTTTAAAGTCTTATCTCTCAAAAAGTCCTTCAAGGTTCTAAAACCCAAGGCACTTGTAAAAATTAATAAAAGTTTCTAGTGGAGGAGTCCTCCACCTTTTGGTTTTCTTCCCCATTTGGGGAAGAGTGTTGGGTTTGCTTAGCTTAGATCTTTTCAATTCATGTTTTTAGAGTAATTTATTTTCATCTTGTCGCTTCTCTCTCAAGTTTTGACCAGAGTAAGCTAACTTTGGGATTGTATCCCAAAGGCCACATAGTTTTGTGGTAGCTTCTCGTTCCCTCATCAGCTTCTTGTGGACATCCAGCTAGCTAGAAGGTTTCCAAGGCTGACAGTTCTAGTGGTTGACCTTGTTCGGAGGTTGATCCCACCTTTAGAGTAGAATTGCTTGGTAGAACACTAGATCTTTCAATTATTTCATTTTATTTTGCAAGTAGCATGCTAGCTTTGTTTTACATCTATCGAGCTATCATATGATTTAAATGTTATAAAATTGCAATTATATTGTTGTCATAACTGCTTCTTGCTTCTTAAAACGAACAAAGTCTCTTGAACTTGGCCAAATCCAAGTCAAGAGCACTCTCTGTCGGAGAGCATTATTAGACTTGCATTTTCCCCTTGCATTAGGCATTTTAAGGTAGGAAGTCTCTTGAATTGTGGTCCTAAGATCAAGTCAAGAGCGCTCTCTGTCAGAGAGTTGAACAAGTGCTCTAAATAATAAAACTTTTTTCAATCCACATTTCCCCCTTAATTAATTTATCTTGGTCGTTTATCCAACACCCGTATGCTCTGCCAACCAGAAACGGTTGGACTAGTACTCAGAAAGGTGAAGGATTTGATAATCTCATAAGTGATAATTAATTAAAACTTTCACCCCCATAACCAACGAACCGACATTGTTCAAAAAGTATTCAAAGCAGTTCTCAGGGCAGGCGCCGAATTGCCCAATCTGCGACACGATGGCTGGTTAGCATTGCGCGCCTCGCTGTGATTCCAGATAGGTCCGACATGTCTCTTAAAGGAGCTGCTTAGAATGTCTTTCCGGACACTCTTTTGATATCCTTGGTTTTAGCCGTAATAATCAAGAACACCCAAAACATTTAAAATTTACCAAGAACAATTTCAAAACGATCTCACAAACAGCTACTTTTGACTTACATTTTTCAGCATCACAAGTATTTTATTTGACTCCATTTGGCACTGGTCTTTCAAAGCTCTTATATATCTTCGGAATCTGGACCATATGTCCTTGTCATTTGTTTAATCTTTATCTTGTGAATGCCTTGTTTTAATTCTAAGTCATAAGTATATTGTTCATCTTCTAAATTGTATCTTGTGGAATTTGCAACGTGGATTGCGTATTTAATTGTGTTCCCATCATTTTACAAAAAACTCCTAAACAACACTCATCCGTATCATCTCATAAAAAAAAACATTTTAAAACACAAGAGCCTTAGACAACTCTTTTTTAGGGACTACCCCCCTTGGCTTCGTTAGGAGTTAGCCTAAACGGAGGAGCTGGGATTCAGGTGACAGTACCTGGTTCATTGCTTGCCCCCAAGGCCACACCTCTCTCACTTTTAGTGAAGAGACAGCTTTCGAAAGATTTCTGCTGCTGGTGTGCAGTTTGGCGGACAACAAACCCTAAAGAGCATCTGAGGCCTTTTTCATCATGTCCAAATCTCCAGGACTTATTACATGTGACCCCACAACAAAACCTCGAAAGAGAATCCCACGACTGATTACGAGCACAAGGCTCAACCTATCGGATCTCCCAGGGCACAAATTACATGTGGTCACCACAAAACCTCGAAAGAGCATCCCAGGACTGATTACGAGCACAAGGCTCAACCTATCGGATCTCCCAGGGCCAAATTACATGTGGTCATGGCAAAACCTCAAAAGAGCATCCCAGGACTGATTACGAGCACACGGCTCAACCTATCGGATCTCCCAGGGCACAAATTACATGCCATAAGACAAAACCTCGAAAGAGCATCTGCCAGATATCCCAGGGCACAAATTACATGCCATAGGCAAAACCTCGAAAGACTATCTGCAAATCTCCCAGGGCACAAATTATATGTCCTCCCAAGCAAAACCTCGAAAGAGCATTTGCCAGATATCCCAGGGCACAAATTACATGCCATAGTCAAAACCTCGAAAGACTATCTACAAATCTCCCAGGGCACAAATTACATGCTTATCTGCACAACCTGTTCCACGGCCACAGAGTATCAACTTGATACTCACCATACATCATCTTGATGTACACATGATCATCTTGATCATCATCACTGCAACATCCTGCTGCATGTCATCTAGAGCAACATCCTGAAGCTCGTCATCCATGATCATCCTGATCATACAATGCATCTACCTGATGCATACCAAGTATCTACCTGATACATATCATCATACATCATCCACTAGATCATACAGTGTATCCACCTGATACAAATACAAGTACATGATACGTATCACCATACATGATCCACCTGATCATACAATGTATCCACCTAAGACATATACAGATACATGGTCCAAGCATCCAACACGATGCATATACAAAAATACATACAAGTGATCCAACTGATCATATCCAACATCCAACATGATGCGTACATACATATACATATAAATGATCCAACTGATCATATCCAGCATCCAACATGATGCATACACAAAGCAGTAACTAGAGCATCGTCTTGATGCTCATCATTAAAGTTTGCACTCTTTGTCAAAGAGCATTTTAAAAGATTGCATTTCCCCTTGCATTAGGCATATAGATTAAATAAGTCTCTTGAACCTTGTCATAGGACAAAGTCAAGAGCACTCTCTATCGGAGAGCTAAATTGTGTGCTTTAATAATTCTAAAATATTTCAACTCACGCCCCCAAAATAATTTATCTTGGTTGCTATCTAACACCCATATGCTTTGCTAGCCTGAAAGGGTTGGGCTAGTACTCAGAAAGGTGTTAGATTTGATAAACTTCTATAACATAATAAAATTTTCACCCCACAACCAATGAACCGGCGTTGTCTTTCGATAAATACTTAAAGTGCTATTCTGGGAGGTGGAGACAAAGTGTCGTCGTTCACACTTCGAGGGTGGTTTAAACATTGGACACTTATCCTCGTGATAACTGGACGGTCTGTCAGATCACCGTGAATAGTCACTGAAAGTATAACTTTCCGGTTTCTTTGTCTGCCTTGTTGATCTTATCCTAATAATCAAGACCATTAAAACTTTCAATAAACCAAGATAATTTGCAAAACGATTTCACGAACATATCTCTTGAACACTTGTATCAAGCAACCCAAGCACTCAAGCAAGCTTTTGACTCCATAAGGCACTGGTCCTTGATCTCATATTTTATTTGCTTATTATCTATCTGGAGTACTTGTGTTAATTTCCATATGTGAGTAACTTGTACTTAAAGATTCTTAAAGTGGTTGTGAATCAGTATATCTTGTATCTTAAATTGCAACGTGGATTGCTCATTTGTTTTGTGTCTTATTCAAAGTATCATTGTGTCTTTCATTATTCAAAAAACTCCTAAACAACACCCATCCGCATCATCACACATTAAAAAAATTTAAAAACACATTGAGCCATAGGTAAACACTTTGTAGGGACTAGCCCCCTTGGCTTCGTTAGGAGTTAGCCTAAACGGAGGAACTGGGATTCAGGTGACAGTATCTGGCTCATTGCTTGCCCCGAAGGCCACACCTTCCCCACTTGTAGTGAGGGAACAACTTTTGGAAGATTTCTGCTGCTGGTGTGCATCTCGGCGGACAACATCTTTGGCGCTGTTGCTGGGGACAAATCTTTTTTTTCCTGGACGACTGTAGTTTTTTCTAGTTTGTTTTACCTCTTTTGATAGATTCTGATATCTATCTAGCGACTCCACTGCCGTTTTTAGTTTTATTTTTTGGTAGATTTTTAGTCAAATCACTCTCTGAAATTAGACTTGAATCCACTGGCAGTTAACACCTCAAGGTATTCAACTAGAAGAAATTCTGAAGGCTTGCTTAGTTTCAACCCCGAGCCTGAAAAGGTTTACAGGAGGAGACTAAACAAGCTTACTTCTCGTAGGATCTTTGAAGAACTTGGATCTGAGTCTATTTTAGACATCCATTCTTTGTTCCAAGAAAACTTAGAAAATTTTGGAAATCTTGAAATAAATAACTATTTTCCTTTCACAATGGGTGAGTATTTCACTCAACTCGACTTTTCTCAGATAGCAAGTCAACCCCATGAGGTTCCTGAGAAGGCCATCGACAAACTCATGACTTTTAATGGCACTGATGCCTCTACATCTGTTGAACAACACATCAGAAACTTTTCCAGACACTGTGGTTCCTATGTTAGAGGCATTGACAAACAAGAGGATGTGTACCTGACCCTTTTTGCCTTATCTTTGGATAATAAAGCTGGAAACTGGTATGACAATTTGCCAAACAATTCTTTTGCCACCATAGCAGCTTTCAAGATTGCTTTCCTCGACAAATTTGGCAGCAAAAAGGAACCTAGACATCTAGTGGCATCCTTGACGAACATGAAGAAGTCAGATACTGAGACCATGGATGAATTTAACTCTAGATTCACAGAATTATCTAATTCCTTCCCTATCACCTATGCACCTCCTGCAGCTTCCCTATTGGACTATTACATAGAAGCATTGAGTGGCAAGATACAATACCAAATAAGAGACAAGGAACCCACTTTGATTCAAGCTCAGAATTTGGCTACCAAGATTGACAAAAACATGATGTCTTTCGGGGAGTCAAACATCCAAGGATATTCTAGATCCTCAATCCCTTCAAGAGCTCCTGAACCTAAAGATAATGACCCTCTGAGTCCAATGAGACAGTCTATTTTCAGTTCCGGGCAGTTACAGTGATGATTTAGCTTCAGTAGGTTGTCTTAGTGCAGTTTTGGTCTGTCGGAGACCCTGTCAGAGCAAAGATGATTTTTATTTGGTTCACCTAGGGCGCTGATGATAGAGGGGGTGGTCTAGCCACTTGTTTTTACCATATTACCCCCCTTCTGGACACACTGGTGCCCTCACCTTGACAGCACAGGCACTCTAGGAGGTAGTTTGGGGTAGGTACATGCTTCCCGAGGCAGTTTTGGATTGGTAAAAATGGCTACAGAGGAATTGGATTTGGGCTACTGAGGCAAAGTTTTGGCATGGGATGATCAGTGATGATGAGTGTGATGTCTTCCGCACCTTCTCCAGCAGTTTCGGCTTCATCAGGGCCCACATCCATCACTTATGGCACTTTCTGATGATTCTGAGGTCTTTTGAGGCCTACGATTTGTCCATAGAGGCACGATTTGGTATATTGATGACTATTTTATTATTATTGTGATATGGGGATTGACCAAGGGTGGCTAAAATTACCCCTTGGACCCACCATAAGCTTATTATTATATTTTGTCATCATGATTTGGTGGGATCCCCTATCCTAGGGCGATTTTGTCCACTTATGTATTTTATTGTTGAGCTCATCTCAACCATCGATTAGATCATTTGATCTTTTAATCTTAGCCACTCATGTAAAAAGTGGTTAGGATTATGCTCTCTCCCCATCCTATTTAAGGAGGGAGCCTCTCGTTGTAAAATCATCTAGAGATTTTTGGCTCTTGGCTCTTGGAATAAAATTTCTATCGTTTGGAGTACATGCTTGGGTTGGAGTGGATGTTGGTTGCTTTGATTGTAAATGCTCTTGTCCATTGCACTGGAGGATCTATTGTAGCTATCTTGCATATTTGCCATATCTTTTTACAAGTGGAGAAGACTTTTTCAACAAGTGCGAATTGGTGGGGAGGCTTGCCCTTCAAGCTTGGAGAAGGACGTTTTGGGTGAAACAAGGAGTGGTTTTGTCTTTGCACCAACTATTCTTTGCTTATCTCTTTTTTGCTTGTATCTACCTTCAACATGTTAAACTGATTGATGCTTTTCTCCTTGGTTTTGACAGGTTAGAGGGACACACATGTGGCTTGGAAAAATCGATTTGGCAAGAGGGTTTCACAAATTCTCCATTTGATCTTTGGCAAAAGTAATCCTCATCTCAACTAGCATCCATCTCTTCATCCAGGTATGCTCCAAAGGTATGATCTTCTTCTTCTTTGAATCATCCATAATTTCTAGATCATAAAAATCCTAATCAATCAAAACCCTCATTTTGGTTTTTCTTAGATCTACTTAGATCTAGCCTTGCTTTTGAAGAGATATTAAAATCCCACCTCTATAGCATCCACCCCTAGTTGGATCTATAGTTTGGTGGTGATTAGGTTAAAATTGACACACTTTTCAAGGCAATAAAGCCCTCCTTAAGCAAGGTCGCACTTCCTTGGGTGACTGAGTTTGCCCACTTCTAGGACTTGGGTAGTTGAGATTTTAGTGGATTTGGAACGGGCATACCTCGAAACCTATATCTAGAGTATCATTTTGTGACGATCTGCCTTGGGGGTAGCATTCCTTGTTTTAAGGGATTATGGTCCACTTGGGTCATTTCATGAAACCCTAGATCTAGTCAAATCCAACCACTCTATCCCAATTAGCCCACTTGATTTGACTTCTAGGTGTCCCGATCTACACTTTGACATATCTTTTGACTCCATTAACCCATCCAACAAGGCACTAGTCCTCCTTAAGCAAGTCGCACTCCTTGGGAATTGTGTCAAACCTTAGATCTAGTACATGGGTACTCCTAGTTTCAACTTAGATCCATAGATCTACTCATTACATACCCTCTATTTCCAATCGCATCTCTTAATTTCACCTTGTGGGTCCACATTAAGCCATTTCACATATCCCAAGAAAGTAGGACCCACTTGTGTAACACATGGTACTATATTTTATCATTATAACTAATCATGTGGCCTAAATCATACATTGGTTGAAACACTAATCATTCCTCAAACCACCTTCAACCATACTTTAATTTCTAGGCCTACTTTACCTTGCATTGGTTTCCGTAACTTACCATTTACTCATCCCTAGGAACCTTTGTTTGGGTTCAATCATCTTTGATTGGTTATAGGGTCTCCCCCAAGGTCTTGATTCACTAGATCTAAAGTGAAGAGTGCCTCGGTTGACGTGACTCCCACCTTGCATTGGGAACCATGGCATCTCTTGGGTCACCTTTTTAGCAATGTTTGAAAAATCGGAATAGGACTCGGAATCGGTCAAGGGTCAACTTGGAATCGATAATGAATCGGCCATAAATCGGTCGATTTGAATTTAATGAATCGGTTTACTCAAAAATACATAAAATGTTTAAATTTGAAAGAAAAACAACATTTTCAAGATTTTAGGACTGTTGTTATGACCCAGACCTGTTGTTTGAAGGCCAAAGAGCACCTATACTTGTTGTTTAGGGCTGCTTTCATCCACAATACTGCCCACAATTTATTTTTAGCCTTTAAGGTGATTTTCATGACTTTTTACTGCTGCAAAGGTCATAACAGGCACATGTTTGCTTCAAAATTGTTGTACGAGGGTTTGAACAGCTTCAACCTAAGTTGCATGAAACGGGGAAACGAGGACGAAACAGAGAAACTTCGAAACAAGGGAAACGTGAACTCCCAAAATTGTGGAAATGAGGAAATGCAATATATATATATGTATATATATTAAATCAATAAATTAGCAAAGACATTTACAAAAATGAATGTGAAATATAAATCATCAATCATACATGTCAACGAATCATTTCCTATATTGGGATCCTATTCATCAATAGCACCCTATGCCTCCCTCCTCTAGGCTCTAGTCCTTGCCTCTAACTCGAATTTCAAAGTTGATACTCCAAGGACATTAGTCAACGACTCAACACACTACAATTTTGATGAAACTTCCTAATCCAATCGCTAAAATAACGTAGAAAAAGCTTTCGATGCTTGATAAGTGATTTTGCATGAGTGAAGAGTACATTTTTATTAAGGTCATGACAGAGAAATTCAACAATCAACACCACCAACATCAAGGTACATATAGGGGCTGATCTGCTTGATTAAATGCCAATTCCATACCCTCATACATGATAGAATCTGGTGGAAACCTTGTGTTATCACCTATTTTGTACAAATAGTTGAACTTCCGATGAGCTGCCAGTTTATTGAACATGATTCATGTTCATCATCAGCATTCAGAAGTTCAGAAGTCAATTTCAGGGCAATTTTGCCCCTTTTGTAATAACTGCATGTTCATACCCCCATGGGGAATTTGTAAAATGTTGGTCTAAATGGGGTCCTTTTATAAAAGACTCGGCTATCCGTAGGTTTAGCCATTTGGGGGATACTCTAGAGTGTTTTTTCCTTAGGAATTATGCGCTACTCATCAGTGGCGTATAATCCCTAAGTTTTTCACTCAAACCTCCAAAGCTGGAGTATTTCCCATGGTGGTCAAAACCTAAGGTGGTTATTAGAGTCTTGTGTCTAGGATTTTTTACGTGTTAGCCATCTCGATTGAGTCGTATGAACATGCACTAGGTCCCCTAGGAGTTTCGTTGGATTCCGGCAAAAATAATTTTTTCCATAAATTAGACCATTTTTTAATGGTTTAATTAAAAAATTTCAAAAAGTGATAAAAACCTCATCTGGAGGCAGAATTGGGCGTGGGGAGGCTCGTCTTGACACTCGGAGCGTGCTCTTTACCCTAATGCCAACTTTTCTAGGGTTTCGGGCGATTATGTCGCCTTTGGGAGCAGTTTTCACTATTTTGGCATTTAGTAGCCATAAAATGACAAAATACACTATTTGACAAAAAACCAAAAAAGACAAGATTGATTAAAAAATTAATTTTTGAAGGTGGGGTATGTTTCAAATAAGGTGTACAACCCACATAAAATATATGAGGCACATGCTAAATCAAATTTTGTAAATTCGAATTTGATTTAAGTATAACGTGAGCCATGACCGTACGGCTCTTCATGAGACTCACGATTTGGCTATGTGTCAAAGGTTTAATGGATGGGTGAATGAGCATTTACCTTATTGTGGGCGCCTCCCTAGTTTTATGGCCACATCATGGCTCGGTTCTCTTGGAAACTCAAGTTATCATTTAGTGCTAGCTCGCATATCTCCATACCCTCACGTCAATCCTTTTAACTTCACGTGTTGATCCTTGTTGGAGTTTGCTGGTTGGTCAAGCAATCACGAGTTAGCTCGGCTTCCATTAGATTCGAGTTAGCAACCACTACATGCCACTTGTCATCCCCATGCTAACTCGCAGCCTCACATTGCTCACGTCAATCCAATAAACTAGCTCGCCTTTCCTACCTAGCTCGCATGCATCCTTGTTGGAGTATGTTGATTCGTTGAAGCTTTCATCATACCTACCATTAGAGTCGAGCTATGCCACCTATCTATTTCACCTACCAACTAAGGCGAGTTGTCATTCGAGTTAGCTCCAAAGCTTGGTGTTGATTGTAATTCAAACTACTTGCCATTGCCAAATTCGACCTAGGGTTTAGATTGTGTGTTTTACTATAAAGAGAGGCCCATTTGGGTTATTATCTCATGGATTTTTGGATGTAAAGTTACTCTGCCATTTTGTCATTGCAAAGCCATTGGCTTAGGGAAATAAAGCGACTTTGGAGGTCTATGTGTTGTCAAATGCTTTTCATGGAAATGTCTTCATAATCTCAAGGTGAATTTGTTCTTGTTATTTGCTTATAATCTCATATTTTGATCTATAATTTGCTTAGAAGGCTTTTTTAAGCCCATAGGATGGGCATTTGAATACAAGTTGTCCATTTATGTTTGGTTTAAGTGTGATTTAGAAGGAGTAGACTGTAGTCGGAAATACTTATACTATTCTAATCTCACTTTTATTATGCATACTATTATGATCAAGATGTGTTTATGAGTGATTACTTGTGCAGATCCGACAGGTTTGAAGAGAGATTTGAGCTAGGTTGCATCTTTTATCTCTTCAAAAGGCCTACATTTTCTAACCATTTGTGCATGCTTCAGGATCTTTCTAGAGTCAATCTCAAGCATTAAGGGATTTGGCAAAAGGCTCCAATCTAAGGTTCCATCTCTTAAATTTATTTAAAAAATCAATTTGGTTACTTTAGGCTTCTCTTCTTCAAGCCTTCTCATTTGCTCCTTGAGTTTTTTCCTTGATTTGCTAAGCCATTTATAGCCCCTCTAGCCTTGATCCAAAATTGCCTTGTCTTCAAGCCATAGATTAGAAATACATAAGGTTGAAGTTCCTTCAACCTTGGGGAATAACTTGGGATTTGTTCCCTTGTGCTCTCTTCAACACTCGTTGTCGGCGTATCACCGGTTAACCGGAGGATTTCCAAGGCAGTGTTTTTACCATCTCAAGTGTTCCACTTGAAGCCCTTGCCCTAGATCCACTTCTCCTTGATTTTTGTCTTCATCTTCTCCTACATTCGTCCCACTTCTTTCTTGTCTTCATCTCCTTTTCCTCTCGTCCATCTAGTTCCTTCTAACTTTCGTCCTAGCTATCCTCTGGCCTCTCTTCTCCCTCCTTGTCTCCCATAGATCCCCTATCGTCCATCCCCATCTTTCCCTACAAAACATAACAAACAACAAAAAACAATCAGGTGAATAGAGGTTAGCTAGGTGTTAGTATTTCATTGGTAGATCTTACTTTGTAGCATTTATGTTTGTTAGAATCTAGTTAATTTGTTTAACTAGCTAGTTGGCATCTCAAAGGTTAAATATCCATATCTCATGACATGGTAGATTTGCTACTAGTTTTGTTTGAAGTTTGATAGTTAGTTGCATTGTTTAAAGTGATTATCATAGATCTTTTTCCCAACTACCATCTAGTTTAAAATTTTGTCAAAAATGCAAAACCATTGAACCCCATACTTGTTGATTCATTGGCTGCCATATAAACTTTGGTGGACTGTTATTTACCTTGCTTGACTGTCATAAACATCGTTTTTACTGACTGCCAACTTAAACATCACTGTGGGGACTGTCATAATTTCAAATTTCTGCCATCTAGCAAGTTGGAGGACTGTTATATCACACTATTGACTGCCTTTTCAAACACTTAGGACTGTCAAGAAAGCTTGTTGGCTGCCATCTACACCCTGTGGAATGTCATTACCTTTGTTGGGCTGTCAATGAACGCTTGTGGGCTGCCAAACTAGGACATTATTTGTTGACTGTCCCATCAAGCTGTTGGCTGCCATCTCCATTCCTTTTTGGACTGTTAGAGCATCATATAATTGTCTTAAACTTCACACATGTGGCTGCCATCTTTAAACTTTGTTTAACTGTCCTAAAAAATTCACACGTGTGGCTGCCACTTCATTTTGGTCAATCCAACATTTGCAAATGGTTTAAGTTTCAAAATAGTTGCACTTACATCTCAAAGGAAATTTTTGTTTTATCATTTGTTTACATATAGTTTGAGGATCAAGGATTATAAGCTAGTATCAATTTGTCATTTAAATTATTAATGCTAATGGGTATTGGAGCGATTATTTTGTTATAGACTTTTTTCAGGAAGTAGATGTCAAGAAGCTTCAAAACGAGAAGCCATTAAGAACACAAAAGGACAAACAAACAAAGCTAGATCCCTCTTATCCTTTGTAAAAGCCATTAAGGGCTTCATTTTTTCAATTTTTTATAAGTTATTTCTAGGTAGCCATTAAAGACCTTTCAAGGATTTTCCCTTTAGGCATTTGTAAAAGATAAATAAAAGTTATAGTAGAGATGTCCTCCATTTTTGGGTCTTCTTCCCCATTTGGGGAAGAGTGTTGGGTTTTTTGGTTTGACTTAGTTTTAGATCTTTTCATGCTCTTAGATTATTTTTACTTCAATAAGTCATTTCAAGTTATCTTCCATATTTACTTACCCCCATGCTCTCCCGAGTAGGGTCTTTGACCTGAAAGAGATTCTTGGGTAGTTTAGAGTTATTTTTGTTTACTATTATCTTGTTTCTCTTCCAATCCTTGACCAGAGAATAGCTAACTTTGGGATCGTATCCCAAAGGCCACATAGTTTTGTGGTAGCTTCTCGCTCCCCCCATCAACTTCTTGTGGACATCCAGCTAGCTGGAAGGTTTCCAGGATTGGTGGCTTCTAGTGGTTGATCTTGTTCGGAGATCATTCCCACCTAGTAGATTAAAGTTTGTGTGGTAGAACACTAGATTTTCGCAGTTTCATTTTATTTCGCAAATATTATTGTTAGCAGTATTCATATCTTGTTGATCAATACTATTGTTTAAATCTTGTTTCAAGTTAAGATATACTACTTTTACAATTCATTTGCCTCTTTAAAATAAACCAAAGTCTCTTGAACTTGGCCAAATCCAAGTCAAGAACACCCTCTGTCGGAGGGAATTTTAGTTTTGCATTATCCCTGTATTAGGCATTTTAAGCTTAGTAAGTCTCTTGAAGTTTGGTCATAAGATCGAGTCAAGAGCGCTCTCTGTCGGAGAGTTGAACAATGTTCTCTAATAAATAAAAAATTTCCACTCATACACCCCTTAATTAATTTATCTTGGTTTCTGTCCTACACCCGTATGCTCTGCCAAGCGGAAACGGTTGGGCTAGTACTCAGAAAGGTGGAAGACTTGTTAATTTACAAGTGAAAATCTAATTAAAACTTTCATCCCCATAACCAACGAACCGACATTGTCATAAAGTATTTTAATCAGTTCTTAGGGGAGGCGCCGGACCGCCCAATCTGCGACACGGTGGCTGGTTAGCATTGCGCGCCTCGCTGTGATTCCAGATAGGCCCCGACATGTCTCTTAAAGGAGCTGCTTAAAATTACTTTCCGGACACTCTTGAACATCCTTGGTTTTAGCCCTAATAATCAAGACAATTAAAATTTTAAATTTACCAAGATAAGCTGCACAACGTTCTCATAAACTTTCTGATTCAAGCACTTGTATCAAGTTTTCACATTCACATTAAATTTTTGACTCCATAAGGCACTGGTCCTTCATCTTATATCTTGCTTGCTTAAGTATCAACATTGGAGTATTTGCTTATATTTACGTGAAGTGATTTATTTATTTCCCAAGTGTATCTTTCATCTTGTATTTGCAACGTGGATTGCGTTATCTTGTCTTATATTTTAATTTTATATTGTCTTTCATTTCAAAAAACTCCTAAAACAACACCCATCTGCATCACAACACCTAAAAACACTATAAATACAAGAGCCTTAGTGAAACTCTCTTTTAGGGACTACCCCCCTTGGCTTCGTTAGGAGTTTGCCTAAACGGAGGAGCTGGGATTCAGGTGACAGTACCTGGCTCATTGCTTGCCCCCAAGGCCACACCTCTCTCACTTTTAGTGAAGAGACAGCTTTCGAAAGATTTCCGCTGCTGATGTGCAGTTTGGCGGACAACACCTTGCAATCCTAAAATCCTGAAAACTATTAAGTCTGCTGAATTTTGAATGGGATCTAAAAATCTACTTTTTGCATATGAAGTCCGATGAGGTTGGAACCACTCTCAAACAGCCTGAAACAATTAATGGTAATGTTAAAAATTTAAGTAAAAGTGACATTCTCCTTATCAAGTAAAAGTGACATTCTCCTTATCTTTTATTTTCCATCCTTTTACTTGATAAGGAGAATGTCACTTTTACTTTAAGAATTTAACATTACCATTATCACCAAGTACTACAACACCATGGGGATATAGGTTAAAAATTCAAAAAAAATTAAAAAACCCATTTTTTAATGGCCCACAGGCCCACACCAAAAAATTGGCCGATTTTTGTCAAAAATCGGTGGACCGGACCGGTTCGGTACCGAACCGGCCAATTTGATACCGAATCGGTTGGTTTGGTACCGAACCGGTCCTCCGATCCTATTTGGAGGCCGGTTTGAACCAGTCTGGCCTTTAATCGGTGAATCGGCCGATTTCGATTCTGATTTCACCGATTTTTAAAACTATGCTCTTTAGTTGTCCATCTCCTCTACCATCCTGAATGGGATACCACTAGGGGCAACTACAAGTTGTGTGATAACATGGACCTTGTTAGAGAACCCTATCTATGCCATGTCTAAAGAAGTTAACAATGAACAAAGTCCCTTGGGAAACTTTGTTGATAATCCCACTTATTAGCATGAAGATACATATAGCCAGGAATATGACATAATCCATGAGAACTCCCCCATATTTGACAAAGATATGGATGATGACTATTGGACAAACATTGGAAAACCTATTTTTGATGTATCTAGAGAAGGGAGTATAAATTTTGAGCATTTGAGCATGGAAGAAGAGCATGTTATTTTTTTCATATAAGCATAAGCAAGGATGATCTAGAGAAGCAGTATAGTGAAGGACCGGTTTGGATAAAATCAGTTGAATACATATCTCAGCCATCGGATGACCCTTGTATATTAGAACAGTTCAAGGTATGCACTTTCATGGAAAATTATTTTCAGAAGAGCCTCTTGGAGGAGTATGATAAGGTACCAGAACTGCTTTGTCATCCTGAATTTTATCACCCTATCCTGTTCTGGATAGAGTGTGCTTGCAGAAGGACTTGTTATATTGGGAAGCACTTCAATTATTTATCACATACTTATGATTCCCCATCTAGCCCTCCCATTCAGAAGATCCAAGCAGGTTTGCACTTTCTGATAAGCATGCCCTTGTTCTGGTTGGTAACCAAAGACAAGGTAACAAATTGTTTTTACATTGATTACATGCTTAAGTGGTTACATTGGATTGCTGATTATACTTAACATGTTCTTTTGTGTTATATTAGAATAGGAAAGAATAAAGTATTTGCCTGCATTTAGACTTCTTAGAATTTATTTTCAAACAATAAAATATAGTTGGTATTTCATTTTGGTTTTTTCATAACACATGTGCTACTGAAGGTTTTCTGTCAAGTTGAGATGTTTTTACAGGTTATATATATAAACCAAAAATTCTAGTGTTCTCGTATCCTCTCCTTGCATGATTTTCAGATCGAGCACATGTCCCGCAATTGGAGCCAGATGTTATCACCTATTTTGTACAAATATTTCTACAAGAGAATGACGTGAGCCATTTAAACCTATCAAGTAGATAGTTTCCATGTAAAGTTGAGTCTCTTTTGCATGTCAAGTAGATAGTTTCCATTGGTTTTAGAGTACTAGAGTTACTTTGGTTTCATTTAAATTTCATTAACTAGATCTTAAAACTCAAAAGATAAAAAAAAAAAACACTCTGACCCTAGTTTCCATTTTTGCACTTTCTAGAATTGGTTTTATTTTGGTTTCCTAACTCTGACAAGCTAACGAGTTGTTTGAGTTTTGGTGTGTGAAGAGTTTTCAAAGATCCATATAAGAAAATTTTAGCCCAAAGGCTAGATCCAAGATCAACAAAAAGTGCATAAACCAAGTACAAATCAAGCAAACTTTAACCATTCTCTTCTCCTTAGTGACTTCAAAAGAACCAAAGAGAGGTTTGAGAAGACCATAAGGACGATCCAAAACAAGAAGTCATTATTTATCCTTTGTAATAGCTCTTAAGAGCTTGCTTCAATTTACTTTTCAAAGCTCTACTTTCTCTCAAAAGTCCTTTCAAGGGTTAGAATCCCAAGGCATCTATACTTGATTAATAAAAAGGCTAGGTGGGATAATGCCTCCCACACTTTGGTTTCTTTTTCCCCATTTGGGGAAGACTGTTTCATGCATGCTTTAGTTAGATTTATTTCAAGTTTTCTAAATTCAAGTTTATTTTTGTACTTAGATTAACTCTCTTCCAAGTTTTGACTTGAGTTAGCAACCTTGGGATTTCATCCCGAGGGCCACATTATTTTATGGTAGCTTCTCTATCCCCATTAGACTCCTTGTCGAAGTTCAGCTAGCTGGAAGGTCTCAAGGACTGGTGGTTCTAGTGGTCACCTTGTTCGGAGGTTGATCCCACCTTATTGTTTATTTCTTAGTAGTTGTTATTTTTGGCCTTAGAAAGCGTACTTCTGTTATCATCTTTTATCACTTATTTTACTTCAGAAAGTGCATTTTTCTTTTACGCAAGCTGTGTCTATTATAATAAAGAACAAAATCTCTTGAACTTGAAATAACCCAAGTCAAGAGCACTCTCTGTCGGAGAGCATTTTTAAAGTTTGCATTTCCCCTTGCATTAGGCATATAGATTAAATAAGTCTCTTGAACCTTGTCATAAGACAAAATCAAGAGCAATTTCTATTGGAGAGCTGAACTGTGTGCTTTAATAATTCTAAAATATTTCAACTCACGCCCCCATATTAATTTATCTTGGTTGCTATCTAACACCCGTATGCTTTGCCAACCTAAAAGGGTTGGGCTAGTACTTAGAAAGGTGTTAAATCTGATAAACTTCTATAACATAATAAAATTTTCACCCCACAACCAACGAACCGGTGTTGTCTTTCAATAAATACTTAAAGTGCTTTTCTGGGAGGTGGAGCCGGAGTGCCGTTGTTCAGACTTCGAGGGTGGTTTAAACATTGGACACTTATCCTCTTGATAACTGGACGGTCCGTCAGATCACCGTGAATAGTCACTGAAAGTATAACTTTCTGGTCTCTTTCTCTGTCTTGTTGATCTTATCCTAATAATCAAGACCATTAAAACTTTCAATAAACCAAGATAATTTCCAAAACGATCTCACGAACATATCTCTCAAACACTTGTATCAAGTAACCCAAGCACTCAAGCAATCTTTTGACTCCATAAGGCACTGGTCCTTGATCTCATATTTTATTTGCTTATTATCTATCTGGAGTACTTGTGTTAATTTCCATATGTGAGTAACTTGTACTTAAAGATTCTTAAAGTGGTTGTGAATCAGTGTATCTCATATCTTAAATTGCAACGTGGATTACTCATTTATCTTGTGTCTTATTCAAAGTATCATTGTGTCTTTAATTATTCAAAAAACTCCTAAACAACACCCATCCGCATCATCACACATTAAAAACATTTAAAAACACATTGAGCCATGGCTAAACTCTTTGTAGGAACTAACCCCCTTGGTTTCGTTAGGAGTTAGCCTAAACGGAGGAGCTGGGATGCAGGTGACAGTACCTGGCTCATTGCTTGCCCCCAAGTCCACACCTTCCCCATTTGTAGGGAGGGAACAGCTTTTGGAATATTTCTGTTGTTGGTGTGCATCTTGGCGGACAACAGAGCTATTATCTTTGCCTCAATCATTTTCTGCAGCTCCTTCTTCACTAGTGGAGCTAGCTTCAAATTGATCTTTCTTAACTTCTGCCAATGAGGCTTCACATTTTATTATAATGGTATAGCATGCTGAATGATATTCTCGTCGTAGGTCTTGAGTTCATCATATGACCAAGCAACACATCTCTGAATTAAGTCTATCAATTCTTTTCTTCCCTAAGAATCCATTGATTTACCAACTTTAATCAGACAAGGATCTTCTTGGGAACTGATATTCACATCTTCGTAATTGAGATCCTGAGGTCCTTCCGCTTTTTGTTTGCATCAATGATTTATGTCAAAGATATTTTCCAAGGAGACCTTTTCCATCAAGATTGGATTGTATTCAGGCTCTTCTGTGGACCCTTCTTCTCTCCAGTCAATTTGATTTTCTAAATACTCTTCCACATTTGCCATGAATCTTTAGATCTGTTTATTGTCATCGAATAATTCGCATTCATCAAAGTTGTCATGCACTGAAGGGTGGAACACTATTTGCAGTTTCCCTGTATCTTGGACTACATCAGCCGTGTTGCCACCCAAAACTGGCGTGCGTGTGCTAAAGACCAAAATAAGCACGCTAATCCAATGGCAACTTTGAAAAGAGCAGCTAATGTCACCACACTCCTCTCTTTCTCACTTCAGGTTGGCTCTTCTCCAACACAAGGGAGGTTTCCCTAAGGTAGGAATACTAAGGCAGATGCAACAAAGGGGCAAGGTGAATTGAAGAGGCTTCCTTAGAGAAACGATTATAGGATTTAAGGTAATTTGAACAAGTGATGGGAACGAAGGGAGGATAAGTCCTCGAGGGAAGACCAGTGTCAGTATATCAAAAGTGAGAATGGAGTCAAAAAGAGAACTCAAGAGGGCCTTGTGTCATATGTGACTGAGGGGGAGAGATCGCATGATTGAGCAAACCCTGATCAGTCTTGCGTGATCAACCAAATTTACTTATTCCTTTCTAGCTGCGAGAGGTGCATTGTACACACAAGAGATCAATATCACACAATCAACTGAGATAAAATGTGAAGATCGATACCCATATATGCATGCTTACAAAGGGAAAGAGACTAGCAACAGTGAGGCCTTTCACTTTCCAATGTGGTGGAAACACCCCTCCATGGCCTCGTCCATGAACACGGAAAAGAAAAATGAAAATCTAGTAACAAGATTCCGCCACACATCAAAAGAATGCTCCAATACATATCGATTCAAAACAATACCTCCAATGAAATATTCCATTAAGCTCAATGATGGGAAAAATCCTCCCATTTATTTCCAACTTACAATTAAAAACTTGACCTCTTTATAGGCCTAAGACCTCTCATAAAGGGAATACAATAATAAAATATTGGAAAAAAGGTGGCATGCTAGATCCACTTTTCTCTCAATCAAATATCCAAAAGTTTCTCCCACTCTTCGTTCTTACCCATGAGGGGGCAACCCAATATAAAGTGGACTGCTACATGCTCCAACAACCACGTTTACCAAGAAAACCCCACGAGTTACCCGTGAGACACTCCACGTAACAATGAAGATACCCCCACGCAGTTATTAAACACTGAAAGCATGGAAATGCATTGGACGCCAAATGAATCCTCCAGATAGCCAGAAATATTTATGTGACCCTCGGTGCTTATCGCGAACTGGTGTCATCTTTTGAAAGCAGTAAAAATTAGCGAATCCACCGTGTATTAACACGATGCTATGACCAACAGTAGCCTGCTCCAAAAGCCAGTCCAGATAATGGTGTTCACGTTGGCTGCCACGAAATCAAAGGATATCTCCACACAATTGGTGCAACCGGTTGCTAATGAACACGTGATGACAAAATGAGCTACCCAAAGCTTAGTTCCTCTACTTTTTAGCATGCAAATGGGTGCCTGCTCCAAACTTCTGCGTATCTAACATACTCCGAAGTGACTGTCAATCGATGACATGGATCACCAATGCAACCGGATCCTTCAAATCTCGAGTTGGTGCTTCCACGTGGATGGTTTCCTCAAGTCATGGATTCTTCACGCGTTATCCAAATGGAGATGATCACTGACAGTCTTGACAAAACAACCCTCTAGCACAACTGCCAAGCAGAAGTCGACTTATTAAATGATGATCCCCATGCAACAGATTGTCAAAAAGATTTCCAACGCTGATCCCTTGGTCAGGACCCCATTAATTGGTGAATGTTGTCGCAAAGGTGGATGCTTTTACGACTGAGAAGAGGCTATAAAACTGCAAGTATTGATCGCTGAATACACCCTCCAAACAACTCTAACACTTGACAGATAGAGAGATTGCATCCTTTTTTCACTGCCTGCAGATTCTTTTGATTGATATTAGAACTCGTTTTTCCACTACAAGTTCGTTGATGGTGACAATTTGTATCATTTTGTTTTTTCCTTTTAGGCTGAGACTGAGAGCTTAGCATATCTGGGAGCTTATCTACTGCACATAAATTTGCTAAGAAGGAAAAATGCCTTAAATCTATCCACATGCTCCATCATGCCATTCATCACAGTATCTAGCACAACACCCCTACTATCAGATTCAATTGGTATTTCCTCATCATGCGATTGTCCAACCTGTTGCCGCTGGATTACACACCGTCTTTGTCGCAGCAAAAATCTATGATGTCGCTCGGTGTGCCGTTGGTGGCAAGTCTCAAGTCAAGTATGTCACTTGGTTCTTGACTCTTCTGTTTAGGCAAAATTCCCAACGAAAGCCAAGGGGGGTAGTCCCTATGGAATGTTACTAAGGTTATTAGGGTCTTCCAATTGGTTGATGGTTTGTTTATTAAGTTGTTTTTTGGGAGTTGTTTTTAAGGTAGTGATTGGAAAGGTTCCAAGATGACTGCAACAAGGTTTAAATAGTCTTTACCAGCATGAATTAAATATCACTGTAAAATATATAGAAGATGCACTATACTTGATATTGATAATAAGCAAATAAAGTGCAAGGACCAGTGCCTTATGTAGTCAGCACGGTGAAAATTTTGATAATTGCTGAAAAAGGGAAATGTTGTGCAAGTGTCTCTTGGTTGATTTTAGATTATTAATTGTGAATCTTGATTAGGGAAAAAAGATGAACTCTCGAGATACCGTAAGGTACAAAGGGGAATGTCCGGATTTTTAGAAGTTGGTGGTTCCGTACAAGGACATGTTGGCTGCCAAAGTCTCAATAGTGTGTTCAACACTACCCCAACCAAGGATGTAGTCTAACGGTGCCTCCAAGATCCAAGTACAGTGATCCAGTGTCCCCAGGCGGAATTTTCCCACACAAAGTCTAATCGAAAGTGCTGGATTTTCACTATCTTGTGGGTAGTTAATTTTAGTAGTGACTATTAAGTTAAGTGTGGAAATTAAAGAGTGCTTCTAACTATTTTTGAGTATCCCAAAAAGGGCAGAGCATAAGTAGTGGTAGAGAAATGAGTTTATTCCAAGTTTGAACAAGTAACCATTGTACTCTCCGACAGAGAGCACTCTTGACTTGCTTTTCAGCTAAGTTCAAGAGACTTTGGGTTCTTTTTATTAAACAAATGAGCTATGAAAGTAAAAGACAAAACTTATAAGAAATATGTAAATGGCCAAACTTATGCGTCACTTTCATGATCAACCTTCACTAATCTGCAGTGCCTTTAGGTGAAGGTGAGAGCATAATTCGTGGCGATGAAGAGTGGTTTTATTTCTAAGTTACTTTTGCAAAATGAAAATGGATTAAAATATGAAATACAAATAAAAGTATACACCCTGCACTTAAGAAGTGAGTGTGTGAGCTAGTAGAGTTAGAAAAATGCAATTTCATGAAAATGTACAAAATACACAAATCCCCCCAGGGGAAATGGGGTGTGGGCACTGAGTATCCCACTAATCTCGTTTAATGTTGTTACAATTATGTTCAATCAAAGATGCCTCTTAGTTCTTTTAGACTTGGATCTAAGGGCTTACAAGCTGAAACTTTGAAACAATGATGAGCGAAATTTCGCCAGAGCTTCCTCCTCTTTTTCCTTGGACCTGCTAAAAACCAACAAGTAAAACACTTAGAATCTAAGTTGCACGAAACGTGGAAATGTTTACAAGTTTCGGAAACGGGAACGCTTGGAAACGTGGACCCCCCAAAATGGGTATGTCAGGGAAAACGCAGTATATATAGTTTTATATTTTTTTTTTTTTGAATAACACATTATCTCACAATAAAATATGAATGAGAGGTTAATTTGTAAGTAGGTTTAGAAATGATTTAGAGGTTAATTTGTTTTCATTTTCTATAAACTGGGGGTTTTTAGGTTTCCTATGGGTCCCAAGCCACTCACGGACCCTTGGAGGTTTCCTAGAAGTTTTGGAGAAGTTTCCGAGTTTCTGCGATTTTCCGGTACCGATACATGGGCATTTTAGGAGTTTCGTGCAACATATCTTAGAATGTGACGGTAAACACAAAAAAAAAATAAAAAAATTTACACTTGGAAAAATTTCGAAATTTTTTTTAAGTATAAGAATTCCAACTTCTAGGTTAGATCTAGTGCAAAATGTAACTCTTAAGTACTTGAATCTGATCGAGAAGATGATTTCTAAATGTTATAGATCTGAAATATTTGCAAAATGCTATGGATCTACTTCTTAAACACTTAGAAAAATTAACCAAAAGGGAAAGATGAAGAGAGTAGATTTGAAATTTGATGGATGAGCCTTTCGATTTCCAATGCTCTTGTCTTTGCCAATGACTTTTAAAGATCTCTGAAAATGCACAAATGTTAGAGAATATGGCTGCCCAAAGAAAGAGAGAACAACCGAGTTCTCAGATCTCCTTGAGTCTTTGGATCTGCAGCTAAACAATGCCAAACTTGCAACAAATGAAAGAATTAGTATGTTAGAATAAAATGAGATGAAATGAATCTAAGTACAACCGAATACTGTTGATTACATTAACATCTCCTATTATCTAAGCATAAACAAACAAGTTAACAACTGCAAATGTTTGCTTCTATATATTCAAAATAGACTAAATCAATACAAGAAGAAAGCATCTAATGACAAATATAAAGCCACAATATCACCTCATGTAGAACTCCAACAAAAATGCACCATGGACCTCCAAATTCTTTCAATATATTATTCAACAGCAACAATATACAAAGCAACCGAGGTTCACTACATCCATGTGAAAAATGGAGCAAGAGCCTAGATTAAATAGCACTCTCCAAGAGCAATTCGAATTCTAGAAGGAGAAGGAGAGTTAGGGTATGAAATGGACAAGTGTAGATCCAAATCCACTTGATTGGAGTGGTGGTTGTAGTTGCATTAAAAGGGATGGCTGCCATCTCACTAATGCGCCTCCCTCATGAGCATTGTAAACTCCCCCATCCACAAACAAGCTGCCACATGGGAAAGTTGCCCTCCTTTGAGAGAGGGCACAAATCCCAAGAGGGATCATCGCATATCAATGCAATCTTTGATTGGAATCTCAAATATATGGTTGGTAAATCACTTAAATGCTCATGCCATGTCATTAGATCCAACTCCCCAGACAAACCTCTATTTATTTAGGAGTTTGGATTTTCTCCAAATCCATTATTCTTGAATTAAATAATTCTTTTTTAATATTTTGGAGAAAAATGAACTTAAGTGAATATTATTCACTCAAAACTTACGAAAAGTGGGTTTAGGGGTTTTATGGGTGCTCTAGGTTAGAAAACAAGCACCCCCATGCTAATTTTCACCTCCTAACCCATCTTTAATCACTTTTTGATTTTTTTAATTAAATTATTAAAATTCTCATAAACTGAGAAAAAATATTTTTCTCAGAATGACTAAAAAATCCTAGGGGACCTAGTGCATGTCCATATGACTCAATACTGATGTCTAGCATGTTACAAAAATACATTCCAATACGTTTTAATAACCTCTCAAAAATTATCATTATGGAAACACTCCAGCTTTGGAGGTGTGAGTGAAAAACTCGGGAATTATATGTCACTGAATAGTAACGCATAATCCCTAGGGAAAAAAACATTCTAGAGTATTCCCTCGATAACAAACCCTAAGGAAGGCCAAACCCTTCATAAAAAAAACTCATGCTAGACCAACTTATTACAAAATCCCTAAAGGGTCTGGACATGCAAATTATTACAAAGGGCAAAATTTTTTGCCTGATGAACACTGAATTCTGGCAAGTGAACAATAACATTGTTCAAGTCTTCTGTGCTTCACAAGCTGTCCACCATGGTGCGACTTCAGTGGACAACATCTGGCTCCAACTGTGGGACGTGTGATTGATATGTTCTTTAGAGCTGGAAATCATCCGAGAATCTAGAATCATCTATCTTGTGCATGACACCAAAAGTGTATTAATCACATGTTATATAAAAATAAGCTAATTGAAGCATGAAGTTGCACAATAATATACAAAGCATAATATACAAAAATTAATATACATGCGATGATACATAACTAGTATGCGAAAACTATGATACAAAAATGAAAGAGTACAAGGTTTAGAAAATCCTTGATACACAGATATCTCTAAAGAATAGTTTCAGGAACTGCCCATTAACTAGAAAGTTGAGTTGTTCTCCGTCCATGTCGTTGAGAAAGAAAGAATTGGCACCTGCCAAGCCATATATGATAAAGGGCCCCGTCTAGAGGATGTCAAACTTACCATGCAATCCTAGTTTCTCTCTTCTCTTATCCCAAAGTAAAACTGTGTCACCTTTTTTAAAATCTCTAGGTTTGGAAGACTTATCAAAAAATTTCTTTATCTTTTCTTGATTCCCAATGCTTTTATCAACAGCCTTCCTTCTGCTCTCATCCAACTCAACAATCTGATTGATTCTGTCTTGAATGATGTCCTGATCTGAACTGAAAGGTTGAAGTAACTGGTATGCTGGCAACTTAAGATGAATAGGCAATTGAACATCCATGCCATATACTAACTCAAATGGAGACTTCCTAATGGAACTCTTCTTGGTGATATGGTCATCCCATAAAGCAAATTTTAGTTTGCTATCCCATGATTTTTTAATATCCCCAACAATTTTCTTAATAATTGTCATTAAGTTCTTATTGCTGGATTCAGCAAGGCCATTTCCTTGGGGGTAACAGTTTGATGAATGGGATAAGATAATACCATACTTGAAACAAAATGTCGAAAATTATGCCGAGTGGAATGCTTTGGCATTATTTGTTGTTATTTTAGCGGGCACACCAAATCTCATGATAATCTTATCTTTAAGAAATCCATGATCACAGCTTCGGTAGCCTTCTTGGTGGGAATTGCTTCAACCCACTTAGTGAAGTAATCGGTAGCAAGAAGGATCCATGAATAACCATTGCTTGAGTTATCCTTAAACTGATCGATGAAATCAAGCCCCCACTACTGGAAAAGGGCTTGGACTATTATTGGTTTCAAAGATAAAGTTCGCAGGTTCTGTTTTCCGACAAAAAATTGACATTCTTGACAACTCCTAACATACTTGTGCACATCTAAAAATATACTTGGCAAGTAATAGCCGTCTCGGAGGATCTTGTGGGCTGTAGTTCTAGCTGCGTAGTGACCACCACAAAATCCTAAGTGAAAGTCAACCAAGAGTTTTTTGGACTCTGGTTCATCAACACACCTAAGTATTAATCCGTTTGGGTTTCTCTTGTCCAGTCCATCTTGAGTGATGCAATACTTAGTGGCCCTTAACCTCAATGCTCGTCTCTTATGTCCTATTAGGTTGTTTGGGCATGTGAGGTTATTTAGGAAGAAAATGATATCTGTATACCATTCACATTGTTCTAATCGTTGAATCTCTGCTGATTTGACCTGTTCTGACACACCAGTCCCAAGGCTTCCTCATTCCCCTAAGTCAACATCTTTGCAAGGCCTTGTCCCTTAATGAGTTTGGTGGGTCTAATTTCTAAGTCATATTCTTGTATTTTAGACACCCACTTCCCTCTTATCCCTAAGCAATATTGTTGGGATAATATATCTTTAATTGCTGCATGTGGTACATAACCAATTATCTTAAAATAACCAACATATGTTCTGAAATGTTTAAGGGATTTTACTAATGCATAGGCTTGCTTTTCCATTAGGGTATATTTTAACTCAAAGTTTTGTGATGCTCTGCTCATGAATGAAATGGGTTGCTCGAAACCTTCATTATTCTTTTGAAGCAACACCCCCGCAATCGTTTCCTCTGATGCAAATGAGAAAATCTGAAAATCTTTTGTGTAATCAGGGCTAACCAAAACCGGTGCTTTTTTTATGTTGTCCTTGATGCATTTAAATGCATTTTTACCTTCATTTGACCATACAAACTTAGCATCTTTCATTAATAATTTCTATAATGGTTTCATTAATTCTGCTAAGTTCGGAATGAACCTCCTTAAGAAGTTAATCTGACCATTGAATGACTAGAGGGATTTCAAATATTTTGGTAAAGGTACTATTTTAATGGCCTCTAATCTTTCAAGGTCCACTTTAACTCCATCTTTTGTTATTATGTGGCCTAACAATTTGCCTTCATCAATACCAAGCATTGATTTAGCTAGGTTGAGTGATATGCCAAATTTTCGACATTTCTCAAAAACTTGTCTTAAGTGTTTGACATGATCAGTCCTTTCCTTGGAAAAGACAGTCAAGTCATCCTGATATATCTCAATTATTTTCCCAACCAGCTCTTTAAAAGCGTAATCCATGGCACGCTGAAAAGTAGCTCTCGCATTTATTAAGCCAAAAGGAATTCTGATGTACTCAAAAGTACCCCATGGGGTGGTGAAGGTAGTTTTATGTCGATCCTCCTTATTAATTAAAACTTGGTTATATCCGGAGAATCCGTCCAACATGGACATTATTCCTGAACCTGTCACTCTCTGGAGAAGAGTTTCCATATTTGACAATGGGTAGTTATCTTTTAGGTAGGATGTATTTAGATTTCTGAAATCAATGGAAATCCTGATTGAGCCATTTTTCTTTCTAACTACCACCAAATTTGAACACCAAGTCGAATGTCTTGTTGGCTGGATGATTCTTGTTGCCAACATCTTTTCTAATTCCTTCTTGACTATTGGTGCCATCTTTGGGTTTATTTGTCTCAGTTTTT
Organism: Larix kaempferi; assembly: GCA_027924585.1. Taxonomy (NCBI): domain Eukaryota; kingdom Viridiplantae; phylum Streptophyta; class Pinopsida; order Pinales; family Pinaceae; genus Larix; species Larix kaempferi. Next base: position 4,748,506 of record BSBM01000584.1, read on the forward strand.
GGCGGAATGGCTTAACATCTTTGAATTCTTGTTTCAAAGGGATGACATGCTGAAATACATCATCCCGATAGGCTTTAAGTTCATCATATGTGAATGCAAAAACATCCCTATATTCCCTTACCAAGTTAATTAACTCATTTCGTTCTTTTTTTGAAGTTCCTTTTCCAATTTTTATTTATTTTGGATCTTTATTTGTTTCGATGTTTATTTCTACGTAATCCCCAGGTTTGATCTTTTCTTTTTTATTCTTATGTCTGTCCTGTTGATCAAAACCATGCTCTAATTCCACAAAGACCTTAGGGATAAGATTGAACTAATTATCTCTTTCCTGATACTCTTTACCTTCCTCTTGGAAGCTGACCTGAAAATTTGAAAATTCCTCCACATTGTGGATGAATCTCAAAATTTGTTCATCATTACGAAAAACCTAGCAATGGTGTACATTATCCAGAACTGATGGTATAAAATTTAGCTCTAGTGTACCTGTTATCACATATATAGTAGCCGGGCTACCATACATTATTTTTCAGATTCCAATACAGTTTTCAGCCAATTCCCTTACATTGAGATGCTGAGATGAGCATCTATTATGGATCATGATTATTATATGGACAATAGTTTTGTTCCCCATGCCATGACTGAGTTTCAGGACACTCAAAGAGATGACCAATGTAGCCATTTAGCCATTTATACAGAGCAGTCAGTATTGCCCAGAGTTACAGCAGCAGTTTCAGAGGACAGATGATGGTTCAGATATTGTGCATTCAGGTATATGACTTAGCATGTATATTATGGTGTTATGGTTATATAGCTTTTATATTCATTCTTGTAACATGTCTTAGCATTTAGTATCATGATCTGGAAATCATATAGATATGTGGACCTGGTTGTACTTTTATATATATTATATTGTCCCCACTCAGACTTAGAAGTTCACTATCCATACTCATTGGTTTTACCCTCCCTAGGGAGAATAGGGGTGATCATTCCCACCATACTTTGGCTTGCTAGTGTTGGTCTCATTATTCCTTGTCTCCACCCATCCATTACCTACCAGTTTGTTTATTACCTTGACTTACTACTTGACTAGTGGCATGGAGGACGTTTCCCCATTGTAGCCTCTGTGTTGGATGAGCTTCCATGTTTCTTGTGTCTTGGCTCTAAGTTGGTGACAAAACTTACCTTTTGTGAGTTGGATTGTAGTCCTAAATCATTCTGGTTGGTTGTCCCGATGTTTGGAATTGGTACGAAGTCCCCTTAGTCACTTAACATGTGTTGGCTAAAACTGAAAGCTCATGTACTACTTATGGAAACTTATGTAAATTTGCCCAGGAAACTGTAAACTCTAGAATGTGTTTGTCAACACACGTGAGTAAAGGGAAAGAGCAATGAAACACTAATAAATACTCCTTGAAGAGTATAATGAAAGGTCCTGTTATCACACAACTTGTATTTTTCCCTAGTGGTATCCCATCCGGGATGGTAGAGGAGATGGACAACTAAAGAGGTGACCCAAGAGATGCCACGGTTCTCAATGCAAGCTGGGAGTCACGTCAACCAAGGCACTCTTCACTTTAGATCAAGATGAATCAAGACCTAGGGGGAGACCCTATAACCAATCAAAGATAATTGGACCCAAACAAAGGTTCTTAGGGATATGTAAAAGACAACTTACGGGAAGCAATGCAAGGTTAGGTGGACCTAGAAGTTTGAATGTGGTTGAAAGAGGCTCAGGGAATGACTTATGTTTCAACCTGTTGTCCGTCGAGATGCACACCAGCAGCAGAAATATTTTTAAGTTCTTCCCTCACTACAAGTGGGGAAAGTGTGGCCTTGGGGGCAAGCAATAAGCCAAGTACTGTCACCTGAAACCCAGCTCCTCCGTTTAGGCTAACTCCTAACGAAGCCAAGGGGGGTAGTCCCTACAAAGAGTTTACTATGGCTCAATGTGTTTTAATGTTTTTAGTGTATGGTGATGCAGATGGATGTTGTTTAGGAGTTTTAAAGATGAAAGATCACAAATTTACTTTAAATGAAACACAAGGTAAAATGCAATCCACGTTGCGAAACAGTATATGAAAGACTTTGCAAAAATAAGAAGCATCCACAAATAGATAAGTTCCAAATATAAAATCCAATGGACAAATGGCCCAACTTAATTAAAGCATAAATATAAAATGACCAGTGCCAAAATGGAGTCAAACAAGTGTAGTGCTTGAGGATGCTGAAATGCAAGTCTCAATAGTAGCTGTTCGTGAGATCGTTATGCAAATTATCTTGGTAAATTAAAAGTTTTAATGGTCTTCATTATTAGGCTAAGAACAACAAGGTAAGCAATGGACTGGAAAGGTATACCTTCAGTGGCTTCCCCTCTGCTGGTAAGACGGACCGCCTAGATGTCAAGGAGTAGGTGTCTAAAGAATTAACCACTCCGATGTTTAGATAGCGGTAATTTCCTGCCCCACCAGGTTTAGGAACTTTGCCCACTACCTGAGTATGTCTCGAAAAAGCAATGCCAGTTCGTTGGTTGTGGGGGTGAAAATTTTTATTATGTTACCAAAAATTATCAAATCCAACACCTTTCTAAGTACTAGCCCAACCTTTTTAGGTTGGCAAAGCATACGGGTGTCGGATAGCAACCAAGATAAATTTATTAAGGGAATGTGAGTTGGAAATTTTATTATTATTAAAGCACACAGTTCAGCTCTCCGACAGAGAGTGCTCTTGACTTTGTCTTATGAAAAGGTTCAAGAGACTTAGCTATTCTATATCCCTAATGCAAGAAGATACAATATTAATATGCTCTCTGACAGAGAGTGCTATTGACTTGGGTTATTGCAAGTTCAAGAGGCTTTGTTTTTTTGTTAAAAATAGAGGTAGATTGTACGCAAAGAAAATGCACGTTTTCCAAAGTAAACAAGCAATGAAAGGAAAAACAAATGGAAGAGAAAAGACAATGCTAAATTGAGTAACAAACCAAAAAATAAACAAACAAGGTGGGATCAATCTTGGAACAAGGTGACCACTAGAACCACTAGTCCCGAAAACCTTGCAACTAGCTGGATGTCCGCAAGGATGCTAATGGGGAAAGAGAAGTAGCCACAAAATTATGTGGCACTTGGGATCAAATCCCAAGCTACTTTCTCAAGGCAAAACTTGGAAGAGAATTATTCTAAGCACAAAAATGAGGATTTATCTAGAAAATTGAAGCAAAACTAAACTAAAGAATGCACGAAACAATCTTTCCCAAATGGGGAAGAAGAAACCAAAGTGTGGGAGGCCTTATCCCACCTAGCCTTTTTTATTAATGGATTACAAGAGCCTTTGGGAATTTAACCCTTGTAAGGTCTTTTAGGAGAAAATAAATCTTTGAAAAGTAAATTGAAGTAAGCTCCTAAGAGCTATTACAAAGGATAATGAATAACTTCTTGTTTTGGATCATCCTTATGGTCTTCTTAAAGCTCTCTTTGGTTCTTTTGAAGTCACTAAGGAGAAGAAAATGGAAAAAGTTTGCTTGATTTGTATTTGGTTTATGCACTTTTTTGTTGATCTTGGATCTAGCCTTTGGGCTAAAATTTTCTTATATGGATCTTTGAAAACTTTTCACACACCAAAACTCAAACAACTCGTTAGCTTGTTAGAGTTAGAAAACCAAAACCAAATTGAAACTAGATCCAACTTAAACTAGCATGCAAAATAAATATGGAATTAGGAAACTAAATGCAAAATGAACTTTGGCTAATGCAAGTTGAAACAAACCTTTTAAAGTGAACTATATGCAAAAAACTCAAAGTAGATGCAAACAATGCAAGCTTTGAAGATCAAACTCTTTGAATGCAACTATACTATAAAAGAACCAAACACAAAAGAAAACCTAACTAGGCTAACACTAGGTTCTAATAAGCTAAAGAAGGATGAAGCAAAAAAGGGGAAGAAGTCTGGAAAATCCCTTGGGACAGTCAACAAAGAAGAGAGAAGAGAGCTGCAAAAAAAAATGATGGAGTGTGTCCAAACAACGAGCTATGGAAGCACAAAAAGTGGGCAAAAGAAAGCCCAAACAGTGGGCAAAGACAGGCCCAAAAAACAGACCCTAACAAGCTAGAAATGAAAGCTAAAACAGAGATAAGAAGGGAGCAAGCAGTGGAGTAAAACAACAGTCAAACAATAGGTAGAAAAGAGACCCAAACAGTGGCTAGCATGCAGCCAAACAGTAGGGTAAAAGAAACTCAAAACAGTGAGCTAAAAGAAGACCCAAACAGTGGATGAAAGGCAGCTGTAGATGATGGGCAAGAAAAATCAACTTGGAAGAGTGGAAAAATCCCCAACACTTTGGGAGAAGTGGCCCAACTATAGGGCACACTTGGAGGAAACCAATGAATGGCAAAAATGATAAAAAAAAAAACAAACTAATCAAAACAAAAGATCAAAGAGAAAAACAAAGCTTGAAGAAGTTTAAGCTATGAGACTTGTAACCAAGAGTTTAGATTTTAAAATTTGAGAGATGGATTGAAGTGCGATACTTAGCTCCTTTGGATCTTTTTGAAAGAAAGTTGGAGTCCACTTTATGTTTGTTTTGGATCTTTTGCCTAAATTCGAAAAGAGGGGATGCAAACTAGCTCCACAAGCTTACTCGAAATGGATAAGAAGATCTGTAGGCATAAACAATCAAATGCTAACAAAATAGGGAATTAGTCATGTATTATCCATCAATGGAGATCAAAAGACATGACATACAAACTAGTAATATGCATGTACCCTTAGATCTCTAAAGAGAATGAATATTCAAATAAATTGAGACTACAAATATTTCATTTACGTGCTTGAATAAGCCCTCCCAAACATGAACTAATTAACCAATATTGAATAATAACATGAAAGAATGAAACAACATCACCTTATTCCATAAGCATTAATCCAAATAACAGAAGATGAGCCTCCAAAGCCTTAAATTTTATTCCACATAAGAAGTCTTACAATATTTTGCCAGAGTTTTTATGCACCAGAAATCCACGAAGAAGAGAGCTCCAAGAGCCTCTACTTATATAAAACTAAGAGCCAAAGAGCCTCAAACGAATTGGCATGAAGAGAGCCAAAAGACCAATCGAATTCCAATCAAGATGAAGGGTTGGAGCTTGGATCCACCACTAACTCGAGTTTGCAATGATGTGGAGGGGGGAGGTGGCCTCCACCTTGGCAAGGCGCCCCCACTATCTTTCCTGGAAGCTCCACCCTCAAATACAAGTATGCCATGTGTGAAGGCGTGAAGGTTAAAGGTAATGCGTGAGGATTCGTGGGAGATCAAGTCAAATATTGAAGTGAATGCTAGCTCGTGAATGAAGGGAGCCAAGCCATGAAGTGGCCCCTAAACAAGGAAAGCGCCCACCTTTAATAAATGTGTTCCCAACAATCGACTTGAAACATGCCAACTCACTAAATCGTGAGTGCTCATGAAGAGCCATACGGATGGCTCACGTCACCCCCTTTTTTTTAAATGTAATTCCAAACTTCAATATAACATGTGCCTTTAACCTTTGATGTAATCGTACACCTTAGGAAATTAATATCCAACCTTTTTCATGGTTTAAAAAATCAATTTTTGACTTATTTGACTTTTCTCATTTTTTGGTCACTAAATGCCAAAATAGTAAAAATTGCTCCCAGAGGCGACATAATCGCCCGAAACCTTAGAAAAGTTGGTGCTAGGGTAAAGATGATGCTATGAACGTCAAAACGAGCTTCCCCACGCCAAAATCCGTCTCCCGATGAGGTTTTTTATCATTTTTTGAAATTTTTTAATTAAACCATTAAAAAATGGTCTAATTTATGAAAAAAATTATTCTTATCGGGATCCAACGAAACTCTTAGGGGACCTAGTGCATGTTCATACGACTCAATCGAGATGGCTAACACATAAAGAGTCCTAGACACAAGACTCTAATAACCACCTTAGGTTTTGACCACCATGGGAAATACACCAGCTTTGGAGGGTTGAGTGAAAAACTCAGGGATTATACACCACTGATGAGTCGTGCATAATTCCTTAGGAAAAAACACTCTAGAGTATCCACCAAATGGATAAACCTACGGATAGCCGAGTCTTTTATAAAAGCACCCCGTTTAAACCAACTTTTTACATTTTCCCTATGGGGGTACGAACATGCAGTTATTACAAATGGGGCAAAATTGCCCTGAAAATGACCTCTGAACTTCTGAACACTGATGATGAACATGAATCATGTTCAATAAACTGGCGGCTCACAAGAAATTCAGCTTTTGTATAAAATAGTTGGTAACACAACCAATGAATGATTTAGGCCACATGATGAGATAAGATGACAAGATCTAGTACCATGAAATACACAGGTGGGGTCCACTTCCTTGGGATATGGAAATGGATCAAATGGGACCCACAAGGTGAAGTTAGGGGTGCAAAATGGTACTAATGGGTATGTAATGAGTAGATCTATGGATCTAAAGTGAAATTAGAGATAATACCCACATATGGGGTCTAGGAAATGACATTACTCCCAAGGAGTGCGAATTGCCCTAGGTGGACTAGTGCCTTGAGTAGATGGGAAAATGGAGTCAAAAGGATATCAAATTATAGATCGGGACACCTAGGATGCAAATCAAGTGGGCTACCCAAGATATGATGGTTGGATCTTACTAGATCTAATATTTCACTATGTGACCCAAGTGGACAACAATCCCCAAAATGAGGAATGATACCCCCAAGGCAGAACTTCGCAAAGTGAGACACTAGATATAGGTTTCAAGATATGCTCTTTTCAAATCCAATGGGATCTCAACCACCCACGTCCTAGAAGTGGACAAATTCAAACACCCCATAAGTGCGACTTTGCCCAAGGAGGGCTAAAAGCATAGTAGAATGTGTCAAATCAAGTCTAATGGCCACCAAACTTTAGATCCAAATAGTTTAGGAAAGTATCAATGTGTATCTAGAAAATCAAAGTGATCCAATGGCTAGATCTCCATAGATCTGAAATGTAAAGTGCATCACCAAATTGACCCAAGTGGGGCACAACCCTCAAAATGAGGAATGGGGCCCACAAGGTGAAAATCAATGAAGTGAGACACTAGGGGTACGTTATCAAGTGAGGAGAGTATGAATCAAGTGGGATTTCACCTACCCATGTGTTGGATATAACCCAATTAGCTTCTCCCAAGAAATGCGATTTGCCTCAAGAGGGCTATTTTGCCTTGAAAAGTGTGTCAAATGGAACCCAATCACCACCAAACTATAGATCCGAATTGCCGTGGATACTATAGAGGTGGGTTTTCAATATCTTTCCAAAAGCTAGGATAGATCCAAGTAGATCTAAAAAAAACAAAAAAATGAGGGTTTTGATTTTAATGTAATTTTGACCAATGGGGTGGATAGCAAGCGAAATCAATACGTACCTTGTAGATCTTACCTCAAAAGCTTGCAGCCTCTTAGCATATGGAGAATTCTTGCCCTAGTTACAATTCCAAGCTTGATCCAAGTGTCTTCAACCAATAGCATCCAAACCCTAGGAGGAAATATGTATCATGAAAACTTGCAAATCAAACTACATCAAGTTAGATTTGATCTACAAATTCATAAAATCTAATCTAAGCATGTCATATCAAGAAAGCAATCAATGGACAAAACACAGTTGAAAAACTCCCTCTATCTAGACGTCTTGCTCACGGGGGATGTGAGCAACCCCTACAATCTTCCCATAAAGCAAAATCGTTTAACTAGCTTGAGCAATTCGGCCTCCCTCTCTTGAAGTCGATTTCACCTTAAAAGCAAACAATGTCTAGAAGCAAAATATCCAAGAACATATGCAAGAGCAACGCAATCAAATCCAAGAAGTAGATCTCCAAAATATTCTTTTCATTCCAAGTTTTCCAGAGCCCAAAGGTGAGCTATACAATAAGGGGTCTCCTCCTTATTAGGATAATAAAGACTAAAACCCTAGATCTCAAAACCACTTTACAACAAAATGAGTGGTTGAGATTAAAAGATCTCTATACATAATCAATGGCTAAAATAAGCCTAACAATATAATCACATGGATCACTTAATATAATGATGACATCATAACTAAAAGATACTCAAGGAGGGTGATGTCATCCACTAGAGGGGGCAAAAGTACAAGGGCCCACCTCATATGACTAGGACACGACTCATAAAGCACATGGTGGGGCTAGGAGGCATCAATCCTTTCTATCTCATCCCCATGGCACAATAAAATAATATAATATGTCCAAAATAAATACAAATGATCAAATCTCTCCTCAAAATCTGTGACAGACAAGCAGTAAAAGGCCTCTATGGACCCACCCAAGTGATGAAAACTGGCTGGAAGATAGGGGGTTCACACTGGAAGACCTCTGTGAAAACCAAGTTCCAAAACCTTGCCTCAATTGCCCAAATCGAATTCCTCAGTGACCCTTTTATCCCATTTCTGGACTGCCTTGGTAACTGTGAAAGTGCTGAAACTGCCTCCTAGGGCACCTACGCTGTCAAACTGAGCTCACCAAGATCTCCAGAAAGGGGGATAAATGGTAATAACAAATGGCTAGACCACCCCCTCCTCATACAGTGCCCTAGGTGAACTAGCCTCTCATGGCCCCTGCTACTCAAGCTGGGAAATCAGCCCCAAATCTGGCCAACAAGTGGAAAACTGCATCTATCACTATCAGAAGTTCCCGGAACTGAATGATAAGTGTCTCATTGGATCTAGAAGACCCAATTCTACTAAGAATGTATACTTATACACCATGGGTTTCCCTGATGGGCTAGCTGTAGGGTCCACCATATGTGGACAGGGCATAATCTGATGATCTGAAGTAATAATAAAACCTTCTGAACTGCATCAATCACCATCTGAATCATATGTCCATCATATAGTATCATCATCAAGAGTATGTGGGTCCATCTATCATCATCAATAAGCATGGATGGCGCACATCAACACGGATCCGAAGAAATGACCATAGTCAAACTAGGTTTGACTAGGTCCATATACAACCAAGGATAAATCATATCAATAGACTAAGACATGTTCCTCTCATCATACTCACAGCTTACCTTAAAGTATAGCATTCATTCAGTGGCATTAATCATGTTAGCATATTCCGTTGTTATCTATAATTACTTGCACAATAGCTTAAATGACAAACTCACCCATTGGACATGGTCTAACTGCTAGCTAAGGATGAAGGCTAGGAACAAGGTTGGGCAAAGGGGGTGATTTGTCTAAACTCAACTAAAAGTTACTTTGGACTGGGAGAAAGGGGAAACTACAAACTCTGTGCTGGACAAAATAAACACCGGGGATGGCTGTGCCTCATAAATGGGTAAGTTTTTTAGAGAGTGTTTATTCAACTTAGGCATCATGTCTACATCAAGTTGATCCAAGTTCATTAGGATCATTCAATTTCATTTCATGGCCTTTTTGGCCTACATAACCCTTCGAATACCAGGTGTGCTGATAAGCACAACTAATTGCAGCTTGCATCCAGGGCATGTTTACATATGCATATAATATCAACAATTGTTTAGATATAGCATTTAAGAAACATTGGTTTTTGGACCTTTCTTATACTCTTCGAGGAGTATTTTTTAGCAATTCATCGTTCTTGCCCTTTTTAGTTTCCATGGGCGAATCTATATAAGTTTCCATAAGTAGTACATGAGCTTTCAGTTTTAGCCAACAACATCTCAAGTGACTAGGGGGAGTTCGAGCCAGTGCCAAACATCGGGACAACCGACCAGAATGATTTAGGCCTACAATCCAACTCACCAAAGGCAAGTTTTGTCACCAACTCAGAGCCGAGACACTAAACATACAGGGATGCGGTCCAAACACAGAGGTAGAAAAAAAAAGGGAAGTCCTCAATATCAGAAAGTCATGTAAGACAAGTTAAGGGTTACAGCCAAATAAGGAAAGTCATGAATGGATGGAGTCAAGTGAAAGTGGAGCTTAAGCTAGCAGACAACTGATGTCAAGAAATACCATCTTTATGTAAGGTGGTAAACCAGTGAGTTTTGTCAAACAACCTAAATGTACAAGTAAATGTCCATTTTATAATTCATCATCAAGATGGTCCATTTTAAGTTTTACACATTTTGCCACATCATGAATTATATACCAAGCCAATGCTACAAACATGATGTAACGTCCCCTCCCATCATACTAGTGCGATGGAGAGAACATTAGGCTCAAATCGGGCAACTAGCCCCATTAAGTAAACATAATTCTCAGAATATAAAAAGACATGGACATATGCAGATGTACATATATATATATATATATATAATCATGAAAACATAGCGGAAGTAAATTCAATTACGCATTTAGTATACATTCAACATATTCATGTCATTCATCATAGAAATACAATACAGAATTAACACAAGAGAGTACTTATCTTAAAGCAAAGTAGTCTCGAGCAACTGGCTATGCAACTGCAACGTTGCACCCAACCATAGGCCAATTGTGCTTGTCAATCTCGCAACACAACTGCCACCCCCGAGCTGGGCATGATCTCTACAAGGAAAAAGGGAACAGCAGGCTCACACATAGCCAAATATACACCAAAATCAGCCAAGTCAATCCATAGTTGGTTTTATCAGGTTGCTAAGGCAATGGAAAGGAAAAATTGCTAAGCTAGTGAGCTCAACCACAGAGATATGGATACCTCTACAAGATCTATTTAGCTTGGTACCCACAATGCCTACACACCCAATCCAAGAAAGTATTCCCTTCACTACTACATAGTCCCTCAGGCCATACCTTCCATTGTAGTGTTGTTCAAGGTGTGCATAGAAGAGAAATCGACCCTTTTGATCTTCTTTTAGAGGTGACTTTCCTCACTAGGTTTATCAAGCCAATTCTGGTCTACTTCGACTCCTAGTTCTTGCTCACAATATCAAACCAAAATAGGGATGCACACAATCAGCAAAAAAAACACGAGTGATGAAAAACGTGGGCAACCCAAAACGAACTGGTAGATGGGGAATTAACCCTAGGGAAGCAAATTCGTTTTCAAAAAACGTTCATAGGCATTCCAGGGGCAGAAATGACCCCATAAACTCCCAAAACGTGACTCCCTTTCCCCCAGCCACTGTGCAATACAAAAACGAGCTCCCAGCTATGGAAAATGTAGGAAAATGGTAGAAAACGTGAAGGAGAAAGACCCAGTAGCTCAGACTGCGTGAGAGAGCCAAGGCAATGGGTGAAGAATGGCTTTGGGCACAATTTCATGGGTGTTTTCTTGCCCCAGAAGCAAAAGTACGTTTTCCCAGGTTGATGGCTTGCCCATGCACGAAATTGGTTGCCATACCTCTCCATTCCCAATGCATTAACTGCCTCAACCAACTCCTGGAAGAATTAAATGATTGGGTGCATATGTCAAAATGGGTAGTTGAGAGTTTATGGGTTCATTCATTGACATTTGGCTTATCACCATTGGCTCAAGGGTTTGAATAATTTCCCTCCCTATTCCTTGTAGAATCATGCCCGCGTCTCTTTGTTGTATTGCATAGCTAGTTGTGGGTATTTCATTAAAATCCATATTTACATGATGTCTTAATTTACATTGTGCCTGTCTAGCACAAGAACCATAGGCATCTATTTTTAATTGCCGATACATAAAACGCTAAATCGACGGCGGGGCCTTGGCCTTGAGCTCCTCACCATGATTTAATATTGATATTTACATCATTTACAATTTTAATGCAATAGGGTCAAAATTGGGATATTACATGACTAAAGCAACAAGATAATAATCCACAATTAATGATCATATATCCATAGGTCATACAACATCATCACAAGAATAATCATCATATATCATCTGAAACACTGATGCAATACATCTCTAGGCACTGAACTGAAACTGTATGGGATAAAGGGTCACATCAGTCATCAAATCTGAACTCTCAAGGCTCAGCCTTGACACAAGGTCTAACATAAGTTTGAATAATACACTGTTCTGATCATGAGTGATCTCAACATATAAAGTCATCATAGCCAAGCTCTGAAAAATCCAAGCTCTAGAATGTGCAGATATCTGCTAAGCAAGAATAGTAGCCCTGCTACTATGGTGTGATAACAGGTCTAAAAAAGAAATGGTTATTAAACTCTATATCTAAACGATTGCTGACCTTATATGTATATGTAAAAACATGTTCTGGATGCAAGTTGCAATTAGTTGTGCTTATTTGCACACCTAAGATCCGAAGGGTTATGTAGGCCAAAAAGGACATGGAATGAAATCAATGGATCCTAATGAAACTGGATCATCTTTTATAAAAGTAGACATGAAACTGTTATCATATCTATGTTAACTAGAGCTACCATACTGCAGACTGTGCGGTCGAGGACCGCATAGTACTTTGTTATCACACTATAGTAGCAGGGCTACTATTCTTGTACAGCAGATATCTGCACATTCCAGAGCTTCCATTATTCCAGAGCATGGCCATATATTTTGGATCACTCATGATCAGCAGTATATTATTCGGATTTATGTATGACCTTATGTCAAGACTGAGCCTTGAGAGTTCAGATTTGATGAATGATGTGACCCTTTATCCCATACAGTTTCAATTCAGTGCTTAGAGATGTATTTCAGCAGTGTTTCAAATGATGCATGATGATTATTATTATGATGATGTTGTATGATCTATGGATATGTTCTCACTGACTGTGGATTATTATCTCGTTGATTTACTCATGATCACAGCATGTGCTTGGTATATTATTCCTGATGTGGCAAACTATTTAAAATGAACTGTAAATCATAAAATGGACAATTGCTTGCACATTTAGGTCATTTAACAAAACCCACTGGTTTTTCACCCTACATAGATATGGTCTTTCCCGACACCAGGTGTCTGCTAGTGTAGGCTCCATATTCACTTGACTCCATCCATACATGACCTTCCTATTTGACTTTAAACCTTGACTTGTCTCATTTGACTTTATGATACCGAGGACTTCCCCATTTTTCTACCTCTGTGTGTGGACCGCATCCCTGTATATTCAGTGTCTCGGCTCTAAGTTGGTGACAAAACTTGCCTTTGGTGAGTTGGATTGTAGGTCTAAATCATTCTGGTCGGTTGTCCCGATGTTTGGCATTGGCTCGAACTCCCCCTAGTCACTTGAGAGGTTGTTGGCTAAAACTGAAAGCTCATGTTCTACCTATGGAAACTTATAAATTCGCCCATGGAAACAAAAAAAAGGGCAAGAGCGATGAACAGCTAAAAATACTCCTCGAAGAGTATAAGAAAGGTCCAAAAAGCAATGGTTCTTAAAAGCTATATCTAAACAATTGCTGACCTTATAAATATTTGAAAAACATGCCCTGGATGCAAGCTGCAACTAGTTGTGCTTCTCAGCACATCTGAAATCTGAAGGGTTATGTAGGCCAAAAAGGCCATGGAATAAAATTGAATGATCCTAATGAACCTGGGTCAACTTGATGTAGACATGATGCCTAAGTTGAATAAGCACTCTCTAAACAACTTATCCATTTGTGAGGCACAGCCATCCCCCGTGTTCTTTTGTCCAGCACAAAGTTTGTAGCTTCCCCCTTCTCCCAGTCCAAAGTATTTTTGAGTTAAGTTAGACAAGTCAACCCCTTTGCCCAACCTTGTTCCTAGCCTTCATCCTTCACTAGCAGTTTGACCATGTCCAATGGGTGAGTTTGTCATTTGAACTATTGTGCAAGTAATTTTATATAACAACGAAATATGCTAACTTGATTAATGCCACTGAATGGATCTTATACTTTGAGCTAGGCTGTGAAAATGATTAGAGAAGCATGTCTTAGTCTACTGATGTGATTTATCCTTAGCTGTATATATTATGGGGATCTGTGATGATGTGGGCCATGTATAGATGCCTATTTGATGATGATTGATGGTCCCACATGCTTGATGATGATATCATATGATGGACATATGATGCATATGATGATTGATCCAGTTCAGCAGGTTTTATTACTACTTCAGATCAGCAGATTATACATTGTCCATATATGGTGGACCCTACAGTTGGCACTTCTGACAGTGATTGATGCAGTTTTACACTTGTTGACCAGATTTGGGGCTGATTTCCCAGCCTGAGCAGCAGGGGCCTGTTGCCGCCTGGTTCCACACCTGGGAAAACGCAGCAGAAGTCTTCAAGCTGCTGGTGTGGCCTTGGGGGCAAGTCAGAGTCAAGTGCTGTCACTTGGGACTCGACTCCTCCGTCTAGGCTTTCCTAGCGAAGCCAAGGGGGGGTGGACCCTAAAGATAAAAAGAAACTAAGGCGTCTAATCTAGGAGTTAGGAAATATTTTTGGTAACCAAGAATAAACAACACATACATTTGTCAAATAAAAATTTCATTTATCATTTGCTCCCATTTAGAATAATCATCATTTAACAGCACATTAGTCAATAATATGAAAATAAAATTGAAACAAGACCAGTGCCTTATAATGGAGTCATTAAACAAAATGCATAAGCAGGAAAAGTAAATGTTGTGCGAGTGTTCTTGGTTTATTTTAAAAATTAATGTGATGGTGATCTTTTTATTAAGGCAGGTGGGTTCCCGATATACGCAAGGTACGGGGGAACATGTCCGGAATTTTGAAGCGTGGCTTCCCTCTCAAGCTTTGGGCTGAATCGGAGTCTCGAGGAGGTGTTCAGATGCTATACCAACGAGGGCAAGCCTAACGGTTTCCAAGAGGTCACTATTCAGTGTTATCCCAAGCCTTCTGGGAAATTTGCCCACGACAACAAAATGCGTGTTGTGCCGGATTTTCACAAAAAGGATTTTTTATTGGGGCGGTGTTAGATCCTATTACTAGTCATCCCCTCCTTTCTGGTGTGTACCAACTGGATCAGACTGAGCTGCAAGTTGGCCACAGAGCATACGGGAGAAGACCTTGGTATTTTATAAAAATTTTATGAACCCAAATTTTATCTTTTTTTAGAACCCCAGGAGTCTCTTTTCAGGCATGTATTTCGGGCAAGCCCTCATACAAAACCCTACTTCGGGAAAGCAAGGGGGGTGTTATGAGTTTGTAAAAAAAAATGTGAAAAAACTATGTTATGAGTGAACTTGTGGCCCGCCAGTGGAACGGACCGACAAGGTTTATTTTAATTTTAATTGATTTTATTAAATGCCGGAAAACAAAGAAATAAACTACTCTAAAAATCACGCCATGAAAATGAGACAACACAGGCCACCCCTGGGGGGATGGGGTATGGGCGCTGGCTAGCCCACTTGCTCTCGTTTAAAATTGTTTACAATGATTTAGAGAAGTGCCCCAGTCTACTTAATGTGACTTGGTGGCTTACAAAATTATAGGAAAAATGACCGGTTTTGAAAAATATGGAAAATTGTCCTCCGGATCGCCTGGATGCTCGAAATTTCGGCAGCACTTCCTCCTACCTGTTCGTCTTTTGCTGCAAACCAGCAAGCAATAATTAGTATAAGATGCCCAAAAACACTTTAAGAGTGTCTTTGGAACACCTCCTAAAAAACCCAAAAAATTCTAAGTTAAAAACTAAGTAAAAATGACTAAAAATAACCAAGTAAAACAAGCTATGGGGCTTGTCTACCTGGGATCTCTACTAGCCTTGAATGGCTGCAAATTTCAAGCTCTATGACCGCCAAATATATCTTTTATATCAGCACTACAACTACCCAACAAGACTTAAAAGAGATATGACGATTTTACTTGCAAGCCTTTTGAAAAGTAGATGCTAAATGAAGGAAAATCTAACAGTTAAAGATATAAGCTTTGTAACTGTCTAAACCA
This sequence comes from Larix kaempferi, assembly GCA_027924585.1. Classification (NCBI taxonomy): domain Eukaryota; kingdom Viridiplantae; phylum Streptophyta; class Pinopsida; order Pinales; family Pinaceae; genus Larix; species Larix kaempferi. The sequence goes on from BSBM01000584.1 coordinate 4,764,318, forward strand.
ATCCTTTATGAAAATATTTCTGATCTATTTGAAATACAATATGAGCATATAAATCAGAAATATTTCAAATGCAAGTAACCAGTTAACCAAAGAAAAAATTTTATTTATAAGGGAGAGAGAGAAAATGAGCCCAGTTTTGTTTGAAATCCGAAGCCTTGGGGAAATATTTGTGGTGTTCCGAGGGACTGCATCTGCAAACAGGGATTAGAGAAGAGGAAACAAACCAGATCCGCTTACTCCAGTTGAGATAACCTGCACATTACACACTTTGCAAACAAAGATCAAGTGTAGAGATATATATGAAAGAGAAATCTATGCTGAAACTCATAAACAAATGAAGCATACAGGCATGATCCTCTCTTGCAAACATATAACAATAGACTAGACAATAAACAAATTAAAACTAGTCTATCTCATAAATTAACACTAATCTTTCGAATGAGTACAGTTGATACTAATGAATAATCAAAGCTTATGCACATGTTACCTCATCATATAAGTCCAAGATGTTTCATCCACTCACAATGAACAACACAGATCTGACCTCCAAAGTCTTTTTATTCATACAAGAAAAGTATTACAATCATAAGTTCGATGCTCTCAAATCCAACTCTCTACAAACAATGAGAGAGGGAGCTGCAATATATAGAAAAAAGGGAAGGTGAGGGCGCACTTAGTGAAGGAGTGGGTGGTGGAATCATGGCATAACTTGAGGAGGAGAAGGGGCTGCCATCCCCATGTCCTTAGCTGCCCATAATCAGCACTATTCGTGCTAGCAGCCAGCACCTAAAGTGCTGCTCCCTCCTAAAACGTGGGCTGCCCATATTAGTAAGTGCGCCCTCCTCATGGATAAATGCGCCCTTCCTCATGGGCACCATTTGCTCCACTTATGGGGCTGCCAAAACATGAAAACTAAGCCCAAAACCCTCCTACAATGGTGCTGGTCCAAAACTGAGTTGTCACTACTCCAAAAAAAATATTAATTTTTTAAGTCATTTTTTCATGACTTTTTGACCTTTTTTGGGTTTTTTGGCCATAGGAAAATATTGAAGCACCCAAACCTTAGAAAAAGTGGGTTTAGGGGTTTAGGGGGTGCTCTGAGTTAGAAAACGAGCACCCCTAAGGCAAAAAATACCTCCAGACGCCCCTTGTAGGCCAATTACAAAATTTTTAATTGAACCATTAAAAAATGGCCCAATTTACGGAAAAATTAAAACTTGCCGAAAATTAAAAAACAACCTAGGGGGACTTAGCACATGTCCATATGACTCAAAATTAACGCCTAGCATGTTCATATACATTGACCCATAGACTATAATAACTCCCTAAGGCCCGTCAGCCTCCCCAGGCATTCCAGCTTTGGAGGAGCAGGAGAAAAACCAATTAATTATGCTATGCACTAATGCAAGACATAATAGATAGGTGAAAAAACTCCTTGGAATACCTGACTTGGCCAAAAAGTCCTAAGGAACCGAGTCTTTTACAAAACACCATGCTAGCACGTTTTATTACAAACCCCGCAGGGCCATGGACATGGAAAAAAATAAAAAACAGGGCCCTTTAAAAGGCCAGCTGGTCATCAAATCACCAAAATTGAACATGTATCATGTTCCATTCTGCCCGCTCGCTTGATAATCCAACCAAGTGCAACTTAGTTGGCAACAGGGCCATGATTGGCCAGTTCACCTAGGGCGCTGATGATGGAGGGAGTGGTCCAACCACTTGTTTTTACCATTTACCCCCCCTTCTGGAGAGCCTGGTGGGCTCAGATGGATAGCGCTGGTACCCTAGGAGGCAGTTTTGGCACTTTCACAGTTATCGAGGCAGTTAAAAAATGGGATAAAGTGGTCACTGAGGAAATCGATTTGGGCAATTGAGGCAAGGTTTTGGCATTTGGTCTTCACAGAGGTCTTCCACGGTGGCATCACTACCTTCCAGTCAGTTTTCACCATGTGGGTATGCCCACATTAATCACAGGAGGACATTTACTGCTTGACTGTCATGGATTCTGAGGACAATTTTGATCATTTATATTATCTTGGACATATTTTATTATTTTATTGTGCCTTGAGGATGAGCTAGTAAGGATTGATGCCTCCTAGCCCCACCATGTGCTTATATTGTCATGTCCTAGTCATCATGAGGTGGATTTTGGCACCTATTCTTCTCTAGTGGATGACGTCACCCCTTCTTTGTACCATTTAGTGGGGGCGCTATTATTATATTGGGTGATCCATGTGATATATTGTTATGGTTCATCTTAGCCATTGATTGTATAATGAGATCTTTTAATCTCAACCATTCATTTGATGTAGTATTGTAGAGTGGTATAGGGTTTTGGTCTTTATTATCCTATATAAGGAGGAGACTCCCATTGTGAAGCTCACCTTTGGAGCTCTGGAATATTGGAATAGAAAAATTCTTTGTGGAACACATCTCTCTTGTATTGTGGATTCTCTTGCATATTGAATATACAGTATCTCTTCTATGTATCATTGTGGATTTTGGTGCTTCTTCTAATCTTTTTACAGGAAAGTCGAATTGGTGGAGAGGAGGGCGACTTCATGAGGGTTATTGTTGGAGGGATCCACATATTCTCTCTTGGGTTGATCTTGTGACAGGGAGTATCATTATTGTATCTTTGTGACATAGTTGATGCTTTCTATTACATCTTTCTACCATTTTCATAATCATCTTGCTTGACTTGTTTCTTTGATCTTGTCTTGTAGGAGGAGGACGATTTGGCTATCTTGGAGAAGGACGTTTTGGTTGGAGCTCTTGGATCTCACTCTTGAATATACACATAAGAGAATCTTATCAATTTGCAAGGTGGCCATAAGCAATTGAGGTAAGATCTACAAGGTATGTGCTTCTTTCATCTATTCTATCTTCATTGGTCATAAAACCCTAATTCATTAAAACGCCAATTTTGGTATTTCTTAGATCTACTTAGATCTAGCCTTGCTTTGGAGAAGATCTTGAAAACCCACCTCTATAGCATCCACCCCTAGTTGGATCTATAGTTTGGTGGTGATTGGCTTAAAATTGACACACTTTTTCAAGGCAAAAGCCCTCTTGAACCCAAATCGCACTTCCTAGAGAGAGGCTTGTTTGGTTAGATCTAGCACATGGGTAGGTGAGATCCCACTTGATTTGCAATCTAGACACTTGATAACCTACCCCCAGATTCTTACTTTGGTGAAATCTACCTTGTGGACATCTTTCCATGTTTTAAGGGGTTAAAACCCCCTTTTGAATTTCTTGGCACCTCAAAACTCAGATCTACTAAGATCTAGCCCTTGGATTGACTTGATTTTTGGGACATACATAGATCGGGGTACTAGCCACTTGGATCTATAGTTTGGTGGCCATTGGACTAGATTTGGCCCACCAAACCCTTGTTTTAGTCTTCCTTGAGCAAGTCGACTCCCTTGGGAAGGTGAGTTTGTCCACTTTGAGGAAGTGGGTAGTTGAGATTATTGTGGATTTGGAACGACCATACCTTGAAACCTAGGTCTAGGGTATCTTTTTGTGACGATCTGCCTTGGGGGTAGCATTCCTTGTTTCAAGGGATTGTGGTCCACTTAGGGTCATTTCTTGAAAAACCTAGATCTAGCAAGATCCAACCATTAGATCTCATTTAGCCCACTTGACTTGGCTTCTAGGTGTCCCGATCTATACTTTGACATACTTTTTGACCCCATTAGCCCATTTAACAAGGCACTAGTCCTCCTCAAAGAAAGTCGCACTCCTTGGGATTTGTGTCAAACCCTAGATCTAGTACATGGGTACTCTTAAAATCAACTTAGATCTATAGATCCACTAATAACATAACATCTAGTACCATTTTCATCCCTAGCTTCACCTTGTGGGCCCACTTAAAGCCATTTCACACATCCCAAGAAAATAGGACCCACTTGTGTAAACATATGGTACTACATCTTGTCATCATCCCCAATCATGTGACCTAAACCATGCATAGGTTGAAACACTAACAATCTCTCACACCACCTTCAACCATACCTCAACTTCTAGGTCCACTTAGCCTTGCATTGGTTTTTCGTAACTCTTCATTTACTTACCCTTAGAAACCTTTGTTTGGATTCAATCAACTGTGATTGGTTATAGGGTCTCCCCCTAGGTCTTGTTACACCTTGACCTGAAGCGAAGAGTGCCTCGGTTGACGTGACTCCCACCTTGCATTGGGAACCGTGGCATCTCTTGGGTCACCTCTTTAGTTGCCTGCCTCCTCGACCGTCCCGGATGGGATACCACTAGGGGCAACTACAAGTTGTGTGATAACATACTTTTTTTCCAGATCAAAGATCAGTCGTCTTCACACGAGGCACTTTTGTTCAGATTGCCCCTAGCAGATGTATCAGAGGGGACAGACAGTTGTACAGTGTTACAGACATTGTCACTTACCATCTACCATAGGGTCACCTCTTCCTTGCCAGGCTTTGACATAAGCCCATTGAGACAGTTGCCTAGTCTTGTTTTGATTGAGGCTATCACAGTATATTGCTGGTTTACTATGTTGCCCGGATTCAGCAGAGATCCAGTCCAGCGATAGCTTCAGTAGCAGCAGGTATTGCATTTGATGATTATCGCTCATGTTGTAGATTAGACTTCTTTATACTTGTTAGTACACTAACTTTGCATGAGATGATATATTTGGTGATCTAGCTATTGTATGATGTGATTGGGCCCTTGATGATGTTAGTCCACCCCTCTTGTTAGACTTATGTATATGCACGTTGGGTCATGTCCCCTACACTTGGCATAGACTTGGTCACTTAGTCCCTCTCGGTCGCTGACTTTAGATCCACTCTCACTTTCGCCATCCATCCGACTCATCCATGATACTTGTTCCTGACTTGGATTCTGATTTGTTATCTCGAGGACCCCTTCACCACTGATCTCTGAGTTCGCCATGACTCCCCGTTTATTGTGCCTCAGCTCTTTAGTGTGTGAGATACACTTTTAGACCTGGGATTTGCTCCTGTCGGTTGCCCCTGATGTTGCAATGCAGTTAGGATTGTGTAGCCTCACCGGGTGTTCCCCGTTGGTCATCGAAGCATGTATTGCTCACCCCCATTACTTTGCAGTATGAGCACCATGATTATATCTGTTGAGATATGTATGTAGCCCAAAAGGGCCTTGATGTAAATTGAAGAAATGAAGAAATATAAAGCAAGCCAAAAAGGCTTTTTGTAAATGTAAATCTAGCCAAAAAAGGGCTAAGTATGAAACTCATTGTAAAATCCATGCAATGTGTTTATAAACACACATGGACACAGGTCAGCCATACATGTCAGCATTTGTAGTGGTTATTCCTCACTTAGTCCTGCGGGGCAAGGAGGTGAGAGGGAGCAAGGGACAAGCTCAAGATTGTCCCCCAGAGTCTCAAGTTACGGTTTGTCGGACACCCAGTTTGGCGGCTCTAGAAAAGAACCTCACAGAGTCTTCAGGCACGGATGTGAGTTGTGAGATACTTGTCAGATGGCCAGTGGCGGTTTCCCTGCACTATACCCATTTGTGAGGCACCGCCTTCCCCGTGTTTTTGTCATGGCATACTTATCTCAGTGGACCCCGCTTTCTCGAGTTGTCCAAAGGGTCACATGATCTTTATCCTTGTCTTCCTGTGTCCTTCGCCTTGTTGTCTGCATCACCTAAAGTAAGCAAAGTGGTCAATTCTATAAGATGTGCATAGCATTTTAATCCTTTGGAGGTGGTGGGCCCACCTCACCCGGGCCTTGTATTATCTCGGGATTTAATGTATTTTTCTTTTGATCACCATGTTATCATCATATTGCTTAGTAATGTACTAACTTGTATAATTGAGCCTTGTCACTCCATATTTGCATACAGGTATTCAGCTAGCACTACTGTTGACCAATTTTGACTTGGTCAAACTGGTTGACCAGGCCAAAAATGGGCCCAAAAAAATGTTGCGATAGGTATTTTGCTTGTTTGTTCTCTTTTCATCTTCGCCTCCACACTTAAACTCTGATTGGCTGATTTTTGTTTCTATTCACATAATTATTGTAGTCAACACATTTTTTTGTCTTACTCACCACTTCCCCTCCACGACATTCCACCTTTGGTAAACAAGGTATTTAGTTCACCTGGGGACTCCACCCCGCAGCTCCATTGGAGGCCGAACCCATCCGTACAACTTACGCAACCTTAATCGTCCTGACACTACATAGCACGCCTATCACATACGTCAGACGAAACCCTAGTGAGCACTCCCCCAACTCATTTTGGCAGGCGGTCAATTCTGCAGCCTTACCTTCTGTGGTAGTGCCACCCCCTTCCATAGCTCCCAACCCACCGCTAAACAACAACCAAATGGCCAACCCCAATCCTGGTCCACGTTCCTTTGGCCATATGGCTAGAGCTTCACCCTTAAGCTTCGCTCAAATTCAGGATGCTCCCCACGATATGCCAGACGAGTATTTTGAAAAGATTCTGAAGTTTAGTGGGAGCACAGCCATCACAATTGGAGGTCACGTCGAGTTTGTGTGGCAACACATGGAGGCCTATGGGGCCATCGACGAAGATGTTTTCATGAGAGGTCTTTTTATGTCACTTGAGGGCGATGCTCGCAAGTGGTTTGATCGACTAGCTGCCGGATTAGCCACTGGTTATGATGATTTCGTAACCAAACTCAACGGTCAGTGGTCGGTCAAACTGGATGGCAAGTATTTACTTAGCCAGCTATCAGGAATTAAGAAAAAGGAGAATGAAACCACTCACGAATTCAACATCAGGTTTGATAAAGTGGTGGCCCAGATACCTGAAACCATTCGCCCAACGGACCCCGCTATCCTGATACACTATCTAGACTCATTTGAAGGATGGCTAGGGTTCCACCTTAAAGACAAAGAGTCGGTTATTCTTAAGATCGCCCAGGACAATGCCCGCAAAGCTGAAGCTAACGCTGTGTCCATGGGAAAACAAAACTTCTTCGACCTTCATGCTCCTTCCTCATCACACACTGATTCCTGTGCCCACAAGGGCAAAGAGCCTGTAAAAGAAAACACAGAATTAGGGAACACTGAAGATATGAAGGAAACGATTAAAACCCTCACCCTTCTAACAAGAAACCTGGCCAAAAACAGGGACTCGGATAGATACAAAGCTCCATATGGCCCCAAACCATATTGGAACCAAAACAGGAGACCCACCACCGAAGAGACCAAGAGACCTTCTGCAGCTCCCGAGACCCCTGACACTACAGCCATTCATTGGTGCGAAAAATGTGAAGATGAGCACCCCGAGGTTGAGTGTAACTATGTCGAGCCCGAAGAACTCATAGAAAACATCAACTTCATTGATGACACACCTTTCGACCTAGATTTTGGGCGGATCCTCATTGAGGAGGACGAGGAAGAAGATGTTGACGAAGTAGGCCCCTCTTGTCTGTCGGTTCACCTTGTTGTCAATGATCCTCAGCGAATCAAGATCTATAGGAGACACAAGGATGAGCCCAGGCCCGAACCTTTCACGGAGAGGCACCAGGCTCCCCAACTGGACCTCGGTCCTAGCCCTCATCTTTCTCACGGGCCCTTTGGGCAGAGCATAGATTTGGAGAAGGAGTTAGCAAATATCACGCAGAGCATCCCCATGACTAAACTAGTCAAGCTCCCTTCAATCCAAAGTCAGATTGTTGATTTTCTGGATAGCATCCCGGTAGAGAGGAACCTATCAGATACCTCTGCAAACATCTCTTGTTCCTTAGATACCACACACGATGAGGAGACCAACACGGAGGATCACCCAGTATCTATTCACACTGCTATTTACGAGAGAAAGAATGGGGATCATCAGCCTTTCTACCTGACTCTCCGTATACAGGACATGCTGTTGCACAACTGCATGCTAGACTCAGGGGCCTCTATGAACGTCATGTCGTTACAGATCATGAGGCTATGGGCCTGTAGGTCACCTGCCCTTACAGAAATGTTTGTGGGATGGATTCCAAACAAGTTTCGGCCCACGGCCTGATCAAGAACTTGAGGGCGGACCTTTTCTCATGCCTAGACATCTCCACACTTATGGACGTGGTGGTGATTGACCTTCTGCCAGTCTACGATATGCTTCTATCTATAAAATGAGCTGTCGGCTTGGGAGGGCATCTTCAGATGGATCTATCTTACGCCTCCATCCCTGACCCTAATGGGGTCTTGGTGAGAGTGTACCGGGAGCCCTTTTACGAGGGACACATTGAGGGCATGGAGGTTGCCGTGCGGAGGACATACGGGGGATGTGAGCCGAGCCAGGATGGAGTGTTTATGGCCTTCGGTGATGAGAGGGAGGATATTGATGACGAGGCCGAGTTGGGACATCCTTTTGGCAGATGGCTCTCCACCCCCACATTTCACTCACCTCATGAGGATTCTGAAGGAGAGGGCATGCAGGAACTCAGCCATGAACACCCTGAGAACGAGCTGACATCTCCTCCTGAGGGGCATGAGCCTATGGAGTTACGAGAGGAATTCCCCACGGATCACTCTTATCCTTCGAGCCTCCGGCAACAATTGGCTTAGCTGTACTTAGACAATTATGCTACCACGGAGATTGACGGGTCAGAGTTCTCTCTGCCTAATGAGTTGAGGGAAATCACACGCAATTTTCCTCCTTATAATGTGGAAGACCATGAGATGGAGGAGTGTGGCGAAGACACTCCCCCTTCCCTAGAGGAATGGGAAGTGAGGGGAATCCCTCCCCCGGAGGAAAAAAGTTTTAGGACTATCTCTGAGATGCTGGCCATAATGAATGATAACATTGCTAGGAAGGCCAGAGGACTTCACCCGCACTATTGGTGGGAGGATCCGTCGTCCCAAGAGCCACCGGATAGGGAGAGCGATGCTTCAAACCAAATCTATTTTCAGGAATTCTCCCTCCCCACCGAATTCACGGGAGAGTTTGAGCCATTGCCCTTCATCCATCACTCAGGTATGATCTCAAGATAAATTTCTCATTCCATGATCTATCCATTTGTCTAAGTCTTTAAAACCCTCATTTTACAAATTTTTAGATCTACTTGGATCTAGCAAGCTTTTGGGTAAGATATTGAAAACCCACCTCTATAGCATCCACAACAATTCGTATCTATAGTTTGGTGTGGATTGGCTTCCATTTGACCCCTTTCCCAAGGCACATTAGCCTCTCCAAGAGAGGTCGCACTTCCTGAGAGAGAGGGTTTGCTAGGTTCCAAGATCTGGGTAGGTGAGATCCCGCTTGATTTGAATTCCTCTCATTCGATAACCTACCCCTAGTATCTCACTTCTTTGATTTTTTCCTTGTGGACCCCATTCCTTATTTTGAGGGTTGTGCCCCACTTGGGTCATTGAGTGAGCTACTTTCAATCTCAGATCTACTGAGATCTAGCCATTGGATGACCTTGATCTTCAAACCCACCTTGTTTTGCACTTCAACAACCTCGATCTATATTTTGGTGGACATCCGACTCCATTTGGCCCAATTTCCAAGACACTTATCCTTCTCCAAGCCCTCACGACTTTCCTGGGTTGTTAGATTTCCTTGTGGGTTGATCTCTGTCCGGTTGCTTGCACACTTAGATATTGTCATATCCTTTCATCAAGCATAGCTAGAAATCCCTAATTGTCAGATCTCTGATTTGGGACACTTTCCCTGTTTTAAGGGTCACGTTTCCCAAGGCAGTTGATTTTGACCATTTGAAACTAGCTTTGAATCCTGGAATCATACTTAATCCTAGAATCACTGTGTGTCATCTTTCTTTATCATATCACATCTTTCCTAAGCCTCCACAGTGGTCCTAACTCCTAAATTCTAGGGTTCCATATGATAATTTTTCAGTGCAGCTGCGAGACCCATTCGCAAAGAGAATGGTACCCTAGTAAGTTAAATAGGGTTCCTGGTCAAGTTAACTAGGCAGAGTGATGTGTATGACCCTAGAAGGTACCCTAGGGCCCCCAGCTGTCTCCTGGGGTTCTTGGTCTAGGACCAAGCAGATTGATGCCATGGCAAAGTCCCTAGCATGTGGCTAGGGCCCCTATTTGTCTCTAGGGTATTCTGGTCTAGAATCAGACGGTTTCTTGGTCATGATGACCAAGCAGATCCTGCAGGTTGAGACAGAGACTTCCTAGGTCCTGCAGAAGGTTGATCAACATTCAGCCTAGGACTGAATGCTCAGCTTGAGGCTGAGGACCATTCTCTGGGAGAATGGAGATCCTAGTCATGGACCAGATGGTTGATCAACATGTCCCAGTCTAGGACTGAGGTTCAGCCTTGAGCTGAAAGCCATTCATTGAGAATGGAAGATATTGTTGTCCCTTCTCCTAATCGGTTATTGCTAGGTTGCTTCTCAAGGGACTGGCCACCCCTTGACGATGTCCCTAGTATCTAACTCTTAGGAGCAGTATTAAGGACAAAAGGATTGCACCATCCGTTTGGATCTTCTCCCTTATATAGTGATGACAAAAATATATAAACTATGTATCTTAAGAGAGAGAAAAGTATTTGGTCTTGTTGGTTCTATTTGATTTCTTGTCCACTTTGATCTTGTGGTTGTTGACCCATGGTCCTATTCTTACTTGGTCCTAGCACTCTCACTTGTGTGCACCTTTGACTATGTTGACTCCTACTTTATGGAGTATTTTTTACATAAAGATTTATTAAAGACCATTGGACCATGTATTATTATGTTTTGTTATAGGGCCTTGTCCCACTTATGTTTTTGGTCTTTTTACTTTATGTTGGACCTTTGATTTTTCACTTTATGATAAATTCATTAAATATTTATTTTAGTCTTATTAATAAAATCCTTATGATTTTATTAATAAAGACTTTATGAGTTTATTAATAAAGTTTTTTTTTATTTTAAAGTCTTATCTTTTTTTTATTTTAAAATCCTTGGACCATTGGTACCCTACTTTTATTTTATTTATTATTTATTTATTTCTTATTATTCTTTTTTTAATCCTAAGTTTTTATTATTATTTTATTCCTAAGTTTGCTAACTCTAAAACTCTATATAAAAAGACTATGCTCTCACATATCTTCCTGTGCGCTCTTCTTGGGTATATTTCTCGGTCTGTTTTCCACGAGTAATTTTAGCGCTGCATTTATTTGTCACTTGTTGATTCGGCTGTCTCTCTCCACGGGTTTTCCTTCACGACTTTCTCTCTACGAGTGTGATTCCTTCACGGGTTTCTCTCACAGCCTCACGGATTTCTCCTTCACGGGTTTCTCTCACAGCCTCACGGATTTCTCCTTCACGGGTTTCCCTCACAGCTTTACCCTCACGGGTTTCTCCTTCACGGCTGTCTCTCCACAGGGTTTCCCTTCACAACTGTTTTTCTCCTTCACGGCTGTCTCTCCACAGGGTTTCCCTTCACAGTTGTTCTTCTCCTCCATGGCTTTATCTTCACGGGCTTCTCCTTCACAGTTGTCTCTCCACAGAGTTTCCCTTCACAGCTTTATCTTCACGGTTATCACTTCACGGCTGTCTCTCCTTCACGAATGTCTCTCTTCATGGCTGTAGCATTTAACTGTCTATAGCATTTGATTGTCTCTCGACTTCTCTATTTTTGTTGTAGCATTAATTGTCTTACAGCTTCTCTTGACTGTCTCTTGGTTTCTTTATTTTGGCTGTAGCATTTGATTGACTCACAGTTTCTACATCCTGGCTGTAGCATTCAGCAGTCTCACAGTTTCTCTATTCTGCCTGTAGAATTCAGCAATCATCATTATAATTGAACTCTAAGTGAGTGTTTGCTTACATGCTTGACCTTTGTAGTCTGCAGCACCTGTGTGTCTTTCTTACTACTGTCATTTTAATTGAGGAACTTGAGGTCTGTTTTATTCTATTTGAACCTTCTCTCTCTTAAGGTACGTATATGGTTTATCTAGTTTGACTTGTCCTTTCAGTGACAAGATCAAAACTATCTGAGTATAACGCTGATCCAAATATTGGTTATAATTCGTTAATGCTACTTCTCATGTACATGACATTTGAAATTTAGTTTACTATTCATGTCACTTGAAATTTATTTTATATATTGTGCATTTGATGATTCTCGAGGACCAACTCTAATGCAGTGACCAAATGGAGCATTAAGTTGAAAGAGATGAAAATTATATTACTTCTGTTTTAAATTCAGCTTAAAGTCAATTAAGTTATGCAATTGTTTACATATTCTTGTGTCAAGTTTTTATATATGCGATAAAACGTACATAACCTGGAATTTCAACACCATACCTGTCACCCTACGTATTTCATTAGATTGATTTGATTATTTCATTAGATTGATTTGATTTGGTGATTAGGTTGATCTCTCCTATTGGGAGTAGATCTGGGTCTCCCCCTTGCTATCTTGGATTTGATAGCTAAATCGAAGAGTGCCTTGGTTGGCGTGACAACCATCCATTTGGGAACTAGGGCTCTCTTGGTTCATCACTCTAGTTGCCTGACCCCTCTACCATCCACCTTGGATCCAACTGTAGGGGCAACTACAAGATTGGTGATAACAATACCATTTCCATCTAACAGTTCTTCTGTAGGTTGAAGTGTTATGTAGCTTCTGTTAGTCTCTCTACCATGCAATTCCGATATCAAGGATTCTCAATAAGGTCTAATGCATCAAAAAATTCCATTGTGTCCCATATTGCATTCCTATATCTCTTAAGTCTTTGACATTTGCATGCATACTTGCTCTTTACTTGGAGAATTATTAAGTCTGAGTTTCCCTTTATACTAAGCAGTTTGATTCCCATGTCCTAAGAAATTTCCAGTCCTAGAAGTAATGCCTCATATTCAACTACATTGTTGGTTGCCTCAAACTCTAACCTATAAGCAAAGTTGAAAGTTTGCCCACTAGGTGAGGTGATGAAAACACCCGCCCCTTTTCCTGCTCTAGAGTGTGCTCCATCAAAATTCATTCTCCATATCTCACTAACTTTCTCATCTTTTATTTGTTCTTTTACAGGGGCTAGAAAGTTGGAGTAAATTGCATAATTTTCATTGTTATCAATGTTGTATACATATTCATTTTTCAAATTCTTAGGATCCTCAACATAATATTTATTTTCTTTTTCTGTATGCAATTTAACTAGAGAGTTTTCTGATGCAGGTACCGTGGCATAAATCCAATCCATTTGGATGGAGCCCCCTAGATCAGCAGCCCACCTTCTACAGAGGAGCATACCCCACTTGTCTGGTACATCAATCACTACGACATCCATGGTGATATGGACATCTGGGTACTTGGCCAATTTCAAAGGTAGATTCAAAATAATGCCAATTACATCAACTTCTCTAGAATCCATGGCACAAACATTTCCATATGGGCTAGTGATCTTTAAATTCAGCTTTTCCATGATCTTTCTGGTCATGATATTTGAGGAGGCCCTAGAGTCCAACATACAGTTGTGTAGAAGAAGACCATTTATTATCAATGATACATAAAATGGCGGGTGATCTTCTTTACTTGAGTCCATAGTATGCAAAACTACTGAGGGATCTACCTCATCAATTTTCTTTTGAAAAGGGGTTCTTTTCTTAGGCTATTCTTGATTTATCTCTGGTGGAGGATCAATTACATTCATTAATTTCTCCCTCTGGTGAGGGATCTTAAGGGCTTCTATGACAAGCATAGAAACTTTTGCATTCTCAAACCATTTGCCTAAATCAAGATCAACAGGAACAGGGTTAGGATTATGTGGAGTTATTACCTTTGGTACATACTGTTGTTTGGCCTTGGGGGCTCCAGCATAATATCGTCTCTGATAGGTAAGTCCTTTGAACTTAGGCATCTCTTTGCTCTACTCCGGAGTAAGCATGTCACCATAAGCATTAGCTTATCTATCCTTTTCTTGGGAATGCTCTCTAGTGCATGATCTCCATCGCAGCGCATGTTCTCCTTTTCAACTTGTGGTCTTAAACTCTCAACTCGTGGTCTCAGCCTTTAGGTCGTGTTCTTCTCCTCGGATTCACAGCTCGCGATCTCCACTCTCGAGGGAAACACAGATGCGAGTCGCCTTCTCAAAGACCGGGTTTCCCTCCAAAATGCCAAGTGGTGGTCAACACATGCCAGATTTTTTGGGGCAGGCCACAGACTCACGAGTCCGACAAGTTTGAGCCGAGTCTGCTGCGAGTATGCCGAGTCCTGAGTATGGCCGATGAGTTTGACGTGGTTACCCAGTTGGCCAATGACTCGGCAAGACTCACGAATTTGTTGTGAGTGTGACTACACTGCTCTAGAGTATTCTCCTAATAACAAACCCTAAGGAAGGCCAAACCTTTCATTAAAAAACTCATGCTAGACCAACTTATTACAGAATCCCCGCAGGGTCTAGACATGCAAATTATTACAAAGGGAAAAATATTTTTCTTGATGAACACTGAACTCTGGCAAGTGAACAATAACATTGTTCAATTCTTCTGTGGTCCACAAGTTGTCCACCATGGTGCAACCTCAGTGGACAACACAACCAAAAATAAGAAACCCTTCACAAAAGATGTCATTGTTTGTCTCACTCTGTGCTTGATCCAAAACATTATTAAACTTTGATTCCCCCATAAAACTGCTTCTCATGTCATGGCCCCTCCCTTTTTTATAAGAATTTTAAATCTTTTCTTCACCATGGCTGTAATATTCAAATCTGAACCAACGTACCAATATTTGTACTCTGTTCCGGAGATTCTCCTCTTTCATGTGTCCACTACATTTTTCCCTGACTGCAAAATATGCTACATGTGTGATCTTCAATTTGTTCAAATTTATGATACTTGGAATCGCATATCAGTTGTTCACATTCTTTATTGCTCCCTAGACTACTGTCTACCAATCTTTATGCTCTTTAATCGAGGGTTTCCAATAGTCATGTTGCTATAGTAGATCTCACTTAGAAAGGCTCCTTTAAAACATACAGTTTGCCCAGAATTCCAAAAAAGAGAGTTCAGAATCATTGATTTACTACACCCAAGGTCATCATGATAAAAACACAGAATCATGAACCAACAACTTGATCATGAATATGTCACCCCTTAAGAGTGTGATCAAGATCATATGTGGACACCCATAAAAAATGGAGGGGTAACAAGCCGGATCGAAAGTAGAAGCAAAGACTGCAACTGCATCCGCTGTTTGATATTTTTCTCTCGAAATTGCTTGTAAGGATAAAGCATGAAAATATTCTATGGCTAATTTGACTGCATCCTTGTACCTTTTCAATTGCAGCTTTTTAGCAGAAAATTTTCCTTTGACTTGGCATACAATGAGGTCAGAATCGCCAAAAACATGTAACAATTTTATACCATAATCCTTTGCAAAATTGAAACCAAGCAGAAGAGATTCATATTCAGTAGTATTTTTAGTACCATTAAATTCTAATCAAAATGAAAAACAATGCTCTTCATGATTAGGGTAGATCAATACAATACCTGCACCCATACCTGCTTGGGACATAGCCTCGTTGAAATGTATGGTCCAAAACTTGTCGGCCTCCATCTAGGGAGAAACCTCTGTAGCAAACACTGCGTAGGACCTAATGTCATTCTCGCAAACATACTCATTTTCTGGCTTTGCAAGATCTTCCCATACCTGCTTGAGACATAGCCTCATTGAAATGCATGGTCCAAAACCTGTCGGCCTCCTTATGGGGAGCAACCTCTATAGCAAACACTGCATAGGACCTGATGTCATTCTCGCAAACATACTCATTTTCTGGATTTGCAGGATCTTCCACATGGTGCTTCCTCATCGTCTCTCTTTGTAAAGTTATGTAATTGCCTTCAAGTGTGGGGACTGTAGCATATGACAAATCCATTTGCAAGCTTCCTCCCATATCTGAGCCAAATTTTCTTGATAGGAGCATACCCCAAGATTCTAGTAGGTCAATGACCACTGTGTCCATCTTTATCATGATGTTGGGGTGCACTACTAATCAAATCGGAACATCAACCACAACTCCACAGACCTTTACTTCCCGGGAATCCATAGCACAAATATACCTGTAAGATCTTGAAATCTTCAACCCTAACTTTTTCATCACAGCTAGAGGGATAACATTAGTAGATGCACCAGAGTCTAACATACAATTATGTAAAACTAAATTAACAATGCATAAAGAAATAAATAAAGGTTTGTGTCCATGATTCTTATTCTCAGTTGGCAACATATTGGACAAGATGATTGGAGTATCCTCTTCTTCTTCAGTCTGGTTGACCACTGGTTGCTTGTCCTAGATTCTCTCTTGAAGGTGGAAGTGTTCAATGATTTTTCCTCTTACTGCAAGAATCTTTGCTAACTCTGACAATGGGACTGAAACCTTCATAGAGCTAAGAGTACTTGTGATGTCAATATTCAAAGGCTCATCAATAACCAAATCAATAGGATTTTTACCTGCACTCACTAGTGGCGGGAGAGGAGCATTTGGTCTTTCTGTACTTGCTAGAGGAAGACTCATTCGCCTCTGATAAGTATCACCTGAATTTTTGTTTTCATACCACTTCTTGATTTTCTCTCGAGGAGGCATCTCCCCAAGAAGCTTGTTTACCTTTTCCGCATCGATGGAGCCTTTCTTGACTTCTTGCATATGCTCGTTAGACAAACTAAATTTCTTTCTTTCAAATAGATTACATACTTCAGAGTCATCTTCTTCAAAATGGATGCTTTTTTTAATATATTCCATGTAATAAGCGCAAGTTCATTTGTCATGGAAGCTGCGACATGCCTTACAGTAGTATGGAAAATCACTTACCACACTCGTTGGTTCGAAGGATAATCGAGGCCTTTGCTATTGAGGAGGACCCTTGTTGAAGTTCTTCGAAGGAAATCTAGGTTGGCTGGGTTGGCTGGGTTGTTGATTTCTTTCTAGCTGCACAATTCGGTTCTGCATGGTAGTATTTTGCTGTGACATATCAACTATTAATTGCCTCATCTATTCAATTAGTATATTCATCGGATCAGGCCCATCATTGGATGAAGAAGAAGCTTTGTTCTTTCGTTCCGGTTTAGCTCTTGAATGTCCTGATGTATTGGGTCTTCCAACAGCCTTCCTACTGTCATTTAGAATTCTTACCTTCTTTTTCGCAGATGCAAGGTCCTGAGGCCTATCCAAATTCAGGTGAAACATAAAGTCACCCGGGAATGCTTTCAAGTAATATGACAAGATCATCGGATCGGGAGGCTTGCAATCTGCAAGAAACTCTTTAACAATTCTATAAAAGCTGAGATCAAACTTGTCAATTGTCTCATTCTCACTCCTTTTTATAGTCATTAGAGCATTATTCAACAACATAGGATCCTTCTTTTCTTGCCACCTATTGAAGAACTTCTTTTTCAAATCATCATAAATATATATACTTGGAGCAAGCAAATACTTAAACAAGAAAAGACAAGAAACTCTCTGTTGTCTTTGAACTTCAATATGGTATTAGGGTAACCAACAATGGTAGAGAAATCAAAAGCGGGAAAGGCATGATTACTTGAATATTAGGATCAACAAATAGCTTGCTTATATCACGTAAAGTATCGAAGGTTTGTTGATCACTTACCAACTTCTCCTGAACATGATCTTTCCTTGTAAGCAATATATGACTAAGATCAGGGAGAAGTGTACCGTTGAAGTTAGTCATTGTTGAGTACCACTTTGAATTATGTCATGGAGTCGCCAGGAGATACCTGCAAAGTCAAACTAAACAAATTTTGCCAAGGTAAGGAACAAGGAGCGTACCTGGTTTAATGAACTAAGTTATTGGTGGAGTCGCAAAATAAACCTATCAAGTTAGTCCTTACAAAACTATAGATATATTGATAACGAGGACGTACCTTAAGATTCCTCAAAGTGTCGTTCTTGCATGGAATAATCATCTCAATTTATCTTGAGGTCCCCGACAACGGAGCCAAAAATGTTACCGGATGAACTATCAAGGCTAGTGTTCAATAGAAAAATGTAGGGAAAATGTGACCATTGTCACCTCAGTCACACTTCTGACTTCTTAGGAGTGCCATAACCTCCAAGGGGAGATCCCTCTAGATGCTCTGCAAGACACTTAGGAAAAAAGACTATGTCTTCTATACGATGATGTTAGTGACCTCAAAACAGACCTCATGCCAAAAACTTGCCTCAATTTTTATTCCATTTTTTAATCCTCCTGAAAACCCTGAAACTGCCCATAACTGACTTCTAGATGCCTGCGTTGTCAAACTGACCATGCCATCATGTCCGGAAGGTGGTTAATATGATTATAACAAGTGGCTGGACCACCCCCTTCCCCTGTAACGTCCTAGGCAACGACTAGCCTCCAAGGCTCTGGTTGGATAGGCCACATCAGCATGGCCAATTTGGTCAACAGGTGGAAAAATTCCAATAACATGCCCAGGAGTGCCTGAAATTGATAGATAAGTGTTTCAATGGATCCAAAAGACCCAAAAACACTAGGGATGAGTACTCATACATCTCATGATAACCTGTAGGATCATCTGTAGGGTCCACCATACCCGAACAATGTAAAAATATCATGATTTGGAAATAATAATAAGATGACAAACTGCATCAATCATCCTCTGAATCCTATGTCCATTATATGGAATCATCGAAAAAGTATATGGAAGACCATATATCATCATCATACATCAAGTGGTCCATCTCATCAGGGATCCCAAAGTTGAGCTTGGTCAAACTAGATTTGATCGATCAAACTGATCAAAATATGACCCTAGCTAAGAAGCCAAGCTGCTGCAAGTGCAAATAGTTAAGACATGCTCTCTAGATAATTTTCATATCTAGACTATAAAGTATTAAGCATTATTTCACTGGCAGTTAATAAATAGTAAATAGGTTAGTTAAGTAATCTACTTCCAAAAAGAATCTCAAGAATATACTTGTTTGTAAACATGATCAAATTACTAGCAAAGGGTGAAGGCTGTAGACACAAGGTTAGTCTAGAAGAGATGACTTGACTGACTTGACATAGTGATACTTTGGATGAAGGACATGGTGTTACACACTTAAGCATGTATTGGAAAAGAGATACACAAGGAATGGTAGTGTCTCACAAATGGGTAAGTTGTTCAGAGAGGTGCTCATTTAACCTTGGCAAAAATTGTCTACTACTAGAACCGCCATGAACTAGGTGCTCGGCTAACCGTAACTTGAGGTTCTAGGGGACACTTAGAATTAGTTGTCCCTTACTCCATCTCACATCGTCACCTGCAGGCTCAATGAGGAAAGTTTCACATATAAGGTCAACAGTCTTTAGATTTCGCATACATTTAGCCACTACTTTTTAGGACCTTTTCATTTGATTTCATTTCATGGCCAGTGTCACCATCTATTTTGTACAATAGCTGAATTTCTTGTGAGCCGCATGTTTCATGAACATGGTCAATGTTCATCATCAGTGTTCAGAAGTTCAGAAGTCATTTTCAGGGCAATTTTGCCCCATTTGTAATAACTACATGTTCATACCCCCATGGGGAAAATGTAAAAAGTTGGTCTAAACGGGGTCCTTTTATAAAAAACTCGGCTATCCTTATGTTTAAATGTCATGGGGATACTCTAGAGTGTTTTTCCTTGGGAATTATGCATTGCACTTTAGTCGTGTATAATTTTTGAGTTTTTCACTCACACCTCCAAAGCTGGAGTATTTTCCATGGTGGTCAAAATCTAAGATGGTTATTAAGTCTTGTGTCTAGGATTTTTTACGTGTTATCCATCTCGATTGAGTCGTATGAACATGCACCAGGTCTCCTAGGAGTTTCATTTCATTCCGAGAAAAATAATGTTTTTTTCCGTAATTTAGACCATTTTTTAATAGTTTAAATGGAAAATTTCAAATTGTGATAAAAACCTCGTCTGGAGGTGGTTTTTGGTGTGGGGAGGCTCATTTTGACGCTCAGAGTGTCCTCTTTACCCTAGCACCCACTTTTTTCAGGTTCAGGGCGATTGTGTCACCTTTGGGAGCAGTTTTGCTAAAGATGCTACAAACAACACTTTAAATGCTAAAAAAAAAGAAATTGCACTAAGTCCAAAAAATAAAAAAAAATTGATTTTATAAACTATGTAAGAGGATGGTTAAATGTTTTAATAAGGAGGGCGAATACTTCCAAGTGCTAAAGCGTCACTTTTCATTGGAGTAAAAGTCAAAAGTTGGAATATTTTATTTGGGTGTGCGCCCTCCCTCCTTCACGTGAAGAAGGTGTCACTCCATGCAAGTGCGAGTTGGTGGGCGAGGGTCTCGAGATATGGTGGGTGATTGCTACATTAGAGAGGGGCGCCCCTCTTGTGAGGTGGCTACCACCTCTACGAATCTCAATAACCAAAGTATCATTCACACCAACCAAGCATTAGACTTCACGCCAAGCCTCACGTGAACCTACTTCATGCGCCAACCCTCCTTGATTAGCTCATGCGCATACCTCAACCCTAACTCCTTCATGCAATTCGTATGGCTCTCTTGCTCTCTCTAACTTGTATAAATAAGAGCTCTTTGCTCTCATTCTAGATTTGCAAGAGAACTTTGCTCAAATTGTAATGTGTTTAGTGATTAATTGAAAATAAAAGTGAAGACTTTGGAGGTCCATGTATTATCATTTGTTGTGATGAATTCATCTTTTGTGTTGAGGTGACATCTCTCTAAACCCATATCTCTTTATGCAAGTGTTTTAAGTCATTGCTAGCTTAGGAAGGCTATCACTCTAGCACGCAAGATTAGCCATTTGTTGTCTTCAATTTGGTTATTTATGCAAAATTTCTCAAGATCCGAATGAACAAGAAGTAGTAATTTATACCAATGTTGATTTGATTTTGTTTTATCTAGCATTCTAGTACTTGATATCACTTTTGTTTGAGGTTTGTGGTGCTTTCAAGGTTCATCGAAGGTGAAAACAAGTGTGAGCTCAGCTGCATCTATCTTGGCTTCACAATCAAGAGTTCTTTTTTCTAACATCACCTGTTTTGCAGGATCTACAAGCTCTTCTATTCTTAATCCAAAACTGAGCTACAAGGAGCTTTCTCTCTCTCACCCATCAATTTTTAAAAGGAACAAACTCAACTCTTTGGTCACTTGGTTACTGGTTACTGTTTACAAAAGCCTTTGATCTCCAAGACTATCTTCCTAGCTTTTGTTCTACTTTTTGTTCTCCTTGTCTTTTGTCGCTTTCGCTCCTCCTCCTTTCGTCTTTGATTTTCTCCTCACTTCCAACTTTCTTCTTGGCTGCCCTCTCTTTTCTTCTTGTTCGCTACCATCTTTCCTATCTTTTACTTCGCTGCCCTGTTTTCCTTTTATTGGCTTCCTTCTATCTTTTTTTCTTCTTACTCCTTGTTGCTTGTTTTTCTTACTCTCTCCTTGCTTTTTCTGCTTCCCTATCCTCTCTTCTCTTTGGCTGCTACCTTTTCTCCTTTAGCTTGTTGCTGCCCTACCTTTTCTTCTCTTGTTGCTGCCCTACCTTCTCTTTTTGGCTGCCCTACCTTTTCTTCTCTTGTTGCTGCCCTACCTTTCTCTCTTTGGCTGCCTTTTCTTTTCTTTGTTGGTTGTCCCCTCTTCCTTGTTTCTTTTCTTCTTTGATCTCTTTTTTCTTTTTTGTTTATAGCGTTGTTTTAGTATGCATCTTGTTTGTTTTTCTTGTAACTTAGATTTAACTTAGTTTCATCTAGTTCATATTAAAGTTAGTCTTAGATCTTAGTTACTTGCACTTTAGTTTTCTTTCTAGATCTTGGTTCTTTTTTTATTTATTTACTAATCCATTAACTAGTTTGTGTTTGAAGCTCTTATTTTCAGGTAAACAAGAAGATCTAAGCAAAGCAAAAAGCCTAAAGGCTAAACCAAAGAGAGCAAGCAAACAAACAAAGAAGAAAACCAAAGATAACTTGAAAAGCACTCCCATTCTAGCTCCCTCTTCGTCATCCCTTATTTGTTCTAAGTGCTTTCAAGAGAAGGAGAAACACAAACACATTGTACAAATCTTAATAAAAGAGCAAGTGGGATAAAGGCTCCCACACCCTACTTCCCCCATTTGGGGAAGCTTGTACTTATCCTTTTCTGCAACTTTATTTGTGTTATGCCTGCAAAGTAGACTAGTTTCAATAGTTAGAGTTAGTTTTTATTTTGATAATTGTTAGATCTTTGATAGTTTAGTTTGTCTTTTTCAAGTTGTAGCTTAGTTTCAATTTCATATATAACTTGTTAAAAAGAACCAAAGTCTCTTGGATCTCATTGAAAAGTGGATTAAGAGCACTCTCTATCGGAGAGGTCTACCTTTTTGTCTTAGTTAGATTTCATGCTTTCCATATAAATTGCTAAGTAAAAAGAACAATAAAATCTCTTGAATCTCACTGAAAGGTGGATCAAGAGTGCTCTCTGCCGAAGAGTTCACTTGCATTTTTGTTTTGGTTCTTGCTAACCCCCTTGCTTTCCCGAGTACGGTCTTAAGACTTGAAAGAGACTCTTGGGTAGTGTAGATTTCGTTTTCAGTATTTTTTCATCTCATAAATCTCTTGAATCTCACCATAAGGCGGATCAAGAGTGCTCTCTGTCGGAGAGTTTCTACAATGGTTCTCGTTCACACATCCCCTTCAAATTGGAATTTATTATTTCCTATGCCGCGTATGCTGTACCCAGTTTTGGGATACTCAGAAATGGTATAGGTTCTTTAATTCTCACATTTAATTCTAATTTTAACCTTAATAAAATTCATACCTGCAAAACCAACGAAAACCCGATGTTGATTGTCAATACTCGAAAGTGGGAAAATTGTACTTGGGGACGCTGGATCACTGTACTTAGATCTTGGGGGAACCGTTAGGCTACATCCCTGGTTGGTGTAGTGTTGAACACGCTCTTGGGAATTTGGCAGCCAACATGTCCTTGTACATAGCCACTTAGAGCATTTTCCGAACATATTTCCAGTACCGCAAGGTATATCTTGGAAATTCCCTCACCCATAATAATCAACTCACCATTCAAAATTTACAATAAAATTTACAAAGATCACTTGCAACATGATCTCAAGCACACGAATTCTTGTATTCAACATCCCAAGCACTCAAGACATTGACTCCATAAGGCACTGGTCCTTCAATTTGTTCATTTATTTGCTTAATATCTATCTGGAAGTACTTGTCTTATCTTATAATTTTCATATTATACCGTGGATGCTTTATACTTGAATCACATTGTCATTGGTTGTGTATCTTAAAATATATTTTGCAAGTATATGCTTTGATTCTTTAAATTGTTATTGTAAATTTCATTAAACTCCTGAACAACACCCTTCCACATCACACACACCATCAAAACACTTTAAAATCAAAAGCCTTAGAAACTCTTTGTAGGGTCTACCTCCCTTGGCTTCGTTAGGTGTTTTCCTAAATGGAGGAGTCAGGATCAGGTGACAGCACTTGACTCTTTGCTTGCCCCCAAGGCCACATCTTTCCCACTTGGGAAACAACTTTCGAAATATTTCTGCTGCCGGTGTGCATTCAGTGGACAACAACCAGCAATCTTTAGATTTAGCATACATTTATCCATTGCTTTTTAGGCCTAATATGACCCCTTTGGGATTTCACATGCGCTGATAAGCACAACTAATTGCAGTTCACATACGGGGTGCATTTACATTTCACATTTGAATTTCACTTCAATTTCATAGCCCTTTTCATTGGACAACACAAGATATAACAATAGTTTCCATATGTAGTACAATTTTGCTTCAGGTTTTAGCCAACACAACTCGAGCAACTAGGGGGACTTCCGCAATCTAAACCAAACATCGGGGCAATCGACCAGAATGATAAAGGCATAAAATCCAACTTACCAAAGGCAAGTTTTGTTGCCAACTCAGAGTCGAGACACATTATAAACATGGATGCATGTCCAACACAGAGGTAGAAGCGAGGAGATCCTCAATATCACAAGTCAAGGTGTAAGTTGGGGTGAAAACCAATAAATGGGAAAGACAACTAAATGGATGGATGGAGACAAGTGAGGATGGTGCCTAAGCTATCTGTTCAGAAAGACACTAAATGATCATATGAAGGTAAGGACCAACAAGTATAAAACAAGAGTTTCCAAATATTAGTAGTACAACCAATACATATAATCGATAACCAATTTCATTCCAATTTTAAAACACGACCATATCATAACTACTTTATACCAAGTCAATGCTAATAAAAATGACCTAAACAGCAATGTAATAACATCGATGCACATCATATATATACTGGGTCATCAATCAATATCTGCAATTTGAACCAACTATAACCACTGAGAACATTGTATCTGAAACACTGAGGAATTACACTGCAACTATATGGAATAAAAGGCCACATTGGTCATCAAATATGAGGTCTCAAGGCTCAGCCTTGGCATAAGGTCTACTAACTGTTTGATACAAAGATGCTTTGATGTGTGAGTGATCATAAATAATCCTGCTCATCATAGTTGATCTCACTGAATAAGTGTAAAGAAAAATCTAAAAAATGTGCAGATATCTGCTCTGACAACATGGTAGCCCAACTACTATGTATGTGATAACAGGCCCATAATAGACTTATAGTAGGCTACCTAGTGTATTTTCCACCCTAGTTTCATAAAATTTGCTAAAAATGACTAAAACTGAGCAGAAAACTTCCTTATGAAAGGTGGAATGAGCAAGGGGATCGACATGCCCCATCTAACCCCAACAATGTTGAAAATACCTCAACGTTCTCACCCCATCTAACCCCAACAATGTTGAAAATACCTCAATGTTCCCCCTTAAATAGTTTGTAGGCCTGGTAATCAAAAGGTGACATCATCATGAAAAAAGCCCAAGGAAGGAGGGCGCTATGCTTAAAAGGGACCAGAAGGGGTGTGTCGAGTGACCGAAAGAGGAAGCAAGAGCCTCAAAGTTGGAGAACTGTCACCGGAGTAGAAAACCAGTAGGGGGTAATGTGACCCAATGACCCACCCCTAGGAACCCCAGACACAAACCTTGGGGCTGCAAGACCTATAATGAGGCAGTCAGCAATGCCACTAAGCCATAGTACTCCTAATTGGTCACCACCTTTCAAAAATGTTGGATAACACCCTCTATGGTCCTAAAGAAAATAACGACCCCCTCTCCCTCGGCACATATTTGAAGGTGCGTTGGTACTGGTACCTCGTAACACCAAGCATTTTACAAAAAACCATCATGCTATGTCATTTTATTACAATCTCACATCGAGTATGAACTTGCAAAAAAGAGAAAAAGGAGCCAAAAAAAGACCTACTGGACTTCTGAACTCTAACAATGAACAAGTAGCTTGTTCAATCAATGGCGGCTCAACTGCAAGTCCATCGAAGTGAAACTTGTGGGGTAACACCTACTAGGGGTCCCAATATCAATATCATGAAAGGCAGTCATGGAGTTTTCATCCAAAATGTCATTACCATCACAGGGATACGTTACTGTCAGAACATGAACATCGAACAAAATATACATTGAATTACTAAGAAACCTAACATCAATGAAATGTCCACGACAACAAAAGATAAAGAAAAATAGCAACTCACAGAAACCAAAAAAAAGAGGAGGCGTCGACATAGAAACAGGTACTCAATCAGCAATCAACATGTGGAGACCATTGTTGGTATTAAAGAACACACAAGACCAACTCCACACCAGAAGTATAGAGGTTATAGGTGATTAGTTTGAAGCAACGGACTATTCATACATAAGATTCTAGGTATTCTGTGAACACCTAACAGCCCTTCCCAAATATGTGAAAACTAAGGCTGCACTAAGAGAACAATGTAGGAAGGTCATGATAACGAACAAATACTTCACGGGAAAACATAAAGTCGTGCCATGGAAACCACCACAAATATGTGCCGAAGACAAATTAACCAGGAAGGATATCAAGAGATGGGTCGCAGAAGCATCACAACCCGACAAAAACCTTATACCATAGTTAAAATTCTATTATCCCACGGGCATATTGAACAAAAAGTATACGAACTGAATTTCAATTGGTAGAAGCAACAATACAAGGAAGAAGCACTAAGAAGAACATGAAGACCAGCATGCCAAGGATTCGCACAGAAAAGCCCAAACTTTCCTTAGAGTAGAATCGACATACTGGAGTTGACAGGGATCCACAACTACATCGAGGAATTTTCCCTAGGACCCGACGGATCAAAGGAAGATGCAACTAGACCAAAAAGAAGAAAATCCATCACAAAAAGACAGAAGTGGACCAAAGCAATTAGCCGAAAAGTATGTAAATGATTTGCTTCACAAAAACGTTGAAGCTATAAAACACAACACCTTCCAACAGTCACAACGAAGGGAACTCGAAAACAAAAGAAGCAAACATGATGAAAAAGGGAAGAAGCCATGGACACGACCAAGAAAGGAATGACAGGTATGAAGTCGATAAGATTGGAAACCAAAGGAGGACATCAACGCATAGGAGAAGCAAAGACCTTAGGGAAGCACGGGAAGTAGATAACCCAAGAGGTTATCGCGAGACTATTACAAGAGGATATGGATGAAGAGAACACAGAGGAAGACAACAAAGACATGGAGCAAGCATGCAACTACCTTGATCATGAGCACACAATTTCAACAGAAACAACAGATAAGGAAACATAAAAAACATACCACGTAGGCACCAAAGGAAATGCAACTAAATAGGAAGACAAAAGCAACACAAGACAACTGGCAGACCAGAGCACTAGGGCCTCCAAGGATGACCAAAAACTACGAGAGCATGTAGAAAGTGATTAAGATCAAAAATCTTTGAAATAAAGGTTCTTCAAGATTGATTGGAAAGATTGGGACACGCATCCAGACACATGTTTCCCACACTGAAGGTTTCGATGAGGACATCTAGAGAAAAATCAATTCGGCCAAGGCTCGAAGCAGCAACATACGCCATCAAAAATGCAGCAACAAGAATACACCACAAATCATCGAAACAGGTCGGAGAACTACATACCATAATGCAGGAACTCTAAAAACACATCAACAATTAACATATTACAATGGGAAAGACGAGCATAACTCGAAGAAGGACTCATAAACTATCATAACTGCACAATAATAGGATTAGCTAGGAACCCGAAGCACATCAAGAGGAAAAGATCCTACCAGAGGAATCTCCGATTAAAACAAGACTCAACAAACTAACGGCTCTACAACAACAATTACATCAGGTCGAAAGGCACAAAATTGAAGCATTTCAGGCGATAGCAGTAGATCAAGAAACATCAATATCAACCTATTTAGAAAAGGGAAAGGGTTGGACCAATTAGTGGATCGATGGGACCTGGAAAACGATTAGACTTTGCATAACATGATTTCGAGAAAGAGCTCAAATCCTATGACATCAATAGCATCGGTTGGGAAGAATACCTCTTCTAAGAGATGCTCGATAGGATTTCAATAGTAAGAGAAGCCAAGCTACAAGTAAAATTAGTAGCACAAAAGCTCGAAGCAATTCAAGCTAGCTGCACAAGGACTATGGAACTTGAAACATCATTTCCAACCATCAAGAAGGAAGCAAGGAGACAAGGAGATGTGGCAAACAAGTTCAAACACACTGGAACAAGGCACAGGGCACGCCACAAGCAGAGAGCAGTACTGCAACCAAAGACACAGAACTCGATTAAAGTGCACCAAGAGAATCTGTTAACAGTCATAGTGGTAGCACTCGAAGAGCCCAAGAAGATGCAAAAACTCGCCGAAACAACAAAATCAACACCACCGCATCGAGCAAGCATGAAGGAATATCTGGGAGGATACCAAATGTTACACGTTCGGATAGTGATGGGGCTAGAAACCCCCAACCATGGTCAAAGTAACCCCATCGAGGGAGGAGCAAGCATAGAGGTAGGGATTTGGGTTATCACGATAACCCAACAAGTCCATACATTGTATATATAAGTAGAAGGGTTAACAGATAGGAAGAGATAGAATTTAGTAATATAGTATAGAACATAGTAGCAAAATACGGTTGTATTGGTAGTTGTTGTACGAAAATTCAAACCAGGTTAAAAATATGGCGAACATTCGAGATGATACGGGTTCGGTACAGTGAACCATTTATTTACCGAATTTTCACAGAACTAAATTCAGATAGAATTCATATTGGTACAATAAAATATAAAACTCCAAAGCATGCCCAACTAATAAAAAAAATATTTAAGAAAAAAATTTAAAATAGTTTTTCAAATTCTTATAAATTTACCATCCCTGGAACAAAAAAATAATTGTGAATAAAAAAAATAAGAATTTACCATCATTCTAACAAAAAATAATGTGCCTTATTACTATTGCGTTATTACTGTAGTTTTTTTATTTAAGTTTTATTTTATATATAATTGTTATTTTAATTTTTTTTTTAGTATTTATTATTTATCAAAAAGTAAATTTATGTAGTTTCTTTATTCTCATTTTTTTAAGTCATTTTATATAAAAATAGATTTGTGTAGTTTTAATTTTTATTTTTTAAGTTTTCAATGAATAATGAATGAGATGTTAAAATTTGGAATGATTGTATATAATTTTTTTTTTAAATTAAAATTGCATGTTTTTTTTGTATTTATAAGATGTCTACTACCATATTTTAATCGTACTTGATTTGTTTGTTACGTATTTTTTCCGTATCGTATCCGAATCATATTTGAATCCGTACTCGAATCTTGCTACTATGGTATAGAACAATTAGCATTGTGATAAGTTAGCGGATAACGAGAGTTTTGAGGTTAAATAGGAGAAGATTTGTAAGCTTTGTTTGTATATTGACTTTTAAATACTGAAGTTTAATATTATTTTTAAGGTGGGTTTTTTTCCCTAGAGAGGGTATTCCCACGGTAATTTGTATTCTTTTATGGAATGTGTTTCTACTATTGTGTTTATTATGTCATGGGATGGTATCTCTGTGATGTTAATTTGATTAGTCCTGAACTAAAAATTAGCATGACTTTATGGTGAAATTGTGTATGATAAGTTGGGTTATGGTTGATTTCACCGTTGACTAAAAAGTAAGCAACAATTTTCAACCAAAAAAACTTGGATTTGCTTGATTTCAAGACATTTTCTCATGATCTAAATGTTAGATTGCCAACATAAGATCCAAAGAGATAATGTAACCTCACAGTGAAAGAATTAAGGAATTAAGGAAGAAGAGAGAAGCAATAGAACATAGATCCAATAGCGGCAGAATAATTACACACACTACATTAATCAGAATAGTAACTAGGTAAATATACAATGCTGAGTATGAGGATTCGAATTCACTAGGTGTAATTCGAATTATCCTTCATGCACAGATCCATAATCAGTGGAGAGTCATCAGTGCCAAACTAGGAGTCTATCTCATCATCAGTGAAGTCATCAATGCACAAGTAGTGATCAGCCGGGAGTCAAACTGAGTCTAACTGAGTGTGGTTGGTGTAACTGGCACATGGAAGCACTGATATAGTGAAGGAGACTCAGTGGAGGGCGCTCATGGAGCTAATTGGAGTCAAAACAGTCTATCTAGTCACACTGGAGGTCCAAAAGAGTGATAAGGTCAGTTAGGAGTCAATTAATCCTTAAATCAAGGAAGAACTGAAGATAACTGAACTAAACTGGACTGGCAGATGAAGAAAGGCACCCTTCTCATGCAATAATTGAAAAGAGGGTGCACTAAGCTCTAGGAGAGCTAAGACTGATCCGAGAGAAGCTCCTGGGGCTAGTTTGTTGAGGGCTAGGTGCTGGTGCTGATGACTAGGATGCATATAAAATGCATGCAAACCCTAATTGCATGCAAATCCTAATTTTGCATGCAGGACTGAAAATGTAAATGACAGGAATGTTAGAAGGACTAGGATGGAGTATAGGAATATCCTAACACCCCCCCTTAATCCATCCTGGGCCCTGGTAACTAGGACCAAAGGTCACCCATGCAATCAATGAAATGATAAAAAAATACTGCCTCAATTTTTCTTTTTCATTTTTTTTTTGTTTTATATTTTTGAATAACTCAAGGAGCCATCACTCTAAGCAGAAAAGAAGCAAGCTTTCATTAGTGAAAACTTTGCAAAGAGACTTGGTAAGCTGATCCTCTGTAAAGTGCGAATGCAAGTGCTAGAGAATGTGCTGAATGTAGCAAGTCTTTCAGGAACCTTTTCTGTCACTGGAGCGAATGTATCATGATGAGTTTTCCCAAAGAATGGAAGAGTAAACCCCATCATCATGCTGCATCTCTCATGGAGAGGTGGATGGCATAATGCAAGGTTGGCATGGTGTAGAAGTCTGGTTGTGTGATGATCCTCAACAATGTCCTCAGTAGTAGCAAGAGCTGTGTGAGCCCATGTTGACCTTGTATCTGGACTGAGAATAGGTGTTGATTCTGGATTGCAATCCTTTTGAACTATGACTTCTACATCAGAATCTTGCTCTTCTTCTTCATCGGAAGAGAAGTCACTCTGATCTTGATCGGAATCTGAAGAAACACTTGGAGATAAAGGCATAAAGTGAGAAAATTCATATGCCTTTGAGGCATGATTAGCAATCCCATTCGCTATAACCTTTCCAGTGGATATTTATGTGATCTCGACAGTGTTTGGACCAAAAGTAACTTGCTTTGGAGATCCTGTATGGGTCATCTGATAAACTGATAATAAATTTGCAGTTAGAGAAGGAACAAACAAGACATTTTTGAACTTACCATGTTCCATATGCACAGTACCCATTCCTTTTGCAGAAACCTGAGTGTTGTCTCCTATGTGAATGGTAGGCCCATCATGGAGATCTAGAGAAGAGAAAGATTATTTTTGTGCCATCATGTGGTTGGAAGCTCCAGAATCTATGAGGAGAGCTTTTGTGTTTGAAAAACCAGCCATCAATGCATGACAATCATCAAATCCACTTCCAGAATCAGACATCTTTGCTTCTTTTGGAACAACAATTTGGTTTTGTTCAAGAAGCTTGGTTAGAAGATCAATCTTCTTATGCATGCAGGAATGCTCAGGATGGTTTCCTCTCTTGCAGTAGGTACAATTAGGTCTCTTTTGTTTGTCATTCTTGGATCTTGAAGGTTTCTTTTGTCCCCCCCTTGCATTCGCTCCACTTGATTCACTAGCTAAAAGAGCTAGATCTCTGAAGATTGTGATGGAACCCATTTGAATCAATTTGTCTTCTTCTTGAATGAGAGCGGTAGTAAATTTTTCCAAGGTAGGAAACTTCCATCCAGGGATTGACATTTGCCCAGAATGGAAAGTAGAGACAAAAACAGAAAATTGAGATCCAAGTTTGCTCAAAATGGAGAGTACTAATTGCTCATCACTTTTGGTGATGCCACAATGCTTGCATTGAGTAACCAAATTCTGAAATTTTGAGATGAATGTTTGAATGCTCTCAAAATTGCTAGGTTGTAGAGAGGCCAATTCGTTTTCAAGAGTGTAGCCTCTCATCCCATCTTGTTTGCCAAAAAGGCTCTCCAATTTGGTCCATAACTCTTTTGGAGACTTCAAACCTTCAGCATGGAACAATAGATCTTTGGACATGTAAAGGCATATGTATCCAAAAGCTTCATCCAATTTGGTTAGATGCTTGATTTTATCTCTAGCTATATGTGGTGTGGCATCTCTTTCATAAACCAATCTTTCAAACCCTTTTGTCATCAAGAAAATCTTCATCTCATCCCTCCATTCGAAGTAATTGAAGGGAGTGAGAAGTATAGGAGAAGAAGGAGCATTCGAATTGCTCATCTTGACTGCTTGAATAAGTGCAAATAGAGAGCTGCTGAATCTACTGCTGCAACTGCTAGAACTTCGAAATACCTGCAAAAAAAACTCTCAAGAATGGAGGTAGAATATACTCTCAAATGGCTCTGATACCATGTTAGATTGCCAACATAAGATCCAAAGAGATAATGTAACCTCACAGTGAAAGAATTAAGGAATTAAGGAAGAAGAGAGAAGCAATAGAACATAGATCCAATAGCGGCAGAATAATTACACACACTACATTAATCAGAATAGTAACCGGGTAAATATACAATGCTGAGTATGAGGATTCGAATTCACTAGGTGTAATTCGAATAATCCTTCATGCACAGATCCATAATCAGTGGAGAGTCATCAGTGCCAAACTAGGAGTCTATCTCATCATCAATGAAGTCATCAATGCACAAGTAGTGATCAGCCGGGAGTCAAACTGAGTCTAACTGAGTGTGGTTGGTGTAACTGGCACATGGAAGCACTGATATAGTGAAGGAGACTCAGTGGAGGGCGCTCATGGAGCTAACTGGAGTCAAAACAGTCTATCTAGTCACACTGGAGGTCCAAAAGAGTGATAAGGTCAGTTAGGAGTCAGTTAATCCTTAAATCAAGGAAGAGCTGAAGATAACTGAACTAAACTGGACTGGCAGATGAAGAAAGGCGCCCTTCTCATGCAATAACTGAAAAGAGGGCGCACTAAGCTCCAGGAGAGCTAAAACTGATCCGAGAGAAGCTCCTGGGGCTAGTTTGTTGAGGGCTAGGTGCTGGTGCTGATGACTAGGATGCATGTAAAATGCATGCAAACCCTAATTTTGCATGCAAGACTGAAAATGTAAACGACAGGAATGTTAGAAGGACTAGGATGGAGTATAGGAATATCCTAACACTAAATGCTCCAAAATATAACCATTTTGAACAAAACACTGGGATTGTTTGATTTCAAGAGAATTTTAAATAGTTATTTTTGAAAAACAATGGTTGCAAACTTGATATTGTGAGTGTGCTGAATTTGGGTATTTGCAAGCTATTTATTGTTAAATTAGGGCTTACTACAACCAAATATAGAAACTTAAGTGATCTTTGCTCACATAAACGTGATTCTCAAGAATTAAAATGGAAGAGTTTAGTAGATTTTTAATTGTGCATATATTGAACTTCTAGAGTTTAGTAGATTTTTAATTGCATATATTGAACTTCTAGAGTTTAGTAGATTTTTAATTTGCTTATATTGAACTTTTAAAAACAAAGTTTTAAAATATATTTAAATTTAAAAAAATTAAACGTTTTCCTTTTACACCTTAAAGTATGTTCACATCTGTTACCTTTTTTTCCTTCCACCTTAAAGTAAGTTCTTGCCCTCTCATTATTGAATTATTGAATGATGATTAGGATAGCTCTTCATAGATTTTTAATTTGCTTATATTGAACTTCTAAGAACAAAGTTTTAAAATGTATTTAAATTTAAAAAGATTAAACATTTTCCTTTACACCTTAAAGTATGTTCACATCTGTTACCGTTTTTTCCTTGCACCTTAAAGTAAGTTTATGTAAGTTCTTGCCCTCTCATTATTGACTGATGATTAGCATAGCTCTTCCTTTCACAATGTCTATATTTATCATTGCTTTATACCACTTCTAATTGCATCTTTAAATTGCAATACCTTGTAATAGCCAAAACATGTTAATGATTTAAATTTTTTTCTGGTCACATTTTTTCAATCATTTTTGTTCAAAATCTAGTTAAAAATACAGAAGCATTTTTGGAGTTGTAGATATTAGCTATTCAGATCGTATATTCTGATATATTCAGAAATACAATTTAAACAATGAAAAATTGTAATTTGACCAAAAATTGTATTGCAAAATCTTATTGATAATAACCGAAAAAGGTTTAAATTATATAACATTTAGACTACTCCTACTACTCCCCTTTTATTTACACAATATATCATATAATTATGTTGATGACAAGGATTTTTGGTCAATGTGGTTTTCTGATATCTATTTTTTGGTTTTGATAATGTTGTTTTACAATCCCTCATCTTAATCCAATTTTCTTCATCATGTATTCTACTTTGAGTACAGTGTATCTGAGTTTTATCACTTTAATATTTGTATACATAATTACTTTTCATTCTCATTGTTATGGATAGTTAACATCGTTAATTATAACATTTAATTTCACTAATTTTTATATTTTTGTTGAGAGTTTATTTACAATACCAAGGACCAGTTGGTGTGCGTAAAACATTATTCATGGAATCACTATAGGTGTAGCCACAATTAGATACATATCGTATAGCAGTAACCCAAGAACAAGAGTCCCACTGGTCGCTAGCATAGATAATACCTATTGGTCTTGGGCATGTGATAAATGAATGAATACCGCAAGAGACTCTGACTAATGCTAGCAAGAATGGAACTCGAGACTTTTGTCGAATGGTTCGTACACGATATCGAGGCCTAATCAGTACATTTGTTCTTAATGATTTTCCTTTCTAATTTTGATTCTTGGTACATTTATTTTTAATTTTTAATTTTGATTCTTGGTACATTTATTTTTTAATTATTTTTTATTTTTTAATTTTAATTTAGACCTAGACCGATAATCCTTTTTTTTCATATTTATATAGCTTTCAAAGCTCATGCTTTATCTCCCTTTGGTTCTTGTCATATACTTCTAGCTAATGTATGCGCATTTCCCCTGCCATTTTATAGATTTTGCTGGTCACTCAGAAATTACAGGTTTTGTATATGTTTAATGGATTTCTTTACGATACATCGCAGAATGTTCCAAAAGCATTTGTTAATCGTTGGATGCCGGAAGAGATTCTTGAAAGATCATTTCAAGTAACACTTTTGTTTGAGAAGAACCCCGAAAGTTGGAAGGTTAAGTATACAAATTATAGATCACATTCTGAATTTAGTTGTGGGTGGAAACACTGTGTTATTAGTAATGGGCTGCAAGAAGGAGACATATGTGTTTTCAAGTTGTTAGATAAGGCAGAGTACATTTTTGAGGTCCATGTCGTTAAGCATGGATTTCATGACGACTGTCATACTCCAGTTCAGGTTACTTGTACTGGAGGACCTAAACAAAAGACCAAAATTGAAGTTATTGAATTAGATTAGTCAATTTGAAGAGATTGAAAATTTACATTATGTTTTGAAGTTTCAATGTTAAAGAATGCTGATAGATAACAATGATACCGTATCACCAATTCAATTCTAGGTAGGTTTTTTCACATTTACTAAATGCTTCTAAACACTTTAATTTTAAGCATGAAATACAATTATATTTTCCATAATGAAATCCAGAGTATATTTGTATGTTTATCAATTATATATCATGCATGTCACTTTTTGGTGCTTATGGTAAATCGAATCATTCTGGATGTTTGTCCCTAATGTATTTGGATATATTTATGCATTCTTTCATCAAACTCTCTTTAGCATGCGGTAATGATATTTATGTTGGAGTCTTACTGTTTTGTTTATGTTAATAAACGTTTTCATGATTTACAAACACTGGTTTCGAGTCTTACGGTTTTATTTATGTTTGACAAACGTTTCATGATATATTTTTCAACTATTTATTAACAAACGTTTCATGATATGTTTTTCAACTATTTATTAAGAAGGTTATGTTACTTCATCATTGGCATAGTCTCCATTAAAGAAGGTTATGTTCCCAAAAAAATTAGTTTTAAATTGTAGTAGAGTACTTCATCATTGTCACAGCTTTCTTATAATGATGTCCGGGAAAAAATTAGTTTTATTAGTTTTAAATTTGTAGTAGAGTACTCCATTATTGGCATGCACAGCCTCCATTAGTTTTATTAGTTATTAGTTATTAGTTTTATTAGTAGAGTACTTTATTATCCACCGAGCCTCCATTAGTTTTAAATTTGTAGTGGAGTACTTCATTATTGGCATAGCCTCTATTAGTTTTAAATTTGTAATAGAATACTTTATTATTGGCATAGCCTCTATTAGTTTTAAATTTGTAATAGAGTACTTCATTATTGGATAAAATATAACTTCTTCCATGGTATACCCTTGGTTTAAATTTATATTATATTATTAAAATCATATAACATTAACATTTTTTTAGATAGAATGTGTTGATATGATTAGCACATTTTTTTCTTGCGCCTCCGCTTTTGTGTTGGTGAATTATGTTGTGTCTCCCCGTATTCGTCTCCACGGGTCAATCGGACAAGGATGCCCATTGACTCCTTATCTTTATGTGCAGATGCTCTTGGATATATGTTGGAAGCTGCATGCTATTAGGGTCAACTCCAAGGCATTTCTCTTCCCAAGGGGAAGGAGATGGTTAATAATCACTTTACATACGACTCCCTTTTGTCGGTTTCTGCTAATCAAGACTAAGTTGCAACCACCGGGAATTGTCTATCGATGTTTTATGAGGCTTCAGGAGCTATTGTTAGTGATAGTAAGACCGATTACTAGCTCATTGGTGTGGAGGAGGCACTTGAGTGGATTCCAACTTCTTGGAAGTTTGTTTTATGATGCTTTAGGGGCTATTGTGAGATATCTTGGTATTCCTTTTGGGGTGGACCTCTCATCGATTGCAATGTCGGATTGGTGTTTGGATAGTTTACAACGCAAACTACTTGTTTGGCAATACAAGGATTTGCTCTTGGTTGGAAAGCTGACTGTGGTGAGGAGGATTTTGCAGGCCTCCCACATTTATTATGTGTCTTGTTAGGTCCCTAGCAAGACCCAGTTCGCTCTTACTTATGGGAAAAGTATTGTGGAGCTCGTGGTCTTCCCATGGTCCCTTGAGATGTTTGCATTATGCCCAAAGATGAGGGAGGCCTTGGTTTGATTGATGTAGCCGCTAAAGGTAGCATTTTGGATACTAAATGGGTGACCATATGTCTGAAGGGTTCTTCTCCATGGTAGGTTTTCATGTGGTACAGGTTGCTCTCATCCACCCATGTCGGCAAGATCAGAGGGCAGTTTGGTCTTTGTGATATCATCTCCGCCCCTCATAATTTTCAAATTGCAGGGTCTTTCATCTTTTGGAGTATTTGGACTGCATGGAAGAAGGTGGCAAGTCTAGTTCATTGGAACATGTTTAGTAGTAGAGCAGGCTGGGATTTGGCCAGAAGGCCTATTTGGAGCTGGAAGCAGGAAGGTACTTGTATCTCTGACTTGCCTCGTTTTCAGGAAAGAAGATTTAGTAGGAAACACATTTTCTTCTTGAGGGATCTTTAGGACTTTAGTGCTCGATCATGGAAAGATTGGTGAACCGTGGCTCAAGAATTTGCTTTGTCCTCTGTGGATCGTCCCTCCATTTTGGAAATCATTGAGTTTATTCCTTAGGAGAATTTGTTTAAGATGTATATTGATATGGCAAGTCCCTTTTGGAGATACTAGGAGTGGAATTTTGAGCGTCCTTCGTCACAATATGATTCTCATAAGCTCTACTCCTTGCATCAACAACATGAGCTTGATCCTATCCTTAATGCTTGATGGGTCTCTACGGATGCTGAGAGCTGGTGGATTCAACGATTGCATAGTGTCTGGGCAATTAGAGCTTCTTATAATATCCAGGTCTTTTCTTGGTTGGTGATATATCAAGGTCTCCCTTCTAAGGCCCGGCTTGCCAAAAGTGGTATTTCAGATGGCCTTTGCTCTCATTGCATGGGGTATGAGATTGTGAAGCATATTTAATGGGAATGTTCTTTTGCTCGTTCTTACTAGACTCAAGTTCAAGCCCAGCTGTCAGATATTCTACAAGGTTATCTTCATTGACTTGCGATTCTGCTAGGTGACTCCATATCCGTGATTCGGGATTTTCTACCCGGTATTTGGCATTGTTTTAGAGCTACGACTTTATACACTATTTGTACGTTACACTGCAATCATGTCTTTGATAATGAGGTTATTTCATTGGATGTGTTTTCTCAATTATGGTGCGATGAGGTGCATATGCAACTCCTAGCCAAAGGAATTCTATTGATTAAGGATGCCAAATTGTTAGATATGAATTCATGCGCTTATTTTATAGTTGTTTTGGTATCTCTCGGGAAAAGGGTATGAGGCTTTGTGTATATTCCTTTTTCTTTTATTTAGCTCTAGATGTAAAATATTTTTTGTATATATAAGAAGTATCTTTAAACAAAAAACATTTTTTTTTAATTTTGTTTTGTTTGTTTTGTTTGTTGGATGGCTAGAGATTGTTAGATCTGAATTCCTACTCTGATTTTATAGTTGTTTTCGTGTCTCTCGGGAAGAGGATATGAGGCTTTGTGTATATTCCTTTTTCTTTTATTTATCTCTTGATGTAAAATATATATTTTTTTTATATAAGAGGTATCTTTTACAAAAAAAAAGAACCATTTATTTTTTAATTTTGTTTCTTTGTTTTGTTTCTTGGGCGGGAAGGGATTGTATATGAAAATGATTGTTTATTTTGTTTATTGAAGGGTATGGATTGTGCACGAAAATGTGGTTAGTCGTAAAGTATAGATAGAGTATTTATATCATAGATTTATTTATTTTTTCATACAAAAGGAAAGATGAAAGGTCAAACAACAAACATACTCACACAACCAGTTGATCATTAACCATTATTTTAGTAGGAGTTATTTTTTTTGTAAAGCTGCAGTATTATATTAGAACTAAGGAACAGAATTTACTTCAAAAAATAGATGTCTTTCAGCCTGTTGGGGTGGTCTAAGGTGGTGAAACCACCATCCCAGGTGCTCAAATATGCTGAAAAAACTATAATCATGACAAAAAAAAAACCCTATGGGGCGGTACTGCATCACTATAGTTTTGGGTCAGATTCTGGTCATACATAACATTCTTAATTACATGACTAAAAAACGAACATAAAAGTAAATTGAAACAAATAAGCTGAGTGTCACATAGATAACCCGGAGCCACCGTAGTCCTTCTAGGAGCTTGCTTCTACATAAGGAAAGTTGGGTGTTTCCTCCATAATAAGGCAGCCACCATAGAAGTCGTCGTCCAAGTTCTAAGAGGGGAGGTTTGGAGACTGGGGCAAAGCGTTGCGGCTTGGGGAAGTGTGGCCTTCCATATGCTTCTTGGTTTTACTCTGCTGCACAGGTCCCATGGTGGACAATACCGAGGGAGGGAGGCTGTGGGGAGGCCCCGGTCCCAAGGAGGCCACCAGCGAGAGCATCAATACCCAATGAACCTCCAGCATGCCTGGTGTTGCTGCTTGTGTTAGCTTCTTGTTGCAGACCTTGAAATTCGTTGCTGCAACCCAGGGAGTAGTTCTCCCTGAAGGTTGGAGGAAGAAATAAGCACAAAGATTATGCAGAATGAGCTACGTTTCTTCAATCTTTATTGATAAACGGAAGATCAACTAATGCATTACAAACCAAATCTGAATGTGTATTTAAACACTTATGGAAACCCTGAAAAGTCTAACCTAGCTTTTGCATGCATGCAAAGCATGTTGTTGCATGTTTTATTAACTGAACTTCTAAATAGGAACTAAAGTAAAATCTAAAGCTGAAGCTAAGCTAACAGAAGTAATTACTATTTTTAACACTCCCTCTTAATTACTACTGTTGACTACTGCAGCTTTTACAATGCCTAAATTATCTCTATGGGTTTCAAAAATTTCTTTTGCCAATGGCTTTGTTAATATGCCAGCCAATTGGTCAATCATGAACTTCACCATTGTTCACAAGTTCTCTTATGAATTGATAGCTGGTATCAATGTGCTTTCTTTTCTGGTGAAAAACATGGTTCTTGGATAGAGCGATTGCTGAATTGTTGTCACAATAGATTGTTGTTGGTCCTTCTTGTTTCTGTTGAAGACCTAAAACTTTGCGTAACCAGACTGCTTGACATGCTGCTGATGTTGCTGCTACATACTCTGCTTCTGCCGATGAAAGTGTCACAATGGGCTGCTTCTTGGATTCCCATGGAATCACCCTTGATCTAAGATGAAAAATATGACCGGAAGTGTTCTTCCTGTCATCCAAACTTCCTGCAAAATCACTGTCAGTGAAACCTGTCAAAACATCATACTCAGTGCTTGAGTATAAAATTCCATGGCTTGAAGTCCCTGCAACATATCGTAAGATCCTTTTTCCAACTTGCCAATGCGAGTCTTTAGGAGACTCCATGAACCTAGAAATCAAGCTGAAAACATACATAATATCTGGTCTCGTATCTGTGAGATACATGAGACTTCCTACAAGTCTCTTAAACAATGTTGGATCTACTTTGGGACTGTCATCTTCTTTGCTCAACTTTGTACCTGTTGCCACTGGTGTAGGTGTCGGTTTGCAATTAAGCATTATGAATCGCTTAAGAACTTCATTAGCATATTTACTTTGAGAAATAAATATACCTTTTTCTTATTGTTCTACTTCTAAGCCAAGAAAGAACTTCATTAATCCAAGGTTTGTCATCTCGAACTCTTTCTTCATAGCTGCCTTGAACTCATCTACTGACAGGTCACCTGTAAAATTCATATCATCAACATATAAACAAACTATCAAAATCTGTCCTTGTTCATTTACATTTGTGTAAAGTGTTGGTTTGCTACTGCTTTTGCTAAAACTATTTTTGATCAGATAAGAATCAATTCTGCTGTATCAAGTTCTTGGAGCTTGCTTGAGCCCATATAGAGCTTTTTTCAACTTGTAAACTTTCTCTTCATGTTCTTTGATTTCATACCTGTGTGGCTGCTCCACATAAATTTCTTCTTCAAGAATTCCATTCAAGAATGCCGACTTGACATCCATCTGATACACTTTCCATCTGTTTTGGGCTGCTATTGCTAGGACTGCTCTTACTGTGTCCAATCTTGCCACTGGTGCAAACGTTTCTCCAAAATCAATTCCTGGTTGTTGCAAGAAAACTTTTGCTACTAACATTGCCTTGTACCTATCAATCTCACGTTTTTCATTGAGTTTGGTCTTATAGACCCACTTCACACCACTGGGTTTCTTATTTTTTGGCACGTCAATTAGATCCCATGTACCATTTCTCTCAATGGAATTTAATCTCTTCGTCCATAGCTTTTACCCAATGCTCTTCTTTTACTGCCTCTTCATAAAACACAAGTTCACTAGCAATAAAAGCATAATTGGTATTTGCATCCAATTCATCATAAATATCTTCCAATCTTCCAGTCTTTCTATTACTGTGATCAGATTCATTACCTGATTGCAGACTTGATGCTTCAACTCTAACTAAGTTTCTACGTGTTCTTGCTGGAGTATTTGCTACTGGTGAAGATGTTATTGGACCCTATTGTCCAATCAAATCCTCTTCTTCTTCATCTTCTGGTTGGGGTATTGCAGCTCCCACAACCCTGTCTATGGTTCCATTCCATGACTCTTCCTCCTTGAACAACACATCTCTGTTGAAGATAACCTTTTTGGTAATAGGGTTATACAGTTTGTAGGCGTTAGATTCTTCACCGTATCTAAGAAAGATACATTTCTCACTCCTGTCATCTAGATTTTTTCTTAGTTGTATAGGAACATGAGCATAAGCAACGCAACCAAATATTCTGAAATGATAAATATTACAACTCATACCTGTCCATGCTTCCTCTGATACTCTGTTCTTCACAATTTTGGTGGGAAATCTGTTTATCACATGAACAGCACAAGCCACTGCATCTCCCCAAAAATCACGGGACAAGTTTCTTCCTTTCAACATGCTCCTTTCCATATTCATGATGGTTGTGTTCTTGCGTTATGCAACACCATTTTGTTGAGTTGTATATCTTGTAGTGAATTGCCTCTTGATTCCGTGATATTTGTAGTAATCATTAAATTCTTTTGAGTCATACTCTCCCCCTCCATCTGATCTCAATACTTTGAGTTGATAACCACTATGTTTTTCAACCAGAGCCTTAAATTCCTTGAACTTGCCAAAAGTTTCAGACTTCTGACGAAGAAAATACACCCATGTTTTTCTACTGAAATCATTAATAAATGTAAGAAAATAATAGCTTCCACCAATTGACTGATTCTGCATTGGACCACACAGATCAGTATGAATAAGTTCTAGAGGTGCATGTGCCCTTCAAGACATACCTTTAGGAAAGCTATCCCTGTGTTGCTTTGCAATGATGCAACACTGACAACTGTTTGTTGGCTCCTTCATAGGGGGTAATCTTTTTACCATCCCTTTTTGGTGCAACAACTTGAGACCACCAAAGTGAAGATGTCCATATCTGAAATGCCATAACCAATAATCATCCATGCATGTGGCTTTTTGAGCAAAAGAGCTTACCTTGCTGTTGCAATTCATCACTAGTGGATACATCTTGTTCCTAGTCACTTGTACTTTGATGATCAACTGTCTATTTGGGGTTTTGTCATAGATTTCACAGTCTGATCCATCAAAGACAAGTATGTATTTCTTTTCAGTAAGTTGCCCAATGCTAAGGTTATTATGCTTCAATCCTGGAGCATAATATACATCTAGGATTGTCTTTTGTTGGCCTTGTTTGGTCAGAATGTTGACCACTCCTTTGCCAAGAACTGGAACTACCTCATCCGTGTCGACTTTGACCTCTGTCTTCACTGATATATCTAGGTCTACAATTAGACCTCTATCACATGTCATATGGTTACTACAGCCACTATCTAAAAGCCAAAGTCCCTTTGGGCTTTCGTGTGCAACATGACATGTAAGAAATAAAATATCTTCTTTATTCTCAGAGGTATTAGTCACATTAGCGTTTTGTTTTTTCTGATCATACTTTTTCTTTCTCCATTCATGAGCATAATGGCCAAATTTATTGCAATAATAACACTTAATATTAGATTTATCTGACCTTTTTTTGTCGTAGTTCCCGCCTTCATGGTTATGATCGTGATCGTGATCGTAATATTCCTTGCCATTACTTCGGCCACCTCTGCCTCTTCCTCTACCTTTTGAGAATTAGGCTTGTGCTTTGAAAGCATTGTCCAGAGAGGACTCTTCATTCTTGTTGGTTCTGGATTCATATGACAATAGTGATCTGGTCAACTCGTCTATAGAGAGAGTACTCAGATCCTTTGCTTCTTCAATCATTGCAACTTTCAGATCAAATTTGTGGGGTAAGGATCTCAGAACCCTTTCAACCACCCTTTGATCTTCGATCTTTTCACCATAGATATTCAGTTGATTAACAATCCCCATGACTTGGGTCATGAAAGAATCTACTGAGTCTGATTCTTTC
The DNA here is from genome assembly GCA_027924585.1 of Larix kaempferi. Lineage (NCBI taxonomy): Eukaryota > Viridiplantae > Streptophyta > Pinopsida > Pinales > Pinaceae > Larix > Larix kaempferi. The sequence goes on from BSBM01000584.1 coordinate 4,807,253, forward strand.
ATCTTCAGATCTTCAAAATCTCTTCTTAGGTTTTGGAGTTTAGCTGTTTGTACCTTATTAGCACCCTGATAACTGGTCGCCAAGGTCTCCCATGTTGCTTTGGCATGTAATGAAGCTAATATCTTTGGGAATATGTTTTTATCCAAAGCGTTCATTAAGTGATGCAGTGCCTTTGCATCCTTCTTCCTGTGAATTCGTAGGATATCATTTTCTTCGTTTGATAGGGCTTGATAAGCTTCGTTATCTACTAGTTCAGAATAGCCATACACGACATATTCTCATACATCTTCTGATTTGAGATATGTTGTCCGCCGAGATGCACACCGGAAGCAGAAATCTTTTGAAAGTTGTCTCCCTCACTAGAAGTGGGGAAAGGTGTGGCCTTAGGGGCAAGCAATAAGCTAGGTACTGTCACCTAAATCCCAGCTCCTCTTTTTAGGTTAACTCCTAACGAAGCCAAGGGGGGTAGTCCCTACAAAGAGTTAACTATGGCTCAATGTGTTTTAAATGTTTTTTGGTGTTGTGATGCGGATGGGTGTTGTTTAGGCGTTTTTTAATAGATCACAAAATACTTTAAATGGAACACAAGATAAAATGCAATCCACATTGCAAAACAAGATTACAAGATCGAAGAAAAAACCACTTGATAAATTAAAGCAAGACAACCATGATAATGTAAATGCTTAAAATAGATAAATAAAAATAATGACAAGGACCAGTGCCTTATGGAGTCAAAACAGTCTTAAATGCCTGGGTTGCTTGATACAAGAGTTCAAAGTGGTAATGTTTGTGAGATCGTTTTGCAGTTTGTCTTGGTAAATTAAAGATTTTATCGGTCTTGATTATTAGGCTAAGAACCAACAAGGTAATCAAAAGTCTGAAAATGTATACTTTGAGTAGCTATCCACGGTGATCTGACGGACCGTCCAGTTATCAAGGAATAAGTGTCTAATGCCTTAACTGCTCCGAAGTCTGAACAACGGTATGTTTCCGGCTCCACCTCCCAGAATAGCACTTTCAAGTATAAATCGAAGACAACGCCGGTTCGTTGTTTGTGGGATAAAATTTTATTATGTGATAGAATTTTTATCAAATCTAACACCTTTCTGAGTACTAGCCCAACCTTTTCAGGTTGGCAGAGCATACGGGTTTCAGATAACAACCAAGATAAATTAATTAATGGGGGTGTGAGTTGAAATTTTTATAATTATTGAAAACACATAGTTCAACCCTCCGATAGAGAGCGCTCTTGACTTAGTCTTAAGACCAAAGTTCAAGAGACTTTAATTACTCTAAATCCCTAAGGCAAGGGGAATGCAAGACTATTATGCTCTCCGATAGAGAGTGCTCTTGTTCATTGTTAAGATAGAAGCAGTTATAAATGGGAACTCATATAATAGCTCAACAAATGACAAAAATGAAATAAATTGAACAAGTGAAAGAACAACTACTTGCAAAATGAAAGACTAAACAAGATGCATAAAAGAAACTAGGCCATATCTAACAATTAGCTAAGAAACAAATAATGAAGTGGAATCAACCTCCAAAAAAGGTCAACCGCTAGAACTGCTAGTTCCGAAAACCTTCCAGCTATCCGGATGTCCGCAAGGATGCTAACGGGGAAAGATAAGTAATCACAAAACTATGTGGCCCTGCCCTTGGGATGAAATCCCAAGGATACTATCTCAAGTCAAGACTTGGAAGAGAACTAATCTAAGTACAGAAAACAGATTTTAATCTAAGAATTGAAAATAAAACTAATCTAAGCATGCATGAACAAACTTCCCCAAATGGGGAAGGAGAAACTAAATGTGGGAGGCACTATCCCACCTAGCCTTTTTATTACTTGGGTTCCAATTGCCTTAGGAAAAATCCTTGAAAGGTCTTTTTGAAGAAGAGAATAACTTAGTGAAGCAAAATTTATAAGTCCTTAATGGCTTTTACAAAGGAGAGCGGCTTTGGTTCTATTACTTGGTTTGAATCTTCTCCTTGAATGTACTTTGCTTTTCTTTAAGTATTGTTCCACAAGTTTTTCTTCTCATTCAAAGAGACCTACACAATCTTAGTACACACTCAACAATGCACCCACTAACATTAGAAAAATAAAACAAACTTGAAACTAGTTAAGTTTGAGCTTGCAAAATGAGATCTAAATTGTAAAGTATTATGAGATTCAATTCCAAATTATAAAAAAAATGAAACGGACCAAGAAACAAACTAATGCCTAAAATGCTAGAAAAGAAATCTAAAGATGAAATATTTATCATGCAAATTTTAACTTTTTTCTAATGATATATCTTAAAATGCAAAGGAGTAAACTATATGTAAGGCCTAGAATGAGAAATGAAATATCTAACTACTAACAAACTACAAAAGAAACTAACTCTAACAAGCTTTTGTTTTGTTATGTGTTTATGTAGGTGGATGGAAGAGGAGGACGAATGCTAAAGGAAGGGAGGGACGAATGGTAGATGGAAGAGGGGGAGGATGAGTGGAAGAAAAACTAGGAGGAGCGAATGGTAGAGGAGAGAAGAAAAACAAGTGAGGCAAAAACCAAGCAAGCCACAAATCAAAGGCAAGCTAGACAACAAATCTCAAACTTGGAGAAAGGTAGGGCTTTTGGAAATCCACAGTTTGGATGGGTAGATCTAGTAACCGATTTAAACTTTGTTGAAAGGTTGATGGAGGAAGCAAGACTCCTTGTTTCTTGAGTTCACAAAGCTTGAAACTCTTTGGCCACATGCGGATTGAAGATGTATTTGCAAAAAACCTTATACTTTGGAAAATAGTTGCAAAACCAATGTACTCAAGCGAAAAGAAATAGATTCATAGTTTACTTGTGCTAGATTGTTAGCCCTCTTGAAACATAGATCTACAACTTAATAATCCTAAGTACAAATGCAATACACAATATCACCTCGTTATAAAGTGAAGCATGGCCACCAAGAGCCTCCACGATTTGACCTCCAAAGTCTCAACTTTATTAATAATCAAACAGGTTACAAATCCTCCAGAGTTTCTTTGCTAAAAAGTCCACGAGGAATGAGGAAAGAGAGCCTCATTATATAACAAAAGACAAGAGCTAGCCTACCCTAATTCAAATTGGCATGAATGGAGCCAATAGTACCTAACACAAATTCGAATTGCCATCAAATCCCTATCATATCCATGTCAAGCCAAGTTTTGGAGTTCTAACTCCACCAACAAGCTCGAGTTGTATTGAAGGAGATGAGCAGGTGGCCTCCACCTAGGCAAGGCACCCCTCATCTTTCATTGGAATGATCACCCATCAAATAACAATGTGCCATGTGGTAAATTCGAGCTCCAATAGAGAATGACGTGAGCTCCTTTGAGAGGGCGTGAATGACACATAACCAAGGCTTGGAGCCTTGTGATAAATGCTAACTCGAATGCATGGTGGAGTGTGTTGGAGTGTGCCATCAATTTGAGGAGGGCGCCCACCTTGGCTTTTAATACAACTCAACTATCCATTTATCATATGCCAACACACCAAATCGAATTTTTGCATGATGAAAGGCGAATTCACTTGGAGTTAATCATTGTTGGTGACTAGATACTTGACTGGATGAGGACTGAGATGATTGGAATCTTCATTCATGTCCAGTGCCATGTCAATTAGCCTTTTATTTTAATCCATTTGGATTATTTTGGAGAGATTTGGATTATCTCCAAATATTCATCTTTTTATATTTTAATTAATAATTTCTCTATAAATGGATTTTTTTAGAAATTATTAATTATGAGGCTGAATTGACATCCGAAACTTAGGATAAACTGGTTCGGGGATCATGAATGATTTTTGGCTTAAGGTTTAAGCCTTCAATCATTGAATTCGGATCTCGGATGACTGACATATTACAAATTGAAATTTTTCCATTTAAACTATGAAAAAAATTATTAAAAATTAAAAAATAATTAAAAACCCAAAACCGGAGGACCTGGTAAAAATTTTCCTGAGGGTTCTAGGGACCTAGGACATGACCAAAACCTATTATAATAGTGTCTAGTAGGCTTATACACATCGGTTGGACTCTAATAACCCCTTATGGCTAAAATTTTCAAAATCGAGCATTCCAACTTTAGAGGAAGCTGGAGAAAACTTCATCGATTATAGCTCGGCTATAGGGAAAGTATAATTGACAAGGGAAAAAAACACCCTGGAATACTTTAGTTGTTTAATCAAGTCATGGGGAACCGAGCCACTCAAAATCCTACTAGCACACTTTATTACAAACCCCATGGGGCCATGGTCATGTTGACTAAAAAACAAAACTGACTTGCCAAAATTAGCTAGGCGCCAATGTTGGATCATCTGATACACTGGAGTACAAACATTTATCATGTTTGTCAAATGGCGGCTCTTCAAATAATCCAACTATGGTACAAAATAGGTGATAACAAGATAAACCGCCATCCTCGTGGCCCATATATCATAGTCATTTTCCCTATAAGATGAGAAATCTGAGACTGATCGATTGCTGCTAGAAGCCATAGATGCTGCAGAGTCTTTCACTAGCCTTTTTTTTTAAGAAAAATCTCCTTCCCCCTTTTTTTTTAAAGAAAAATCTCCTTCCCCTCTTTTTTTTAATGACTCCCTCCTCTTTGCTTCCTTAAAAATAAACGACTTTTGTGAAAGTAAACAAAAAACACTGTCATGGAATAATTTCCGTGCCTCTCGAAAAGGATTGCACGCGAAATTTTCTCGCTTTGGGCTATAGTGAGGCCGCGATAATTCTCAAATATATTTTCGTGCTTTGGCCTATAGTGAGGCCAAATATTTTCGCACCTTCATGCAGGAGAGGGGCGCGAAAATTTCTGCACTTTTGCTTTTTTAAATTCCTTCGAAGCTACGGCTTTTCTTGCACTCTCACGATCTTCTTCCTTGCTTCGATCAATCGATCTTCTTCCAAGCTCTAATACCAAACTGAAGGTTGGAGGCAGAAATAAACACAAAGATTATGCAAAATGAGCTACGACTCTTCAATCTTTATTGATAAATGGAAGATCAACTAATGCATTACAAACCAAATCTGAATGTGTATTTAAACACTTATGGAAACCCTAAAAAGTCTAACCTAGTTTTTGCATGCATGCTATTGCATGTTTTATTAACTGAATTTCTAAATAGGAACTAAAGTAAAAGCTAAAAGTGAAGCTAAGCTAACAGAAGTAATTACTATTTCTAACACTCCCAAACAAAACCGGAATCCATACCCTCGAGCCCTACCCCAGCTTGACGATGTTGGTTCTGATATCCCTGAGCATGGCTTTGTTGGCGTTCTAGTTGGTTGTCATTTCCTCCATGAGGGTGCTCATCATGTTCTTTATTGACCAGTAGTAGTTGATTTTGCCACCATGTCGCCCTGATCCCAGAATGGCTGAGACTCTTCGCCAATTCATTGAGCAACCTTAAAGCCTTGACCATATTTCCTTCTTTACAATGCCCCTCAATCACAGAAGTATAAGTCACGTTATCTGGCCTCAATCCCATCTCCATCATTTCAATCAATAGCATATTTGCCTCTTGTGCTTTATCCACCTTGCAGATGCCACATATGAGCGTATTGAACGAAAAAACATTGGGTTGAATGCCTCCTACAACCATTTCATCTTTCAACTTAAAAGCCTCTTCAATCTCTCCTCCTTTCATATACCCATCAATCAATGTTGTATATGTGACTTCGTTAGGCATCAAACCCACTTCCAACATCTCCACAAGAATTTCCCTCACTTCACTCACTCTCGGGACCTTACACAAACCATTCATATAAACATCAGGCATAATCTTAGCCTCCAACATGCTTTCATACACCCTGCCAACCATATCGATCCGGTTTGCCCTCAATAAAGCCCAAGCGAGTCCATCGACCAAGTCAGAAGTAAACCCATATGCAATACGCAACCCATCGAGCAGTGCATTGCAACATCGCAGACTGGGCATGTGATCGCGTTTTTGCAGCCGATAAAATGCATCTACAGCTGTCAACACCTTACCGTTCTGAACATATGCATCAATCAATAAATTAAAAACAATTGGGGATGGCCAACCACTGTAACTCCGGTGGGTGTTGGAGATGAGGATTATGCATTGATGACGCGATTTAACATGGCATTTGCAGGTCCAAACATGTTGGCTCTTGATAGAATATGCAACATGATTGAATATGAATGAATGCTATGAGAAGACCCCATTTATTTTTCAGACCATGAAAAGAAATCGAGAGCAAGTTTAGCATCCCTACCTGGTTTTTTTATCAGAACTCTCTGTATTACATGTGGGTTGCGCTTGTTGGCAATGTTGGCTGTTCTGAGAAGTGAATCCCACTGGTTTTGCTTCAGTAAATGGTATATTCTGTCGGTAAGCTCTTCTTCTTCTTCTGAAACTTCTGGTGCGGATGTTTCCCTACTTGTAGTTGTGCAGTATTGCAATGTTCTTGTTATACGTCTTACTGCCACGAAAGGACATTTGTATTGAGATCCTCCGATCCATTGAACATGAATCAGAGTTCCCCATATGTGTAATATCCCCATCGTTTCTTCCTCTTCCTGAGAAATGCACCTACTGGTGTTTCATCTCAACAACGTACAGCATTGTTGAAGGTCAGTTTTGAGGATTGGGATCATATTAATGGACTAAATCATTAGTCATAATCCTGAAGTTTGCAAGGGTTTGATTAAGGTCTTATTTTCCATTCTGAGTTTTATTGCCAATTTCATCCATGAACAACTTTCTTATTCTGTTCTCGTTCTCTTCAGATGATTCCTTGTGGAACTAGCAAAGTAAGCATGTCTGATACCTCTCTTCTTTACAAACAGTCCTCTGATACCTCTTTCTTTACATAAATTTCATATAATTTTCGTGTCTCACTTTGAGCCGATCTCTTTATTATTATCTCAAGTTAACCAGGCTTGCAAACCCGTTTTGGAATTGGATGAAACGTGTGCTCAAAATAGTGGCTGTGATAGGTCGCATGCCAGTCGGTTGCTTCAATGATCCTGTAACATAAAATATGCGCTCACTGTTGAAGTTATGTTTTCCTGTACACCTCCATTGCAAGAGAATCCTGAACACGTCTTCCTATTTAGTATTAAATTTCCATTACTTGTTCTGGATCCTGCCGAAGCTATCTGGAGTGGAGTAGCCCAAAGTCTTCTAATTCTATCCCTTCATTGCAACCAATCATCACAACAGCCCCTATAGAACCCTCAACTATTGGGCAAGAACGCCCCATCGTTTAAAGACATAAGAAGTTGTACATGCAATGGAACGCATCTGCCCATATTTCTAGTTGAATGCTTCTCGACAAGATGACAAAGTTTGGGCATAATATGGAGTTAGCAACCATGTTTTAAGGGGATAACGCTTGCACAGTCGAGACGCCCCTCAGAGAGCAAACATGTCACTACCATTTGAACCTTCATAGGAGTGGAAACACCCTTACTTTACAAATTAATCAAGAGACACTGATCAATTAAAAATTCAACATTATATTGTAACGCTAAGTTGTCCACCCTTCTCACTTTATGTTTCATTGTGTTGTTATTGAGCCCTTACAACAGGTAAATTTAACATAATAGGTCAAGGGAGGGATGGTTACCTGTGTAAAGAGATGAGACAGTGAGAGTATATTAACAAACAATCCTCGGAATTTGAATCGATCTACCGTTGAAGTTATTTGCACTTCAAAGATGCCATTATTTATTCATGCTTGTTATCTAAACTTACTCCCAAAAAAAGTTCATCCATAGCTGGTATATGGTCCTTGATTAGTTAGGAAAAGTAATTAAATTACAGTGTCAATCAGTTATCTAAATTAGAACAATGGAGATTGAACCATGTACCTAAGATACTAAATTTCTGAAACGTGAAACCCTAAATAAATTTGTCCCTAAAATGGATCTGGGATGAGTATCTAGAATGAATACGGTTTTTTTCGTTATTTTTGTCAACCTTGTAATTTAATTTGTCCATAAAATGGATCTGGGATGATTATCTAGAATGAATACGTTTTTTTCTTTATTTTTGCAACCTTGTAATTTTGTGAAATATGATGCCTTTCAGTATCAGAAACCATCGCTATAAAGTCTAATGCAAAAGCCAGAAAGTAAATACCACTAAACTGTAAACAAGAAGACAAATCCAATTTCAAAAAGAACAATCAGTTGGCTGAGTATTAAATCCTTAGATAGCCATAACAAGCTACAACTATTAGCATAGATAGAAAGTAGAAAGGTGACTAATATCAGAATACACTTATTGTAACCAGAAACGCAACTCAGCCGTGAGCTCAAGTGCATCAAGAGGTGGATGGGCAATGTCTAGGTCATTATTGTGCTTCTCAAATATGTAGAAAAAAAAAAAAAAAAATCAAAAACAAAGGGAAAACCTAGAAAGCAATCCTAGAATTGGTTTGGCAACAATAGGTAGAAGCTGCAGTTCCCAATCATTTTCCATAGAAGGATGATATACTTGACAATATTTAAGGCATTTGCATTAATATATTTAATGCATTCGAATTAATATATTTAATGTATTTGCAATATTATTAATTAATGCATTTGAAAGTTTAATGCATTATGCATTTGAAATAATCTATGTATTTGAATTAATTAAATTAATTAATGCATATGAATTATTTTGTTTAATGCATCTTGAATTTGTAATAATTAATGCATTTGAATTATGAATTTTGCATTTGAAGTAATTAAATGAATTATTTTGAAATAATAGAGTTTAATATATTTTACATTTAATGCATTTAAATGATTATACATTTAAATTATTTAATGAATGGGAATTAATTAGTGCATTTGGCCATTAAATTGATTACTGCATTAGAATTATTATTATATTTAATGAACATGAATTAATATAATAGAGGAGTACTTGTGAAATGCATTTAATAATGAAGTTATTGCATTATGAGTTATGCTTTATTATTTGCATTTTTATTATTATTATGGTTGCACCATGGAATTATTGCATTATACATGAAATTATTGCATAGTGTACAATTAGTGGAGTGTTAGACTCATAATGTGTATGCTTGTTAGACTCATAATGTGTATGTTTGTTTGTCGGATTGGCATTTGTTTGTATGATCATGCATTTGTTTGTTGGACTGATGATGCATTGTGATCGATAACCGTTAGTAGAATCTATGTTATTTGATATTGCATAGACTTACTATAACTTACTAAGTGTGCTTAATCATTGTTCATTGTTTGTTGTGAACTGTTTGGTAAATGCACATTTTATGTGCAATGAATTATTATTGTTTGATGCTTAGTGAATTTATTGGTAAATGCCTATTTTTGTGCATTGCATATTTACTAAAATTTGTCTTGATAAATACTTACACACTATGAGTTAGTTATGTCGCATTCAAATGCATTGGATGTGAATACATTAATGGTGCATATATGGGTTGTGATCTCAGCAATTAGGGGTGGAGCCCTAATTCCTATACCTAGTTTGCATTCATACACTAGGATGTTTGGAAAAGCTTGTATTGAATTAATACGTATTTACTATGCATTGTATATGTACTGTGTTACCTGAACATTATATTGATTTAGCATCAAAATTGATTTAGGTTTTGGAAGGCATGATAGAGGTTATTGAGTAAGTACTATGTGTGACAAAGATTAAGGTCTGCATAAAGACTAAATACTATATGCATTAAAGCATCATGCATTGAAAATAATGTGTAAATGCATTATTAGTAAGCATTAGTTATATCATGATAAATGATAGTGTGCATTGATAGTTGCATAGTCTTTTCCAAGGTTGGATTGATGGATAAGTGTTGTGCATCAAATTTGATAATAAAATTTCTACAGATTGATAAATGCAAACCTAACTTCTAACAATTGGTAATCATGAATAGCTACTATTTGCATATAAATATCATAGGTAGGAAATTTAGAAGAAATTTATTAGTGCATGGTATTGCATATCTAGGTACCATGGGTTGAGAATCTAATGATAATCGCATTATTGTTATTGCATATGCATGGATAAATAGATACTTACAGTACAATGCATTGCATATTTAGATTGAAATGGTAATTACTGTGCATTTCATATCTATATTTAATTAACAGAATTGGCCTACGCTTGTTACTAGGCATTGCCTCTCTTCATTGTTCATTGAATTAATTGGTAAATGCTTAAGTAGGATGCATGACACATAAATGGTATGAAATCGTGTTGTGGTTTATTATGGTATTTTACAGCTCTGTCATGTATTAGTGAGGAATATGAGATTATATAAGACATTAGTAAATGACATGTTATCATTTCATGCTAATCCTTATTGCTCCAGTAGAATGCATATTTGATATGATGATGGATTATGTAAGTTGTTACTAATGATGGATGAGTTGTTACTCCATGTTGATAGTAATAATGTTGAAATATGGCAGCTTGTCATGACATATTAATGAGATGCTTAGTAAAATTATGAAAGTATCATGGCCAGTTATGTTATAATGGTAGCACAAAGAATCTAAATGCATTAGATGTTAAACTTGGCATGACTTATAGTGACCTCCAATGGCTTATAATGTAGTGTAATGCAATATGAACTAGTGGCTAGACATTCTTGTTAGCACATTATTCAAGGTTGATCCATGATATATTATTATTGAGAAATGGTTACTAATGATTATTAATTATGGTAAGTGCCAGTTGTTCGAGGTGATCCACTCAAATATCCTGGTGAGGATAATCATTCTATGATTTCGTGGGAGCCCATAACCACGAATGAAAATGGATACTATACATATATTATGGGTTGGGGGACAAGCCCAACAATTAATTCTATGCTAGCAGCTCTTGACTTAGAGTCCACAATTGGAGACATATTCACCAGGAGGGAGGTTTATGTAGAAGGACTTCTGATGCCTGTGGCTCGTTCCTTGAGGGTGCTTATGGAGGATGTTTAGGCTAGCATTTCGAGATGCCTGGGGTATAATTATCCTGATATCAGGATCGGGGTATCAGGAACCAGATGTCGATTAGTACCGATGAGGCCTAGATTCTGGTTAAATTTCGATGAGGCTGCACTATTACCAGAAGTTGGGAGGGTGGCAGTGCTGCGGTAACCTCTCGGGGAACTTCTGATGCCTACTGTATGATCCGTGGACATGTTACAGTAGAGGTCCTGTGCCATGGCGAGCGGGACCATCTAGAGTTGGAGGGGAGTTTTATGGAGGTGGCGGATGGTATGATTCTCAGGGAGAGTGTGAGTAAGGAAAGAGGAAGTAAACAAATACACAGTTATTAATTATTAATTAATTGTCTAATGCTTATGTGTGTATGATGCATAATTGTTGCTATGGTTGCATATTAGACTCATAGGGAATTACTTAAGAGCATGTTGTAACTTAAGGGCGTTTGATTATATTAGTGTGATTTGGAGACTTCTATGTGGTGGCCTCGCATATAAATCTTTTAACTTCACAATAGTACTAGCTACCTATATATTCTAGTATTTACTTGATTGATTGATTGAATAAGTATTATATTTATTATTTGAAGATTATAACTTTGGGACGAAGTTTCCTTAAGGAGGGAAGTATGTAACAACCGTCATGTATGCATATTTGTGGAATATTTATAATGAAATGTAAATAATAAATAAAAGTAAATAATAAAAAGGAATATGAAAGAAAAGAAATTGCATTAAAAGAAATTAAGAAAAAGGGGAGAAAGGGGAGATAAAAGGAGGAGAAAAAGAGAGGGAGATCTTTTCTTTTGGTCTTTTTGGCATTTTGGAAGGAGATCTTTGGAGGAGCTGAAGCAAGAAGAAGAGGCTGACAGAAAGAGGAAAGCAAGCAAGCTCTAAAATAGGGTTAATTGTTGGGGGCTCAGGGGCCTCAGCCATTGATTGGGGGTTGGTTGTGTGAAAATTCTCACAGTAGATCTAAGAGCTGATGTATACCTCACAAGAAAGATTAAGATTAAGCAGGAAAATAGAAGAAGAGTGGTCAATGCAGTGTAAATGAGCAACATAATTATGATACAGTAAAACTCGGATAGAAGCAAAATAACATCACACACTAATTCATTAATCACAAAATGGACAGATAAATAATACAATGGTGAGGATTCGAATGCCAAGGTGGCAATTCGAATTAGCCTTCATGGAGTGATCATCAGATCAATGGAGTGTCATCAAAGCACAACTAGAAGTCCTGGTCATCATCAATGGAGTCATCAATGCACAAGTAACTGTCAAATAGATGTCAAACTGAGTCTAACTGAGTGTGGTAGGTGTAACTGGCACATGGAGGCACTAACTAAATGAAGGAGACTCAGTGGAGGGCACATGAAGAGCTAACTGGAGTCCTAATAGGCAATCTAGTCTCACTAGAGGTCCATCGGAGTGATACAGTTAGTTGAGAGTCAATCTAGCCTTAAATCAAGGAAAGATCTAAAGATAACTCAACTAACTGAAGTGCAACTGAGTGGTAGGTGAGAGAGGGCACCTGGGATGCATGCAAGTGCATGAAGGGCACACTAAGCACTAGGAGGGCCAAAACTGATCAGAAAGAAGCTCCCGGGGCTAGCTAACTAAGGGCTAGGTGCTGGGACTGATGACTGGGATACATGCATGCATTACTGAAAATGTAAAAATGGAGAATGTTGTTAAGACTAGGATGGAGTATAGGAATATCCCAACACCCCCCCTTAATCCATCCCGGGCCCAGGTAACTGAGACCAAAGGTCACCCAATACAATGAATAATAATAATAGTCAATAAACCGAGGAAATGGGGAAAACCTCATGGGAAAAATATCCCCCTCAAAATAGACTGTAAGGAACACCAAAAATAAATGCTCCAAACTCAAGCAAGTGTGATGCTTGGTCATATGTCTAGAGGTATCTTCTTCTTGGGAAGAAGTGGTTCATGTTAAAAAAGCATGTTCGTGTACTTGCTCTTCTGATCGAATGTGATGAGAACAAATCCAAAAGTATGAGGATGATCCTGGAACCTGTGATTCGAATCAGCTGAGGTAGGATCAAATCTATGAATGTGCAGATAGTCTTTTGTCTTCTCCTTTGAAGCATCATAGGTGAGATTATGCCCAAAAGAACCATCACATGATAGTGAATGCTTTGAATCCAAATCAGATCCAAGACTTGAAGAATGGTTTCTTGAGATCTCCTTTGAACCATTAGAGGTGAGATCAAAACCATGATATGCATGAAAAATTATCCCAAGTAGTGATTGCTTGGATTTTAAATCAGCTCCAAGACTTAATGAATGGTTTCTTGAGATCTCCTTTAAACCAATAGAGGTGAGATCAAAACCATAAAATGCATGAGAAATTATCCCAAGCGAATGGCAATGGCCTACATCTTCAATAAACTTCTGAGAGCATGTACAAATGATCATATAGTAGTACATAAGAGGTGAGTGATCAAGGAGAGCAAATGCATTACCTCCAATTGTTGATTTAACCTATGAAACATTCAATAGATCATGATGCAAACCAACAGACTCTTGTGCAAGAGAATATTTAAGAACCTCTGCAGTTACTAGATTGTGAGCTCGCAAAGAATTCAAAATAGAAGAAATTTGGAGCATGAGTGTAGAATCTGCAAGTTCTTCTTCTTTGTGGACAATTTCAATATGAGATATGTTTGATACGGATTCATGATCAGTGAGATCATCAAGGAGGGTGAATGCAACAATGGCTTTCTCTCGAAATGGTTTGGACCAATAATTTCATTCTGTTTGCCAAATTTTTCATCCAGATGGGCCCATAGCTCTTTTGGAGATTCAATAGAAAAGAAGTGGTGTACCATGCATCGAGACATAGCAAACATCATGGTTGCAGAGGCTCTGTCACCTTCATTTAACCAATCATCCTCTTCTTCAGCGGATTCGAACTCTCTTTCAAAACAATAATCAAAGAGACCATGTCTTTTCAAAAGTGTTATCATCTGTGGTTTCCATTCATCATAGTTGAATGGAGAAAGATGAGTAATTTCTTCTAAATTCATGGAAGTTGTTTCAGAAGACATGCAAAAACAATAAAAAATGTCTGCAATTGCTACTGTTGCAAAAGTGCAGAAACTGCTGCACTCGAAATCTCGATAATAACCTGCAAAAAACTCTCAGGAATGGAGATAGACAATACTCTCAACATGCTCTGATAACATGTGAAAATTCTCACAATAGATCTAAGAGCTGATGTATACCTCACAATAAAGATTAAGATTAAGAAGGAAAATAGAAGAAGAGTGGACAATGCAGTGTAAAGGAGCAACATTATTATGACATAGTAGAACTCAGATAGAAGAATAATAACATCACACACTAATTCATTAATCACAATATCGACAAATAAATATAACAATGGTGAGGATTCGAATGCCAAGGTGGCAATTTGAATTAGCCTTCATGGAGTGATCATCAGATCAATGGAGTGTCATCAAAGCACAACTAGAAGTCCTGGTCATCATCAGTGGAGTCATCAATGCACAAGTAACTATCAACCAGATGTCAAACTCAGTCTAACTGAGTGTGGTAGGTGTAACTGGCACATGGAGGCACTAACTGAATGAAGGAGGCTAAGTGGAGGGCGCATGAGGAGCTAACTGGAGTCATAATAGGCAATATATTCTCACTGGAGGTCCATCGGAGTGATACAGTGAGTTGAGAGTCAATCTAGCCTTAAATCAAGGAAAGATCTAAAGATAACTCAACTAACTGAAGTGCAACTGAGTGGTAGGGGAGAGAGGGCACCTGGGATGCATGCAATTGAATGTAGGGCGCACTAAGCACTAGGAGAGCTAAAACTGATCAGAAAGAAGCTCCTAGGGCTAGCTAACTGAGGGCTAGGTGCTAGGCTGATGACTAGGATGCATGCAAAATCAAGACATCATGCAAAATGCATGCATGAATGAAAATGGAAAAATGGAGAATGTTGTTAGGACTAGGATGGAGTATAGGAATATCCCAACACCCCCCCTTAATCCATCCCGGGCCCTGGTAACTGAGACCAAAGGTCACCCAATACAATGAATAATAATAACAATCAATAAACCGAGGAAATGGGGAAAACCTCATGGGAAACATACCTCCCCTCAAAATAGACTGTAAGGCACACCAAAAATAAATGCTCCAAACTCGAGCAGGTGTGATGCTTGGTCATATTTCTGGAGGTATCTTCTTCTTGGGAAGAAGTGGTTCATGCTCAAAAAGCATGTGTTTGTACTTGCTATTCAGATCGAATGTGATGAGAACAAATCCAAAAGTATGAGGATGATCCTGGAACCTGTGATTCGAATCAGCTGAGGTAGGATCAAATCTATGAATGTGCAGATAGTTTTTTGTTTTCTCCTTTGAAGCATCATAGGTGAGATTATGCCCAAAAGAACCATCACATGATAGTGAATGTTTTGAATCCAAATCAGATCCAAGACTTGAAGAATGGTTTCTTGAAATCTCCTTTGAACCATTAGAGGTGAGATCAAAACCATGATATGCATGAGAAATTATCCCAAGTAGTGATTGCTTGGATTTTAAATCAGCTCCAAGACTTAATGAAAGTTTTCTTGGACCTCCTTTGAACCAATAGAGGTGAGATCAAAACCATAAAATGCATGAGAAATTATCCCAAGCGAATGGCAATGCCCTACATCTTCAATAAACTTCTGAGAGCATGTACAAATGATCATATAGTAGTACATAAGAAGTGAGTGATCAAGGAGAGCGAATGCACTACCTCCAATTGTTGAATTGACCTCCCAAACATTCAATAGATCATGATGCAAACCAACAGACTCTTGTGAAAGAGAGGATTTAAGAACCTCTACAGTTTCTAGATTGTTTGATGGTAAAGAATTCAAAATAGAAGAAATT
Source organism: Larix kaempferi (assembly GCA_027924585.1). Lineage (NCBI taxonomy): Eukaryota > Viridiplantae > Streptophyta > Pinopsida > Pinales > Pinaceae > Larix > Larix kaempferi. The sequence goes on from BSBM01000584.1 coordinate 4,823,155, forward strand.
TGGAGCATGAGTATAGAATCCGCAAATCCTTCTTCTTTGTGGACAACTTCAATATGAGATATTTTTGATACGGATTCATGATCAGTGAGATCATCAAGGAGGGTGAATGCAACAATGGGCTTGCTCTCGAAATGGTTTGGACCAATACCTTCATTCTGTTTGCCAAATCTTTCATCCAAATGGGCCCATAGCTCTTTTGGAGATTAAATAGTAAAGAAGTGGTGTACCATGCATCGAGACATAGCAAACATCATGGCTGCAGAGGCTCTGTCACCTTCATTTAACCAGTCATTCTCTTCTTCAGAGGATTCAAACTCTCTTTCAAAACAATAATCAAAGAGACCATGTCTCTTCAAATGTGTTATTATCTGTGGTTTCCATTCATCATAGTTGAATGGAGAAAGAGGAGTAATTTCTTCCGAATTCATGGAAGCTCTTTCAGAAGACATGCAAAAACAATAGAAAATGTCTACAATTGCTACTGTTGCAAAAGTGTAGAAACTGTTGCACTCGAAATCTTGATAATAACCTGCAAAAAACTCTCAGGAATGGAGATAGACAATACTCTCAACATGCTCTGATACCATGTGAAAATTCTCACAATAGATCTAAGAGCTGATGTATACCTCACAAGCAAGATTAAGATTAAGAAGGGAAATAGAAGAAGAGTGGTCAATGCAGTGTAAAGGAGCAACATTATTATGACATAGTAGAACTCAGATAGAATCATAATAACATCACACACTAATTCATTAATCACAATATCGACAAATAAATATAACAATGGTGAGGATTTGAATGCCAAGGTGGCAATTCGAATTAGCCTTCATGGAGTCATCATCAGATCAATGGAGTGTCATCAAAGCACAACTAGAAGTCCTGGTCATCATCAGTGGAGTCATCAATGCACAAGTAACTGTCAACCAGATGTCAAACTCAGTCTAACTGAGTGTGGTAGGTGTAACTGGCACATGGAGGCACTAATTGCATGAAGGAGGCTCAGTGGAGGGCGCATGAGGAGCTAAATGGATTCAGAATAGGCAATCTAGTCTCACTGGAGGTCCATCGGAGTGATACAGTCAGTTGAGAGTCAATCTAGCCTTAAATCAAGGAAATATCTAAATATAACTCAACTAACATAAGTGCAACTTAGTGGTAGGTGAGAGAGGGCGCCTCGTATGCATGCAATTGCATGCAGGGTGCACTAAGCACTAGGAGGGTTAAAACTGATCAGAAAGAAGCTCCCGGGGCTAGCTAACTGAGGGCTAGGTGCTGGGACTGATGACTGGGATGCATGCAAAATTATGACAGCATGAAAAATGCATGCATGACTGAAAATGAAAAAATGGAGAATGTTTTTAGGACTAGGATGGAGTCAGATGGAGTATAGGAATATCCCAACACCTCCCCTTAATCCATCCCGTGCCTTGGTAACTGAGACCAAAGGTCACCCAATACAATGAATAATAATAAAAGTCAATAAACTGAGGAAATGGGGAAAACCTCATGGGAAAAATACCCCCCCTCAAAATAGACTGTAAGGCACACCAAAAATAAATGCTCCAAACTCAAGAAGGTGTGATGCTTGGTCATATGTCTGGAGGTATCTTCTTCTTGGGAAGAAGTGGTTCATGCTCAAAAAGCATGTGCCTGTACTTGCTCTTCTGATCGAATGTGATGAGAACAAATCCAACAGTATGAGGATGATCCTGGAACCTGTGATTCGAATCAGCTGAGGTAGGATCAAATCTATGAATGTGTAGATAGTCTTTTGTCTTCTCCTTTAAAGCATCATAGGTGAGATTATGCCCAAAAGAACCATCACATTATAGTGAATGCTTTGAATCGAAATCAGATCCAAGACTTGAAGAATAGTTTCTTGAGATCTCCTTTGAACCATTAGAGGTGAGATCAAAACCATGATATGCATGAGAAATTATCCCAAGTAGTGATTGCTTGGATTTTAAATCAGCTCCAAGACTTAATGCATGGTTTCTTGAGATCTCCTTTGAACCAATAGAGGTGAGATCAAAACCATAAAATGCATGAGAAATTATTCCAAGCGAATGGCAATGCCCTACATCTTCAATAAACTTCTGAGAGCATGTACAAATGATCATATAGTAGTACATAAGAGGTGAGTGATCAATGAGAGCGAATGCATTACCTCCAACTGCTGATTTGACCTCCGAAACATTCAATAGATCATGATGCAAACCAATAGACTCTTATGCAAGAGAGGATTTAAGAAACTCTACAATTTCTAGATTGTGAGCTGGCACAGAATTCGACATAGAAGAAATGTGGAGCATGAGTGTAGAATCTGCAAGTTCTTCTTCTTTGTGGACAACTTCAATATGAGATATGTTTGATACGGATTCATGGTCAGTGAGATCATCAATGAGGGCGAATGCAACAATGGGATTGCTCTCGAAATGGTTTGGACCAATACCTTCATTCTGTTTTCCAAATCTTTCATCCAGATGGGCCTATAGCTCTTTTGGAGATTCAGCAGAAAATAAGTGGTGTACCATGCATCGAGACATAGCAAACATCATGGCTGCAGAGCCTCTGCCACCTTCATTTAACCAGTCATTCTCTTCTTCAGAGGATTCGAACTCTCTTTCAAAACAATAATCAAAGAGACCATGTCTATTCAAATGTGCTATCATTTTTGGTTTCCATTCATCATAGTTGAATGGAGAAAGAGGAGTAATTTCTTCCGAATTCATGGAAGTTGTTTCAGAAGACCTGCAAAAACAATAGAAAATGTCTGCAACTGCTACTGCGGCAAAAGTGAAGAAACTGTTGTACTCGAAATCTTGATAATAACCTGCAAAAAACTCTCAAGAATGGAGATAGACAATACTCTCAATATGCTCTGATACCATGTGAAAATTCTCACAGCAAATCTAAGAGCTGATGTATACCTCACAAGAAAGATTAAGATTAAGAAGGAAAATAGAAGAAGAGTGGTCAATGCAGTGTAAAGGAGCAACATAATTACGATACAGTAGAACTCGGATAGAAGCATAATAACATCACACACTAATTCATTAATCACAATATGGACAAATAAATAATACAATGGTGAGGATTCGAATGCCAAGGTGGCAATTCGAATTAGCCTTCATGGAGTGATCATCAGATCAATGGAGTGATCATCAGATCAATGGAGTGTCATCAAAGCACAACTAGAAGTCCTGGTCATCATCAGTGGAGTCATCAATGCACAAGTAACTGTCAACCAGATGTCAAAATGAGTCTAACTGAGTGTGGTAGGTGTAACTGGCACATGGAGGCACTAACTAAATGAAGGAGACTCAGTGGAGGGCGCATGAGGAGCTAACTAGAGTTAGAATAGGCAGTATAGTCTCACTGGAGGTCCATCGGAGTGATACAGTCAGTTGAGAGTCAATCTAGCCTTAAATCAAGGAAAGATCTAAAGATAACTCTACTAACTGAAGTGCAACTGAGTGGTTGGTGAGAGAGGGCACCTGGGATGCATGCAATTGCATGCAGGACCCACTAAGCACTAGGAGGGCTAAAACTGATAAGAAAGAAGCTCCCGGGGCTAGCTAACTGAGGGCTAGGTGCTGGGACTGATGACTGGGATGCATGCATGCAAAATCATGACTGCATGCATGACTGAAAACGAAAAAATGGAGAATGTTGTTAGGACTAGGATGGAGTATAGGAATATTCCAACAAGTTGGGTGGAGAGTTTCCCCCCCACCTTTAGTTGCGGGCATTGGATCTTTCAAGGTAACTACTAGGTCATCTAGTCAAGTAATGCTCTTTAATTTTTCATAGAATATTTTTATAACATGTTTATAGATCCACTGGATCTTTATTGCATGCTGGTTCTTTATTGTTTACTGGATTTTATGAGTTTGAGAACATTACATTAGTACCTGCTTGTCCGCGATTTTTATCCCTTCTAGTAACCCTGATAGTTCTGCAACATTATTGGGTGTCATGTCCTATGGTCCCATAGTACATATTCCTAATATATATTGAAGAGTCCCTTATGACACCTCCAAAACCAGCAGCACTAGGGTTTCCCTTTGAAGCACCATTAAAATTAATTTTGAAAAAACTCGCCAGTGGCTTGCTCCAATGATCCGGGCTGGGGGTGATAATAATGGAAGTTCGAGTAGGCAAAGGGGAGTGAGGATTTTTAGGTCCCACACTTTCAAAATTCCACATTCCTGAGGTGAAGTGGGGAGGTCCGAAGTATTCCAGTCCTTTAGCGCTATGGTTTCCTGCAGATTGGTTTTAATAGTGTGCCATATCTCTGGAAGTTGTCTAGAGTTGTTTTCAAAGATTCTTTTGTTTCTTTCTTTCCATATGTTCCAGACCACAATGCCTGGTATCAGTTCCCAGAGACGATTGAGAGCAGTGCTTTGGAAGGTATTTTCTGCTCTTTGAGCTATGGTTTGGACAAATCCCTGCGTATTCTATTAGTTCTCTTGCATTTACTTGTGACCTTGTCCCACATATCACCCGCTAGAGCGCAGGAGTCCAGAAGGTGATCAATGGTTTCAACATGATTTCCACAAATGATGCACCAAGATGGTCCATGGAAGCCTCTTTTTATGAGATTGTCCCAAGTAAGAATTCTCCGGTGAGCCAATAGCCACTGGAAGTTTGAAATTTTCGGCCAGAAATTAGATTCCCAGATTTTTTTCCATATTGGATTTTGTTGCTCCTCCGTCCCCCATGCTTTTAAGGCATATGCTTCTTTGATTGTGAAGGATCCTTCTTGAAGGTGGCCCCATTTGAGGATGACCGGATAATGATTAACTTTCAAGTGTCTTGTTTGAATGTCATTTCAGATGTTCTCAATGCTTTCCATGGGGACTGGGGGTCCCAGAGTTGAGGTGGCTTCCAAATTCTGGCTGTGGATGAATCCGAGTGTCTCCAGTAATCTTTGACCATTGCATTTTCCTTTTCTTGAAGGTGTGTTTGAAGTTCTGGCAGGTAATTTTGAGTGTGGAGGCTCGAGCGTTGTTTCCGAGAGTCATGCCAGAATTTTACTTGGTTTCCGCTTCTTATTTCCTAAAAGTTGTGTTGTTGTATTAAATCTCTTTGACCATTGGCATCCCTCCATATGAGAGAGCTAGGAGGGTACAGGTTGTAGCGAATGCGCTAATGAGGAGACCATTCTGGAGCATATTTGCAATTCCATATTGATGCCAGGTGGTGGTATCATCCGTTACCCATTTCCACTAGATTTTGGCAGAGAGCACTTGATTGTTTATTTCAGGGTCCCTAATTCCCAGGCCTCCTTCCCGCTTTGGCATGCAATTCCATTTGACCAGGGCCCATTTATTATTGTCGTGATTTCCCCCTATAGGAAGGATATTTGGATTCTTCGCATCGTTTTTAGGACCCACTTGGGTGCTGCCATAACCAAGAAGAGGTATAGGGGCATGGATTGCAGGACAACTTTGAGAAGGATAAGGCGGCTAGGCTAGTTGAGACATCTGTGAGTCCAGGAGAATATTTTGGATTATAAATTTTCCAGGAGTTCTCTCCATGAGGTGTGCTTGATGGCCGAGTCAAATAGGGGTACCCCTAAGTATTTAGATCGAGAGAAGATATTGAGAAGCCCAAGATGCACGCAATGTTTCGTTGTGTAATGGTGTTGGTATTGAAAAAGAAAAGATGAGATTTCTCAAGGTTGATAGTGGTGCCTGAGGCTTCTAAAAAGGTAGAAAAGGTACGTAACGTCCGTTTGAGCGATGAGGCCTCTTGAATTAAGGGGTGTCCGAAAAGGATATTATCATCTACAAATTGCTAATGGGTAATGGGGGGGCAGCCATGAAGAGAAAGTCCTTTCAGAGTTCTAGAAGCGACCTTTGCTTTAACCATTTTGCTTAGCCCTTCAGTCATCAAGATGAAGAGGAAGGGAGAGACTGGGTCTCCTTTATGAATGCCTCTAGATGGAGAGAAAGTGGTGGAGGGGTAACCATTGGCCAGGATAGAGAAAAAGGCTGAAGCGGTGAGTGCCATAATCCAGTGTATCTAGTCAATGCAAAAGCCGAAGGCACTTAACATTTTCTTGATAAAGTTCCAGTTTAATTTGTTGAAGGATTTAGAGAGATCCAATTTAGCCAACATTCTTGGGGTTTTGGTGGTTTTCAAGGAGTGGATCACCTCGTGTGCGAGGATGATTCCGTCAAGGATTTGGTGACCTTCCACATATCTCGTTTGCTCCGGAGATATAAGAAGCGGGAGGAGAGTTTTCAATCTGTTAGCCACCTCTTTGGTGATGATTTTGTAAATTACATTGCATAGAGAAATGGGACGAAACTTACCAGGGTTGGTCGTACCGATTTCCTTAGCTATCAACATGATATAGGTCGTGTTCAGTGCCGGAAGAACCCATTGTTTTTGCCGAGATTCTTCAAGAAGCTCGAGGACTTCTTGCTTCAGGAGGTTCTGACAGTGTTTGAAGAAGTTTATGGTGAAGCCATCTGGTCCTGGTGCCTTGCCTTCTGCCATCTTATTTACCACTATCTCCACTTCCTGCATGGTGATGTCCTTCATGAGGGAGGTGTTGTGTTCATCCATAAGAATATTTGGTATATGGCTTGTGACCTAACTGATTGCATCAATTCTGTTAGGATTTTCTTTAGTAAGGAGATTTTGAAAATGTCTCATGAGCTCTTGTTCCATATCTTCTTGGGTTTTAAGGGAGTCCCCTCCTTCCGTCCTGATGGTGGATATTTTGTTGGTCATCCTATGTTGCAGAGTGGAATGATGGAAGAAGGTGGTGTTTTGCTCTCCTTCCTTTAACCAGGTGATACGATACTTTTGCTTCCATAGGGTCTCTTCCCGTTCACAGCGTGCATCAAGTTGTTTGAGAGTATCTTGTTCCTTTTGCTTGCGATTGTCTAGGTGTCCCTACTCCATTATGGTTTTGTGAATATGTTCAAGCTCCTTCTCTAGCTCACTTTTAGATTTGAAAATGTTCCCAAAGGTGGTTTGGTTCCATTTTCTAAGCTTGGCTCTGAGAAGTTTTAATTTTTTGTGCATTACTTCCATTTTGGAGCGTCCCTCAACCCTTGTGTTGGTCCACTAGGTGCTTACCATGTCCTGAAAGGTGGGGTGAGGAAGCCAAAATTTCTCAAAACGGAAGGCGCGATGTTTTTTGATATCTAAGTTCTGCCACAAGAGGGAGATAGGCCAGTGATCTGAGCCCGCCAAAGGGAGAACTGAGGTAGTGAACGTTCCTCCAAAATCCAACACTTTTTCTGAGACGAGGAAGCGGTCCAAGCGCAAGGCTATTTTGTTGATCCCTCCCCTTCGGTTGTTCCAGGTCATGAGACCCTCGCAAGGTATGAGATCTATAAAGTTATAGCCATGAATAAAGGATTTTAAGTTGCCATCTTCATTTGATAAGACTTTTTGCCCTCCCTTCTTCTCCTGGAGAGAGGTTATCATATTGAAATCACCTCCCGGAAATATCAGGGATTCTGGATGTCGAATAGAGAACCATCTTAAGTGATTGAGAAGCTGTTGCTTAAGAGTGAGGGCTTGAGGCCCGTATACATTCATGAGGTGACCCGTGATTTCAGTTCCCAAGATGTTGAAGGAGGCAGTGAGAGAGTGGGTTGTGGAGGAAAAGTTGTCCAAGGAGATCAAAGTAGGGTTCCATGCAATCGCTAACCCTCCCGAGGATCCTTTGGAATCATTTTCCATGGCTTGAATTCCTTTCCATATTTTGGCCATCAGGGTTCGTAAAGTGGTGTTGGAGCATTTGGTTTCTTGCATGAAGATGACAGTGGGCATGTCCTGAAGGACTTTCTTTTTAGCATGTGGTGCTTTGTGGGCCCGTTTAGCCCTCTCACATTCCAGGATATTAATTGCATTGAGAACCTGGTGATAAAGCAGGGAAAAACTCTGTTAACTCGGCATATTGCCCTGATTCTACAAGTTTGGTTCCCAGCTTACTAATCCTTTGTAGGTCAGTTTTTCTACCATGCTTCTTGTTGTCCTTATGGAGTTTTTATTTTTCCTTTTGGGGTATATTTTGGACTCCAAAATTATAGTTCTTGACCTTGTTTAGGGCTTCTGTCAGAAGTTGGATCTGCTTTGGTGGTATGGAGTGATAATCTTTTCTAGTGCATGCATCCTCCATCCCTAGAATGTCTAGGTTGCCAAATTCCAGTTCTGCCATTTTCTCATCCATTATGACTTCAGGGCTAGAAGCTTCAGATTTCTTTTGTGTCGTCACTGCATGGTCGCATTGGGCTTTCAGCGGGTCTGATCCTTCCATTTGCTCTGTTGTTTCTGGGTTCTCATGTTTCCCATCAAGGGCAGAAAAGCTATTGCTGGTGGTGGGGATGTCATCCTTCTTCTCTTCTGGTTGTGTTTTGCGGTTGTGTCGGTGTCTTCTTCCCAGTTTTTGAAATCCCTCTCTGTCCTTGTCTTTGGCTTGGGGATCTATGGGACTGGGTTTATTGAGGGGACAATATCTGAATAGATGTCCATGCTCGTGACATTTGCGGAAACGGAAGGGGACATGTTCATAGTCCAGTGGATGTACCCATTCAAAGTCCTCATGTGTTAGGATTATTGAGTCCGGTGGGGACTTGGCTATATGCATATAGACACAGATTCTGGCGTAGGAAGTATACTTATTGTGTTTGGTTTGCTCCGCCGATTTTACATATCTTCCAAGACTATTGCCAATGTCCATAAGCGTGTCTTCATCCCAGTATTCTTGTGGAAGGGAGTACATGCGGATCTAGACAGGGGCCCAGGTGAAGTCTTCTTTGTCCGGGATGAATCTTTCGGTCCAGTTTATGAGGTATAGGCCGGACGAGTTGAAGAAATACGGGCCTCCATCTTCCACTCTTTCTTTATCATCAATTATTTGGAAGATGATTGTGAAGAACCCTTTAGAGCCGAGTTGTAGATCAAAATGGGATTTGGGTTTCCATTTGGCTATTATCCATCCCTGGAGAGCTTGCTCTGTTGGCCAGATTCCCATGAATTTGCCGATGAGAGCATAGTCTTCCATTCTCTGGACTTGAGCATTAATGCGTTCCACCGGAAGGACAAGGCACAGCCTTTCAGTGGTATTTTCTATACAGGTGGTGGTGCCCACCGTTGAGCTGGGGTGCTTGGGGGAGCTTAGCGTTTTTGGTGAGCCTTCAGGTATCACAGTGTTGTTCAGAGGAATTTCGACAGACCCAATCTGCACCGAGGCAGCATGGTGAGTCAATGAAGGATTGAAATCCATGTATGTCGGTGTGTGGAAAGAGCCTTTAGCCCCTCCCTACGGAGCTTCCGTTGGCATAGCCAAGAGCCCCGAAGCAAGGGGTTGCCGCACCAGGGAAGGAGGATCACGGGGAGTTTTCAGGAAAACCCTAAGAGGAGCATGCGGTCCGTCTAGGGTTTCATCAGGTCATTGTCGCAAAAAAATGATTTTAGTAGGATTTCTTACTTCTTTGTGTTTATCCCGATTGGCATAAGGATTATGGTATATTGGAGCTTACATGTTATTGTGGACTATTTTTCTCCCCTAATGTGGTATATAGAAGTATTTATGTTATAAAAACACTTCAAAGAAGGATGGAGCTTATATGTGTCATGAAGCGCTTCTCTTAACCAATGTGGGATGTCAATATTCATCTTGTAAAAACAATTTAAACCTACATAAATACATAAATGTTAGGTATTTCTAACTTAGTAATTAAGTCATGGGCGCTTTTTATAAAGGTATGTAAAAAGGGTACTACTTTTTTTCTTTTTCTTTTTGTGGAAAGATGGAGGAAGGCCAAACATTGAGCATATTCACACCAAAATTGATTAATCATATTATCAATGAGAGACACCACTCCCTTGTGGTTTCCATTAGCATAAGGATCATTGTATATTGGAGCTTATATCAAAATAAATTTTAGAATTATGCATTGTGCTCATGATTATAATGATGAATGTGCTCATAACTAGAATCTTGGGATAAAATCAATATCTAATTATGAAGATAATTAGAATATCTATACAAAAATCAATATCTAATTATGAAGATAATGGTCAATTGGATCTAATTTTACTAAATTAACTATGGATCTCGTTATTTATTAATTGCTACAATTTTTTTTGTGTTGTATATTGTTCTTCCTTATTTTGCATTATAGAAGCATGTAGGTAGAGTTTGTTTAGTGAAAGGTAAATATTTTATATGAAAGTGAGATTAATTTTTGTTTTGTTTGTTGAAAGATATATAATGTATATTAAAATGATTATTTAATTGTTTTTGTTTCATGAGAGCTAGGAATTGTATATGCAAATGTTTGATGACACCATGCAAAATGCTTATAAATAGAATTTTGGATCATGTTTATAATAAGAATATTGTAATTAGATTAATTTTGTTAAATTAATTATAAAACCAATTATTTTCTTTATTTTTCAGTCTTGTAAATTGTTGTTTATTTATTTTAAAATAAGAAGCTAAAGTATTTGAGAGACTTATATCTCTTATTGTGTATTAATTTTTTTTTTCTTGAAACATGCTTGTAATTATAACCTTGAAACCTTATTTATATTTAATTATGAAGATAATTGATAATTAGATGTTGAGTAATTTGCTAAATTAAGAATCTAATGATTTTCTTAATTGCTACATTTTTAACTTTTTATATTGTTATTAGAAGCGAGAGTATTATTTTCTTATGTAGGTAGATTTAAGACTTCTCTTTGTGCATTGGGTTTTTAGTATTCATGATAAAGTGGCCCTTTAAGTATATAACATAAATCAGTTCAATAAAATGATTGAAAATTATGGATAAAATATATAGTGCTTCAAAGCAATCTTAATGGTTGAATCCATTATTATGCTTGAACACCCCTATAATAAAAGTGTCAATGTTTTAGTTTGGGTGATACATATTCAAAGCCACGATGTAGGGAATATCTACTAACTTGAGGAAGTCAATGGTTACAAGGAAGTAACCATTAACAATATAGTAAAACCAATACTTTATGACATATACACAGTCGAATAGAAAACAAATAAATATATTTGTGAAGAAATAAAGTCACCTCACCATCTTGTGTATTAAGCATCTAGAGTGAGGAAGCTAGTACCTTGTCAGTACTCACCCCTCATATTTCCTTCATCTTCTCTATTTTTTTTGGATGGAAGATAATATGAATTGCAAGCTGCAATAGTGGTTGGTAACTTGAAAAGACTTGGTGAGAATGGATCTCAATGGTTGAATCCGTTATTATGTTTGAACACCTCTATAATAAAAGTGTCAATGTTTTAGTTTGGGTGATACATATTCAAAGATACGGTGTAGGGATATCTACTAATTTGAGGAAGACAATGGTTACAAGGAAGTAACCATTGACAATAGATTAAAACCAATAATTTATGACATATACACACTCGAATAGAAAAAAAAAATAAAAAAATTGAAGAAATAAATTCACCTCACCCTCTTGTGTATTAAGCATCTAGAGTGAGGATGCTAGCACTTTGTCAGTACTCACCCCTCATATTTCCTTCATCTTCTCTCGTTTTTTTTAAGGAAGATAATATTAATTGCAAGTTGCAATAGTGGATGATAACCTAACAAGACTTGGTGAGAATGGATCCCATGACTTTCCAAGGAATTACCCATTAGCAAAAAGGATCGAACCAACCGACCTATCCCCTGGGGTTAAAATAAAATATTAATATAATGACAACTAAGAACATAAGTAAACCGAAATGAAAAATTAGATATCCTACTCTAAAGATATATAATTTCCACTATATATTATTATGTAGATAACCAGTAGTTAATCTAGAACCTATGTGCCAAAACCCAAATATGGATTGTGAAGATAGCCTCCTAGTGAGGTGAAGAAAAAATTGTTTCAATAAATTGGTTAGTGTATAAATATTTGTGTGTTTATGTAGTCAAGAGAGTAGCTATACAATTTCCATTGTCTATTATTATTTATATGAGTTGTTAGTCATGAACCTAAGTGTGAAAACCTAAAGATGGATTGTGAGGCTAGTTTCCCAGTGAGATGAAGACAAAATTATTGCAATAAACTATAAGAGTGTAAATCCTTGTGTTTTGTTGTATCCAACAGAGTTGTAGTAGATCTTCGAAATTTGTTTATACATAAGTGTACAAGAATAAACTGCATGGTGTTGCCAATAATTGATAGTGACAAATGGGCATGTTGGCATGACACCTTTGATTGCTTATGGTAATTTGGGTTAGGTCTATGTGAGGTCTTCATGTTTCATTGTGATGTTATAGAGATCCAATGTGACCTATCAGTGTTTGAACTTGACATGAGGTCTATTACACAAAGTTGTTGCAAGCCTAAATTGGTAACCCTTGGTGATGAAACTTAAGAGAATTGTTGTCATGTCAAAGGTTTTAGTCAAGTTGTTGTTTGGATCAATATACATACGTGTTTAATAATGATCCCCATTGAATCTCTATGAAGATGAGGAATATTTTGTTTTGGTTTTTTCAAAGTGAATAAAGTTGATTGTGTGGGGTATCTAGTAGGCGTAAGGATGTAGAACAAGAAAATTGCACCTTTTGTTTATGCTTCATCATCGTGTCATTTATATGATCATGTTTCATTAGGGAAACATATTTTGGATCCATCTCTATTGGTGGCTTAGGATGTACAATATATTGTTCCAACAATGGGTCATTGTAGGGCTTAAGTAGCTTCATATTGAAAATAAGCAACTTGGGATATTGTGGCATATCCAATTTAGAGGAATTTTCACCAACTTAAAGATTGTGTATGGTCCAAATATGATGTCACGCAATTCCTTGTGCAATCCTTTCAATCCTTCCTTGTGAGTGTGAAACTATACCTTGCCACTAACTGGTAACTATGCATGACATAGCATTGATTATGTCATTAATTATACTCGGTGGTGGTCTATTAAGTATTCCATGTACTTCATATTGAGTTGTTTGGACTAGTTTGGTGAAATTCGTTGCCTTTTCCATTTTTCCCTGCACTAAAACATATGTGCTTTCAATTGTTTGCACTAGATAGGAAAATGTCTATTGGTGTTACATGTTGGAACTTACTGAAATAAACCTTTGAGGGTCTATCTCCAATAGAGTCATGCTTAGCTTTGTTGGACCATTGTGTTGATTAAATGATAAATTTTCATCCTAAGCGCATAGTTGTTTATGGTTATACATATGTAAGGGCTATGCAAGCCCTATTTGATGGTTCTATTAGCTACCTTTAAAGCCCATTATTGTTGGGATGAAATGTTGTTGAGACATCTATGTTGGTATCCAAATCACTCCATAATGTTTTCTAAGATCTGTGTTGAGAAGCTTTTTATCTTTGCTTCAAACAATGGATGATGGTAATATAAACTTCACCACACTTTCAAGAAGATTATCTTGTCTATTCATGTACTATCAGTTTAGAAAAACTATCAACCACTACATAAGCATTGCCATAGCCAGCCTTGATGGTCAGTAAGTCAGTGAAAAATCCCATTTAAACATTCCTAAGTGCATTGTGGTATTGACCAAAGTGTATATGATCCCTTCTTTTTATTTCTTATTCGTTGGCTTTATAGTTGTGGATGTAATGCAATAATACACACACACACACATATATATAGCTGTGAAGGTTTGACTAGTAGAAACATTTTTGTAAGACAAGGTTTTTTTTGGAAGTCGATTGTGGAAGAAGGTAGGCCCATTTTTTGGATGTCGAATGTGGGAGTAGGTAGGCCCATAATACCTTTCCCACCCATATGATTCTCAAATATTTATCAATAATTGGTAAATATTTAACAAAACCCAACTCTTGTACTACTACATGAAGGTTTGATAACTAAATAAATACAAATTCATAAAAATTATATTAAAAGCATACTTTGAATCAAAGCATATGTAGGGCACATTAAAATTTCATGAATGTCACACACATACGATTAAATTTTTTCCAAAGATACAAATTTATCTTTTAAATATTTGATAAGCACATTACTCTAGGATAGATAAAATATCACAATATATGCAATAGATAATCACTACAAACCACACCCAAGCTCCTTGGGGGAAAATCCTCGCTTGAATATGAATAACCACCCTCACATGTACTATTTATCAAATAATTAATTTGATTAACTATCAATATGAAAAAGTTGGTGTCACATTAAATTTTATCAATGTACTATTTGATAATAGATCAAACAACTTAACTATAATCAAATTTGGACTCTATTTCCACCAATAGATTTTTGCTAGCGATCTTTGAACTCAAAACCAATTCCTATACATTGCACTATAGTATATACATTGACAATTTCCTATATTAAAGATACATCCATACTTTGAGAAATTAATGCCATGTAGAGTGTGACAAAGGTGTCACTAAAGTTGTTGACTAATGTCTCTTAGTTTAATGTGTGTGCACTTATTTTCTTACCATACCCTTTATAATATATGTTTTATTCTAACTCTCTCAATCTAGCTTATCTATCCAAGCCAAATATGAAGATAATAGGGCCATTGCTAAAATGATAGTAGGGAGTGCCTTCTAAAGCTAAGTAGGGTTGGCTTCCTTTTGTCCAAGAGCCAACTCGAGAAATAAAGTGGGTTATGGATCCCTTAGCATCGTTCCTATTTCAAGGGGAAGATCTCAAGGGACAACAACTATGACACTATTATTATTTCACATTATCACCTTAGGCTTATGATTTATTTAGTTGTACATTGAGAACTAATCTTGATTTTGTGTTGTGTTGTGATGCTCTATGAAATGCATCATTTGAAGCAAAGATTGAATCTTTAACTCTTGATTGATCTAGTATCTCACTCTCTACTACATTCTCTTTTATGTATTTTTCTCTCTCTACTTCTTTATATTGATGAATTTATTTTTCTATTTTTCTTATGTTCTTTCTATGAGAAACCATGACAAATAATCAAGTGTTTATTAAAATGAGAATTTGTTGACAAAAGTCAAGTCATCATGTCTATTCAAATACATCATGGATCCCTTAGACAAAATATTTAGAGTCTACATCTTGATTTCTTCTTGCAATATTCTTCCATTCAAACTATCCAGGTCATAAGACATGGGAAAACTATCCAAAAATGTGTCCAATCAATTGATGTTACAAGTAATGCCTACTTGTATTATTCTTTCACTTGTATATTCTGAAAGCATGTCCCTCACTTAGTATTTTTGAACTCATGTAGTCGATACAAAATAAAATACCATCCAAGTTTAAAATAACCATGGACCAATCCTTCTCATGTCTTGATTTCCAATCATAATAGTCAATTGTGCTATAATTGACAACCATAAACCACAACTATTAATTGACAAGGTGGGACTCCATACATATATTCCAAATGTCAAAATTTCCATAATTTAATTACTAGATAAATCAAATATTTATCATCACCATAGGATATACTTTAATTCTACCATGATTACCTTTGACCATGTAATCATCTATCATATTTTAGATCTAAAAGTACAATGCCAATTGGAAATTTATTTCACCACTAACATGCTATAAGCACACAACCATTTCGTTCTACCTCATCTATTGCTTAGTTGAAAGGCCCCTTAGCCTACAATTGATCATCCCCTTCCTCATTGGTGAATAAGGTGTCACCCATCTACGATCTAGATACCTATTGTAATGTTGTGTCCATCCTAATTGTGATCTTGCATCCATCTCTTGGTTACCACTTGAAATATTTTATGCCAATTTATTATGTGCTTTCTTTAGTACCCATACCTCTATTGCAAGTAATTGAAGGTCCCTGAATTGTTTGTTCTTTGAATGTCTCTTTCATTGCATTTCCCTTACCTAACACCTCTATAACATACTAGAATCTTTGTCTATTCTTTTGTAGAACTTCTTACACGATTTGACTGAGGTTATTTTTTGTAACCTTGAAAATGTGGTCGCTTGACTCCCTTATAAAATTAGATGTGCAATATTTATGTGGTCAAAAAGGATTCCTAGGCTATCTCAATTATGTTCTCGATTGTTCTCTCAAGTTCCAATAACATATGATCCTTTTGCTTAAATTCCTCTTGCATTTATTGATACTTGGGCTCAAACATGGTGGTACCCATCAATAGTTAAGGTCTATAAGATGTATTGGAATTGCCATGGATATATATTTCAAGAGTACCCCTATTGTCATTAAAATATATGTTTATTCAAGGCCAATCACTAAGTTTTATTGGCTTCCCTTCTTAGGTGACCATTTCTTTGAGAGAAATTTCCCCCTTAGGAATTTCTTCATACATTCAAAGCACTTCCTTCTTATTCTTTTTGAAGGAATCAATATCAAACATCCCTTCATTAAAAAATGGGCAAGATTTTGTTGAGAGGTTCAATGATGATTTCCCTTAAACCAAAATTGTCGTGTGACTAATTAAGGTCTTTTGATGCTTATCCACATTATTTCCTTGGCATTTATCACGTTTCACGTCATATTATTCTTTGTAAAATGTTGTTGTCACTAGATATCCTATATGTGTCACCCCCTTTGGTGTCTACTTCTCCCTGCTAATTCTAAAGAGTCTCTATCTTCATGTGGCATGTTCACCGTACTAGTCCACCATGGCTTGAAACTCATCGATTGAACCTCATGTTTCTTTTTTGTTGGATTATTATTGCGTTTATGGTTGATTTTTTCATGATGTTTCTTTGGGAAAATGTAGTAAAATTTGGTATTTTTTAAATTTTGTTTTGAATCTTCCTTCTATGATCAGGCCACTTGCCACTTTTTCTTAGCATCCTACTCCATTTTATATTTATTTTTTACATCTCCCAATGCTCTCCTATGGTTATCTACCTCTTCATTGGATATTCGTTCTTATTCAACATACTTTCCTTGCCCTAGCTTCACTTCCCTAATTCTCTTTTTTGGCTTGTCATTTACTTCAACGCTCTTATGTAACTTTTACTTTATTATGGTGTTATTTATTTTGTTTTTCTTTATGTTTTTTTCTCCTTCGCATCTTTCTCTTTCTTCCTATGCTATTTGTAAGAATTATTGCACCTTATTATTTAATTATCATTGCTTCCTATGTGTGGATTCTACTTTTTCTATGTAGTGCCACTCACCTCTTCTTCTTGGCCTCCATATCAGCCTCTATCTAGAATTCAACTCGCTATTACTTTTGTTCTTGCTCCACCTATGGACACTTGCATTCAATTTTCTTTCCATATTCCTTCATGTATATCTTCTTTGTGTGTTCTAAAGTCGCTTGTCATTTAGCTCCAACTTCTACCCATGGTAATTCTTGCTCCTTTTCGCACAATCGTGCATGTGTATGGATCTTGAGGTGATTATTATATTGTGTTTAGAACAAAGAGAAGATGTATATGTCCACCTTCTCTTTCTTTTCCAGTTCTTTTGTCCCCTTTTATTCAGCTTGGACCCTATTTGGACAAGCATAGATTTGGACAAGTTCAATTTTTTAGAGAGTCTTACCAGTTGTGATTTAGTCATCAATGAGACTATGGTTGATGGACCCACTTTACCCTTCTTTGTCCTACCAACTACTTATTTGGATGTGTGAGCTATGTCTTGTGCTTCTTCCACTCTTGGTGTTCCCTCTACCTCCTTTTTCTTACAAGGATTCAATGTCAATGTTTTTTGTCTTTGGATCTTTCTTGGATTCCATCAATTTTGATATTTTTTTCTATTTTTTCCCTTCGTTGAACTACCCTTGCTGTATACTCTATCATGTCATTTATCTTGCTTCAATTTATTTTCCACGACCTTCCTATCTCTTATCCACAACTTCTTATTTGACATGTTGTGCTTGATTGGTGAGAAACTGAGTAGGTTGCATATGTTGTCTCTTCCATTACTAGGTCTCCCCTTTTATTTCTTTCCCTCCTTTTACCTTCACCATCTCCAACTAGGCTTAAAAATCATCTATGAACCCCTTGACATCAATGGTGATATCTTCATCCCATTCTTGGTTGTGTTTTTCACTTGTCATTTCACAGGATGTGGGATATAGAATGCCCTTATGCCCCACTTCTTCCTTTGATATATATTATTCCCCATCATCATGATCTAGCCTTGATCTGAACTTATGCGAGAATGAAATGAAAGAGAATAAATATATTCACATACACAAATATATGGCAAGAAACACAGTGATACAGTAAACTCAAATTCTATTAAATGAATGAATGAAACTCTAGGACCGGTTCAGGAGTTTTCTCTTGGCCAATACCATTGAAAAATTCCTCTACTTGGCATCTAACAGAGGGCACTTTCATTAACTCAGTGACAGGGATATTACACATTATCTTGCTTAACTCTTTCTTCATATCAATATTAAGATCATAATCATCTATGGCAAGATCTTCTTCTTCCTTTTTATCTTCATCAATCTTTTTATGTTTATCAAGGAAAGAAGGCTGGGAAGTACTTCCTCGTTTATAGATTTGATACTTTGGTTGCTCTTTAGGTCTTGGAAGCTCTAAGGCATGACATGAGGAGCTAAGTTCTTCAACTATATCATCTTCTTGCTCCCATGGCTCTTCTTCTAAAAGGATTCTTCCAAAGTCTTCATCATAAGATAAGTCATTTATAAAGTTGATGTTTTCCGGTTGGTCATCATGGTCAATGGTATCAGAGGGTATTTCTTCTTCTTCATCACACCAATTGACTTCCTTCTTTTCAGTGTTTTCTGGATACTCAGGTCGTCGTCTATCCCTATCCCCATCAGGCCTTCTATTATTATTCCAGTAAGGTTTAGGGCCATAAGGATTCCTATGTCTCTCAGGGTCATTCAAACTTGCCACATTCTTAGTTAGGACAGTTAATTGTTTCATCATTTCTTGCATGACTTCTAAAGTGTCCTTGGATTCCTTTGGCACACTCACAGGTTCCTTTGGTTTTCGGAGTCTAGGGTCAGATCTGGAAGTGGATGGGGTGAATTGATCGAAAAAGTTTTGTTTCCCCATGGATGCTACATTTTTCTCAGCCATTTTAGCATTTGATTGAGCGGTCTTTAAATCATTTGGGTTTTTATCCTTTAGTTGATAACCAACCCATCCCTCGAAAGCATTCAAGTAGTGAATGACAACTGCTTGATCTTTTGGTCTAATTTCTTCAGGGATAACAGCTACAGTCTTGTCAAATCTTATGTTAAACTCATGGACTGTTTCATTTTCTCTTTTCTTGATGTCAAAAAGTTGGTGTAAGAGAAATTTCCCATCTAACTTTCGGGACCACTCACTGTTTAGCTTGTTGACAAAGTTGTCATACCCATCAATGGATGAGGCAGGCAACCTGTCAAACCACTTCCTAACATCTCCTTCCAAGGACGCCAGGAGACCCCTCATGAACACATCTTCCTCAGATGCTCCATATGCTTCCATGTGTTCCCATACTTTATCAATGTGGTCTTCAATTGATATAGCGGATACTCCATCAAATCTGGGAACCTTTTCAAAATACTTTTCAGGCATGTCATGGGGTGCACCCTGGATTTGGGAAAAGTCTAAAGGAGATGGTTTTGCCTTTCTTCCAAAAATCCTGGGAGCTTGTGGTGGAGGAACATTCTGGTTTCCCGGGTTTGTTCCGGCCATTGGATTTGGTAAGTTTGTGTTTAAGTTTGAACTAGGAGATGAGGGAGGAACCGACTTGATCAAAGGGGATCCTGAAGCTCTGTTTGGAGAATCGTTAACCAATTTCCAAAGGAAGTTAGATGGTTGTGCTTTAGGATCTCTTTTACGATATGTAATTGGGGTTCCTTCAACTCGATCTAAGTTTACTTTACTTCTTGTGTTGTAAGGATGTAAATGAGCTCGCTCCTCAGCGGAGTCACGATTGGGAGTCGCCAGGTAGATTTAACTCTTCTACCAAGATATGTGTCGTTTATATATACGGGAAGGACTAGGGCAAGCTATTGCCTCCCCGGCAACGGCGCCAAAATGTTATCACCTAAGATGTAGTTACCCCTATGGATGGATCCAGTCATGGATAGCAATAGGGAAGGGCAACTCAAAGGTGCAACCACGATCACCTCGACCTCCAATATGTATGGTTGTCACGCCAGTCGAGGCAACCTTCACTTTATGTTATCTAGCCCAGACAACAAAGGGGGAGACCCGATCTACTCCCGATAGGAGAGATCAAAACCAAGACACCAAATCAGGGTATTTCCAAGTGAAGTTAGGTGTATGGTTTTTCCTAGACCTAAGGATGAAGTCACAAGCCAAGTGAGGGTTCAATAGATATAGCTTTGGTTCATAGTTGAATGTAAGTGTGACTTATAATGTTTGAAGATAGATCTAGGATGAGTGTACTAGGTCAATGTCAAAAGATCCACTGCCTTGGGAACTGTGTCCAATGCAGGATAGTTTTGAGGGATGTATTGGGCTAACTAGTACATAAGACAAGCTTGACCATGATTCATGATTGCTTTAAGGGTATAGTTCACCATGCAAAAGTCAAACCACAAGTCAATCCAACAATCTAGGAGAGTTGGGTTGTCTTGGAAATAAACCAGTGCCTTGGGAATTGGGAAGTGGAGTCAAAGTGGGGTTGACTTATGGTTAGGACTCCTACAACATGAGATAAGTGGACAGTATAGGTCTTGATGGTTAAATGTGTCTAGATCTAGGTTTGACCCAAGTGGACCACAATCCCTTAAAATAAGGAATGCAGTCCCCAAGGCAAGATTTGACAAAGTGACAGTCTAGACCTAGGTTTTGAATTATTCTGGTTCCGGATCTGCAAGAATCTCAAGTACCCAGTTCCTCGAAGTGAGTGAACTCACTTCTCCAAGGTGGTGCGACTTTACCCAAGGAGGCTTCAATCGGGGTTTAGGTGGGTCAAATCATGTCGGATGGCATCCAAACTTTAGATCCGGGTAGATCAGTCAAGTAGGAGTGTGGATCTATAATTTCGTGGCAATCCACCGGTTAGATCTTTGTAGATCTGAGTTTTAGTGTTCCAAGTGGTCCAAAATGGGGATTAAATCCCTTAAAATGTGGAATGGGGCCCACAAGGTGAATTTCAAGAAAGGGACAACCTGGGTGTATGTTATTTGATGTGTAGATGTCAAATCAAGTGGAATCTCAAACACCCATGTTCTAGATCTAGGTCAACTTGCTCAAATGGTGAAGTGCGCCTTCCTTGGGAGAAGCTAAGTTGGCTTGGGAGAGGGGTCAAACGGAAGCCAATCCTCACCAAACTATAGATCCGGGATGCCGTGGATGCTATAGAGGTGGGTTTTCAATATCATGCCCAACAACCCACTAGATCTCAGTAGATCTAAGAAAATGCAAAATTGGGGTTTTAATTAATTAGGGTTTTAAGTGTTTTTGACAATTGGATAGATCATGGAGATAGAACTTACCTTGAGATCATACCTGAATGATGTGGATGAGATGCCTTGATGTTGAGGAAGATTCCCGCAGAGATCAAATGAGAGATTGTTGATTTGCTTGCCAATTTGATGCCCAAGTCCACAAGTGCGCCTTCCTCTACCTGTCAAACCAAGGAATAAAATTCAATCAGTAAGATCAAGTATGGAAGAAATAAAAGAGATATGCAAATAGTAACATGAAATAGAAGGTCCTGGGACAGTAATACTCCCTGTTACCAACGAAGAGCTCCAAAGAAGAAGTAGGGAGAGTCTTCCCCTACCAATACCTCCTCCTCCAAGCAAATCGGCCTCCACCTGTAGATGCAAAATCGTGGTACAAAAGATATGGCAAACAAGATCTCCAATAACTCAGTGCAAAGGAAGAACCAACGAACGAACACCAAAAACATTCACCACAACATTGGAGATAGATGCAATAATAATTTTCTATTCCAATAATCCAGAGCCAAAAGTCCCTTTACAATGAGAAGCTCTCTCCTTTAAATAGGAAGGAGAGGCACCAAAACCCTAACCACTTTTTGAATGAGTGGCTAAGATTAAAAGATACAAATGTCTAATCAATGGTTGAGATGAGCTCAACAATATAATACATGGATCACACATAAAATATAACATAAGTGGACAAAGTCGCCCTAGGAGAGGGGAATCCCACCAAATCATGATGACAAAATATCATAAGAGGCTCATGGTGGGTCCAAGGGGTAATTTTATCCCTCCTTGGTCAATCCCCATGGCACAATAACCAATAAATAATCATGAATATACCAAATCGTGCCTCCAAGGTGAAGTCGTGGTCCTCAAAAGACCTCAAAAATCCACAGAAAGTGCCATAAGTGATGGATGCGGGCCCCGATGAAGTTGAAACTGCAGGAGGAGGTGTGGAAGGTCCCGATCTATCATCACTGATCATCCCATGCCATAACTTTGCCTCAGTAGCCCAAATCGATTTCCTCAATAGCCATTTCTACCAATCCTGAAATGCCTCGGGAAGCGTGAAACTGCCCAAACAGCCTCCTGGAGTGATGGCGCTGTCAAGGTGAGGGCACCAATGTGTCCGGGAGGGGGGTAATATGGTAAAAACAAGTGGCTGGACCACCCCCTCCATCATCAGCGCCCTAGGTCAACCGGATAAAAGTCATCTCTGCTCCGACAGGGCCTCCAACAGACCAAAATTGCACTAGGACAGCCCACTGAGGCTAAATCATCACTGTAAGTGCCCGGAACTGAAAACAAACTGTCCCATTGGACTCAGAAGGTCCAAATCCATCCAAGATGTGTACTCATACACCATATGAATCTCTGCATGATCAAAATAAATATCCAATGTACCGGAACAAGGCCAATAATAATGATCTGTAAATGACCAAACACTGCTGTATCCCAAGAATCATCATCATAACCCTGTAGCTGCTGCATAGAATCATCCTGTATGTGTACATAGACCATATATCATCTATCCATATCATCATAAGGTCCAACATCTCATGTCCCATGGTCCTCCATGGTCAAACTAGGTCTAACCAAGACCAAATA
Organism: Larix kaempferi; assembly: GCA_027924585.1. Taxonomy (NCBI): domain Eukaryota; kingdom Viridiplantae; phylum Streptophyta; class Pinopsida; order Pinales; family Pinaceae; genus Larix; species Larix kaempferi. Next base: position 4,846,102 of record BSBM01000584.1, read on the forward strand.
CAACTCAGACTATCATCCATAGCTGTTGCAAGGTGTCAAGGTTAATACATGCTTTACAATTTATTCAAATAGCTACTATAACACAGAGTAATCATGACTGGCGATCTAAATCCAAATATATAGTGTCGTTAGTTATTATTATTACTCAGACTAGACTTTCAGGACCATACTCACTTCATAGTTGTGATCAATTTGCTAGTGAAGGGTGAAGGCTGAAATAAATGGCTAGGCTAAGGGATGACTTGACTGACTTGACTTTGTGACACTTTGGCAAGGGAAAGGGAATACACACCATAGTATATACTGAATGAGCAATAACACAGGGAATGGCGGTGTCTCACAAATGGATGAGTTGTTTAAAGAGGGTTTATTCACCTTCACAGATGCGCACAATCCATAATACAAACAAGGCCAGCAATTGTTTAGATATAACATTTAAGTTCCATTGCTTTTTGGGCCTGAGGTTTCCATAGCCTTGATCTATGTGTGTTTACAAACACATTGCATAGATTTACATTTATTTTTAGGCTTTCTGCTGCAGGTGTGTTTTTAAGGCACTTGTTTACCTGAGCACTTCTAGGTGTGTCATGGACAACTTGTTTACCTAGGTATTCATTTTTCCAAAAGATATAACATTTTATTTTCATGGCCATTTTCAATTGGCATTTCTTTCACATACAAGATATAGCATTTCATTTTTCCAGATTTTGTATTGATGGCAGCACTAAAAGTTTCAGGTTTAGCCAACACAACTTTAGTGACTAGGGGGAATTCTCAAGGAACTCCAACTCACCATAAGTAAGTTTTGTCACCAACTCAGAGCCGAGACACAATAAACAGGGAGGCTCATTCAATACAGAGGCTACAGTGGGGAAAGGTCCTCCATGTCACTAGTCAAGTAGCAAATCAGGGTAATAATCTAAAAGGTAAGCCACGGATGGATGAAGACAATGAAATGATGGATCCAACACTAGCAAGCCAGAGTATGGTGTAATGATCACCTCTATTCTCCCTAAGGAGGGTATGTACCAATGAGTATGAATAGTGAACTTCTAAGTCTGAGTAGGGACAATATAATATAAATAATAGGTCAACCAGGTCCATGTATCTATATGATCGCCAGATCATGACACTAAGTGCTAAGACATGCTATAAGAATAAATATAAAAGCAATCTAACCATAACACAATAATATACCTGCTGAGTCATATACCTGAATGCACATCAACCTGTACCATCATCTGTCCTCTGGAACTGCTGCTGTAACTCTGGGCACTACTGACTGCTCTGTACCAATGGTATAATGGCTATATCGGGCATCTCTCTGAGTGTCCTGAAACTTAGTCATGGCATGGGGAGTATAACCGCTGTCCACAATCTGATAGTGATCCAATATAGATGCTCATCTCAGCATCTCAAATGAAAAGGAACTGGCTGAATAGTGTACTGGAATGAGAAAAATAATGTATGGTAGCCCGGCTACTATATATGTGATAATAGGACCCTTCCTATAAAATACTCAGAAGAGTTACTTACTTTCAGTAAACACTGTGCCTCAGAGAGGCCAGTCAAATATGGAAACTATCAGACCCTACAAGAGGGTATTACAACCAGAGAGAGAGAGATGATGGCTGTGGTAGATGATCAATGATAAAAAAATAAAATAAAAAAAATAAAATAAAAAATGTTCAACACAATAAGTCTGAACACAAGTACAGCATACTAGCTCTGATCACAACTCAACAAAGTCTCAACACTACAAATAAGGTCTCAGCACATGGAACAGATCACAGCAAGGTTTCAATACACAGGTTAGATCCAAGCTAGATCTCAATACCTAGATCAGATTCAAAGTAAGTCTCAGTAAGTAGATCAAAACAGCAACTCAATAGATCAACCCACGGAAAAAGTCTTAGTACAAAGAACAGATCATATGCACATAGATCTGACCTAGGGTTAAAAAAAAATCAACACATAGATCTGACCCACAGACAGATGACAATAGATAGCAGTCAGCCCACAAGTAATCTACAGGGGTTGCGGCCACCTCAAATGATAGTAGACTAATCACCAAAATAGATCACAGGGGATGCGGCCTCCACAGATGGCCCACGGTTCAGTCAAATAACCATCAGTAAGCTGCGGCCTTCAGAAATTGTTCTTAACAGGACTCATGACACCCATAATAGGTCACGGCCAGCTCTTTTGGCCCACAAATAAAGTGTAGTTCAGAATTCCAAGGCAGGCGGCCTATCAAAATAAATCATGAAGCAGCAAAAACAGTCATTAAGGTAAGGGGCATCCCCTCAAGTAGTCAACAAGCAGATAGATCAAAGCAAGGAGGTCACGGATCAGTCAAAAGGATGAGCAGTGAGCTTTAGCAGGTGGACGGCTTAGACAATCAGCCCTAGCAGCAGCAACAAACACTCTAAGCCCTTGACGTCAACCCTAGAACAGTATCATAAATCAGAGCTGAGATATGTTGTCTTGGTTATCATATTAATTGAGAAACAATAGACCTCATTAAATAGGATAATAGGATTATTAAAATAATCCTTTAGATTAGGAATCCATAGAATTAGGAAAGATAAAATAATGAAATAGTATTTCATTAAATTAGGGAAAGGCCACTTTAAAAAATAAAGATAAGAAATATAAGATATAAAATATAAAAAATAAATAAAAGATAAAATAAAAAATAAAAAATAAAAAATAAAAAATAAAAAATAAAAAAGAGATAAAATAAAAAATAAAAAATAAAATAAAAAATAAAAGAGTCACATAAAGTGGACTAGTACCCATAAGACTAAAACAACAAAGGTGATATAAATAGAAGGTGAGTCAATGAACCTAATTACCACAAATCAAAGACAGGGTACCACAAGACTTAATAAACAACAAGGTGCAAGGACCAAAAGTAAATCACCCAAGGTGGAAAGGTACAACCAGTCATCTCTCTCTCAAATGTACAAATGTTCCATATAATCTGAAAGTTCATCATCATTGTATAAGGAAGGGTTCACACAGATGATGTGATCATGTGGTCCTCTCAACTGCTCCTTAGGTCAAATGTTAGTAGCTTCCACAAGGGGTGGCCAGTCCCTTGAGAAGACCAACCATCTCATCCATCTCGAAGACCTAGGAGAAGAGGACATCACACATCATAATCTTGGTAACTGACCAAGTGCCTCCCTTCTCAAGGAATGGCTTCTCAGCGCAAGGCTAATCCTCAGTCGTAGACTAGGACATGTTGATCAACCATCTGGTCCATGACCAAGTTCTCCATTCTCCCAGAGAATGGTCCTCAGCCTCAAGCTGAGCATTCAGTCCTAGACTGAATGTTGATCAACCATGTGCAGGACCTAGGATGTATCTGTCTCAACCTGCAGGATCTGCTTGGTCTTCGTGACCAAGAAACTGTCTGGTCCCAGACCAGAATACCCTAGAGACAAATAGGGGCCCTAGCTACATGCTAGGGACTTTGCCATGGCATCCATCTGCTTGGTCCTTGACCAAGAACCCCAGGAGACAGCTGGGGGCCCTAGGGTACCTTCTAGGGTCTTACTCATCACTCTACCTGGTTAACTTGACCAGGAACCCTAGTTAACTGACTAGGGTACCATTCTCTCTGAGAATGGGTCTCGCAGCTGCACTAAAAATTAACACCCTACCCCTTAAAAACTCTATTCTCAAAGTTTTTTTACAAACTTCTGGTTGGAGAATTTTCTTCGAAACTCAAAAGCTTCAAAACTTTTCAAGTTTGAAAAGCCTGGAAATTTCAAATTTGAAATTACAATTAGGCTTTTATGCATATCGTCGGGTGGGAGAATCGTTGAAGTTAGATACTAGTTTTAGATACTAGTTGACACATTCCTGAACAGAAGTTGATAGCTTGAATGGTGTCATTGATGTTTACCGTGACCGTAATAGAAAATGGATTATACAAACATTTTTCCTAAAATGATTAAAAGTTGAATCAATCTCTTTCTAATAAGAGGGAAAATTTCTTGCTACTGTGAATGGCTTCACAATCTGCCATATTCATTATATGCTTTCAAGCTTGAACCAATTCATAGCATCTACGTGCCTTTCTTAAAATAGGGAGGTTGTGTTCTAGTGAGGTTGTGTTCTAGTGGAAGCATGGCCCAAAGATCCAACTTTTCTTCAAAACCAACTTATCTAGTAAGGTCTTTCCCTAAGAAGTTGATAGAACATAGAGCAAAAAAGATGTTTGGTCTTTCCTTGAGAAGTTGATAGAAGATAGAGGAAAAATATGTTCTTTCAGATGGCAGGTTCTATACATTCCATTGTTGAAGTCATGGAATCTTTTACCTAAGGTAACAGCAGCTGCCATCCTTTCCATTGTTGAAGTCGTGGAAGCTTACACCTAACACCTAATCCTCTAAGCGTTTGTTTCTCCTAACATTAGAAGTATTTATTGTGCAAGGAATTTTTTTTCCAAAACTGTTCAAAGCACACATTAACATATATACTCCAAAATTTAGCATATTGTTGTTAAAATTTGAGAACATAGTGATCAGATTAGCAAACAAAAACAACCAAAGTATGTTGGAAAATTAACTAACTCCCAGAACTATTGTTATTGCTAGATCTGATCACATGCAGGCGAACTGAAAAGTATGAAAAACAAACTAAAAGTGACCAGAACAACGAACTATATGGACTGATTCTGCATAAAATAGTGATCTGAAAACTATGATGGCAAAGAGATTTCCTGACCTTAGCAAACTGTTCAAAACTTTTATCTAATCCACGATAATAGTAGTGGTGCGGCATGTCTTTCTTTCATAGACTAGGATTGGAACATGAGATCCAATGAATGTAGACCACCTAATCCTGCACCATCTTACAGGAGTTCTCTGCCTAGATTAACATTCCTTAATTGGAGAAGTGTAATACCTTGATTTCAACCCTTGAATCATATATGTTAAATCATGTATTATTCAAATGACGAAGTTATGTCATGGGAGTCAAGCCATGTGGGCAGCGTTAAATGATCCCCTGTGTAAATAATGTAAATGCATTGTAAATAATCCTTGTGAGGAGTTGAAGGTGAAGCCTCAACTAGTGAATGTGCACAGGCCTTGGTAACAAGTTAGAATCATGGTATGACTATTATGTTTTCTATGATGTGTTATGTATGTAAAAACATGAATAAAAGGAAAATACATAATAATGTAATATCCACCAAAAATGTTAGCTTAAAAGAAACAAGGGGATTGTGATATCATAAGAGAGGAAGAGGAAAGTGGGTGCATTGATGGTATGATTTGGCAATTGTCCTTTGAAGTACAACCTCCCTCCTTGCCCATGATTCTTTACAAACATTTCTCATCAATATTTGACTTGGGTGGTCCTTAGGATATTCCCCCATGCATTTTAGGAAGGGTGCACATGTCTTGTGCAAATGCAAACATCTTGGGGGGAAACTATGATTCACCCTCATTCATGGACCATTATTACACCTCCATTCGAATTGGGAGCATTCCTCTCCCATGAGCATTCTTCATTTTCCAATTGGAATGTTCTTACTCTCCTTGTTCATGGAAGAATTTGTGTGAAACTATTGGCTTTATGACAAACTCAAGGTCCATAAAAGGTGTCCAAACTAGGTTTGATGTAGTCGAGTGTGTCAACATATTTAATCCTCTAGAAGGAAGGAGATTTCACCCAAGGCACGTATGATAGTTGCCATATGATTAAGGTTGCATAGGATTAAATATTTAGTGCAAGTGTGCATTCCATTACATATCCTTCAATCCTATTCATTTAAGCTCATTGAATTAATCGCATACATATCAAGTATAATAATATATGGATCATCGAGATATAGTGCGAATACAAATACATGAGAAGAATAGGTCTCCATTATATTAGCAACTTGATTAATACATCATAACTCACGGACAAAAATCCCAACACAACCATTAACTCACAAATCTCCTTTCTTCTCATTACAACCACTAAGTATTACAATAACAACTACACCTCTCATATATATACAATATTGAAGTGGTTATAGAAGATTCTTGAATATATCGAAGAATATACTAGCTATAACACACTCATAAAAAGGGGTCTAAGCCTTTAGATACATGCGTAAGATTGCACAAAAGATGAATGGGATGACTTATTGGCCTTTTCATATTCAGGCTTTTGTGGAACTAGATACACATGATTCTGTGGAAGTGCATACTCAAGCCTTTGTGATCTCATGGGTCAAAGATACTGGGCATAGAGGATGAATGAGATGGCACAAAAGATGAATGGGATGACTTATTGGCCCTTTCATATTCAGGCTTCTGTGGAACTAGATACACATGATTCTGTGGAAGTGCATACTCAGGCCTCTGCGATCTCATGTTTATGCAGATTCGCCTTCTACTAAAATCTACTCTATGTTATCCCTTAGACTAAGCCATAAGAACTCGTTGAACACACCTTCCAACTCATTCTAGAGGGTTCCATGTCTCATTCTTCAAAAATGGGCTCTAGGCTTGGAGGTTCTCTTATGGTTTGTCTTTGAATCCATTTGAATTAATCAAAAATAGGATTCCAACTTGTGCTTGCTTCTTGGATTTTCTGGGTATACTTTGTTGTTTAAATGTCTATCAAAGCTTCCTTAGTTAGTACTACCTATATCAATGCTCCCAACTTAGTGTCTGTACTTTTCTTCGTCTTGTTGATCACTGTAAACTAGGATTATACTTTCCTTGCAAGTTCTCTTGCTAGATTCGTTAGCCTTTTCTTTCATCTTCTAGAGCATCTCGCCTTACTATATGCATTGTACCTCTTACATCTTTCCATTTAGAGTATCTGATGCGATGGACTCAATGTACACCTCCTTATATTGTTCCCGCAGTAGCTCAATGGTGTACCCTCTTCTCCCTCCACTCCCATCTCCCGCTTGACCTTGATCCAAATTCTTTGTTTTCCCATACCTCCTCCCTCGATGATATCCCGATGTAGACCCTTATCTAGATTACCTCTCCCCCCTCTTCATTCTTCTTATTCACGCCACATGAAATTAGAGAGGTTGTCTGGTTCATGAGTTCCAGCCTAAGTCACCTAACACGAGAACACATGATACAAAGGACACGAAAATACGAGTGTCTGACACAAACACGGTGACCCCCGAAATCAGGACACGAAGGACACATTTTATATACATATAAAAAATATATTAAAATTTAAAAATATAGACATATAGATCCAAAAAAATTTAGAAACTAGAACATTTTCAAATATTCAATAGAAATTAGAATAAGAACACATTAATGATTCCACATTTGTCATTTACAAATCACACTAAGACACATAGATGCATTGAAATTTGATAGGCATTGGGAAATAGCTTAAGATGTTGGAACCATATTTCTCATTAAGTCATCAAAATCAAAATGTATTACATAAATTTCGGAATTCCACTTGGCTCCGGAAAATGCCAAATAGACTAATAGTAAATACAAAAAGGGGTGGATCAAGATGGAAGAATCCCATATGTCAATAGTCCTCCTCCATGCCTGAATCAACAAACTCATCATGTCGTGATCCTCCTCCTCCTCCTCCTCCTCCTCCTCTTTGCCCATCTGAAGATCTGCATCTGTTGGTGTGGAGGATGACCCCTCCATATGATCACCATCATCAAAAGTGATCGGCTCTAGCACTGGATCATTAAGATCCATGTTGGCTAATGCCAACTTAGTATTGTTGTCCAAACCCATATCATCAAGAAAGACATCCCACATCTTTGTCTTTCCCTTCACCCACTCCTCCCTCTTCCTGTAAATAAGACGAAGGTTGGAGTGCACATACACCATCGTCTCTGCCCTGGACTGCTCAAGCCTGCTCTTCTTCACACTGTACAAGTTCCCATTTGTGCTCCAATTCCTCTCACAACAAGAGGATGATGTAACTTGAGATGACTCTCAAGGCTAACTTCTGTAGAATAGGGCATGTAGCCCCATGTGTTGCCTACCAAACATAGGGTTTCTTAACCCCCTTGTCTCTAAGCACATCATAGCCTCCAAATATCCCAGTGGAAGTGGAAAACTCTACAAAGCCCTCCTCCACCTCATCAAGTAAGTCTCTATCCTGAAATAACTGTCTAAGTGCTATCTTCCTCCCATGTGCAATCTCTCCATCCATGTGGGGAGGGACTCTGTGTGAGGGCCCCCGTCCACCAGTGAGCCAATCCTGACTATAGAACTTGGGGTTCAAGGAGTGGGCCAAGCAATGCAAAGGTGTGCAATTCTTATCCCACTTGGAGATAAGAATATCCTGAATCATGGACCGTAAGTTCTCTGCGGATGTCCCATACTCGGGACACTCATTCTCCATGACAATGGACCTCATGGACTCAATCATGGAATCCCACCCCTCATAAACATTTGCTAGGATGGGTTGGTCCGTGTCTGGCAACTGCAACAAAGAAATGATTGGCTCCATGATCTTGTTAGAATTTCACAATTTAATTCAAGATTATCTAGGATCTTATCTGAGAGAATAACATGCACAACAAATCAAACGTGCACAACAAATCAAACACAAGAGACAAGAGACACAAAGAATTTTATCAGGGAAACCATAAAGGAGAAAACCCCGCAACTTCCTCGGAGATAGAATGAGCAACAATACAATAAACCCCAAAAGTAGAAATGGTCTCCAGCAGCTTCTCTCTTCTTCACTTGTGTGAACTTGTCCTCCTACTCACTTATGCAAACTTGATGAGTGAGTGAATGACTAAATAGAGAGGAGCACCCTCTCTATTTATACTTTATATTTCACTTGACCTTTACCCTAATTAGACTGGGCCGACTTCTCTAGGAGAGTTTAATAACCCATCTACAACTTAACTTTGGGGTCTAATGCCCCGACATACAATGGAGGGTTAACCTCAATGACTTTTCATGACCTAAATACAATAATGACTCTCTCGACCGGAGGAATAAACATCTTCGTCGGAGGTAAAATAATAAAATACAAATACAACATAAAATATACAAGTGAATATCTTTTGAAGTTACAATTACATCAACACTCCCTCTTAACTAGGAAGGTATTCTCTTGACATAGTCATCAGCACAAGTCTTCGTCGCTAGATCATCATCAAAGTTGGATCATCATCGTCACTGTTGTTGCTATCTCGACCATCAGTCTCCAATCTACTCGTCATAGGAAGTTGCACAGATCCAACCCTTTTTCATGCTGGATGTAGGTCTAGACTCCATGTAGGTCTTCATCATCTCTTCGAGCAAGCCATCAAGTAGGTACATCTCAGGACTTATTATATGTCACTGCAAAACCTGCAAGATCTCCCAGGACTGATTATATGCCACTGCAAAACCTGAAGGAGCATCCCAGGACTGATTATATGCCTCTGCAAAACCTATGTACCCTATTGTCACCTCATCATCTTCAGATCATCTCATTGTCAACGGAGCACAGCCCAGATGCACATCACATGTCTACCAACATGCGAGGACTTTCCTACCAGCATGTGAGACACAACACTTACATCAACTGACATGGGAGGACTTTCCTACCACCATTCGGGAAAGGCTCAGCACGCACTTCAACGGCCATGGGAGGACTTTCCTGCCACCATGTCGGAATGGCCCAGCGCTTACATCTATACCATGGGAGGACTTTCCTACCACCATGTGAGAATAGCTCAGCCCTTACATCTACACCATAGGAGGACTTTCCTACCACTATGTGAGAATGTCTTGGCCTTTACATCTACCAACATAGGATTACTTTCCTACCACTATGCGAGAATGGCCCATGTGCATCTGCGTCTTTCGGATTCATCACTTCCCCTTGGAAGGAACCTCGATCTGAAGTACACCAAGCTTCTCTCTGAAGTTTTCAAACTTCACTCTAGCTAGCGGCTTGGTCAACACATCGGTTATTTGCTCGTTTGTCGCAACATACTGGAGCTTCACTGCTCCTCTCTGCACCATATCCCTGATATAGTGATACTTGATCCCGATGTGTTTCGACTTGTCATGGAACACCGGGTTCTCAGACAACTTCACACAACTCTGGTTGTCGCAATATATACAAGTCGCATCCAACTGGAGATCAATCATATCAGACAGTAGCTTCCTCATCCATACTACCTCACAACTAGATGAACAAGCTGCGACATACTCTATTTCGGTTGTACTCAGTGCCACGCAAGACTGATTCCTGCTAAACTAAGAGATCACACCTGATCCCATACTGATGCAGCACCCCGAAGTGCTCTTCCTATCAATGGCACTTCCTGCCCAATCCGAATCAACATAACCCTCCAGGTTAATCTTTTGATTCACATCATACTTGAGCCCAGAATCAACTGTACCCTTCAGGTACCTCAGAATATGTTTTGCAGCAATCAAGTGAACATGTGTTGGATCCGTCAGGCACTGGCTCAATGTGTTCACAGCAAGGAAAATATCTGGTCTCGTATTCGTCGGGTACATCAAAGATCCAATCATCTGACGATACATCTTAGCATCAACCGACTCTGATGAAGCATCACTCAATAGCTTCAGGTTTGATGCCATAGGTCTGGCCATGGCCTTGCAGTCCATCATCCCGAACCTCTTCAGGATATCTATTGCATACTTCCCTTGCCCAAGGAAGATTCCATCCACACTCTGCCACACCTCCATGCCTAGAAAATAGTGCATCATACCCAAGTCCTTCATCTCGAACTCGGCAACAATCTTCCTCTTCATGTCAGCAATAAACCCATACTCACCTGTTACAAACAGGTCATCTACATAAAGTAGAAGTATCAATGGGTTCCCTTCCTCAACCTTGTAGTAAAGGTTGGAATCCGCTTTACTCTTGGCAAAGCCCAAATTGGTCAGGAAGCTATCAATCCTGCCGTACCACGTCTTGGGTGTCTGTTTTAATCCAGACAAGACTTTCTTCAATTTGCACACGAGTCTTCCTGTCATGTGTCTCAAATCCGAGTGGCTTCCCCACATACACTTCCTCCTCTACTACACCATTCAAGAATGTTGTCTTGACATCCATCTGGTGTACCTTCCACTTCATCACTGCAGCCAAAGCAAGTACTGATTTAATGGAAGTGTATCTGGCTACAGGTGCAAATGTCTCCTCATAGTCTATCCCTTCCTTCTGGGATAAGCCATGTGCCACAAATCTTGCCTTGTGTTTCTCTATGCTTCCATCTGCGGCATGCTTGATCTTGTAGATCCACTTGGAAGTCACAACAGACTTCCCGACTGGTCTCGGGACCACATCCTAGACATCATTCTTCATGATCGACTGGTACTCCTCGATCATGGCATCCTCCCATTCCTTCCTTTCTGTCGTTTCTTCATAGTTGGCAGGTTCTTTGTCAATGATGTCGCATAGCAGGGCTACATAACTGGAGAATGGCCTCGGTCTCTTGCTTTCTCTATGCATTCCTTCTGGAGCACCATATCTCTTTGTATCTTGAATTGCTTCTCGTACCCATGGTGGTTTCCTCTTGTGAGAATTATTCTCACGTGGTGGATCTACATGTTCCCGTGGGTCTTCCATCTCGCGTTCTTCATATTCTTCTGGAATCGCTTCTTCCATTACTGTATTTTTTATTCTGGGAACTTTAGGTTCTTCAATATCTTCAATAGGTAGTTTTCTGATGTATGTTGATTCTTCGTTGCTTGTTCTTCGAAACAAGTCTCTCTTGTAGGTGATGGTATACAATCTTTCCTACAAGTCAAGTTCAATTGCATGATTAGAAACATCTCATAGTTTTCAGAACAAATTCTTATGCATAAAGACATAGGTCATACAGTCATGCAATTATCTTAGCCAATGCTTCAATACAACATTTATCCATATTCCGTAACTTTCTAGATGCCTTCCATCTCTACCAAAACATTGTTAAGAGTGTGCACTACTCCAACATGACAGCAAAGAGGTTTCAATCTAGATAAGTAACAATGGAGTGTTGTACAGTACCAAAGGCCACTTACCCATTACTTGCATATTAGTAGTATCTTGTTCATTAATGCAACTTTTCTAACATGCATAATATACATCATAAATCTAGAAACATAAGTATGTACATGACTGAGCAACATCATTTAAGTAATCATATATACAAGGAAATGACAATTCAAATACTTATCTTTGTTTGGTTGTTGGGTGGACTCCCCCTCAATCTTTGCTTCCTTGCAGGGACTACTGGAGTGTGCTTCCTCTTGATCTTTGTTTCCTTGCAGAAACTATTGGAGTCTCTGACAGTGTGCACCTTAACCAATGCTCAAAATGGATGAGAGGTTCTTCCATAGATTATTGATCTTTATTTGTTTTCTGGAGTCCAACTCTGCAGTAGCTTCTTCTACTCCTTTCATGTAATACTGAAAGTCATCTCTAGCTTCACCTTATGAGGTGGAACCTTCTAAATAAACTGTTGTAGCTGGTTACCTTCATTACAATACATATTCTTCATCACTTGAAGAATATTCACTGTCTTCTTTGGTTCTCTTCCTTGGAGGTTCGTCATCCTCTGCAGTGTGAGCATGATGTCTTTTCTTGTTGTTCTTCTTCTTGGGGGAGCTGCTTTTGTTCATGGGACAATCTCTGGAATAGTGTCCCTTCTCATCACAAGTATAACATCGAATGTGAGAAATATCTCTCTTGGATCCTCCAAAGTTCTCCCTCAGATTCTGGTGATGGTGTTTACCCTTCTTGTGATGAGGATGTTCCCTCTTGTTGTTGTTCTTCCTGGTGTGTGCTGTGAGTGCCTGGTCTTCATTACCCATCTTTTCTTCTCAAGCTACAATTCGAGCTTCTTCCTGTGAGCACTCCTCCCACAACTTATTGAAGGTGATCAACTTTCTTCTTGCATAGATTCCTTGGATGAAGGAATCCCATGACCTAGGAAGACCATTCAAGGTGGTCATCACTATTTCTCCATTCTCTATATCTTCTCCCACAGCTTCAAGTTGTTCTTTTATCTGAGAGACCCTTGTAAAGTAGGATTGCATAGTCTCTGCATCTTGTATTTTTACATTCTTCAATTGGTTCCTCAATGTCATCTTGTTATTTATATTCCTCCCTTCAAATAAGGTGGTCAAGGCATCAAACACCTCTTTAGGTGTCTTCAGAGATGACACATGTGGTATGAGATGGTCCTTGATAGAATCTGCAATGATTCTCTTAGCCTTAACCAGGTTCTTCTTGTGTAAGGCTTTAGCCTCATCTTCCTCTGGAACTGGAACCTCTTCATTCACATAGGTGTCCAATTCATTCTCTTCTAGGACAAGCCCAATCCTATATTTCCATGCCCGGAAGTTAACAGCCCCTTCAAGCTTATCCTCAAGCTTGGTGTGGTGAGACATCTTTAATGAGAAACTCAAATGGAAATAGAAAATCTTTAGGTCTTACCACTTGATTTGTTGAAACTGGATCTGGAGCTGGGTGGCCTAGGGTTTGTTAGAGAAACCCTAATTTTCCAAAGTTGTAATTTGGAACTTCTGGTTGGACAGATAGATGTGCCTCCTCAAGGAGAGTTGTCCAATGTACTCACTTCCATAAATCAGTGAACAGAAACCCAAAATATTTGATGCCCTAGTTTTCCTCTGACAGTAGTGAGGGGCCAAAAAATGAAAATTCTTGGAATTGAGTTCTACTTTCACATGAAGATTCTCCTTGATGAGGCGAGTATGCTGGTGCACTTGGTTTTTGAAAATTCAAAAAATTGACCCCTCAAAAGTGACTTGTGAATTTCGGATGTTGTGTAGTTTCTGGTCCTTTCCGGTTTTCTGGTCCAAAGTCAAATTAGGGTTTGACTTATCTCGGGGTTCTACCCAACCAAAAACTTCGATCTTGGTCTCAAAATTTTGATTTTGAGGATAATCTTGTGCTGAAAGCACTCCAAAATTTCTCTTCTGAGAAAAGCCCTAATTTCCCACAGCAGTGACAGGCCAAAAAATGAAAATGCTCAGAATCCAATTCCGTTTCGACAGAAAGATGCGCCTTCCTTAGGTCAGTTAGCATAGCCTCCTTGTGTTGATGATATGTAGAGAGAAACCCAAAAATTAAGAAGCCCTAGCTTCTGCAGTTGCATAGTGTCTTCTTCTCAGGTTAGTTCTGATACCATGTTAGAATTTCACAATTTAATTCAAGATTATATAGGATCTTATCTGAGTGAATAACATGCACAACAAATCAAACACAAGAGACAAGAGACACAAATAATTTCATCGAGGAAACCATAAAGGAGAAAACCCCGCAACTTCCTCAGAGATAGAATGAGCAACAATACAAAAAACCCCAAAAGTAGAAATGGTCTCCAACAGCTTCTCTCTTCTTCACTTGTGCGAACTTGCCCTCCTACTCACTTATGCGAACTTGATGAGTGAATGAATGAATAAATAAAGAGGAGCACCCTCTCTATTTAAACTTTATCTTTCACTTGACCTTTACCCTAATTAGACTGGGCCGACTTCTCTAGGAAAGTCTAATAACCCATCTACAACTTAACTCTGGGGTATAATGCCCCGACATACAATGGAGGGTTAAACGCAATGACTTTTCATGACCCAAATACAATAATGACTCTCCCGACCGGAGGAATAAACATCTCCGTTGGAGGTACAATAATAAAATACGAATACAACATAAAATATACAAGTGAATATCTTCCGAAGTTACAATTACATTAACAAATCTTAATGTTAAGATCTACCCTCTCCCACCAACCATCATCTTACACCGTGTCCTTCACCTTTTGTGAAGAAATCTGATCCGTCTTTCTCCAAAAAGATCAAAACTCTGAAATCACCATGGACCCAAGGGTGGTTTTGACCTCCCTCAACCTCTTGAGCATGATGAATGAGGAAGCAAATCGAGTATCTGCAATCTTCGGGAATGAAAGCTGTGTGTACTCTTTGTAGATGGTGAGGGCATTTGTGTGGTGGTTTTGTACAAAGTTACGGATATGGCATGCATTCTCAATAAGGTTTCCAATCCATGTCACATCTGAAGCAATGGATTTGTGTGTTAAATTCAAGGAATGGACAATGCAAGGTGTCCAAAAAACCTGTAAGAGCAATAAAAGCATGTATAAATGACTCTACAACACTAACAACTCAAATGAGTCAAAGACACCTAGATGAATCATGAATCTTGTGATAAATTCAAACAATGAGCAAATTAGAAATGCAAGGTGTCCAAAATGAACATACCTGTGGATTTTAGCTTACACAATCATGCCAGCAGCCTTGCAAACAGGTGCATTGTCCGTGATGATTTGTACACAAGAATCAACACCTACTTCTTCAATGGTTTTGATGAATAACTCACCCATATACTGTGCATCCTTGTATTTCCCAAGAGCATCCACCACTTTCAAGAACACCGGTCCATTTTGGGAAGATACCATGAAATTGATGAGTGGATGGCGTAAGGATCCGTCCATCCATCAGAAACAATACTCACACCAGATGAGGGCCATGTTGATCTAATTGGCTCAAGAATTTTATCTGCCTCCTTCTTTGCTTTAAACAACAATGTGGTTCTAAGCTTCTCTGAACCAGGAGACACATAACCAGTTGGAGTTCGTTCAATGAGACTTCGACACATCTCAATAAACAATGGTGACCGTGCAACATTGAATGAGATGAAGTTGAGGTAAAAATAAAATGCAATGGTAAGGTCCACCTCTTCTCGTGCCTCTTGTTGGAAATCCCTATCCATTGGACCACTTGTAGATTGCCTCTTTCTCGTTTGATAAGTATCCCCACTCCCATATATGTTAGATGGAAATGGAGGCTTGGTGCTAGAGGATTTCCTCAAGATTGGAAGAGGATACTCATCTTTTTTCTTGCTTGCTGCTGCCACCTTCCCTAAGCCAACTTGATCCTTTCTTTCCATATCCCTCCTCTGGGTAACACTCACCGCTTTGCATGAAGAAATCCCACAAGAAGGAAGGGCCAATAAATGGCCCTTAACCCGATAATATGTGCTCTTGAACTCATTCTTGCAAAAATTGCATCTCCAAGACACATTGCATCCCCCACCAAGCTTTTCCCCAGGCCCATCTTTCCTTGTCACATACTTCCACAAAGGGTATTTTTTTTCTTGGGCTTGTTGTCTTGATCAAACAGGTTTAAAAGGAGCATGAGCTCCACTAGCAGCAGATGGAGCACTTGGAGGAAGAGAACAGATTGTGCTTGGAGGAATAGGAGGGGAGGCACTAGATGGTGCATTTATCCCTTTCCTTTGACCCTTAGCTCCTGCCCTAGTTGATTGAGACATTCTCTTTCTTGTTTGATGGTTAAGCTTGCAATCCTTTCCACAAATCCACCCCCAATGCACTTGGATTCCCTTGGAAAGACTTCAAATATTCTTCACCTGCACATAAAACCCACTCTCAAGCTTCCTTGCAAATGACAAAAAAGAAATGTAATTTTGTTTTTAAACTCACCCCGGGGGCCTTTTTTTGCGGAAAACGTGTCCTGGAGTCTGGACACGAGTCGCACAGTCGGGGACAGATGGGAAATCGTGTCCGACAACTTTCGATCGTGTCCTGATTTCAAACACGATCAAAAGTCGTGTCGGAGTCCGTGTCCGACACGACCCCACGGGACACATAGCCCCTTTATAGCGAATCCAGTTTCTGAGGTTCCAGCAAAGCCACTGATGAGGAGGGTGTTAGCACCTATATATTAATTTCTCTTTTGCAGCATAAAGACATGTACATGAAAGATGGAAGGTCAGACAACTACCTGAGGAAAAAGCTTGAAGTGATCTCCATCGGTGATGGCCAGGTGCTAATACATGAGACAGAATGGTCTAGAAGGGGTCCAATGAAATAAAGGGGCTAATGTCAAGGGCTAAGTATTAATAGGCGAATAGAATGACTAAAGGCAAGCAGAGAATACACTAAAACCTATAGTCCTTGGGCAAAATTATGAAAGATTAAGTGTCGCACAGGTCGGCACCGTTGATTAGGAGTGGGAGCAGGATCTACGGGTTTAAATGGACCGTCGCATGGCCAAGTTGCGAGGAGAAAAGGGAATATGTGGATGCGATGGGTCGGGTCCCGTCGGACAGTTGTCAACTTAGGAGCGCATCGTAAGGAGTGAGGAGGAGTGAGGAGCAGTGAGTAATGCCATATTGGGCGCATGCGATGGTAAGGATAGATACCAGGATCTATGGCGGAGGCTATCCTTTCGAGATCCAAGGGTTCGAGTTCATTTACCACAGAAAGGGCCTAAGCCTCCGCTAGATCCTACGGTTCGGATGGCGAGGAGAGCCACATCAACGGCTGATGGAAGTTTGAAACGCACAGGATATAATAGGGAGGACCCCGTGCAGACGAATGGTCTAAGAGTTAAATAGAGCATGTGAACTCACCATAGATACACGTCTAAGAAGAAATGGACGATTCTCGTGGGTAGTTGCATCAAGAAGTAGCACGTTAGATAGCAGCGAGGCAGACGCGATGGACCTTTCCCGCCCGACAGGTGTCAACTCCACAGCTTGTCACATTGAGAAGGGGCGATATAAGAAAAGCCTTTTGGGAGTATGCGATATTACCCCGTAGATGCATCCGGCTGAGATGAACGGCCTAGATGAGAACTACCAAGATGATCCTACGGTGGAAATATATGGGTTGTCAAATCAGTGGGTAGAGAGAAGGCCAGATCCGACGACGAAAAATGAACACATGAGAGTTTAAACGGTTAAGATCAAAGGACAGCTAGCCAAAGAAACTAGGGGTTATGGAAACCTAGTTATATATATAAGAACGCCCGTGAAGGTTGACATTTGTTTTTAAATCCTGTCGAAGTCAAGAAGTCTCTCGGCGTGTGGCAGACGATGAAGGCGACAGAACCTTCGACAGGGTGCGTGCAGGGTTTCCAAAGTGACAGGTAGGATCTGTAACCGTCATTCCCTAAAAATCTAAGTCTTTTACAGTCATAAGATGGGGGAAGAGGAAGCTTCTA
This sequence comes from Larix kaempferi, assembly GCA_027924585.1. NCBI lineage: Eukaryota > Viridiplantae > Streptophyta > Pinopsida > Pinales > Pinaceae > Larix > Larix kaempferi. The sequence goes on from BSBM01000584.1 coordinate 4,864,089, forward strand.
CCAGTTCTAGGGTTAAGTTTGCCCTGGAAGATAGGGACGCAGATGTATTTGACACATGCATTCGGCACTCAGTTCCGTAAATTAAGAAGAGATTGGAAGCCTTGCATGAACAGGGATTGGATATACATGGAATATTTAGGTCGTCATTCATTTTCTTTTGTCTGGACCAAGTGTTCTCTTTTCCTGAGTTTGTAACATGGTGTGCTTCAAATTACTCAGAACCCCAAAGAGTAATTATGGATGCCCATAAGTCCAGAGTTGTCTATAATATAGATGCGTCAGCTGTTAGGAATTCCTTTTTCATTCCTAAGTCTCAGTACCAAGAGTTGGAGGGTTTTTCTGAAGAGTCTGTGGTTTCCCTGTATCGCCAAATCAGCCCTGAAAGTCGTCAAGCTTTCTTAGCCACATGCCTGAAACCCGACTCCAAAATCTCCGAAGAACCCTACCCCCTAAATGTCAGCTTTTTTTATGACAATTCCCAGTTGGTGCTTTCTTTGTTAGCTCAGTTTCTAGGGTTGGATACTGATCTGTGGATGACTGAAGTCCAATTAAGTTTACTCTTTAGGATTAGCATCAGTTTGACCAGGTCCAAAAGCGGGCTCATCCCATCCCTGAGGTTTGATGAATTTGTGGCGGAAAATATACATGTACAATTGAGTAATTTCCCGAGTACTAGGTTCTTTAGATATCAGATGCAGTTGATGAAAATGATTATGTACAGCAGTGCCGAAAGCCCACATTTCTCCTCATTGCTTGAGACAGATGTTTTGGTAGACAATGTTTTCAATTATTTGAACTATGTTTTGCCCCCTATTTATAAAATCATATTTGGGGAAGAATTGCCTAGAGTGTTGCTTGAAATGGAAACAATGATGCAGTTGAAGGACGAACTGGCTGTTGGTGACTGATTTTTGTTGAAAGAAGCTACAGTCATTAGGTTGTACGGTTTTGTACAGGAGCCCTATGTTTTACCCGCTTCTCTAACATTGCGGATCTTTGCTCTTGAATTTATCAGACAGAAATTGGCTCCGGAAGAAGTACAATTCCTAAAACATAAGAAGAGCACGGATGTGAAATATACTTGGAAGGTAGGCCCTTTCATCGTGAAGAGTAAAGAATCTTTGTCAGAGGTGGAAGAATTATTGAAGCCGCTAGGGTTCAAAAAAGATGTGGCCATCAAATACGACCCCTTGCACAATATTTCCAAGAGAAGGAAAGAATGTAATCTCAGCGCTTTTGAGCATACAGAATCAGAAGGGGCGAAATTTGTTGCGTTGGGAACCCGAAGCGGGAGAAGCCGTGGAGACACAGGGAGGAGATCTCATGTTATCCGATTTAATAATGGATTTAGATCAAGTGTCGGACACCGTGGAGGTGGGCCAGAAAAGAGACTTAGAAGAAGTCAGAGATATGGATACTGAAGAAGGTAATGGTGACAAGCGGCCTAAATTAGAAGTACAGGATTAGTTAGTTGTTGCGGCTACTCAAGCCGAGTCAATTGCTTCCCCTACTAAAGAAGAGCTACTTGTTGCAGCGGCTCAAGAAGAATTGACTGCCCAAATGGATAGTGGAGAGGCAGATGATGAGGAGTCTTCGGCTCCTGAGATCCAGGTTATAGAATAGAAGTTTCAAGATGTTAAGGAGGGAGATGTGGGTAATAAATTCCAATCCAAGGCCGACCTCTGTAAACAATACGATCAAAACAAACGGGCCTCAGCCCAGAGGCTGTTTGATTCGATGCCTATAGCTAGAGGTTTGTCTAAAACTTCCTTGATGACCAGCATAGGTATAAATGATAACATCTTAAACTTAGCAGTATTGACGGAAGATGGAGTGACTGAGACAAAGATCAATTGGCAAAAGATACCAGTACCAGATAAAATACAATTTCCCAAGCAAGTTAATGATCTCGTATATGATGATTTTGTGAAAGCAGCATTGAAAAGCGACAACTTGCTGGTTACCGTGAAAAAGTCCAATTAAAGCAGGAGAAAAGTGAACCGAGCTTTTCAACAGCAGGTCAAAAAGGTACAATCTGACCTAGTTATAAGTGACGGTGGAGGTAAAAGCATGAGCAAGCTGGTGGCTGAAAAAGATAAGCTGATTCTTAAACTACAGAAGAAGGAAAAGGTTCCAAATATCTGGCTAATCAAAGCTCCCGAAGAGACAGACTTGGAAATAAAAAAAGAAGGCTTGTCTAAAGAAACAAGTGAATGTAAAGTAGAGTTGCTGAAGTTTGCAGAGAAGGAAGATAGCTGGAAAAAAGAGAGAATAAACTTAGAAAAACAGCTTGATGACTTGAAAAGTAACTTGTCCAAATTGGACATGCGGCCTACCAATATGAACCAAAATGGGGATAGCAGTAGTACTGATAGTCTTGTGCAGTCTATGTCTCACATTAGCTTGAAAGATGCGGAAATCAAGGAGCTGGAAGGAAAAGGTCAAAGGTTGGAAGAAGAGAGTAATAAAAAGGAAGAAAAAGCAAAGGCCCTCCAAAAGAAGCACAAAGAATTAATTGACATCAATAAAAAGCTCACTCATCAGGTTACCGGGGAGGCAGCTTTACAAGGGTGCAGACATTTGGTGTGGGACCGGATCATTAAAGAAGCTGAGAACTTTAGACCCTACTTAGAGTTCATAAGAATAAAAGAGAAGACTATTAGTGTCGCTCTCAAAGGTTGTGGAGTTGCAAAGGAGACCCTAACCCAAAGACCTAAAGAAACGGCACTAAGTGCTATCACTTTCCTGAATGATCTATCCGAGGAAGAAAGGGTTAAGCTGAATATTGGGAACCGGATCACAACACTTGCAGCGGCACGAAGGGTCCTGGGGAAACATGCACAGATTGAGAGTGTAGAAGCTAAAGTCGAAGAAATGAAGGGACAAGTGGCGGAGTTCAAAGGATTGTTTGATAAGCTAGTTGAAATGGGGCTACCTTCGTTCTGGAAGGATAACCAGGAACTAATATCCCACAATGCTTATAAAAACCTACTGTGGGCGATAAGGATGGATCATACAAAGTTCAAATGTCTGAACCAACTGCTTATCGGCAGGACTCTGATGGAGATGGTCGAAGAGGACTTTGAAATCTTGAATAGGTTGATCGCCATTGGTGAAAGAATTCCCCCATTTTCCTACACAGAGCATATTGAGATACGAGTGATGGTAAAGGAGATGGTGGACTATGACCTCCCACTTGTAGACCAATGGGATAATATAGAAAAAATATAGCAAATCGCTATACTATCTCCATCTTCCACAGTGATATTTGACTTTTTATAGTTGTTGATGCTTGTTTGGAATCTGAGACTTCTAAAAAACTTTCCTATTATTGAGAAATTTGTAATATTTTTTGAGGCCGCTATGTAAATGGCTAGCTGGAACTATTACTTTACTATCTTTACTTTTTTACTTGAAGTAAATGTTACTTAGTAATAATACCGAGGGATTGTAAGAAAACAGTTAGGCCGGTTCTACCTGTTTCTGTTTTGTAGTAATAGTGGCAAACAAACCTGAATGAGGTGTCATTCCGATATAACTGTTTTTGGTTTAGATGAGTTGGGCAAGAAGGCTCCCGGCATCTATATATGCGATGTAATGGAATGATAAAGTGTTGAAAACTTTCATGGGAATTTTTGTGTATTGTTCTGTAAGACATTTTTGAGCTATATTTTGAATAAAGATTTGCAAAGCTGAGCCAATGTTTTAAGGGATTCTTGTGTAACCGGTCTTGTAGTCTGTTTTTTCTTTTTCTATGTGAATTGTGTGTCTCTCATTGTTAATTCCAGTCTGTAACATTCTTTCATACTTGGTGCAGTGTGATGGCTAAGTGGAATTCATAGAAATTATGCTTTGCTTATCCTTTTTCCAAGTATTCCACCATTTCTTCTTTGCTGAAATTGATGTAGGATTCATCGTTTGATGCCTTATATCAATGGATTGTTTCTTTCTCTTTTGTTTCACCAATTAAAATCACTTTGACTACGAGCTGTTTACTATCTCGCCCCTGTGTTAATGCACTTGCGAAGCATTTGTAAATGAATTTTCAGAGTTTGTTTAAATGTGACTCCATTGCCCAAATAGAGATTCATATGTTTCAGCCAAGCAACGTTTAAACCATTTTTGTTTCCGACAAAAATCTGATCTTCTGTATTGTTGTAATTGAATATCTTGAATGATGAATGCTGGTGTATGTTTTCATTGTTGACACCTTTGATTATTCTAGTCTTTCATATATCTGTAGAGAGAGCCCTCTCAGACTAAGCTGGGTCAGCAGCTTACGTCTAAAGATTGGTTAGTGGTTACCCAAGCTTGCCCTCTCCCACAACCTAGGGGGTCATTTTGGGTGTTAACAAAGGGATTTTACGCTAAGCTCTTCAAGCATGGCCTCCATGCATTGGACTGTTACTTTGTCGATCTATTTAACCACGTGGTATTTATAGGTGTCCCAAAACCTTGGTAACACCATATTATTCACCCGATCAACAAATCGGTCCATAGTGCAGATCCCGATAACTGGAGGTTGATGATTGTAGCTTGAATAGGCGCTTTTTGATGATTTTCAATAATAGATTAAGTCCAAGCATGTATTTGCAAAGTAATATAGATGATGCACAACCAAATTATAATTTATAAACAAAGCATCCACATCATGATATGATTAAAACATATAAATGACAATCTTCCAGATAGATAATAAACAAATAAAACACTGAATAATTGTTGATTTGTGAAATAACCAGTGCCAAAATGGAGTCATTGTCTTCAGTGCTTGGGATGCTTAAAACATGTCTCAGGTGTGCTTGGGAATGTTTTGCAAATGCTCTTGGTAAATTTTATTGTAAATTTTGGGGTGAAGTTGATTATTAGGGGGATGGAGATCTCCAATATATACCTTGCGGTACAGGAGATATGTCTGGATAACAATCTAGGTGGCTCCGTACAAGGACATGTGGGATGGCCGGAGTCTCTAGGGCGGTGTTCAACACTACACCAACAAGGATGTAGCCTAACTGTGCCCTTAAGGTCTCGTTCCAGTGGTTCCCGCATCCCCAAGCAGAATTTGCCCACTTTTGATTGTTTGACGATCAACGCCGGATTTTCGTTGGTTTTCTTGGGAGTAAATTTTATATGGTTGAAGTGGATTTAGATGTGAAGAATCAAGCAATCTACTCTGCTTCTGGGTATCCCACAAGTGGGTAGAGAATACACAGTGTAGTAAATGTTCGTTCCGATTTTATTATGGGTTATGAACAAGAACCATAGACTCTCCGATAGAGAGCACTCTTGATCCACCTTATGGCGAGATTCAAGAGACTTAAGATTGTAAAAAGGCTTTAAATTGAAAATTAAACAACAAACTCTCCGACAGAGAGCACTCTTGATCCACCTTTCGGTGAAATTCAAGAGACTTTGGTTCCTTTTATTAGCAGTTTATATGAAAAGCAAGAAATCCAACTAAGACAAAAAGGTAAACCTCTCCGATACAGAGTGCTCTTGATCCACTTTTCAGTGAGATTCAAGAGTCTTTGATTCTTTTTAACAATTTATATGAAATTGAAACCAAGTTAAAACTTAAAAGAACAAGACAAACTAAACTATTACTTCTAAGATCTAGCAAAATATTCAGAAATGAAACTACTCTAACAATTAAAAGCTAATCTACTTGCAGGTATAAAGCAAATACAATGTAAAAAGCCAAGGGACGATACAAGCTTCCCCCAAATGGGGGAAGTAGGGTGTGGGAGCCTTTATCCCACTTGATCTTTATTAACTTTTGTACAATATGCTTGTTTTTTTTCCCACTTGAAAGCACAGGTTAGAAGGGGGATGAAGAAGATGGGAAGAATTTTTTTTTTTTTTTTTTCTGCTTTTCAAGACTTGCTCTTTTGCTCTTTGATTTCTTGCTTTAGCCTTTAGGCTTTCTTGATTTTATCTTCTTGTCTTTCTGTAGATAAGAGCTCAAAACAAAGGAGATGTTAATGGATTAATATTGTTAGCTATGAAACAAAAAATGAGAACATAAACTAGATCTAGTAAGAATGAAAGACTTGAAGACAACTAAGATCTAGAAAAAGGACAAGCAAGCAACCACAATATAAAACTTTGAAACTTGACTTCTTATGCTACTTGCATGTAGGTGAGCCGGTGCCTTGGATGAAAGCGAATGGAAGCTTGAAGCACTAGGTAGGGAGTGTAAAAGGAAGGAGAAGAATCAAGGGTGAAAGCAATAAGAGAAGAAGGCAAAGAAGAGAGGAGCGAAAGGAGCTTCAAAGGAGAAGGACGAGAGGGGCTAAGCAAGAAAAGGAGAATAAACAAAGGAGGAGCGAGAGCAAGAAGGTTTTGAAAGGAAGCTTGAGATAGGAGGGGAAACAAGAGGTAAAGAAACAAGAAAAAGGCAAAAAAGAGAAGAAGAGAAGTGCGGAAGGAAGAAGAGATCAAGAAAGGGCGAGAGCAAGGAGGAAGCTAGGAGAAGGCTAGCAAGGGTGAGAGCAATCAAGACCTCAAGACAAGGTCGAGAGCAAAGGGAGATAGATCTTGCAAACCAACAACCTTATTCACTCAAGCAAACGAGAACCCTTTTAATGATTTAAACCTTAAGTGATAGATCTCACTAATGTAACTGTTATCACGCAACTTGTAGTTGCCCCTGGTGGTATCCCATCCGGGACGGTAGAGGAGACATGCAACTAAAGAGGTGACCCAAGAGATGCCACGGTTCCCAATGCAGGGTGGGAGTCACGTCAACCGAGGCACTCTTCGCTTTAGGTCAAGGTGAAACAAGACCTAAGGGGAGACCCTATAACCAATCACAGTTGATTGGACCCAAACAGAGGTTTCTAAGGATAAGTAAATGAAGAGTTACGGAAACCAATGCAAGGCTAAGTGGACCTAGAAGTTGAGGTATGGTTGAAGGTGGTTTGAGAAACTGTTAGTGTTTCAACCTATGTATGATTTAGGCCACATAGTTGGGTATGATGACAAGGTGTAGTACCAAATGTTTACACAAGTGGGTCATATTTTCTTGGGATGTGTGAAATGGCTTTCAGTGGGCCCACAAGGTGAAGCTAAGGTGTGAAACTGGTACTAGAGGTTAGGTAATGATTAGATCTATAGATCTAAGTTAATTTTAGGAGGACCCATGTACTAGATCTAGGGTTTGACACAATTCCCAAGGAGTGCGACTTGCTTTGAGGAGGACTAGTGCCTTGTTAAATGGGCTAATGGGGTAAAAAAGGTATGTCAAAATGTAGATCGGGACACCTAGAATCCAAGTCAAATGGGCTAGATGAGATAGAATGGTTGGATCTTGCTAGATCTAGGTTTTCATGAAATGACCCTAAGTGGACCACAATCCTTTGAAACAAGTAATGCTACCCCCAAGGCAGATCGTCACAAAATGATACTCTAGACCTAGGTTTCAAGGTATGGTCGTTCCAAATCCACAAAAATCTCAACCACCCACTTCCTCAAAGTGGGCAAACTCACCCACCCAAGGGAGTGCGACTTTGCTCAAGGAGGGCTAAAAGAGGGGTTAAGTGGACCAAATCAAGTCCAATGGCTACCCAACTATAGATCCAAGTAGCTTATGCCCCGATCTATGTGGCTCTAGAAAATTATGTCAATCCAAGGGTTAGATCTTACTAGATCTGAGTTTTAAGGTGCCAAGAAATTCAAAAGGGGGTTTTAATCCCTTAAAACGTGGAATGATGCCCACAAGGTAGAAATCACCAAAGTAACAGTCTGGGGATAGGTTTTCAAATGTGTAGATTGCAAATCAAGTGGGATCTCACCTACCCATGTGCTAGATCTAACCAAACAAGCCTCTCTTAGGGAAGTGCGATTTGGTTCAAGAGGGCTTTTTGCCTTGAAAAGTGTGTCAATTTTAACCCAATCACCACCAAACTATAGATCCCACTAGGGGTGGATTCTATAGAGGTGGGTTCTTAATATCTCTTCAAAAGCAAGGCTAGATCTAAGTAGATCTAAGAAAAACCAAAAACAAGGGTTTTAATCAATTAGGGTTTTTATGATCTAGAAATTATGGATGATTCAAGGAAGAAGAAGATCATACCTTTGGAGCATACCTGGATGAAGAGATGAATGCTAGTTGAGACGAGGATTACTTTTGCCAAAGATCAAATGGAGAATTTGTTGAAGCCCTCTTGCCAAATCGATTTTTCCAAGCCACATGAGTCCCTCTAACCTGTCAAAACCAAGGAGCAAAGCATCAATCAATTTAATATGTTGAAGGTAGATACAAGCAAGAGAGAGATAAGCATAGAATAGTTGGCACAAAGACAAAACTACTCCCTGTTCAACCAAAACGTCTTCCTCCAAGCTTGAAGGGCAAGCCTCCCCTCCAATTCGCACTTGTCAAAAAACGTCCTCTTAACCTGTAAAAAGATATGGCAAATATGCAAGATAGCTACAATAGATCCTCCAGTGCAATGGACAAAAGCATTTACAATCGAAACAACCAACATCCACTCCAATCCAAGCATGTACTCCAAAAGATAGAAATTTTATTCCAAGAGCCAAGAGCCAAAAATCTCTAGATGAATTTTACAATGAGATGCTCCCTCCTTAAATAGGATGGGGAGAGAGTACAATCCTAACCACTTTTTACATGAGTGGCTAAGATTAAAAGATCAAAAGATCTAATCAACGACTAACAATAAATCATAACAATACATCACATGGATCACCCAATATAATGATAGCGCCCCCACTAAATGGTACAAAAAGAGGGTGACGTCATCCACTAGAGAAGTATAAGTACCAAAATCCACCTCATAGTGACTAGGACATGACAATATAAGCACATGGTGGGGCTAGGAGGCATCAATCCTTACTAGCTCATCCCCAAGGCACAATAAAATAATAAAATATGTCCAAGATAATATAAATGATCAAATCTGTCCTCAAGATCTGTGACAGACTAGCAGTAAAAGACCTCCTGTGATCAATGTGGGCATACCCACATGGTGAAAACTGGCTGGAAGATAGTGAGATCACCTTGGAAGACCTCTGTGAAAACCAAATGCCAAAACCTTGCCTCAATTGCCCAAATCGATTTCCTCAGTGACCACTTTATCCCATTTTTTAACTGCCTCGATAACTGTGAAAGTGCCAAAACTGCCTCTTAGGGCATCTGCGCTGTCCATCTGAGCCCACCAGGCTCTCCAGAAGGGGGGGGTAAATGGTAAAAACAAGTGGCTGGACCACCCCCTTCATCATCAGCGCCCTAGGTGAACTGGCCTCTCAGGGCCCTTGCTGCTCAGGCTGGAAAATCAGCCCCAAATCTGGTCAACAAGTGTAAAACTGCATCAATCACTGTCAGAAGTGCCCAGAACTGAAAGATAAGTGTCTCATTGGATCCAGAAGACCCAAATCCAATAGAAATGTGTACTCATACACCATGGGTTTCCCTAATGGGCCAGCTGTAGGGTCCACCATATATGGACAATGTACAATCTGTTGATCTGAAGTAATAAATAAACCTGCTGAACTGCATCAATCATCATCTGCATCATATGTCCATCATATGATATCATCATCAAGTATGTGGGACCATCAATCATCATCAATAGGACATGGCCCACATCATCATAGATCCCAATAATATACCACCAAGGATAAATCACATCAGTAGACTAAGACATGCTTCTCTAATCATTTTCACAGCCTAGCTCAAAGTATAAGGTCCATTCAGTGGCATTAATCAAGTTAGCATATTCATTTTTTTATATAAAATTACTTGCACAATAGTTCAAATGAAAAACTCACCCATTGGACATGGTCAAACTGCTAGTGAAGGATGAAGGCTAGGAAGAAGGTTGGGCCAAGGGGTTGACTTGTCTAACTTAACTCAAAAATACTTTGGACTGGGAGAAGGGGGAAAGCTACAAACTCTGTGCTGGACAAAATAACACGGGGAATGGCTGTGTCTCACAAATGGATAAGTTGTTTAGAGAGTGCTTATTCAACTTAGGCATCATGTCTACATCAAGTTGATCCAGGTTCATTAGGATCATTCAATTTCATTTTATGGTCTTTTTGGCCTACATAACCCTTCGGATCTCAGGTGTGTTGATAAGCACAACTAGTTGCAGCTTGCATCTAGGGCATGTTTTTTTTTAAATACATATAAGGTCAGCAATTGTTTAGATATAGCTTTTAAGAACCATTGCTTTTTGGACCTTTTTTATGCTCTTCGAGGAGTATTTTTAGCTGTTCATGTTCATCGCTCTTGCCCTTTTTTTTGTTTCCATGGGCGAATTTATAAGTTTCCATAGGTAGAACATGAGCTTTCAATTTTAGCCAACAACATCTCAAGTGACTAGGGGGAGTTCGAGCCAATGCCAAACATCGGGACAACCGACCATAATGATTTAGGCCTACAATCCAACTCACCAAAGGCAAGTTTTGTCACCAACTTAGAGCCGAGACATTGAATATACAGGGATGCGGTCCAAACACAGAGGTAGAAAAATGGGAAGTCCTCGGTATCAGAAAGTCAAATGAGACAAGTCAAGGTTTAAAGTCAAATAGGAAGGTCATGTATGGATGGAGTCAAGTGAATATGAAGCCTACACTAGCAGACAACTGGTGTCAGGAAAGACCATATCTATGTAAGGTGGAAAACCAGTGGGTTTTGTTTAATGACCTAAATGTGCAAGCAATTGTCCATTTTATGATTTATAGTTCATTTTAAACAGTTTGCCACATCAGGAATAATATACCAAGCAGATGCTATGAACATGACTAAATCCACAAGATAATAATTCACAGTCAGTGATAAAGCATCCATAGGTCATACAACATCATCATAATAATAATCATCATGTACCATCTGAAACACTGCTGCACTACATCTCTAAGCACTGAACTGAAACTGTATGGGATAAAGGGTCACATCAGTCATCAAATCTGAACTCTCAAGGCTTAGCCTTGACACAAGGTCCAAATAATATACTGCTCTGATCATGAGTGATCCAAAATATATAGCCATGCTCTGGAATAATGAAAGCTCTGGAATGTGCAGATATCTGCTGAACAAGGATAGTAGCCCTGCTACTATAGTGTGATAACAGTAACCAACTTGAAAGGAAAAATATCGATTTTTAAGATTTGATGGCTGAAGATGTGAAGGAACTTCAAGCCCAAGCTTCAACAAGTGACTTCTTTGTAGGATCCTGAAAGGAAAAACTTATTAGTAAAAATAGTAGTGAAGGGGAAGAAGAAGCAACTGAGCTCAAAATCCCTCTTCACCTTTAGGAGATCTGCAAAACTACACAACTTCAAAACGAGATATGATCAAATCTAGTATGGTTAATTAAACAAAACAAAAAAAGAGCATCAGTATTGCTGACTACAGTTTGCAATTTTTTAAATCTCATCTAACCAAGCATAAGTGAACAAATTAAGACTATAAATTCTCACTCTATGGACTAGATACAACCTTCTAAGCTAGATAAATGATCAACAAATTGCATAAGAAGAAGTACAATTAAGCTAATATCACCTCAATGAAGCATAAAAAATTCCTCATAAACAAGATTTGCACCACATGGACCTCCAAAGTCTTGACTTTTATTCAATAAGCAATACCAAAAAGAGCAGAGGTTCTTTGCACAGAAAATACACCTTAATGGTGAAGCAAGGAGCCTTATTTATACACAAAAGAGAGAGCAATTCGAATTGCATGAGAGAGGGTCAATAAGGCGCATTTACCAACCAAGAGAGAGATCCAAGCCTTTTATCAGGAGTTTAACTGAGCTCTGGTGGGTGTGAATGGGGTGAGGTGGCCTCCACGTAGGCAAGGCACCCACCCTCTAGCATTGTAACCATCACCCAACCAATAAAACTCCTCCATCTAAGCTAGATGTGAATGCATGCAAGGAAGGCGCATTTCCCAAGAGGAGATAGCTTACAGTGCTCTGATGTTGACTCCAATCAGGTAGGTGATGATTGGAATATTCCTTGATGCCCTGTGCCATGTCACTTAGCTCTTTACTTTATTCAATTTGGTCTATTTTGGAGAGTTTTTTTATTTTCTCCAAATTTATTTTATTTTATTATTTTTAATTAAATATTCCTCATTTATTGATTTTGAGAAAATATTTAATTAAGTGAATAATAATCACAGGAAACTTAGGAATAGTGGGTTTAGGGGTTTTATGGGTGCTCTGGGTTATAAAATGAGCACCCCCAAGGAAAAAACAACCTCATAACCTATCTTTTATCATTATTCATGATTTTTTTTAATTAAATCATTAAAAACCCCCGGGAAGCAGGTAAAAATAATTTTCTCAGAAAAATCCAAAAATCCTAGGGGACCTAATGCATGTCCACATGACTCAATATAGATGGTTAACATGTAAAAATACTAGACACAAGACTCTAATAACCATCTTAGGTTTTGACCACCATGGTAGATACTCCAGCTTTGGAGGTGTGAGTGAAAAACTCAGGAATTATACACGACTGAAGCGCAATGCATAATTCCTAAGGAAAAAACACTCTAGAGTATCACCCTGATAGTTAAACCTAAGGATAGGTGAGTCTTTTATAAAAGGACCCAGTTTAGACCAACTTTTTACAATCCCCCCAAGAAGGTGTGAACATGACTTTTATTACAAAAGGGGTAAAATTGCCCTGCAAAATGAACTCTGAACCTCTAAACTCTGAAGGTGAACATGTATCATGTTCAAAAACTGGCGGCTCAATAGAACTTCAACTATTGTACAAAATAGTTGGTAACAACAACCATTGATCTTAAGTGAGGCTTGAGATATAATCTTAGCCATCGATCACTTTAGAGGTCCAAGGTTAGGGTTTTGGTCATGTTATAACATACATTGTAGCTGGAGCTACCATGATGTAGACCATATTTTTTCACATTCATCAGCTAGTCATGTGGTTGAGATGAGCCTATAGATCAGTTGTGATGCAGTTATTTCTTAGCCAACAGTAGCAATTGTGCCCCCTTTTCATGATTGATCTTGCATGACCCCATTGAGATGATTCTAGTGTAGTCATTGCTCATACAGAACATAGCAGTTAGTCGATGATGTCATTTTCCCACAGTCAGTTGCAGATGTTTCTAGAGACATGTATATGGTTGAGTAGAGGTATATATTGCATTTGGATGTTATAGTTTGCTCTATAGTTTATTTTAATTACTGTGACTATGCATTTTCCATTGACAGTGGCATTCTGAGCTTCATGGTTTGTAACCTGTGTCGTGAGTTGTTAGAGAGTGCCTAGTGTAAGGCCATTGCATATGCTTGCTAGTATTTCCTACTTTGGATAGACTTAGTCCTTATCTTTCTTTGATGGCATCACTTTTCACCTTTATCTATTCATTTGTCTCTTCCATTACTTGGTTTGACCTTGACTTGTACTTTGACTAGTGAGATCTAGGACTCCCTCCACTTTTGCCTTTGTGTTGGATAGACTCCATGTTTACTTTGTGTCTCGGCTTTGGAGTGTGTGGCCTGGTCCTTCTAGTTTACTTGTATGATGCCATGTGGATTGGTTGTGTGGCTAGTGTCATCGAGATGTTCTCCTTTAGTCCTCAAAAACAAGTACTCCTACAAAATCATCGGAACACATAAATTCTATATCTAAATTGATGCAAAAAGTCATCTACAAACAGTGTTTCTAAACACTAAAAAAATAAAAATCTTCCGTAGCTAGTCAGTAGCCAATGGACGAGCACTCATCCCTTGTATGATGGAAAGTCGTTTTCCCTTACAGGAAAACAAGGTGGTAACTCCATCGCACCTATGGACGGTGGTGGGCAATGGTGGTAAGACCGAGTCATTATTTGAGGCCCGCAAGGCTATTCAGGGCACCTATCCTTGGAGGCTGGCTAGTGAAAGATAGATCAAAGTGTTAAATGTTAAATCTCAAATGTGCAAAAGGCTGGCAATAAATTAAATGCAAAAAAGTGCTTGTCTAGAGTCTACTGGAAGCTTTCCAAGCACTCTACCCATTTGTGAGGCACTACCATTCCCTAGTGTCTTCTATCCGGCATATGTCTAAGTGGTTTCCCTTTTTCCTCATGTCCAAGAGATCACAGTGTTGAGGTTTTCAAGTTAATTCCCATTATCTTAACCTTGTTTCTTCCACCTCACCCATCCTAGCATTTTTCTTAAGTTTGTGAGTGAGCATATGTAGGGGGCTTCATGAAAGACTTGATGGTTTCTCTTACATAGGTGTATTATTATTTGATTATTATGGCGACTTTTATGTATTTCATGTTTTAGTCTGGTTAGTAACATGAACTTGTGAGCATGATTCATCCAATGTGCATGCATGACTATCTAGATTATTGCTCAGCCTTCAGTTTGAGTACATTGACTTGGTCAACATGTTTCCCTAGGCAGTGATTGGAGTGTTCGAGATTGCATACTAATCCTCAAGATATATCCAGTACACCATTTCCATGCTCAGTTTTTGGTTTGTGGCTATTATGCAGCAGTTCGAGTGATTATTATTATTTTTGTGACCATATTTTATATACTTGATGTGGTGTTGGGATTCAGATGCATAGTTTGATGGACATATGGAGTATTTGTAGTCACTATTGATGGATTTGAGGTGTCTGATTCATTTGGTGCACTCGGATGTGGATTTTGGGCAAAGTAAATGGACTTATTGGAGATTTTATTCTCCATCCTGTTGAACCGACCATTTATCATAAAAAGTGACCAAGGCTTCACTAGGAAAATCGATTTGGCTAATGTGGGTGAAGAAATGACTTGGGGGTGATTGATTATGATGAGATGTGGCTCTACATGCATGTTACTTGGATTATCTTCATTCGAGGAAGACTTCACACGTTGCTACCTTGGACCTAAGGAGGACGTCTTCCTTCATGGGGCGCACTTGATATTGATCATTTGACGTATATAGTGTTATATTGTTATATCTTTGTAAAAGGTGGGCACCTAGGGTGATTTGAGCCCCTAGTGACCCCCTTATGATTTTTCCCATGTTATATGATGTTGTTATGTTATGTTTGCCTTGCCTAAGGCGTTATTGGGCAAAATTGTGCCCCCCTCTATGACTTAGTTATTGATCCATGTAATATAAAAATTAAAAGATCTCCACCGTTGATGATCTCCATTGTATTTTTTAATCTCAACTACTCATTCAAAAAGTGGTTAGGGTTTTGGTCTCTCTTGAATCTATTTAAGAGAGAGGACCCCCTCATTGTAAAGGGACTTTTGGCTTTAGATTTTTGGAATAAAGGAAATATTTTTTTATCAACACTTGTGTCTTTTTGGATGAATGTTGATTATGGTGACTGAAACTAGCTTTATCTTGCATTGAAAGATCGTTGTGATAGCTCTCGTATATTTTGGATCCGTTTTTTTGTAATTAGTAGGGAGGCCGATGTGAAGAGGGGCGCACTTGTGGAGGAGACTCACCTTGATCTTCTCTCTTGGATCTTGGTTTTAATAGGGAGTATTTATGTCTATGGCCATGTATTCTCTTATCATTTGTCTCTCGCTTGTTATCATACATTCTTTTTTGCATTACTGATTGATTCTCCTCTGTTGTGCAGGAAAGGAGGGACGCACTTGGTTCCCTAGGTGTTTTACTTGGATGTGGGGACACAAAATCTTCACTTGATCTTATTGGGTTTAGTCTTCACCATACGACACACTTATACAAACACCAAGTAAGTGATTGCAAGTTTTTTTCTTATTTTATTCATCTATCCAATAGTCATCTCTTAGATCTACTTTCAAACCCAAACTTCAAATTTTATAAAAATCCTCTGGGTCACACAACTTAGTTTCTTGGAAAATCCTTTTCGAGTATTTTCATTTATCCATAGCCCGAAGAGGGTTCTCAAGGGCATCACCCTTTGGGAACTACATCAGCTCAATTCTCAAGGCACTGATCTCTAGGCCATTCCCCCTCCTTGGTTTTGCTCATCTTTCGATTGATCTATGATCCGAGTGTTGCTTGTATGCTTTGATATTGTCAGATCTATCATCAAGACATTTTATCCAAGTGTTAGAAATCCCTAATTCCTCTCCAATCTACTACTTTGGACACTTCTCCAAGTTTTACCTTCAATCCCCCCAGGGTATTAATATTGATCATTTAGTCTAACACTTACATCCTAGATCTTTCATTAATCTCCCAAGTCACTAAATTAAACACATCGGGTTGATAATTATCTCATCCTAAGCTTCCCAACTCGAATATAACCCCTTACTGGATTCATCCCTCAACTATACGGTTTCATCAGCTACTCACCTCACGTACTCTACATGCTTAGTTTCATCTTGTGATTTAGCTTAGATCTATCCTTCTAGGTTAGATCAAGGTCTCCCCCTTTGTCACTTTGGGATTTGAGTGGCATAAAGCGAAGAGTGTCTCGATTGACGTGACAGCTGATCCATCAAGGGATTGAAACCCTCTTAGGTAACCTCTCTGGTTTCTCAGTGCCTCTACCATCTTGAATAGGATCATCCAGTAGGGGCAACTACAAGTTTTGTGATAACATTTTTGGCACCGTTGTCGAGGAGGTAGAGGCTTACCATAGGTGTCTATGAGTGTACGTCTGTGATTTCATATCATATCGCATCTGGTATTAAAATTGGTGGTTATATTTTTCATTGCTTAATAAATCTAACCTTCATAATAATTCACACATCTCACCTCTCCTTACAACATAATCATTCGATGAATTAATTGTGTGTTTCACCTAGCGACTCCACCTTGCAACTCTACTGAAGAACGAATCCAATTAATCAATCCTAGAATCTTAGATCGTTCATCCATTCTTGAAGGAACCCTGTAACTAATACTCGGAATTATAACTAAAGAAACTGTTATCACCAAACTTGTAGGTGCCCCTATAGATGAATCCAA
The DNA here is from genome assembly GCA_027924585.1 of Larix kaempferi. Lineage (NCBI taxonomy): Eukaryota > Viridiplantae > Streptophyta > Pinopsida > Pinales > Pinaceae > Larix > Larix kaempferi. The sequence continues at coordinate 4,880,991 of BSBM01000584.1, forward strand.
GATGGATGGCAGAAGGGAAGGGCAACCAAAGAGGTGCAACCAAGATGGCCTTGACTCCCAATAGATGGTTGTCACGCCAATCGAGGCAATCTTCACTTTATGTTATCTAGCCCAAGACAACAAAGGGGGAGAACCAGATCTACTCCTGATAGGGGAGATCAAATCAGGAATGGGTGAAGTACGTAAGGTGTATGGTGAATCCTAGATCTATGGATGAAGTCACAAAATGAGTAATAGGTTGGATCAAGGGGTTTAAACAGTATAGGTTTGGTCCATTATGTATGTGAGAGTGACTTATGATATTAAATATATGATCCAGGATTAAGGTACTAGTCGATTATGAGAAAATCCACTGCCTTGGGAACCGTGTCCAATGCAGGGTAGTTAAGGACCAAATTGGGGCTAACAAGTACCAGAGATGAGCTTGATTGAGTGATATGACAATGTCAAGGGGTTCAAGCAACCAAAACAAGGATCAAACCACAAACTAACCCAACAATCCAAGAATGTCGAATGGGCTTGGAGAAAGCTCAGTGCCTTGGGAAGTGGGCCAAATGAAGTCGGATGTCCACCAAATTACAGATCTGGAATGTTAAGGTATTTAGGTAGGTGGATATAAAAGATTAGGGTCATCCAATGGCTGGATCTCAGTAGATCTGAGATTGAAGTATGCCACAAAGTGACCCAAATGGGGCACAACCCTCAAAATGAGGAATGGGCCGCACAACGTCAAAATCACTGAAGTGACACACTAGGGGTAGGTTATTGAATGTGTAGATTATGGAACAAGTGGGATCTCACCTACCCAGGTGCTAGATCCCTGCAAACTCACCTCTCCCAAGAAGTGCGACCTCCCTTGGAGAGGCTTCTTTGCCTTGCAAAGTGGGTCAAATGGAGGCTAAATAACACCAAACTACAGATTTGAATTGCCGTGGATACTGTAGAGGTGGGTTTTAAATTTTGTACCCAAACACCAAGTGGATCTTACTAGATCTGAGAAAGTGTAAAATGAGGGTTTTTAAATTAAGGGTTTTATCAATGAAGTAGCTATGTCAATGGATTGGAGCCAACACAAGAAGAACAAACCTGTGGATCTTACCTGGATAACCTTGTAGATGTCTTGATGATGATGATCTATGCAATCCCGATCAATATGGAGCAATTTTAGGTAGTTTTCTATGAAGTTGAATTGCCGAAGGAAGCCAATGCGCCCTCTCTCCTGCACAATAAACGTCAACAATATCATATTTACTGCAAACAAGAGATAAGACTAATCCCACAAGAGAATAACAGAAAGATAGCATAGATCACAATGATACTAATGATAACCCCCTAATACAAGCGAATGCCAAGTGGAGCGAGTTGAAAAAGCCTTGCAAAAATGCCCAAGTGAAATCGCCCTCCTGTAGACAAGACAAAAGTTTCCCCAAAAAAAAGATCTTACCACAAATACCCAAATGCTAGGATGCAATAGACTTTCCAATCACCATCTAAGAACACCAGATGCAAAGGACACCACAAGAATTTCCACAAGAAAGTTTTTCTATATCAAAATTCCAAGAGCCAAAGACCCCTTTACAATGAGAAGCTCTCTCCTTTAAATAGATTGGAGAGAGGCCACAATCCTAACTACTTTTTGAATGAGTGGCTAAGATTAAAAGATCAAAAGATCTAATCAATGGTTGAGATGAGCTCAACAATACAATACATGGATCACTAATAAAATAATACAATATGTGGACAAACTCAACCAAGAAGAGGGGATCCACCAAATCATGATGATAAAATATAAAAGATAGCTCATGGTGGGTCGAAGGGGTAATTTTTAAAACCCTTGGTGAGTCCCCATGGTACAATATCCAAGAATAAAATATCTAGAGACCAAATCGTGCCTATCAGGGAAAGTCGTGAGCCTTAGGAGGCTCCAGAAATCATCAAAAAGTGCCATAAGTGATGGATGTGGGTCCCGATGAAGCTGAAACTGCTGGAGAAGGTGTGGAAGACATCCCACTCATCATCAATGATCATCCCATGCCATAACCTTTCCTCAGTAGCCCAAATCGAATTCCTTTGTAGCCATTTTCACCATTTCTAGACTGCCTTGGGAAGTGTGAAACTGCCCAAATTGCCACCTGGAGTGCCTGGCTCCAAAAATAAAAATCACCAAACTATCTGTGAGGGGGGTAATATGGTAATAACAAGTGGTTGGACCACCCCCTCCAAAAATAACGCTCTAGGTGAACAACTCATACCTCTGCTCTGCTCTGCCAGGGCCTCCGACAAGCCAAAACTGCACTCGGATAGCTTACTGAGGCTCAATCATCGTTGTAACTGCTCGGAACTGAAAACAAATTGTCTCATTGGACTCGGAAGGTCCAAATCCATCTAATATGTGTACTCATACACCATATAAACCTCTGCATGGTCCAAAATAAATACTCATCATATCCAGCAGATCAAATAATAATAATCTGTAAAAGTGCTGAAAAGCACAAATCATCATCACAAGCCTGAAACCACTGCATAATCCCACCATGGTGACCTGCACCAGACCATATATCATCTATCTGTAACATCTGAGGTTTGCCACATCATATCTTGTGGTTGACTTTTGGTCAAACTGAGGTTTGACCTAGTCAACATAACCAAAATATGACTCAAACTGTCATCAAGCTGCTGCAAGATGTCAAAGGTTAAAACATGCTTTACAATCCATTCACATAGCAATTATAACAAGTAGCAATCTTTACTGGCGATCTAAATCCAAATATAATATGTCATTAATTATTATTTATTACTCAGACAAGACTTTCAAGGTCATACTCACTTCATAGTTGTGATCAGTTTACTAGTGAAGGGTGAAGGCTAAAAATAACATGGCTAGGTTAAAGGATGACTTACTGACTTAACACTGTGACACTTTGGAAATGGAAAAGGGAATACACACCATAGCATATAGTGGACAAGCAACAACACAGGGAATGGCGGTGTCTCACAAATGGATAAGTTGTTCAAAGAGTGTTTATTCACCTTACACTGATGCGCACAATCCATAATACAAATGAGGCCAGCAATTTCTTTGATATAGAGTTTAAGTTCCATTTCTTTTTGGGCCTAGGTTTTCCATAGCCTTTGATCTATGTGTGTTTATAAACACATTGCATAGATTTACATTTAATTTAGGCTTTTTTTGCTGCAGGTGTGTTTTTAAGGCACTTGTTTACCTGAGCACTTCTAGGTGTGTCACAGACAACTTGTTTACCTAGGTATTTACATTTCACAATAGATATAGTATTTGATATTTTCATAGCCATTTTCATTTGGCTTTCTTTTCATACAAGATATAACATTTCATTTCCATATTTTGTATTCATGGCAGCACTAAAAGTTTCAGGTTTAGGCAACAACATCTTTAGTGACTAGGGGGAATTCACAAGGAACACCAACTCACCATAGGCATGTTTTGTCACCAACTCAGAGCCGAGACACAATAAACATGGAAGCTTATCCAATATAGAGGCTATAGTGGGGGAAGGTCCCCCATGCCACTAGTCAAGTAGTAAGTCAAGGTAATGAATAAACTGGATAAGTCATGGATGGATGAAGATAGTGAATAATGAAACCAACACTAGCAAGCCAAAATATGGGGGAATGATCACCTCTATTATCCCTAGGGAGGGTAAAACCAATGAGTATAGGCCAAGAACTTCTAAGTCTGAGTAGGGAAAAATATGATATATATATATATATATATATTTCAACTAGGTCCACATATCTATATGATCGCCAGATCATGATATCAAATGCTAAGACATGCTAAGAAAATGGAAATAAAAGCAACATAACAACAACACCACAATATACCTGTTGAGTCATATACCTGAATGCTTATCATCTGAACCAACCATCATCTGACCTCTAAAACTGCTGCTGTAACTCTGGGCACTGCTGATTGCTCTGTACAAATGGCTAAATAGCTACGTCGGTCATCTCTCTGAGTGTCCTGAGACTCAGTCAAGGCATGGGGAATAAAACTGTTGTCCAAAATCTGACAGTGATCTATAATAGATGCTCAACTCAGCATCTCAATGTAAGGGAATTGGCTGAATAGTGTACTGGAATCGGAAGAATAATGTATGGTAGCCCGGCTACTATATATGTGATAACAGAAACTTCAAAGAGAAATCATTCGACTTATTTTGGAAGATTTCTAATCCTACTGTTTCATGGAGTAACATTTTTGGGTCTCCTTATTCTTCACCTGCATCTCGATCTACTCCAATGGCTGGTGTAAATGTTGGCGGCAACGAAAATATCCCTCCACAAAATCCTAGAATTTTTTGTAGGTGGGAAAGAGCTTCTCCTTTTGACTTTTCCCAAATTCGGGCGATTCTCATGATATGCCTGATAAATACTTTGAACTTAATGGAGATTGTGCTACTACCATTGAAGATCATATCGATTGTGTATGGGAGCACATGGAAGCATATGGGGAATTTGACTAAGATGTGTTCATGGGGGGTCTCTTGGCTTTTTTAGAAGATGAAGCCTGAAAGTGGTTTGATAGGTTACCTGCTTCGTCTATAGATGGATATGATAAATTTGTGACGAAGCTAACTGATGAATGGTCAGCCAAGCTAGATGGGAAATATATCCGACGTCAATTATTTGAAATTAAGAAGGAGAATAAATCAGTCCATGAGTTTAACCCTAGATTTGATAGGACTGTGGCTAGTATCCCTGAAGACATTAGACCAAAAGACTAAGCAATCCTTATACATTATCTCAATTCATTTGAAGGATGGCTTGGATATCATTTGAAGGATAAGAATCCTGCTGACCTTAAGATCGCACAATGCAATGCTAAAACTGTTGAATCCAATGCGGCTTCTATGGGAAACAATTTTTTTTATCATTATGCCTCTACCACATCTCGAACTGAGTCTCGACCTAGAAAAGCCAAAGATCCTCTAGTTGAGTCAAATGACACATTGGAGAGTATGCAAGAAATGTAATGAAGAATAGTGAAGTAGAGCGGGATAGGAATACTTATGGCCCTAAACCTTATTGGAATAATAATAGAAGGCTCAAGGGAGAAGACAATAGGAGTCCTCTGAATGAAAGAATATTAACTGTTTTGATGAACCTGAAGAAGATCCTGACCATACTAGTTATCTAGACCTCGATGATCAACCCAAAAACATAAACTTAATTCAGGGTTTATCTTATGATGATGAATTTGGGAGGATTTTGCTTGAAGAAGAAGAGGAACCAATTGAAGAAGTTTCCCCATGTTGTACAGCTAAGTTGCCTAAGATTAAGGAACAACCCAAAGTCCAAATTTACAAGAGGCGCAACCAAGATTCCTACCCACCTACTTTCCTCGATAAACGTACTAGTGCTCAAAATGAAAGGAAAGAAGAGAAAATTGCTCTTCCTCGTGATTACAATCTAAACAATGATATGGAGAAGGAGTTGAGTAAAATCATGTATAATATCCCTATAATTGAGTTAATGAAAGTCCCATCTATGAAGTGCCATGTGGAAGAATTTTTTGAAGGCATTGATCACAAGAATGATACTGAAGTAGCTTTTGAGTCTTGCCATATTCAGAGTCTTAGTGAGAATGTGATTAGGAATGTTGAAAAAGATCCTCCCGCTAGCAATTTTGAACCCAAAATTCTATGGCATATATGTCCGATTTTCGACATCACGTTGTCGACCATCTGACAATCCTCTCCTTTTTAAACGTCGGTTTCCCTTCGACGGATATCCGATAGCAATATGGTCTCGTCGGATATATGACACGACAATGTCGAATATCCGACCATACCTCTTTTAATATACACGTTGAATATCCGACACCCATTACTTTAAATGTGGTTTGATATTCCAGCCAGATTACATTATAGGATGTCTAATATCCGACGCCGTTTGCCGTCGGTGGTATGGCAAGGTCGTTGGATTCTTTGGAAGGGGTCGTCGGATATTCGACGAATATGGGGAATTTAAAAAAAAAATACAGAGATATTCGATGCCCAAAATGTCTTTTACTGTCGTCGAGTAATTCAAGATATTCCATTTTGGCAAATTTAAGCCAAAGAAAACCATACAGAGGCCACTATGGGTAGCGTGCTAATTTATTTCATAGATAATAGTGGAACAAAAGTGAAGATGTGTAGCATTCCTCAAAATGTTTATCTAAGTTAAATGTATCCCTTCCAAAGAAACCTTTCCTTCATGCAAAGCATTGTTGTTTACACAGGGCTACAATAGGGAAGCATGAGTAGAGGAATCTAGGAGAATGTCTTGGTATCCTGTTATCACACCATAGTAGCAGGGCTACTATTCTTGTACAGCAGATATCTGCAGATTCCAGAGCTTACATTATTCCAGAGCATGGCTATATATTTTGGATCACTCATGATCAGAGCAGTACATTATTCAGATTTATGTATGACCTTGTGTCAAGGCTAAGCCTTGAGAGTTCAGATTTGATGACTGATGTGACTACTTATCCCATTACAGTTTCAGTTCAGTGCCTAGAGATGTATTACAGCAGTGTTTCAGATGATATTGGATGATTATTACTTTGATGATGTTGTATGATCTATGGATATGTTATCACTGACTGTGGATTATTATCTTGTTGATTTAGTCATGATTACAGCATGTGCTTGGTATATTATTCCTGATGTGGCAAACTGTTTAAAATGAACTGTAAATCATAAAATGGACAATTGCTTGCACATTTAGGTCATTTAACAAAACCCACTGGTTTTTCACCTTACATAGATATGGTCTTTCATGACACCAGTTGTCTGCTAGTGTAGGCTCCATATTCACTTGACTCCATCCATACATGACCTTCCTGTTTGACTTTAAACCTTGACTTGTCTCATTTGACTTTCTGATACTGAGGACTTCCCCATTTTTCTACCTCTGTGTTTGGACTGCATCCCTGCATATTCAGTGTCTCGGCTCTGAGTTGGTGACAAAACTTGCCTTTGGTGAGTTGGATTGTAGGCCTAAATCATTCTGGTCTGTTGTCCCGATGTTTGGCATTGGCTCGAACTCCCCCTAGTCATTTGAGATGTTGTTGGCTAAAACTGAAAGTTCATGTTCTACCTATGGAAACTCAAAAATTCGCCCATGGAAAAAAAAAAAAGGGGGCAAGAGCGATGAACAGCTAAAAATACTCCTCGAAGAGTATAAGAAAAGGTCCAAAAAGCAATGGCCCTTGAAAGTTATATCTAAACAATTGCTGACCTTATATATATTTGAAAAAACATGCGCTGGATGCAAGCTGCAACTAGTTGTGCTTCTCAGCACATCTGAAATCCGAAGGGTTATGTAGGCCAAAAAGGCCATGGAATAAAATTGAATGATCTTAGTGAACCTGGATCAACTTGATGTAGACATGATGCCTAAGTTGAATAAACACTCTCTAAACAACTTATCCATTTGTGAGGCACAGCCATCCCCCGTGTTATTTTGTCCAACACAGAGTTTGTAGCTTCCCCCTTCTCCCAGTCCAAAGTATTTTTGAGTTAAGTTAGACAGGTCAACCCCTTTGCCCAACCTTGTTCCTAGCCTTCATCCTTCACTAGCAGTTTGACCATGTCCAATGGGTGAGTTTGTCATTTGAACTATTGTGCAAGTAATTTTATATAACAACGGAATATGCTAACTTAGTTAATGCCACTGAATGGATGTTATACTTTGAGCTTAGCTGTGAGAATGATTAGAGAAGCATTGTCTTAGTCTACTGAGGTGATTTATCCTTGGTTATATATTCTTGGGATCCGTGATGATGTGGACCATGTATGGATGATTATTGATGATGATTGATGGGCCCACATGTTTGATGATGATATCATATGATGGACATGTTATCACACAACTTGTAGTTGCCCCTAGTGGTATCCCATCCGGGACGGTAGAGGAGTCAGGAAACTAAAGAGGTGACCCAAGAGATGCCACGGTTCCCAATGCAGGTGGGAGTCACGTCAACCGAGGCACTCTTCGCTTTAGGTCAACGTATAACTAGACCAAGGGGGAGACCCTATACCCCAATCACAGTTGATTGGACCCAAACAAAGGTTTCTAAGGGTAGGTAAGTAATGAGTTACGGAAACCAATGCAAGGCTAAGTGGACCTAAGGGTTAAAGTATGGTTGAGGGCGGTGTAAGAGATTGTTAATGTTTCAACCTATGTATGGTTTAGGCCACATGATGGGGTATGATTACTAGGTATAGTACCATGTTTTTGCACATGTGGGTCTTGTTTTCTTGGGAAGTGTGAAATGGTTTTAGGTGGGCCCACAAGGTGAAGTTAAGTATGATGTTGGTATTATAGGTTAGGTATAGGCTAGATCTATAAGTTGGAGTTGGTTCTAGGAGTACCCATGTGCTAGATCTAGGGTTTGACACTAATCCCAAGGAGTGCGACTTGCTTGGAGAAGGACTAGTGCCTTGTTAGATGGGCTAATGGGGTCAAGAAGTATGTCAAAGTGTAGATCGGGACACCTAGAAGCCAAGTCAAGTGGATTGAAAGAGATCCAATGGTTGGATCTTACTAGATCTAGGTTTTTAGGTGATTACCTTAAGTGGACCACAATCCCTTAAAACAAGGAATGCAATCCCCAAGGCGGATCTTGACAAAAGGACAGTGTAGACCTAGGTTTCAAGGCATGGGCATTCCAAATCCACGAAAATCTCAAACACCCACTTCCTAGAAGTGGACCAACCCAAAACTTCAAGGGGGTGCGACTTGCTCAAGGAAAGGCAAAAGATGGGTTTGGTGGACCAAATCAAGTCCAATGGCCACCAAACTGTAGATCCAAGTGGCTTGTACCCCGATCTATGTATGTTCAAAATTTCAAGTGAATCCAATGGCTAGATCTTAGTAGATCTAAGTTTTAAGATACCAAGAAGATCAAAAGGGGGTTTCAACCCCTTAAAACATGGAGAGATGTCCACAAGGTAGTTTTCACCAAAGTAAGGATATGGGTATAGGTTATCAAGTGTCTAGATTTCAAATCAAGTGGGATCTCACCTACCCATGTGCTAGATCTAACCCAACAAGCTTCTCTTAGGAAAATCGATTTAGGTTCAAGAAGGCTTTTTGCATTGAAAAGTGTGTCAATTTTTAGCCAATCACCACCAAACTATAGATCCAACTAGGGGTGGATCCTAAAGAAGTGGGTTTTTAATATCTTTTCAATTGCAAGGCTAGATCTAAGTAGATCTGAAAAATACCAAAAACAAGGGTTTTAATTTGATTAGGGTTTTTATGATCTAGAAATTATGGAAGATTCAAGGAAGAGAAGATCATACCTCTTGGAACATACCTGGATGAAGAGATGAATGCTAGTTGAGACGAGGATTACTTTGCCAAAGATCAAATGGAGAATTGTTGAAGCCCTCTTGCCAAATCGATTTTTCCAAGCCACATGTGATTCATTCTAACCTGTCAAGCCAAGGAGCAAAGCATCAATCACTTTAACAAATCGAAGGTAGATACAAGCAAGAGAGAGAGAGAAACATAGAATAGTTGACACAAAGGCAAAACTACTCCCTGTCAAACCCAAAACGACTTCTTCCAAGATTGAAGGGCAAGCCTCCCCACCAATTCGCCCTTGTCCAAAATCGCCCTCTTAACCTGTAAATAAAATATGGCAAATATGCAAGATAGCTACAATAGATCCTCCAGTGCAATGGACAATAGCATTTACAATCGAAACAACCAACATTCACTCCAATCCAAGCATGTACTCCAAAAGATAGAAATTTTATTCCAAGAGCCAAGAGCCAAAAATCTCTAGATAAATTTTACAATGAGAGGCTCCCTCCTTAAATAGGATGGGGAGAGAGTACAATCCTAACCACTTTTTACATGAGTGGCTAAGATTAAAAGATCTCAAGATCTAATCAATGGATAATAATAAATCATAACAATATATCACATGGATCACCCATATAATGATAGCGCCCCCACTAAAAGGTACATAAAGGGGGTGACGTCATCCACTAGAGGAAATATAAGCACCAAAATCCACCTCATGGTGACTAGGACATGACAATATAAGCTCATGGTGGGGCTAGGAGGTATTAATCCTTACTAGCTCATCCCCAAGGCACAATAAAATAATAAAATATGTCCAATGTAATATAAAAGATCAAAACTGTCCTCAGAATCCATGACAGTCAAGCAATAAATGTCCTCCTGTGATCAATCTGGGCATACCCACATGGTGAAAACTGACTGGAAGGTAGTGATGCCACCCTGGAAGACCTCTGTGAAAACCAAATGCCAAAACCTTGCCTCAATTGCCCAAATCAATTTCCTCAGTGACCACTTTTTCCCATTTTTTAACTGCCTCGGGAACTGTGAAAGTGCCAAAACTGCCTCCTAGGGTGCTAGCGCTGTCCATCTGAGCCCACCAGGCTCTCCGGAAGGGGGGATAAATGGTAATAACAAGTGGCTGGACCACCCCCTCCATCATCAACGCCCTAGGTGAACTGGCCTCTCGGGGCCCCTGCTGCTCAGGCTGGGAAATCAGCCCCCAATCTGGTCAACAAGTGTAAAACTGCATCAATCACTGTCAGAAGTGCCCGGAACTGAAAGATAAGTGTCTCAATGGATCCAGAAGACCCAAATCCACTAGGAATGAGTACTCATACACCCTGGGTTGCCCTAATGGGCCTGCTGTAGGGTCCACCATATATGAACAATGTATAATCTGCTGATCCGAAGTAATAATAAACCTGCTGAACCGGATCAAACATCATCTGCATCATATGTCCATCATATGATATCATCATCAATCATGTGAGCCCATAAATCACCATCAATAATCATCCATACATGGTCCACATCATCACGGATCCCAAGAATATATAATCAAGGATAAATCACATCAGTAGATTAAGACAATGCTTCTCTAATCATTCCCATAGCTAAGCTCAAAGTATAAAATCCATTCAGTGGCATTAATCAAGTTAACATATTCCGTTGTTATATAAAATTACTTGCACAATAGTTCAAATGACAAACTCACCCATTGGACATGGTCAAACTGGTAGTGAAGGATGGAGGTTAGGAGCAAGGTTGGGCCAAGGGTTTGACTTGTCTAACTTAACTCAAAAATACTTTGGACTGGGAGAAGGGGGAAGCTACAAACTCTGTGTCGGACAAAAAGAACACGGGGGATGGCTGTGTCTCACAAATGGATAAGTTGTTTAGAGAGTGCTTATTCAACTTAGGCATCATGTCTACATCAAGTTGATCCAGGTTCATTAGGATCATTCAATTTTATTCCATGGCCTTTTTGGCCTACATAACCCTTCGGATTTCAGATGTGCTGAGAAGCACAACTAGTTGCAGCTTGCATCCAGGGCATGTTTTTCACATTTTTATAAGGTCAGCAATTGTTTAGATATAGCTTTTAAGAACTATTTCTTTTTGGACCTTTCTTATACTCTTCGAGGAGTAATTTTTTAGCTTTTCATTGCTCTTGCCCCTTTTTTTTGTTTCCATGGGCGAATTTTTCAAGTTTCCATAGGTAGAACATGAGCTTTCAGTTTTAGCCAACAACATCTCAAGTGACTAGGGGGAGTTCGAGCCAATTCCAAACATCGGGACAACCGAACAGAATGATTTAGGCCTACAATCCAACTCACCAAAGGCAAGTTCTGTCACCAACTCAGAGCCGAGACACTGAATAAACAGGGATGTGGTCCAAACACAGAGGTAGAAAAATGGGGAAGTCCTCGGTATTAGAAAGTCAAATGAGACAAATCAGGGTTTAAAGTCAAACAGGAAGGTCATGTATGGATGGAGACAAGTGAATATGGAGCCTACACTAGCAGACAATTGGTTTCGGGAAAGACCATATCTATGTAAGGTGAATAACCAGTGAGTTTTGTTAGATGATCTAAATGTGCAAGCAATTGTCCATTTTATAATTTACAGTTCATTTTAAATAATTTGCCACATCAGGAATAATATACCAAGCACATGCCATGATCATGACTAAATCAACAAGCTAATAATCCACAGTCAGTGAGGACATATCCATAGATCATACAACATCATCATAATAATGATCATCAAGTATCATCTGAAACACTGCTGTAATACACCTCTAGGCTCTGAACTGAAACTGTAATGGGATAAGTGGTCACATGAGTCATCAAATCTGAACTATCAAGGCTCAGCCTTGACACAAGGTCATACATAAATCTGAATAACGCATTGCTCTGATCATGAGTGATCCAAAATATATAGCCATGCTCTGGAAAAATGTAGGCTCTGGAATGTGCAGATATCTGCTGTACAAGAATAGTAGCCCTGCTACTATGGTGTGATAACAGGACATATGATGCAGATGATGTTTGATCCAGTTCAGCAGGTTTATTTCTACTTCACATCAGCAGATTATGCATTGTCCATATATGGTGGACCCTACAGCTGGCCCATTAGGGCAACCCATGGTGTATGAGTACACATTTCTAGTGGATTTGGGTCTTCTGGATCCATTGAGACACTTATCTTTCAGTTCCGGGCATTTCTGACAGTGATTGATGCAGTTTTACACTTATTGACCAGATTTGGGGCTGATTTCCCAGCCTGAGCAGCAGGGGCCCCGAGAGGCCAGTTCACCTAGGGCACTGATGATGGAGGGGGTGGTCCACCAAACCCACTTTTTAGCCTTCCTTGAGCAAGTCGCACTCCCTTGAAAAAGTGAGTTTGTCCACTTCCAGGAGGTGGGTGTTTGAGATTTTTGTGGATTTGGAATGCCCATACCCTGAAACCTAGGTCTAGACTGTCTTTTTGTCACGATCCGCCTTGGGGGTAGCATTCCTTGTTTCAAGGGATTGTGGTCCACTTAGGGTTATTACTTGAAAAACCTAGATCTAACAAAATCCAACCATTAGATCTCCTTTAGCCCACTTGATTTGGCTTCTAGGTGTCCCGATCTACACTTTGGCATACTTCTTGACCCCATTAGCTCATCTAACAAGGCACTAGTCCTTCTCTAAGCAAGTCGCACTCCTTGGGAATTGTGTCAAACCCTAGATCTACTACATGGGTACTCCTAGAATCAACTTAGATCTATAGATCTAGTCTTTATCTAACCTATAGTACCAACTTCACACCTAGTGTCACCTTGTGGGCCTACTTAGAACCATTTCACACTTCCCAAGAAAACAAGACCCACTTGAGTAAACACATGGTACCACACCTTGACAACTTACCAAACAATGTGGCCTAAACCATACATAGGTTGAAACACTAATAATCTCTCACACCACCTTTCAACCATACATCAACTTCTAGGTCCACTTAACCTTGCATTGGTTTCCGTAGCTCATCATTTACTTACCTTTAGAAACCTTTGTGTAGGACCAATCAACTGTGATTGGGTATAGGGTCTCCCCCTCGGTCTAGTTACACCTTGAACTAAAGCGAAGAGTGCCTCGGTTGATGTGACTCCCACCTTGCATTGGGAACCGTGGCATCTCTTGGGTCACCTCTTTAGTTGCCTGTCTCCTCTACCGTCCCGGATGGGATACCTCTAGGGGCAACTACAAGTTGTGTGATAACATATCCCATGAGATGCGCAGAATCTTAAGTGCATCTTTCAAAAGGTTTTGCTCACACATTTTTCTCGTATAGTAATGCAATTTGTCTTGATCAAGATCAATTGAGTTGGTGTGGGTGTTGGCGTGAGTGCCTTCTCCTCTGTTGTAAGGATGAAGAGAGGGTTTTCACACTCTATTTTTCATGTATGAGCAACTATAGAAGACATATTGCAACGTTATTCAATTTTTTTACATTGTAGGTTGCTTACAAAGATGCTACGTAGAGAAAATTGTCAACTTGTAGAAATGTATGAGTATGGAGAAAGTGATCATTGAAGTGATAAATTCATCCATCAATTTGTAGAGGGAATTGATGTCGTTGAAGAAGGATTATGTGTTAAGTGCCATGAGCCACAAAGATCTTCTCAAATGGGAGATATAAAAAGGTCCCTTTTCTTACTCGCTTTGTAGAAGGTGGTGCTCTCTCTCTTGGAACAAGTGAAACATATATCGAGAATTCAAATAATATATTAAACATGCATTTAAAACTGAGAAGTGAAAAGATAATAGTTGCATTAATTAGAAAAGAAGGAGCATATGTTTAGAAATAATACTAGCTTTTTCATCAACTAGTCAAAAATCAATGAAACAAAAATGCATCCCTTATTCATTGAAACATGAATTTGAATATGAAGTGAGACGCATACTTCCTCCTCCACTATAATAATGTGGTTGATGTCATATATATGGCGTTAATTGAAGACAAAATGTGCAATGCTCAACCACTTGATCCAATATTAAGCGGTGCTAGTGGAATTTGGATCAAATATAAATATCCGAGGAACAATCTATTCTTTCAGTTGTGGCTGGAAATAAGTTGGGTGAAATGTGGGCTAGGAGTTGCAATTCATGATGTAAAAATTTATATTTTACAAGGTGTATCATGAATCATTGCCAACACATCCATGCATACTGCAAAAATGAATTCAACGGGAAAAATCCTAATTACCATGATAAACCACTCTAAAATGACAACATTGTTTTTCAATTACATATAAATAAAATATATGTGTTTACTAGGTGTATGTGGATCAAAACACAAATGTAGGAATGTCCTCCAAAAATTGAAGAAAGAAACCCTAGCAAACTCATTGGAATGATCTGTGATCCTAATGTTTAAAGAAAACATAAATTTGTTAAAACTTTCTTTGGAGAAATTGCATAAAATAATGATAAAGTATATGATCACATGACAGTTTCACATATCCTATTTATAAACAAAGGGAAATATAGGCACTTAAACCTCCTTTTATGACTGCTCTTTTGACTCTTACTAGTGATGTTATGGTGGAGGAAGAGACAAAAAAATGTTTTCATAAATCAGTTGTGATGAAAAATAATACATAGTGCATGTCACACATTACCCCAATAGGGAGATAAGGTAGTAATGATTTGCATGTCAAAATGGAAATGAGAAAGGATGATGTTAATTTATTTCATAGATAATAGCGGAACACAAGTGAATATGTCTAACATTCCTCAAAATGTTTATCTAATTTAAATGTATCCCTTTCAAAGAAACCTTGGCTTAACTTAAAGAGATAGAAGTAATATTTTCCACAAAAGAAAGATATAGTTGCCACTAGCCTAGACAGATCTCAAGCTAATTTTTAGGAAGCATAATGTGTTTTGGAGATCAATGAAATTGTTGATATGAAAACTCTAGAAATAGAGTAGAAGGTCACTAATGGTAGTGACATTATTGGTGATATTGTCCTCATCAGTAGATACTAGTAAAATAGTCATATGCGGCATAGTTAATAAATTAGGTGGCATTGGCACATCAATATATGCTAGTGGTATAAAAATCTATGTAACCAATGGGCTCATAACAACTTGTGACATTGATAAATCCTTTTATTGAAACATATTGAATTTTGGTATTTGTGAGGACAAACTTTTTGCAACGATATTGCCTATGTATCCTTACAAAAAAATGCCCTGATTCTTCATTAATCAATACCCCCATACTATAGATTCTTCTATCATGTGTCAAAGAAGTAGCTTTGGATCAAGGTTAATTAACACCCATAAAGAAATAATTGGGAGAGGATTTCATTATGGTGTTTTTGTGGGCACTACTCTCATAGAAATGTAGGTGAAATGAGCAAGCCAATAGTAGTCATATGATTTTTTTCTAAAAATGTATTCGCAAGCTATGGAATCATAGAATGCAATGATTGTAGGGTCTGTTGCCCGCCGAATGTGCACACCAACAACAGAAATCTTTCGAAAGTTGTTTCCCAAGTGGGAAAGGTGTGTCCTTGGGGGCAAGCAAAGAGTCAGGTGCTGTCACCTGATCCCAACTCCTCCGTTTAGGCTAACTCCTAACGAAGCCAAGGGGGGTAGACCCTGTTGTCCGCCGAGATAGACACTAGCAGCAGAAATCTTCCGAAAGCTATTCCCTCACTACAATTGGGGAAGGTGTGGCCTTGGGGGAAAGCAATGATCCAGGTAATGTCACCTGAATCCCAGCTCCTTCGTTTAGGTTAACTCCTAACTAAGCCAAGGGGGGTAGTCCCTACAAAGAGTTTAACTATGGCTCAATGTGTTTTTTAATGTTTTTAATGTGTGGTGATACAGATGGGTGTTGTTTAGGAGTTTTGAAGATGAGAGACACAATATCACTTTGAATAAGACACAAGATAACGCAATCCACGTTGCAAGATATAGATCACAACATAATAAGAAGACTTGGAAATTTTAAATAGCATCCACAGTATGATTCAAGATATACTAATCAACAGTTCGAATTAAGGTAATGCATATGAGTTTTGAAGACCAGTGCCGAATGGAGTCAAACAAATATAGTGCTTGGGGATGCTGAAATGTAAGTCTCAATAGTAGCTATTTGTGAGATCGTTGTGCAAATTATCTTGGTAAATTAAAAGTTTTAGTGGTCTTGATTATTAGGATAAGATCAACAAGGCAAGCAAAGAGACCGAAAAGTTATACTTTCAGTGGCTATTCACGGTGATCTGACGGACTGTCCAGTTATCAAGAGGGTAAGTATCCAATGTTTAAACCACCCTCGAAGTCTAAACAACGGCACTCCGGCTCCACCTCCCAGAATAACACTTTTAAGTATTTATCGAAAGCAACACCGGTTTGTTGGTTGTGGGGTGAAAATTTTATTATGTTATAGAAGTTTATCAAATCTGGCACCTTTCTGAGTACTAGCCCAACCTTTTCAGGTTGGTAGAGCATACGGGTGTTGGATGGAAACCAAAGTAAATTATTAATGGGGGTGTGAGTTGAAATGTTTTAGGATTATTGAAGCACACAGTTTAGCTCTCCGATAGAGAGTGCTCTTGACTTTGTCTTATGACAAGGTTCAAGAGACTTATTTAATATATATCCCTAATGCAAAGGGAAATGCAAACTAAATATGCTCTCCGACAGAGAGTGCTCTTGACTTGGATTATTGCAAGTTCAAGAGGATTTGTTGTTTATTAGAATAGAAGCAGCTTGCATGTGAAGAAAAATACACCTTCTAAAGTAAACAAATGATGGAAAGAAATAAGTACACGCTTTCTGAGGCCAAAATTAACAACTAACTCAAAAATAAACAACAAGGTGAGATCGACCTCCGAACAAGGTGATCGCTAGAACCGTTAGTCCTGAAAACCTTCCAGCTAGCTGGATGTCCGCAAGGACGCTAACGGGAGAGAGAAGTAGCCACAAGACTATGTGGCACTTGGGATGAAATCCCAAGGTTACTATCTCAAGTCAAAACTTGGAAGAGAATTAATCTAAGTACAGAAATAAATTTTAATCTAGAGGACTTGAAGTAAAACTAACTAAAGCATGCATGAAACAAACTTTCCCAGATGGGGAAGGGGAAACTATGTGTGGGAGGCATTATCCCACCTAGCCTTTTTATTAAATGTTACAATTGCCTTTGGAAATAAAATCCTTGAAAGGTCTTTTTGATAGAAGTAAAACTACTATTGAAACAAAACTTAGAGCCCTTAAATGGCTTTTACAGAGGAGAATGTAAATGATTCTTTGATTTGGTTTAAGTCTTCTCCTTGGTTATAACTTTGATCCTCTTTGAGTCTTGTCTTCACAAGCACTTTCTCTTTCAAAGCAACCTACACAAGATTAGTCAATCCTCAACAAGCACCCATTAAATATTAATGAAAATCAAATATACTTGTAACTAAGTGCAAAGAACTAGGGTCTAATCTATATGCAAAACACTTTTTCCAATGCAAGCTTTTGAGATTTATAAAATGAGATCTAAGCTACCCTAATGCTACTTTTCAAAACTAGAAAATACTTTAATGATCTAAGCTACAAACTTTGATAAACAAATGCCAAACTTGAAACTTTGAAACGATATCAAACTATTGCAAGATGTAAGATCTGAAATATGAAACACTTCTAACACTTAATTAACAAAACTTATGTTTTATTATTTGTTTGGTCTTTTGTGTAGGTAGACGAAGGGAAAAGATGAGGGATTGGGAAGACAGCTGCAAGATGGAAATAAGTGGACAGAGATGAATGCTGGTAATGGGCAGCAGTAAGGATGGGGAAACAGTAAGAATAGGGCAGCAAACTGTAAGGAGGTAAGCTGACTGAAAAATAGGAGCAGCAGTGAAGATTGTAGCAGTAAGACGAGAGGAAGAAAAAAGGAAGGGGACGAAGAACAAAGACAAGAGGAGAGGAGGAGCAAATGGAAGAAGGCTAGGAGCGAAGCTAGGAAGAAAAACTAAGGTAGACGAGAGCAGAGGCAAGAAAAAAAAATGGATTTGAGGAGGAAAACAAGAAGGCAAAAAGCCAAGCAAGCCGAAAACCAAAGGCATGCTAGGCAATGATCTCAAACTTGGAGAAAGAAATGGCTTTGGAAATTCCACAGTTTGAATAGATAGATCAAGTAACTGATTAAAATTTTGTTGAAAGGTTGATGGAGGAAGCAAGGATTCCTTGTTTCTTGAGATTCATTGGCCACATGCAGAGTGAAGATAAACCTACAAAAGACCTTGTACTTTGGAAGATACCTGCAAAACCAATATGCTCAAGCGAAAAGTATAGATTTATAGTTGCATGTGCTAGATTGTTAGCCTTCTTGAAATATAAATCTACAACTTGAAATTCCTAAGCACATAAGCAATACACAATATCACCTTGTTACAAGATGAAGTATGGCCACCAAGAGCCTCCACAATTTGACCTCCAAAGTCACAACTTTATTAAATGATAAACAGGTTACAAATCCTCTAGAGTTTCTTTGCTAAAAAGTCCGTGAGGAATGAGGAGAAAATCCCTCATTATATAACAAACTATAGCTACACTCTACCCTAATTCGAATTGGCATAGAATGGAGCCAATAGCACCTAACACAAATTCGAATTGCCAATCTAAATCTCAATCAACACCAAATCAAGCCAAGCTTTGGAGTTAACTCCACCAAACAAATCGAGTTGCATTGAATGAGATGAGGAGGTGGCCTCCACCTTGGCAAGGCGCCCCTCATTTCCACTTTGGAAGTTGTTACCAACTTGTTTGTACCATAGTTGGATTATCTGAAGAGCCGCCAGTTTATTGAACATGATTCATGTTCATCATCAGCATTCAGAAGTTCAGAAGTCAATTTCAGAGCAATTTTGTCCCTTTTGTAATAACTGCATGTTCATACCCCCATGGGGAATTTGTAAAATGTTGGTCTAAATGGGGTCCTTTTATAAAAGGATCAGCTATCCGTAAGTTTATCCATTTGGGGGATACTCTAGAGTGTTTTTTCCTTATGAATTATGCGCTACTCATTAGTGGCGTATAATCCCCGAGTTTTTCACTCAAACCTCCAAAGCTGGAGTATTTCCCATGGTGGTCAAAACCTAAGGTGGTTATTAGAGTCTTGTGTCTAGGATTTTTTATGTGTTAGCCACATCGATTGAGTCGTATGAACATGCACTAGATCCCCTAGGAGTTTCGTTGGATTCCGAGAAGAATAAATTTTTTCATAAATTAGACCATTTTTTAATGGTTTAATTAAAATATTTCAAAAAATGATAAAACCCTCATCCGGAGGCGGAATTGGGCGTGGGGATGCTCGTTTTGACGCTCAGAGTGTCCTCTTTACCCTAACACCCTCGTTTGTCAGTTTCTGAGCGGTTGCGTCACCCCAGGAGCAGTTTTGGCTAAAAATGCATCATTTTGGCTAAAACATGATAAAATACACTAAGTGACAAAACTCAAATAAGTCAAATTTGAATAAAATATTCATTGGAAATGGGTGAAGTGGGTTCCATAGTGATGTACGACCCACATTAAAGTTTAAGGCACATGTTATAAGTTCAAACTTTGAGAAATATGAATTAATCATTTCGCATGGGGGTTGACGTGAGCAAACATTTACATGGCCATCACCATCGTACGGCTAGCATTTCGCATGAGGACTTCAATCACTCACTCGGCAGCTCTCTTTTGAATCGGGGTTGTCTATTTAATAAATTGTGGCCACGTCAAGTCTTGTCTCCCATGAGGCTCACGTATTCTCCTTCATAATTTATGTTTTGGGTGAGATGGCAAGTGATGGGTGGATTGGTGGTATGGTATTGATGACAGGGGAGGCGCCTTTCCCTAATTGAGGGCACACTCCAGCACTCGCTACCTACAAGCTTGAGTTAGCATTAATATCTTGACTTCAAGCTTCAGCATGTGGCATTCACGCCTCCCTAGAGAGCTCACGTCAATCCTATTTGGGGTTTGTGCATTGGCTTGATGGTAATCACGAGAAGAGGAGTGGGGACGCCTTGCGAAGGTGGAGGCCACCTCCCCACCCTCCATCAATGCAGCTCGAGTTATGTGGTGGCTCTTCACTCCAATTTGGTTGTGATTGGATCATGATTGGCAATTTGAATTTTTGATTGTGCCATTGGCTCTCTCTTTAGTTGCCAATTCGTATTAGGGGTTTAGCTTGTAGTTTTTGTATAAAAGGAGAGCATTGCCTCCTCATTCTTCATGGAGATTTTGAGCATGAACACTCTGCCAAAATACTGTTGTAATATCTGTTTAATATTGAATAAAGTTTAGACTTTGGAGGTCCATGCTGGAGCAATTGGGATGTACTTCACACTATTGGTGATACCTCTTTCATTTTGTCAATTGATCATGCAATTTCAATATTAGATGTATGCTTTAGCTTTGATTAAAAATATATCTTTCGGTTCTTGCATGTTTCTTAACAAGGTTTTTGCAGGGGTTTCCCAAGGTGGAGAAAGGCTTATTAAAGACTAAGTCATTCTTTGCTTCAACAGTGGTTATTGGCATCTAAACAATCTGTCTTGCAGGTCTTCGTGGTCTTTTCTTCACTTCAAGGAGAGAAACTTTCAAGTAGGATTTTTTGGCCTCTTCCTCCATCAACACACTTTCAAAACAACTTTGGTTACCTAGCTTTGAGCTTCTTTTCTTTTAGCTCCCATTTTGCTCCTTGATCTCTCCTTGCTTTGATATCCATGCTTTAGATCACCTTCCTTTTTCATTCGTTTTTCTTCATCCTTGTCTTCAAAACTCCTTCCTTTAGTTTTGCCCTAGATTCACCTTCTCTTCCTCCATTTCGTTTTGCCCTAGGATTCACCTTCCATCCTCCATTCGCCCTTCCTCTTCAAGCTCTTTTCGTCCACTTCAAAAAAGCCCTAAAACAAGCCCAAAACACCAAAAACGAATTGTATGAGTTAGTTTGTAGTTTCATTCTTAGTTTCAAGGTTTCAAAACCCAAGGCATTTGTAATCTCATAATAAAATTTCAAGTGGAGGAGTCCTCCAATTTTTTGGTTTCTTCCCCATTTGGGGAAGAGTGTGGTGTTTGGTTAAGTTAGATCTTTCAGTTTTTGCTTTAGAGTAGTTTATTTTCATCTTGTCGATTCTCTTTCAAGTTTTGACCAAAGTAAGTTAACTTTGGGATTGTATCCCAATGGCCACATAGTTTTGTGGTAGCTTCTCGTTCCCCCATCAACATCTTGTGGACATCCAGCTAGCTGGAAGGTTTCCAGGACTGACGGTTCTAGTGATTAGCCTTGTTCGGAGGTTGATCCCACTTTAGAATAAATCTGCTTGGTAGAACACTAGGTTTTGTTTTCTGTTATCTTCAAAGCATCTTTCTTTGTGGTTATCTTTATTTTTTAGTCATTTTTCAGTTTCATTTATTTCTTTAAGTTTCACAATCGCTTCACTTTTTCAATAAAACGAACAAAGCCTCTTGAACTTGGCCAAATCCAAGTCAAGAGCACTCTCTATCAGAGAGCATATAGATTTGCACTTTCCCCTTGCATTAGGCATTTTAAAGTAGGAAGTCTCTTGAATTGTGGTCTTAAGACTAAGTCAAGAGCGCTCTCTGTCGGAGAGTTGAACAAGTGCTCCTAATAATAAAACACTTCAATACACATTTCCCCCTTTAATTAATTTATCTTGGTCGTTTGTCCAACACCCGTATGCTCTCCCAACCAGAAACGGTTAGGCTAGTACTCAGAAAGGTGGAAGACTTGTTAAGCTCATAAGTGATAACTAATAAAATTTTCACCCCCATAACCAACCAATCTGGAGTTGAGTGATAAGATAAGTTCAGCGGGTAATCTCCTAGTTGGGGGCGTCGGGTTGCCATGTTCAGCCTCTAGTTTGCTGGTTAGCATTGCGCGACCTGACTAGAGCACTGGGTAGTCCGACATGTCCTTGAACGGAGGCACTTGATACTGTCTTTCCGGACACTCTCTTGATATCCTTGGTTTTATCCTAATAATCAAGACCACTAAAATCTTCAATTTACAAAGATAATTTGCATAACGATCTCATGAACGACACTTCTTCAAGACCCACACTTTCAGCATCACAATCCTTACTTTGCTTTGACTCCATAAGGCACTGGTTATTTAAAAAGTTTATATATTGATCAGGACCATTTGTCCTTGTGTTTATTTCATCTTGTGAATGCTTTAGTGATTTGTCAAATCTTGAATCATACTGCCATCTTGTTATCTTATCTTGCAATGTGGATTGCTTATTATCTGTTGTTCATCTTTATATATTTTTGGTCTCACCACAAGAAAACTCCTAAACAACACCCATCCGCATCATTTCACCAAAAACACTTAAAAACACAAGAGCCTTAGACAACTCTTTGTAGGGACTAGCCCCCTTGGCTTCGTTAGGAGTTAGCCTAAATGGAGGAGCTGGGATTCAGGTGACAGTACCTGGCTCATTGCTTGCCCCCAAGGCCACACCTCTCCCCACTTTCCAGTGAGGGAGACAGCTTTCGAAAGATTTCCGCTGCTGGTGTGCAATCTGGCGGACAACAGAAGTATCACCATGCAATAAGCGAATGCCACATGTAAAACTCGAGCTCCAAGTAGAGGTTGACGTGAATCCTTGGATGGTGAAGTAGAGGTTGACGTGAATCCTTGAATGGTGAGCTTGGAGTGTAGTGGATGAAGGTAACACGAGTTATGGAAGGATCCAATGCTTTGTGATTGCACAAATCAAGGAGGGCACCTACCATAACCTTTAATGCAACCAACAACCCAATAATCATGTGCCAACACACCAAATCGAATTCTTGAGGAAGGAGGGTGAATTCACTTGATGGAGATCTCTTGCAATGATTGGATACTGAACTGAATGTCAACTGAGTTGATTGGAATCTTCATAAATGCCAAGTGCCATGTCAATTAGCCTTTTATTTTAATCCATTTGGATTATTTTGCAGAGATTTGGATTATCTCCAAATATTCAACCTTTAATATTTTAATTAATAATTTCTCTGTAAATGGTTTTTTTGAGAAATTACTAATTATGAGGCTATATTGACATCCGAAACTTAGGATAAACTGGTTCGGGGATCATGAATGATTTTTGGCTTAAGGTTGGAGCCTTCAATCACTAAATTCGGATCCCGGATGATTGACATATTACAAATTGAAATTTTTCGATTTAAACTATGGAAAATTTTATTAAAATTAAAAAAAAATTAAAAAACCCAAAACCGGAGGACCCGGTAAAATTTTTTCGAAATTTTTTCTGACGGTCCTAGGGACCTAGGACATGACCAAAACCTATTCTAATAGTGTCTAGCAGGCTTATATACATTAGTTGGACTCTAATAACCCCCATGGCTAAAATTTTCAAAATCGGGCATTCCAGCTTTGGAGGAAGCGGGACAAAACCTCATTGATTATAGCTCGGCTATAGGCAAAGTATAATTGACAAGGGAAAAAAATCCCTAGAATACCTTAGTTGCTTTATCAAGTCATGGGGAACCGAGCCACTGAGAATCCTACTAACACACTTTATTACAAACCCGGTGGGGCCATGGTCATGTCGACTGAAAAACAAAACTGACTAGCCAAAATTGGCTAGGCACAAATGATGGATCATCTGATACACTGGAGTACAAACATTCATCATGTTTTTCAAATGGCGGCTCTTCAGATAATCCAACTATGGTACAAAAAGTTGGTAATAGACCCTACAAAGAGTTACTAAGGCTCTTGATTTTAAAGTGTTTTTGATGGTATGTGTGATGTGGAAGGGTGTTGTTTAGGAGTTTTATGAGATTTACAATAACAATTTAAAGAATCAACGCGTGTACTTGCAAAATATATATTTAAGATACACAACCAATGACAATGTGATTCAAGTATAAAGCATCCCCAGTATAATATGAAAATTATAAGATAAGACAAGTACTTCCAGATAGATATCAAGCAAATAAATGATATGAAGGACCTGTTATCACACATATAGTAGTCGGGCTACCATACATTATTTTTCTGATTCCAGTACACTATTCAGCCAGTTCCCTTGCATTGAGATGCTGAGATGAGCATCTACTATGGATCACTATCAGATTATGGATAGCAGTTTTATTCCCCATGCCATGACTGAGTCTCAGGACACTCAGAGAGATGACCGATGTAGCTATTTAGCCATTTGTACAGAGCAGTCAGTAGTGCCCAGAGTTACAGCAGCAGTTTCAGAGGATAGATGATGGCTCGGATGATGAGCATTCAGGTATATTATGGTGTTGTGGTTATATTGATTTTATTTTCATTCTTTTAGCATGTCTTAGCATTTAGTGTCATGATCTGGCAATCATATAGATATGTGGACCTGGTTGTACTATATATATATCATATTTGTCCTTACTCATAATTAGTTCTTGGCCTATACTCATTGGTTTTACCCTCCCTAGGGAGAATATAGGTGATCATTCCCACCATACTTTGGCTTGCTAGTGTTGGTCTCATTATTCACTATCTTCATCCATCCATTACCGACCCAGTTTGTTATTTACCTTGAATTACTACTTGACTAGTGGCATGGAGGACCTTCCCCCGCTATAGCCTCTGTATTAAATGAGCTTCCTTGTTTATTGTGTCTCGGCTCTGAGTTGGTAAAACCTGAAACTAAAGATGTTGGCTAAACCTGAAACTTTTAGTGCTGCTATGAATGCAAAGTATGGAAATAAAATGCTGTATCTTGTTTGAAAGCCCATTCATGCAATGTGTCTCTCAACACACATGAATGAAAGGCAAGCCAAATGAAAATGGCTATGAAATATCAAATGTTATATCTATTGTGAAATGTAAATACCTAGGTAAACAAGCTGTCTAAAGACACACCTAGAAGTGATCAGGTAAACAAGTGCCTTAAAAACACACCTGCAGCAAGAAGCCTAATAAAATGCAAATCTATGCAATGTGTTTATAAACACACATAGATCAAAGGCTATGGAAACTAAAGTCCCAAAAGCAATGGAACTTAAACTCTATATCAAAAAGATTGTTGGCCTCATTTGTATTATGGATTGTGCGCATCTGTCAAGGTGAATAAACACTCTTTAAACAACTTACCCATTTGTGAGACACCGCTATTCTCTGTGTTATTGCTCATTCAGTATATGCTATGGTGTGTATTCCCTTTCCATATCCAAGGTGTCACAGTGTTAAGTCAGTAAGTCATCCCTTAGCCTAGCCATTTTACTTTTAGCCTTCACCCTTCACTAGCAAAATGGTCACAACTATGAAGTGAGTATGGTCTTGAAAGTCTAGTTTGAGTAATTATAATAATTAATGACTTTATATATTTGGATTTGTTAAATTTTCAGAATTTACTTCAATCTGATCTAGGATCTTAACTGAGAGAACAACATGTACAACATATCTACAGCATATCAATCATGGAGACAATAATGCAAGCACACAAGAGACACAAAGATTTACTTGGGGAAAACCATAAAGGTGAAAAACCCCAATAACTTCCTCAGAGATAGATAGAGCAATGATACAACCCAACCATAAGAGATAGACATATCCTAGTAGCAGATCCTCCTCCTCCATAAGTGCGCCACTCCTCCTTGAGTGCATGAGTGAGAAGTGAGTGATCAAATAGAGTGCCTCCTGCACTCTATTTATACTTGACTTGACTTGCCTTTTACATAAATCATGTAGGCTCGAACTTAACCACATAACATAATGCTAACTGGGCCGACCCCCAATAGGGTGGTCTAATAACCCTTTGACCCACATGGCTGACCCCCAATAGGGTGGTCTAATAACCCTTTGACCCACATGACTTATACAGGGCCGACCCCAACAAGGTGGTCTAATAACCCATCAAGTATAAGTTACGACATTTACAATATAAATGACGACACTTCCGTATAGAGGAATAATACCATCTCTATAGGAGTACATACAACATATATGAAATACATTCCGAAGTTACATATACATCAACACTCCCTCTTAACTAGGAAGGTATTTCTCAGCACAGGTCTTCTAGCACAAGTCATCTTCTCTGGATCATCGTCATCATCATCACTGCTGCTGCTATCTCAATCAATCTCTGAATTTACTCGTCATAGGAAGTTCTATAGAGCCAGTCCTTTTTCATACTGGATGTAGGCCCACGACCTGCAGGTCTTCGTCATCACTGGCCATACTGTGGAATCCTCAGGACTTATTACGTGCGTCACAAAACCTGGCTGCAGCATCCCAGGCTATTACGAGCACACAACTCTACCTGTAGGATCTCCCAGGGGCACATTACATGTGACCCATCACAAAACCTGGCTGAAGCATCCCAGGTTGTTACGAGCTCACGGCTCTACCAGTTGGATATCCCTGGAGCGCATTACATGTGATCTCACCACAAAACCTGGCTGAAGCATCCCAGGCTGTTACGAGCACACGGCTCTACCTGTCGGATCTCCCAGGAGCACATTACATGTGGTCCACCACAAAACCTGGCTGAAGCATCTGAGGCCTTTTTCATCCTGTCCAGATCTCCCAGGAGCAAATTACATGTGGTCATGGCAAAACCTGGCTGAAGCATCTGAGGCCTTTTTCATCCTGTCCAGATCTCCCAGGAGCAAATTACATGCCATAGGAAAAAACCTCGAAAGAGCATCTACCAGATATCCAAGGGCAACGAATTACATGCCATAGGAAAAACCTCGAAAGACTATCTACAGATCTCCCAGGGCACAAATTATATGTCCTCCCAAGCAAAACCTCGAAAGAGCATTTGTCAGATGTCCCAGGGCACGGAATTACATTCCATAGGGAAAACCTCGAAAGACCATTTGCAAATCTCCCAGGGCACAAATTACATGCTTACCTGCACAACCTGATCCACGGCCATAAAGTATCATCTGATACTCATCATACATCATCCTGATGTACACATGATCACCTTGATCATCATCACTGCAACATCCTGCTGCATGTCATCTGGAGAAGCTCGTCATTCACGATCATCCTGATCATACAATGCATCCAACTGATGCACACCACATATCTACCTGATACATATCATCATACATAGTGTATCCACCTGATACATAGATACATGATCCACACAATGTATCCATCAACATACATGATCTACCTGATCATATCTGATATATATCAACATACATGATCTACCTAATTATATCTGATATATATCAATATACATGATCTACCTGATCATACAGTGTATCCACCTGATACAGTGTATCACTGGATTTCCTTCCTCAACCTTGTAGAGAAGGTTGGAATCCACTTTATTCTTGGTAAAGCCCAAACTGGATAGAAATCTATCTATCCTACCATACCAAGTTCTGCACACATATATGACTACACCATGTTGTCTTGAAATTCATCTGGTGTATCTTCCATTTCATCACTTTTATATTTCTCTATGTTATCGTCTGCAGCATGCTTGATCTTGATAGATCCATATGGAAGTCACAACAGACTTCCCTTCAGCTCTTGGGACCGCATCCCAAACATCGTTCTTCATGATCGATGGATCATGGCATTCTTCCCGTATCCTGGGAACTTCAATATTTTCAATAGATAATTCTGTTGCTGAACAAATGTTGTAGTTCTTCTCTTGTAGGTGATGGCATACGATCTTTCCTACACAACAAGTTAAATTACATGATTAGAAACCATCTCATAGTTTTCAGAACAAATTCTTACACATAAAGAAATATGTCATACAGTCATGCAATTATCTTAGCCAATGCTTCAATACAACATTTATTCATATTCCGTAACTTTCTAGATGACTTCCAATCTCTACCAGAATATTGTTAAGAGTGTGCACAACTCTCAACATGTCAGCAAAGAGGTTTCATTCTAGATAAGTAGCAATGGAATGTTGTACAGTGCCATAGGCCACTTACCCATGCATATTAGTAGTATACTGTTCATCAATGCAACTATTCTAATATGCATAATACACAACCTAATTCTAGGAACATCAGTATATACATTATTGAATAGTATTATATAAAATATGCAAGTAATGACAATTCAAATACTTATCTTTGTTTGTTTGTTGGGTTGACTCCCTCTCAGTCTTTGCTTCTTTTCTGCAACTCCATTCTTATGTGGATTGTGAGAAGTGGTCAACTCCCTCTGAATATCTGCATCCTTGCAGAAACTACTAAAGTGTGCTCCTTTGCTTTCTTGCAGGAACAACTGGAATGTGCTCCCTCTTGATTTTGCTTCCTGGATTACCTATTCTTGAACTCATATTCATCCTTGGTCCCTATGCATGCTTATTAGTAACATGATTGTGTTATCCTTGTGATCTCATATAAAATCATACATTCATTAGTATACTATTAAAACACAATAATCTCAAGCATGTATAGTCATGATCATTTCAAACAGAAATAATAAGCATTAGCATTCAAGGTTTATGTAGGATTCTTATGGTTAGTCAAATCATAAGAAACATAACATGTCTAAACCTATAATTACTCAAATCTATGACTCTTCGGGTTAGTCATATCATTAATTAAGGTTAGACACATAATATGGATATACCCATGATTATTCAAACTTATGACTTCATGAATAATCATTATCAACAACACAACAGTATGAGATCCTAACCCAAGGTAGAATTCTAGCTTGATATAGGAAAAACATACTTGGATTAGCATGCTAGCTAGTTATGTCTAACATACCCGTATAATGTCTTTTGGTTCTATTCAGTGACTTGTGCTAGTAACCTGTATGTCTCATAAGTTAACCATTGTAGAAACAAGTTATACATACCTTGAAAGTAGATCTTCTATGTGATCCATGACAATGGATGAATCCTTGTCTTCATGTCACCATGATCATACGTTCTTGAAGTAGAACATGATTTGTCTTTCTTGGTGTACCTTTCATGTTAGTAGACAACATAAACCTCATACAACACCATAATGCATTAGTACAATCTTAAGTGTCAACACCCTAATCAATGAATATCTTTTATCATGCATTCATAAATTTGTTAAGGTGATACGACAAATCTGAAATCAAGATTGTACTAACATGAAGACAAACATACCATAAACTTAATCATGAACAAATATCGAAACATACCTCGATGAGTCATACCTGTCGAGATCGCTTGTATTATTCTTATGTAAGGCCTTAGCCTCATCTCCCTCTGAAACAGGAACTTATTTACTTATGCAGGTGACCAATCCATCTTCTTCTAGGATTAACCCAATCCACTTGGATTGCAAGAACTGGACCTGGAGCTGGATATGGGTTTGTCAGAGAAACCCCAAAAAATTCAAACTTTGAATTTCAAACTTCTGAAAGGATAGAAATATGTGCCTTGATGAGCTGATCAAGCTGGTATATTCAGAATTTGAAAACTGCAAAGTTTCACTCCTCAATTTTGCCTTTGAAACTTCCGGATTCACTGGACGTGAACCTGAACTGGGGTTTGATGAAGCCCACTCTTTTTCCCAATCAAAAGGTTTGATCCAAAGCTCTAAGCTTCTATTTTTCTGAGGAGCTTCCAGCCGTGGTCACAGATTTGAAAAATTCCCATTTTTACAGAAGCCCTAATTTTTCACTTTTCTTATCAAAGTCCCGAACTAGGGTCTGATCAAACCCGGCCTTCTGCCCAACCAAAAATTCTTATCTTGGTCTCTAAATTTCTATTTTGATGAGTAGCATCCAGCCGTGGTCTCTGATTACAAAAATTCCAACTTTCTCCGAAGCCCTAAATTCCGGAAGCCATGAATGAAGGTACTCAAAAATAATTCTGTTGACAGAAATATGTACCTGATTGTTTCTAGTGTAACTCCGAAATTTTTGATGCACAGGGTCTGAAAAATTTTTGTGAGATAGCCTGACCTGTTAGCTTTCCATCCTGACAAGTCTTACCTCAATTGGATTCTCTGAGAGAGAGTTATGCCAAGTGTCGCAATGTGACCTGTTTATGGGATAATACAGGAGAGCGAACTTGTACGGAGTGCCACATGTCACTGTTTGAACTTCGGCCTCTGAAAATTTTTCTTGAGAAAGCTCGCCCTGTTATCTTTCCATCCTGACAGGTCTGACCTCAATTGGATTCTCTGAGAGAGAGTTATGCCAAGTGTCGCAACGTGACCTGTTTATGGGATAATACAGGAGAGCGAACTTGTACGGTGTGCCACGTGTCAGTGGTTGAACTTCGGCCTCTGCAAAATTTTCCTGAGATAGTAAATTCTATGTACTACCTGTCACTTTTTACGAAATTTCATTTGGAGCTTTCTAGCGCAAGTTATGACCTTTTTCCCAAGGTCACCTGATTTTGACTCAGATCTGGAAGAGGCAGAAACCCTATATTGTACAGATCATAAATCACAAACTACAACGAATTAGAGGTTGTCCTTTGGACACAAGGTACATGGAGATTTAATCTTCGACCTGTAAAGATTTCAGATCCAAAAACTTTGCCAAAACGGATTTATAGCGAAAGTGCTACGACGACTGGTTTTTGCTATATCAAGCCCTAGCATCGTAAGTGCAACAAGTGTCATACATGCCATATCATGCCTTCTTTCAGGCTAGCTTTGATACCATGTTAAATTTTCAGAATTTACTTCAATCTGATCTAGGATCTTAACTGAGAGAACAACATGTACAGCATATCTACAGCATATCAATCATGGAGACAATAATGCAAGCACACAAGAGACACAAAGATTTACTTGGGGAAAACCATAAAGGTGAAAAACCCCAATAACTTCCTCAGAGATAGATAGAGCAATGATACAACCCAACCATAAGAGATAGACATATCCTAGTAGCAGATCCTCCTCCTCCATAAGTGCGCCACTCCTCCTTGAGTGCATGAGTGAGAAGTGAGTGATCAAATAGAGTGCCTCCTGCACTCTATTTATACTTGACTTGACTTGCCTTTTACATAAATCATGTAGGCTCGAACTTAACCACATAACATAATGCTAACTGGGCCGACCCCCCATAGGGTGGTCTAATAACCCTTTGACACACATGGTCGACCCCCAATAGGGTGGTCTAATAACCCTTTGACCCACATGACTTATACAGGGCCGACCCCAACAAGGTGGTCTAATAACCCATCAAGTATAAGTTACGACATTTACAATATAAATGACGACACTTCCGTATAGAGGAATAATACCATCTCTATAGGAGTACATACAACATATATGAAATACATTCCGAAGTTACATATACATCAACAGGATTTAGATCGCCAGTAATGATTATTGTTTGTTATAATTGATATTTGAATGAATTGTAGAGCATACATTAACTTCCAACACTTGCAGCAGCTCCTGATGATGTGCTGAGTTATATTTTGGTCATGTTTGGTGGACATCCCTCAACATCCCTGATCTACAGTTTGGTGGACATCCGACTCCATTTGGCCCATTTCGCAAGGCAGTAATCTTCTCCAAGCCAATTCGACTTTCTTGGATTATTGAGCTAGCTTGTGGTTTGATCTTTGTCTTGCATGCTTGAACACCTAAACACTATCATATCCATTCATCAAGCTCATCTTTGGTACTAGTTAGCCCCAATTTGGTCCTTAACTACCCTGCATTGGACACGGCTCCCAAGGCAGTGGATTTTCTCATCTTTGACTAGTACCCTGATCCTGAATCTTGTTTCAAATCTCATAAGTCACTCACATAACCATGTTGGACCAAATCTACATTGTTTAAACCTCTTGATCCAACCTATTACCCATCTTGTGACTTCATCCATAGATCTAGGATTTACCATACACCTTACGTACTTCATCCATACTTGATTTGATCTGGTGTTTTGGTCTGATCTCTCCTATCGGGAGTGGATCCGGGTCTCCCCCATTGTTGTCTTGGGCTAGACAACATAAAGTGAAGATTGCCTCGATTGGCGTGACAACCATCCATTGGGAGTCGAGGCTATCTTGGTTGCACCTCTTTGGTTGCCCATCCCCTCTGCCATCCATCTTGGATCCATCTATAGGGGCAAATACAAGTTTGGTGATAACATTTTGGCGCCGTTGTCGGGGAGGTAGAGGCTTACCTTAGGTGTCTGCGATTATCCATGCATAACTCATATCTTATCGCATCCGGATTAATCTAGATGGGTATTATTTCAAATTCTTAATTAAACTATATCCATATGTTTTTCACTTACTTTCTCCCTGCACTTTAAACGACATACATCTTGGTAGAAGAGTTTAAAAGTCTACCTGGCGACTCCGAATCGTGACTCTGTTGAGGAGCGAGCTTGTTATCACACAATCTCTAGTTGATGGATAATGAGTGTCCCAACAGGGATGGCAGATGGTGAACAGCTAGAATGGTGTAACCAGCAATAGCCAGGTCGTCCGTTTAAGGAACGGAAGTCACACCGGACAAGGCTACTGTCACTTCAGACAAGGCACATATCCAAGTCAGGGGGGAGACCCCGCTCAACCAGTGATGGTTGAGAGACAAAACACAACCAAATCCCAAAGATAGAAAGAAGTGAAGGGAGGAGATGAGTGTTGATTATGTCTTAAATCTAGTTCCAACCAGTAGATGGACACAGATAGTAAAAATAGGAGTGACGTAGAAGTGACCAGCAATCAAATGTAGTGAGATAGACTGATTAAATTAGTGATTGTATGGATGAAAAAGACTAGGGACATACAGTAAGATAGAAGTGAAGGAATGGATTGATGTTGCCCAAGAAGGTGAGTTAAGCAGTGAAACGACAAACTAGGGCAGCAATAAAATGGCGATTTAAAACATTTGTACTAATTGGTAGTTTGATTTCTGAAAGTAAAATGATGATTTGAAACCGATTCTAAACTACCCAAAACCCCAAACTGACCCAAACAAGCAGAAGAGAAAAACGCCCCAGGTGAGGCATTTTTGCCAAGTAGACCAGTGCTAAATCTATGGGTAAATGGAGTCTAAAAGAAATGAAACTTAGGATATAGCCTTTTAAGGGTGTTTCATTAGTGGGTTTTGAAGTAAAACAAATTCCTACGGTGAAATCTTAAGTTTTGTATTTTTATGAGTTTTTATATGAAATTTCTTCTCAACACACACAATGAAATTTAAAATGCAAGAGACCAGCAAGAAGGATCTACTTGAGAATGAATAGATGGACGAGATTGTCGAAGACTAGCCCTCCAAACTCAGTTGTTAAGCTGCAGCGTGCTCCCTTTGACGTTTTGAGCTCCCAATGGCCAAATTCGCCCTAACTAACTGCCACAAACAAGATCAAGTCAATGTGCAACAAATAATAAGTAAAACCAGCAAGTAAATGACTGAAAATGAAAGGAATTGAAAGGCAAAAAGCAAATAACAACTCCCTTTGTTGATACTTTGAAGGATTGGAGCAATTGTGGGGTTCCCACTCCAAAAACTGCGCCCTCCTCCAGCTGTACTCTTCACCTACAAATCGTTGGCCAAGGACAAGATGGAAACAATGCGCTAACAACTCAACAAAGGTAGGAAAGACTAGATATCAATCAAGCAATACATATCCATCCATAAACTCTCAAGACACTCGGTGGAAAATGGCTCTATATCATCAAAACTCAAGTGTACAATGTGCCAAGAGGAATACAAATGAGGTGAGTGTCTTCTCTTATAGAGAAAGACCAATCTCAAATCTAATTCCCCCCAAAACTAAGGGCTGATATTAACTCTCTCCCAACCCAAATCGATGGGGGGAATGATTTGTAGAGGGGGGCCGAATTACCCTTGAAAACGCCCAAGTGGAGATGGGGCCAACTCCTGGGGCCCATAAAACACATATAAAATGTGGTTGGGGGTGCCGATGGGTTGTTTTATCCCCCCATACCACTACACTATGATCTCAATACATAAAAAACATAAAAAATGTGATTTTTTTCTAAGTGGAAAAATGCCCCTATGGGCAAATTCGCTCCACATGGTGAGTTGGTTAAAGTGAGGGCCCCACCACGCAAATATAATGTTCAAACATAACCAAAATTACCTTAGAACTCACACTTGTATTAGCCAACCTTTGATTTTTTGCCATTTGCCATAGTTGCCTTTGCCAAATTTTGATTTTTCCTTAATTAACTGTTGGTTTTTATTGTTGAAGGTGTAAATTGGGCTTTTGACCCACTTATAGTGCTTGGATTGTCGAACCGTCTGTTGCAATGGGATTGTGGACCCCAAAAATAGTATATATGGTCACTTGAACGACCACGATTCATCACTTAGGCACTGTTTTCCCAAAATCCATGATTTTTAATTAAAACAGGTCATTAATAACCAATAATAATTAAAAAATTCATTGCTGCTTCAACATTTTCAAATTCTGATTCTTGGAGGTTCATATGGGACCCCAATAGAATGTGAGTGACCAAAATTGAAAATTCGATCGCAATATTTTTTCGGGCCCATTTTTGGCCTAGTCAACCTAGTTTGACTAAGTCAAATCTGGTCAACGTGGTGTTGGCTGAATACCTATATGCAATATAAAGCGATAGGCTTCCTTATACACATTAGTACATTACTAAACAATAAAATGTCAATATGGTGATAAAAAATACATAATATCTCAAAAACATGAGGCCTCTAGTGAGGTGGGCCCACCACATTCAAAAGACTCAAACTGCTATGCACAACCTATAGACTTGACCACCTAGCTGACTTTGGATGAGGTGGAAAATAAGGTGAAGGATAAGGGATGACAAGGACTAAGATCATGTGACCCTTTGGATAACTTGGCAAAGCGGGGTCCACTGAGATAAGTATACCATGACAAAAAAAGGGGAAGGGCGGTGTCTCACAAATGGGTATAGTGCAGGGAAACCGTCACTGGTCATCTAACAAGTACCTCACAACTCACATCCGTGCTTTAATAAGACTCCGTGGGGATCTTTTCTAGAGCCGCCAAACTGGGTGTCCAGTAAACCGTAACTTGAGACTCTAGGGGGCAATCTTGAGTTTGTCCCTTGCTCCCTCTCACCTCCTTGCCCCGCGGGACTAGGTGAGGAAATAACCACTACAAAGCTGATATGTACGGCTGACCTGTGTCCATGTGTGTTTACAAACACATTGCATGGATTTTACATTTACATTTCACGTAGCCTTTTTGGCTAGATTTTACATTTACAATAGCCTTTTTGGCTTGCTTTACATTTCTTCATTTCTTCATTTTACGTCAAGGCCCTTTTGGGCTACATACATATCTCAATAGATATAATCAAGGTGCTCATACTGCAGAGTAATGGGGGTGAGCATAAATGCTTCAATGACCAATGGGGAACACCCAGTGAGGCTACACACTCCTATACTGCATTGCACCATCGGGGGCAACCGACAGGAGCAAATCCCAGGTTTGAGGGTGCCTTTGTAGGCCATAATGTATACATGTCTGGACAATAAAATATAACCATTTGTCTCCACTGATATATCTGCTCGAGGCAACCTTAAACAAAACTGTGTGCCTCCTCTGAAGGCATCCGATCTCTGATCTGGAAAAAAAAAAGTATAGTATGGTCCTGTTATCATATATATAGTAGCCGGGCTACCATACATTATTTTTTTTTATTCCAGTACACTATTCAGCCAGTTCCCTTACATTGAGATGCTGAGATGAGCATCTACTATGGATCACTATTAGATTGTGGACATCAGTTTTGTTTCCCCATGCCATGACTAAGTCTCAGGATACTCAGAGAGATGACCGATGTAGCTATTTAGCCATTTGTACAGAGAGTCAGTAGTGCCCAGAGTTACAGCAGTAGTTTCAGAGGACAGATGATGGCTCAGAGGATGAGCATTAAGGTATATGACTCAGCAGGTATATTATGGTGTTGTGGTTATATTGCTTTTATATTCATTCTTATGGCGTGTCTTAGCACTTAGTATCATGATCTGGCGATCATATAGATATGTGGACCTGGTTGATCTTGTTATATGTATTATATTGTCCCTACTCAGACTTAGAAGTTCACTATTCATACTCATTGGTTTTACCCTCCTTAGGGAGAATAGAGGTGATCATTCCACCATACCTTGGCTTGCCAGTGTCGGCTTCATTATTCATTGTTTTCATCCATCCATTACCTACCTTTTAGTTTATCACCCTGACTTACTACTTGACTCGTGGCATGGAGGACTTTTCCCCACTGTAGCCTCTGTATTGGATGAGCTTCCTTGTTTATTGCCTCTCAGCTTTGAGTTGGTGACAAAATTTACCTATGGTGAGTTGGATTTCCTTGAGAAGTCCCCCTAGTCACTAAAGTTGTTGTTCGCTAAACCTGAAACTTTTAGTGCTGCCATGAATGCAAAGTATGGAAATGAAATGTTATATCTTGTATGAAAAGCAAGCCAAATGAAAATGGCTATGAAATAAAATGTTATATCTTTTGTGAAATGTAAATACCTAGGTAAACAAGCTGTCTGTGACATAGCTAGAAGTGCTCAGGTAAACAAGTGCCTTAAAAACACACCTGCAGCAAAAAGCCTAAATAAATGTAAATCTATGCAATGTGTTTATAAACACACATAGATCAAAGGCTATGGAAAGTTTAGGCCCAAAAAGCAATGGAACTTAAACTCTATATCAAAAAGATTGGTGGCCTCATTTGTATTATGGATTGTGCGCATCTGTTAAAGGTGAATAAACACTCTTCGAACAACTTATCCATTTGTGAGACACCGTCATTCCCTGTGTTGTTGCTCATTCAGTGTATGTTATGGTGTGTATTCCCTTTTCCATCTCCAAAGTGTCACAATGTTGAGCCAGTAAGTCATCCCTTGGCCTAGCCAGTTTATTTTACCCTTCACGCTTCACTAGCAAATTGATCACAACTATGAAGTGAGTATGATCGTGAAAGTCTAGTCTGAGTCATAATAATAATTCATGACATTATATATTTGTTGGTAGATCGCCAGTATGATTACTTTTTGTTATAATTGCTATTTGAATTAATTATAGAGCATGCATTAACCTTCAACACTTTGCAGCAGCTTCCGATGATATTCTGAGTTATATTTGGTCATGTTGACTTGGTCAAACCCAGTTTGACCAAGGTCAACCACAGGACATGAGATGATTAGACCTTATGATGATGCAGATAGATGGTATATGGTCTATGTACATGTACATAATGGTTCTATGCATCATATGCAGGGTTATGATGATGATTTATGGTTTTCAACATTATTTGATCATTTATAGATTATTATTATTTCACCTGTCCGGGCATATTAGATATATTATATGATCATGCAGAGATCCATATGGCGTATGAGTACACATCTTAAATGGATTTGGGCTCTCTGAGTCCAATGAGACAGTCTGTTTTCAGTTCCGGGAAGTTACGGTGATGTTTGAGCCTCAGTTGGCTATCCTAGTGCAGTTTTGGCCTATCAGAGGCCCTGTCAGAGCAGTGATGGTTTTTATTTGGTTCACCTAGGGAGCTGTGCATGGAGGGGGTGGTCCAGCCACTTGATTTTACCATATTACCCTCCTCCCAGACACACTAGTGCCCTCACCTTGACAGCGCAGGCACTCCAGGAGGCAGTTTGGGCAGTTTCACACTTCCCGAGGCAGTCCAGAAATGGTAAAAATGGCTACAAAAGAATTCGATTTGGGCTACTGAGGTAAATTTTTGGCATGGGATGATCAGTGATGATGAGTGGTATGTCTTCCACATCTTCTCCAGCAGTTTCAGCTTCATCGGGACCCACATCCATCACTTATGACACTTTTTGATGATTTCCGGAGCCTCCTAAGGCTCACGATTTGTCCATAGAGGCACGATTTGGTACTTTGATGACTATTTTATAATTATTGTGCTATGGGGATTGACCAAGGGTGTTGGAAATGACCCCTTGGACCCACCATGAGCTAGTTGTTATATTTTATCGTCATGATTTGGTGGGATCTCCTCTCTTAGGGCGATTTTGTCCAATTATTGTTATATTTTATTAGTGATCCATGTATTTGATTGTTGAGCTCATCTCAACCATTGATTAGACATTTTGATCTTTTAATCTTAGCCACTCATTCAAAAAGTGGTTAGGGTTTTGGTGCCTCTCCTTCCTATTTAAAGGAGAGAGCTTCTCATTGCAAAGGGGACTTTTGGCTCTGGATTATTGGAATAGAGAATTATTATTGCATCGATCTCTTGTGTTGTGGTGAATGCTTTTGGAGTTCGTTCGTTGATTCTTCCTTTGCACTTTGTTATTGGAGATTTTGTCTTGTCAAATTTTTGTACCACGTTTTTTGCATCTACAGGTGGAGGCTGAATTCATTCAAGGAGGACGTATTGGTAGGGGAGGACCCTCCTTACTTCTTCTTTGGGTTTCTTCATTGGTAATAGGGAGTATTACTATCCCAGGACCTTCTATTTCAAGTTACTATTGCATTTTACTTGTATTTCCTCCATACTTGATCTTTTTGATTGAAATCGCTTTCTTTGGTTTGACAGGTAGAGGAGGTCGCACTTGTGGGATAGGGCATCATTTCGGCAAGCAAATTCAACAATCTCTCATTTGATCTCTGCGGGAGTCTTCCTCAACAACAAGGCATCTCATTCACTCACTCAGGTATGATCTCAAGGTAATTTCTCTTTCCATGATCTATCCATTTGTCTAAATGCTTCAATCCCTAATAAGTTAAAAACCCCAATTTTACATTTTCTTAGATCTAGCAAGATCCCCTTGGCTTCTGGGTATAAAATTTAAAACCCACCTCTACAGTGTCCACGGCAATTCGGATCTGTAGTTTGGTGAGGATTGGCCCTCATTTGACCCATTTTCCAAGGCAAAGGAGTCTCTTCAAGGGAGGTCGCACTCCTTGGGAGAGGTGAGTTTGCTAGGATCTAGCACCTGGGTAGGTGAGTTTCCACTTGATCTGCAATCTACACACCTAATAACCTACCCCTAGATTGCCACTTTAGTGATTTTCACCTTCTAGGCCCCATTCCTCATTTTGAGGGTTGAGTCCCACTTGGGTCACTTTGTGATATTTTCAATCTCAGATCTATTAAGATCTAGCCATTGGATGAACTTAATTTTCAAGATCCACCTAGCTTAACACCCCAACATCCCTGATCTACAGTTTGGTGGACATCTAACTCCATTGGGCCCGTTTCCCAAGGCACTGATCTTTCTCCAAGCCCATTCGACTTTCCTAGATTGTTGGGTTAGCTTGTGGTTTGATCTTTGTTTTGGATGCTTGAACCCCTGGACATTGTCATTTCTGTCAATCAAGCTCACTGTTGGTACTGGTTAGCCCCAATTCAACATTAACTACCCTGCCCTGGACATGGTTCCCAAGGCAGTGGATTTTCTCACAATTGACTAGTACCTTAATCCTGGATCTCATTTTAAATACCATAAGTCACTATCACATTCATAATGAACCAAAGCTATACTCATTAAACCCTTTATTCATCTTGTGAGATTATCCTTAGATCTAGGGTTCACCATACACCTTACGTATTTCACTTGTGTTTGACTTGATCTGGTGTTTTGGTGTGATCTCTCCTATTGGGAGTAGATCTGGGTCTCCCCCTTTGTTGGCTTGGGCTAGATAACATAAAGTGAAGGTTTCCTCGATTGGCGTGACAACCATCCATTGGGAGTCGAGTCTATCGTGGTTGCACCTTTTGAGTTGCCCTTCCCTCCTGCCATCCATTATTGGATCCATCTATAGGGGTAACTACAAGTTAGGTGATAACATTTTGGCGTCGTTGCCGGGGAAGGCAGAGGCTTACCTTTGTTTGACATAGTATTTGTCACTCACTCTCTCCTGCATTTTAAACGACATATATCTTGGTAGAAGAGTTTTAAAGTTTACCTGGCGACTCCACATAACGCGACTCCACTGGTGATCAATCACGTCATTATCTAGAACCCATGGGGTGCATCATGTTGTATTTAGGTTCTTGATAAAAAATTAAAAAATAAAAATAAAATAAAATTTGCCATTCATGGCTGCTGCTGAGCGTCCTAGGACTTTCGGTCGATTGAAAGTTTTTGACTTTTCCAAAATCGTTGGGTATCCTAATTATATTCCTCATCAAGCCCGTGAAAGGTTGCCTAAATTCAATGTAGGTTATGAGATATCTGCTAAAAGGCACCTTGAAATCTTTAGGGAAATTTTTAATGAATTATCTATAACCCATGAGGATGTATGTATGAAACTATTGGGTTCATCTTTCCAAGGAAGAGTTGAGATTTGGTTCTTGAATTTAAAACCCAATAGCATTTACGGATATGATATGTTTGAAAATAAATTCCTAGAAAAATGGGGAATTGAATCCGATGATATATATTCTTTAAATCAAATCCAAGATCAAAACCTTCCCCTTTCCAATCCTATTGTTGAATCAATTAATATTCAAACTTTTAGTGAACTGTCTATATCTGGAGATGACCCCTCTTGCCCAATTTCTTTTGAGAATGAGTTTTCCACTCTTGAGTTAATTGAAAGTCAAATCATTAATATGAATCATATGTTGTCAATTTTTTTTTTAGGTAGCCCTAGTCCTGATCCTGAGGAAATTTCTAAGGGTGAGCTTTTAGTCAGTCAATCTATTGAAGTTCCTTCTTCGGAAGAACTCATTGGTCATTCTAGCTTTATTGATCATTCGATTCCTTATCACCTTATTGAAGAAGAAGAAAGTGGAGACATTGACCAAGATCCTTTAGTGGTGATTTCACATGATCCTTGTGCAAATGATTAGGATGTTTTAAATAAACTTGTTAATTTGCTCCCTGACCATTTAAGTAAAAATGATCATTTATCTTCATATGAATTTAATGATGAATTAATAAAAGGTCAATCTCAAGATGAAGATGAAATAGTGAATCTCACTAGATGCTCTAATCTTTGTTCCACCTCTTATAATGGGTCTTTAAATTTTTCCGTCCTTAGTCAAGATAGTTTCATCCACTTATTAGAACTAGAGTCTTGTCCTGAGTATGTAGATATTAGACATGATAAAAAACTTATCATTCCTAGAATAAACAATATTGCTTTAAAAGGCCTTTCCTTTTGTCAAATTCCAAGGCCAAATTTTTCTATTCATCTGGGACAAAATGCATCCATCCTCCTTGCCCATCCTTTTCAATCTTTTTGGGGTTGGTGGTCTAGTCAATCTTTTGCTTTTAAAATTTTCAATAGGAAGTATAAGCATGATTACATGTTTGGAGAAAAAGCACTTCATTTCCCTTTTCAATCACTTTGGAACCATAATGCTTGTTGTCAAGTTATCAATCATTCTTGGAGGCTAGAAAAGGTGGTTAAAGACAATTTCATATTTTCTCCATTTTTTAGCATCAAGTGGGTCTGAATTTGATTTTCTGCCTTTTAAGCTTTAATTTATCCCCACTTGGTTTTTGGATCATCAGTACCAAGGAGAATCAAATTGAGTATGTGAGAGAAGTAAATGAAGAAGTTAATTTGTGTGAAAATGAATCGAATCACATGTCTTATGTCCTTCCTCTATCCATCTCTGAGTTTAACTTGCATAAATTTTATGATCCTATCAGTTCTTTGATGGAGGATATTTGCATCAGTCAGTCTTCTCCTTGGCATAATTTCATATTGCATCATTTAGACCATTCTTCAATTTTTGAACAAGTTAAGAAGATTATGCCCTTAAATTCGTAATCTTTAGCCCAATCTTGACTTGTTCTATTATCAAAAATCAAATAAGAATCATTAACCTATTTGATAAATGGTTGCACTGGATTTATGATTTTACCTAACACTTGTGCTGATTGGTTAGATTAGAGTAGGTAGGAACTAAATAAGCCTGCTTGGGCAGTAGTTAGTCTTTTCAGCCATTGAGTCTGGTTTTGTTTGTCTTTTCTAAGCTCCTTTGAAGCTCTTAGTTTAGCCGAGTACCTGTCATTTTCTTTTCCTGCACAATAAAACCAAACATCTTTATGTTATGCTAGTAGATTAGATTTATTTTCTGCCTTTATATTTCATGTACTTTAAATTCTGTTATAGAATAGATTTTATTTCAGTTGGATTTTATATTTTTCCCACA
Organism: Larix kaempferi; assembly: GCA_027924585.1. Classification (NCBI taxonomy): domain Eukaryota; kingdom Viridiplantae; phylum Streptophyta; class Pinopsida; order Pinales; family Pinaceae; genus Larix; species Larix kaempferi. The sequence goes on from BSBM01000584.1 coordinate 4,923,433, forward strand.
CATGCTGCATGAGGTATTTTGATGTTTGTGAATGCAGATACATGTGCAAAATAAAATAAAAGCTGAAAGCAAAAAGGTAGAAGTGTTGGATCGAGGATTCGAGTAGCAGAGTTCGAGGACTAGAGATTCTGAAGTTCTCAAGCGCTCTTTTCAGCAGAGCACTTGTCCCAGTCGGAGCCAGATGTTATCACATATATAGTAGTCGGGCTACCATACATTATTTTTTTTTATTCCAGTACACTATTCAGCCAGTTCCCTTACATTGAGATGCTGAGATGAGCATCTGCTATGGATCACTATCAGATTGTGGACAACAGTTTTGTTTCCCCATGCCATGACTGAGTCTTAGGATACTTAGAGAGATGACCGATGTAGCTATTTAGCCATTTGTACAGAGCAGTCAGTAGTGCCCAGAGTTATAGCAGCAGTTTCAGAGGACAGATGATGGCTCAGAGGATGAGCATTCAGGTATATGACTCAGCAGGTATATTATGGTGTTGAGGTTATATTGCTTTTATATTTATTCTTATGGCATGTCTTAGCACTTAGTATCATGATCTGGCGATCATAAAGATATGTGGACCTTGTTGATCTTGTTATATGTATTATATTGTCCCTACTCAGACTTAGAAGTTCACTATTCATACTCATTGGTTTTACCCTCCTTAGGGAGAATAGAGGTGATCATTCCACCATACCTTGGCTTGCTAGTGTCGGCTTCATTATTCATTGTCTTCATCCATCCATTACCTACCTTTTAGTTTATCAACCTGACTCACTACTTGACTCGTGGCATGCAGGACTTTTCCCCACTGTAGCCTCTGTATTGGATGAACTTCCCTGTTTATTGTGTTTTGGCTCTGAGTTAGTGACAAAACTTACCTATGGTGAGTTGGATTTCCTTGAGAAGTCCCCCTAGTCACTAAAGTTGTTGTTGGCTAAGCTTGAAACTTTTAGTGCTGCCATGAATGCAAAGTATGGAAATGAAATGTTATATCTTGTATGAAAAGCAAGCCAAATGAAAATGGCTATGAAATAAAATGTTATATCTTTTGTGAAATGTAAATACCTAGGTAAACAAGCTGTCTGTGACACAGCTAGAAGTGCTTAGGTAAACGAGTGCCTTAAAAACACACCTGCAGCAAAAAGCCTAAATAAATGTAAATCTATGCAATGTGTTTATAAACACACATAGATCAAAGGCTATGGAAAGCTTAGGCCCAAAAAACAATGGAACTTAAACTCTATATCAAAAAGATTGCTGGTCTCATTTCTATTATGGATTGTGCGCATCTGTTAATGGTGAATAAACACTCTTTGAACATCTTATCCATTTGTGAGACATCGCCATTCCCTATGTTGTTGCTCATTCAGTATATGTTATGGTGTGTATTCCCTTTCCCATCTCCAAAGTGTCACAATGTTGAGCCAGTAAGTCATCCCTTGGCCTAGCCAGTTTATTTTAGCCTTCACCCTTCACTAGCAAATTGATCACAACTATGAAGTGAGTATGATCTTGAAAGTCTAGTCTGAGTCATAATAATAATTAATGACATTATATATTTGTTGGTAGATCGCCAGTAATGATTACTTTTTGTTATCATTGCTATTTGAATGAATTATAGAGCATGCATTAACCTTTAACGCTTTGTAGCAGCTTCCGATGATATTCTGAGTTATATTTGGTCATGTTGACTTGGTCAAACCCAGTTTGACCAAGGTCAACCACAGGACATGAGATGATTAGACCTTATGATGATGCAGATAGATGGTATATGGTCTATGTACATGTACATGATGGTTCTATGCATCAGATGCAGGGTTATGATGATGATTTATGGTTTTCAGCATTATTTGATCATTTATAGATTATTATTATTTCACCTGTCCGGGCATATTGGATATATTATATGATCATGCAGAGATCCATGTTGCCGCCTAATACACACCTGGGGGGGACGCGGCAGGAAACCTTCAAGCCGCTCGGTGTGTCCTTGGGGGCAAGTGAGAGTCAAGTGCTGTCACCTGATTACTCGACTCCTCCGTCTAGGCTTACTCCTAGCGAAGCCAAGGGGGGTGGTCCCTATAAAAATAATCTAAGGCTTTTAATCTACGACAAAGGATAAAAGTCTATTCTAGGAGTTAAAAAGATGATGAGATGAAAAATTAACAACTAACCACTGCTTGCAAATTAAATCAATTGATTAACACCACACAAGATAGTTAAGCATTCACGACATTCAAGATTGAAACTTAAACATGGAAAATTGAAGACCAGTGCCGAGAAAGTAAAAATGCTTGCAATTGTTGTTGTATAGGGTTGCTTGTGTAGTCTCAGTGAAAGTATTGCAGTGGCTCGGTTGGTAATTTTTATGATTATTAAATGAGTGGTTAAGGAGTGGGTTAATTCTTGGTTTGGCCCAAAAGAAAACTAAACTTTGAACTGAGTGCTCTAGCAACCTTACCAAGTGTCCAACCAGGCGAGGATAAACCCGCTTAAGAACCTGCTGACTCTGTGGATTCAGTCCATGCAACCTCCCGAGTTCTTAGGATTGGATTCTGATGGATTGTCCTATTAATACTAATTACCTTGCACCCGTTTCTGATTGAGCCAACTGTTCCGACTAAGCTGCAATAGTCAAGAGCATACTTCGGGTTTGGGGCGTTGTTCGTTTTATTAAAACGTGTGAGTGGATGATTATTCTACACTAAACCCCAAGCATAAAGCAAGAGGGGTTAATTTTAGGATTAAATTTTAAGCACAGAATAATAATTTGAAATAAACACAAAAGCATGTAAAATGATAAACGGGTCCTTGGAGGACGTTGTGTGTTTGAGTGTGTTATTTAATTACTACCGCTCAAATGAAAACTAATCTAAAACGAAAAACTAGAAAAAAGTTGTGAAAAATAAAAAAAGGAAAAGAAAAAAGGTACGAATCCCCCTTGGGGGGATTGGGGTCAGGCGCTGGAATTGCCTGCTGTGCTCTTTTTATTCTTTCGATTACAATCAAGAAATTATGAGAACTACTGCTTGCCCTTTATCATTAGGGAACAAGACAATTTACAATAAGATGTGCAAAAAAGCACTGCTTTGACGGCTAGTTCTCAGGGTGATTCTGGGAGTTTCGAAGTGTCTTTTCTGTGAGTTTTTTTTAACTCTAACCTGCTAAGAACATGAAACAGACCAGCGAGCTAAAGTTGATTAGAAATGTCAATTAAAACACTTTAAGAGTGTTCTGATAATACTACAAAGTGCAAAACTGAAACTAACTTAGACAAGTATGTGAAAGACTAGTTTATTGGCAATTTTTTGAGTCTTTAAGTGACTTTTAGTAAACTTTTAAATGTAGGACTATCATAAAATGGTACAAATTCCAGCGAAAAAAAGTTTACTGAAAACTATCGAAACACACTTTAGGGGTATGTTCAGTTTAGATGCAAAAAATTAAAAATTTTCTAACTTAACTACTACAAAAAATGAAATTAAATGACTAAGGAAAGTGAGCTATAAAGCTACTTCCCTTAGGATTTTTTGCTTGCTTTTGGAAAAGCTAAGCGAACCAAAGCACTTAAATGCCAAATATACTTTTCAACAAAACAAACTTTTCCTATCAAGAACTCTAGATTTTATAATAACACAAACTTGAAAAGGAAAAATTGTAAAATTAGATCTACTTTCAGATTTGCTTGATAAAATGTAGATCTTAAGACAAGTAACCAGTAACCAAAGATAGCAGAAGAAAATTTGATCAGAAAAATGGAACCCTTGGGGGTTGAGCGTTTTGAAGAAAGGGCAATGGAGTCAAGCTCCCTGATGCACCGGTAAGATCGAGACTTGGTTCGTATTTACTGAATGAAGGCACGATCTAACATGTTCATGGACTTCTCCAGCTTAGGCTACCTGTAGACAGCCGCAAACAACTAGCAAGGGTATAAGAGCATATGTGTAAATGAACAACAGAAAACTTGAGAAATAATAGATTCAAACAAGAGATCATACTACTTCTAGCATTCTAATAGCATCGACAAAAGTAAGCAACCTATAAAGCATTACTCACTATTCCTTATGAAAGATAACTTTCCTTTTAAAAGACATACAATCCCGACAATACTAACTTATGCAACACGATACAGTTTACCTCAAATGTAACAAGCATGAAGATCCAACCAAAGACAATCACCAGACTAGCCTCCAAAGCCTTCTTTATTAAACTCAGAAAAATATTACAATGAATGAGCAATGCCAGCAGAGGTTTCACCTTCTGATGATTTACAATGGAGCCAAGCTCCTCAATTTATAGCAAACGTCAAGTGAGCTAGGGCGCAAAACCCTTATAGACCAAACTCCTAACTTGTAGAGCAAGTAAACTTAATGGCCAATGGCAATGCACCATCAAACTTGGACAAAAGCTCTTCGAAATGGAAGCTGCCGAATTGATGAAGAAAGCACCTCACGCGTGAGGATGAGGATGAGTGAGTTTCCATATTGGGAAGCTTTATGCTGAAGAGTCTGATTGGTTGTTGTAATTAGAAGGAGATCCATGTGGATGGTGCGATATCACCACTGCTGCCCCACCGAATAACTTCACAGCCACTCAAATCCGTACGGCTGCGTGGAGGATGGCCCACGTGAACTTTAATTTTGTGGTATGAAATATTCACTCCAACTTTAGCAATTTGTAACATAAGGTTTGAGGTATAATTTTTAAACACCCACTACATGCTTACTCATCCTCACGGCCATGTCACTTGTGAAAGTTGGTCCACGTGAACTTTCGTACGGACTTGATATTTGCTCACACCTTAGATTTATATTTTGTGCTTTACACCTTGGAATAATTCAACCATAGATAAATAATATGCCATGTCACTTGTGGGCCTCATCACTACTTGAAAATCGGCCAAGAGCCAATTCGTACGGCCGAGTAAGGAAAGAATGGCCCACGTGAGCTCCACTTCGTATGGTTTTGGCAATAATATTCAACCTTTTAATTTATGACAAAAGTCTTGAGTCATGATTTTAAAAACCAACCATATACCACACCTCTCCTCCAACAAATCGCTCACGGCCAAGTGGAGAAGGCCCCACGTGAGGAATCCATACGGTTATGATAATTTAATGTCATAATCTTAGATTTGCCAAAAATTAAAAGCCTTGGTACTTTAGTAAAGTCGCTCACCTTATGTGATGTCATGCCACCTTAATTGGCATGTGCATTATTCAATTTTTTAATAATTTTGACTTTTGACCATAGTGCATTTTGATGCATTTTTTAGCATTAAAGTGCAAATTTGAATCTCTGATAGGCAAAACTGCTCAACGGGGCGCTTTGACTGCCCGTAAGATAGGATAACCGTGTACCAGGGTAAAGAGGATGCTCTGAGCTTGAAAACGAGCATCCCTGCGTCGAATTCCGACTCCGGATAAGACTTTTATCACTTTTTGAAATTTTTTAATTAAACCATTAAAAAAATGGCTTAAAAAATGCAAAAAATATTTTTTCTCGGAATCGACTGAAACTTCAGGGGAACATAGTACATGACAAAACGATGAAATTCTAGCGCATAGCATGTTTATAAACGTTATGAAATAGGCTCTAATAATCCCCTAAGGCCTAACCCCCACTTTGGGCATTCCAGCTTTGGAGGAGCGGGAGAAAACCTCATCGATTATACTCGGCTAAAGGCAAAGCATAATTGACAAGGGAAAAAACTCCTTGGAATACCTTCTTTGATTGTTAAGTCCTAGGGAACCGAGTCACTCAAAAACCACCATGCTAGTACGCTTATTACAAACCCCGTGGGGCACGGTCATGTACTACAAAACATAAAAAAAAGGGGCCTTGAACAGGCCAAGCTTGGAACTTCTGAACACTGAAAAGCACAAGTGATTGTGCAACACTGGCGGCTCACTGAAGTCCAACTAAAGTGCAACTTTAGGTGGTAACAATACATATGGTGTATGAGTACACATCTTAGATGGATTTGGGCTCTCTGAGTCCAATGAGACAGTCTGTTTTTAGTTTCGGGCAGTTACGGTGATGTTTGAGCCTCAGTTGGCTATCCTAGTGCAGTTTTGGCCTTTTAGAGGCCCTGTTAGAGCAGTGATGGTTTTTATTTGGTTCACCTAGGGCGCTGTGCATGGAGGGGGTGGTCCAGCCACTTGATTTTACCATATTACCCCCCTCCCAGACACACTGGTGCCCTCACCTTGACAGCGCAGGCAGTCCAAGAGGCAGTTTGGGTGGTTTCATGCTTCCCGAGGCAGTCCAGAAATGATAAAAATGGATACAAACGAATTCGATTTGGGCTACTGAGGCAAATTTTTGGCATGGGATGTTCAACGATGATGAGTGGGATGTCTTCCACACCTTCTCTAGCAGTTTCAGCTTCATCGGGACCCACATCCATCACTTATGACACTTTTTGATGATTTCTGGAGCCTCCTAAGGCTCACAATTTGTCCATAGAGGCATGATTTGGTACTTTGATGACTATTTTATTATTATTGTGCTATGGGGATTGACCAAGGGTGTTGGAAATGACCCCTTGGACCCACCATGAGCTAGTTGTTATATTTTATCATGATGATTTGGTGGGATCTCCTCTCCTAGGGCGATTTTGTCCACTTATTGTTATATTTTATTAGTGATCCATGTATTTTATTGTTGAGCTAATCTCAACCATTGATTAGACATTTTGATATTTTAATTTTAGCCACTCATTCAAAAAGTGGTTAGGGTTTTGGTGCCTCTCCTTCCTATTTAAAGGAGAGAGCTTCTCATTGTAAAGGGGACTTTTGGCTTTGGATTATTGGAATAGAGAATTATTATTGCATCTATCTCTTGTGTTGTGGTGAATGCTTTTGGAGTTCGTTCGTTGATTCTTCCTTTGCACTGGGTTATTGGAGATTTTGTCTTGCCGTATTTTTGTACCACGTTTTTTGCATCTACAGGTGGAGGCCAAATTCATTCAAGGAGGACGTATTGGTAGGGGAGGACCTGTTATCACCTAAGATGTAGTTACCCCTATGGATGGATCCAGTCATGGATAGCAATAGGGAAGGGCAACTCAAAGGTGCAACCACGATCACCTCGACCTCCAATATGTATGGTTGTCACGCCAGTCGAGGCAACCTTCGCTTTATGTTATCTAGCCCAGACAACAAAGGGGGAGACCCGATCTACTCCCGATAGGAGAGATCAAAACCAAGACACCAAATCAGGGTATTTCCAAGTGAAGTTAGGTGTATGGTTTTTCCTAGACCTAAGGATGAAGTCACAAGCCAAGTGAGGGTTCAATAGATATAGCTTTGGTTCATAGTTGAATGTAAGTGTGACTTATAATGTTTGAAGATAGATCTAGGATGAGTGTACTAGGTCAATGTCAAAAGATCCACTGCCTTGGGAACTGTGTCCAATGCAGGATAGTTTTGAGGGATGTATTGGGCTAACTAGTACATAAGACAAGCTTGACCATGATTCATGATTGCTTTAAGGGTATAGTTCACCATGCAAAAGTCAAACCACAAGTCAATCTAACAATCTAGGAGAGTTGGGTTGTCTTGGAAATAAACCAGTGCCTTGGGAATTGGGAAGTGGAGTCAAAGTGGGGTTGACTTATGGTTAGGACTCCTACAACATGAGATAAGTGGACAGTATAGGTCTTGATGGTTAAATGTGTCTAGATCTAGGTTTGACCCAAGTGGACCACAATCCCTTAAAATAAGGAATGCAGTCCCCGAGGCAAGATTTGACAAAGTGACAGTCTAGACCTAGGTTTTGAATTATTCTGGTTCAGTAGATCTAAGAAAATGCAAAATTGGGGTTTTAATTAATTAGGGTTTTAAGTGTTTTTGACAATTGGATAGATCATGGAGATAGAACTTACCTTGAGATCATACCTGAATGATGTGGATGAGATGCCTTGATGTTGAGGAAGATTCCCGCAGAGATCAAATGAGAGATTGTTGATTTGCTTGCCAATTTGATGCCCAAGTCCACAAGTGCGCCTTCCTCTACCTGTCAAACCAAGGAATAAAATTCAATCAGTAAGATCAAGTATGGAAGAAATACAAGAGATATGCAAATATTAACATGAAATAGAAGGTCCTGGGACAGTAATACTCCCTGTTACCAACGAAGAGCTCCAAAGAAGAAGTAGGGAGAGTCTTCCCCTACCAATACCTCCTCCTCCAAGCAAATCGGCCTCCACCTGTAGATGCAAAATCGTGGTACAAAAGATATGGCAAACAAGATCTCCAATAAATCAGTGCAAAGGAAGAACCAACGAACGAACACCAAAAACATTCACCACAACATTGGAGATAGATGCAATAATAATTTTCTATTCCAATAATCCAGAGCCAAAAGTCCCTTTACAATGAGAAGCTCTCTCCTTTAAATAGGAAGGAGAGGCACCAAAACCCTAACCACTTTTTGAATGAGTGGCTAAGATTAAAAGATACAAATGTCTAATCAATGGTTGAGATGAGCTCAACAATATAATACATGGATCACACATAAAATATAACATAAGTGGACAAAGTCGCCCTAGGAGAGGGGAATCCCACCAAATCATGATGACAAAATATCATAAGAGGCTCATGGTGGGTCCAAGGGGTAATTTTATCCCTCCTTGGTCAATCCCCATGGCACAATAACCAATAAATAATCATGAATATACCAAATCGTGCCTCCAAGGTGAAGTCGTGGTCCTCAAAAGACCTCAAAAATCCACAGAAAGTGCCATAAGTGATGGATGCGGGCCCCGATGAAGCTGAAACTGCAGGAGGAGGTGTGGAAGGTCCCGATCTATCATCACTGATCATCCCATGCCATAACTTTGCCTCAGTAGCCCAAATCGATTTCCTCAATAGCCATTTCTACCAATCCTGAAATGCCTCGGGAAGCGTGAAACTGCCCAAACAGCCTCCTGGAGTGATGGCGCTGTCAAGGTGAGGGCACCAATGTGTCCGGGAGGGGGGTAATATGGTAAAAACAAGTGTCTGGACCACCCCCTCCATCATCAGCGCCCTAGGTCAACCGGATAAAAGTCATCTCTGCTCCGACAGGGCCTCCAACAGACCAAAGCTGCACGAGGACAGCCCACTGAGGCTAAATCATCACTGTAAGTGCCCGGAACTGAAAACAAACTGTCCCATTGGACTCAGAAGGTCCAAATCCATCCAAGATGTGTACTCATACACCATATGAATCTCTGCATGATCAAAATAAATATCCAATGTACCGGAACAAGGCCAATAATAATGATCTGTAAATGACCAAACACTGCTGTATCCCAAGAATCATCATCATAACCCTGTAGCTGCTGCATAGAATCATCCTGTATGTGTACATAGACCATATATCATCTATCCATACCATCATAAGGTCCAACATCTCATGTCCCATGGTCCTCTATGGTCAAACTAGGTCTAACCAAGACCAAATACAACTCAGACTATCATCCATAGCTGCTGCAAGGTGTCAAGGTTAATACATGCTTTACAATTTATTCAAATATCTACTATAACACAGAGTAATCATGACTGGCGATCTAAATCCAAATATATAGTGTCGTTAGTTATTATTATTACTCAGACTAGACTTTCAGGACCATACTCACTTCATAGTTGTGATCAATTTGCTAGTGAAGGGTGAAGGCTGAAATAAATGGCTAGGCTAAGGGATGACTTGACTGACTTGACTTTGTGACACTTTGGCAAGGGAAAGGGAATACACACCATAGTATATACTGAATGAGCAATAACACAGGGAATGGCGGTGTCTCACAAATGGATGAGTTGTTTAAAGAGGGTTTATTCACCTTCACAGATGCGCACAATCCATAATACAAACAAGGCCAACAATTGTTTAGATATAACATTTAAGTTCCATTGCTTTTTGGGCCTGAGGTTTCCATAGCCTTGATCTATGTGTGTTTACAAACACATTGCATAGATTTACATTTATTTTTAGGCTTTCTGCTGCAGGTGTGTTTTTAAGGCACTTGTTTACCTGAGCACTTCTAGGTGTGTCATGGACAACTTGTTTACCTAGGTATTCATTTTTCCAAAAGATATAACATTTTATTTTCATGGCCATTTTCAATTGGCATTTCTTTCACATACAAGATATAGCATTTCATTTTTCCAAATTTTGTATTGATGGCAGCACTAAAAGTTTCAGGTTTAGCCAACACAACTTTAGTGACTAGGGGGAATTCTCAAGGAACTCCAACTCACCATAAGTAAGTTTTGTCACCAACTCAGAGCCGAGACACAATAAACAGGGAGGCTCATTCAATACAGAGGCTACAGTGGGGAAAGGTCCTCCATGTCACTAGTCAAGTAGCAAATCAGGGTAATAATCTAAAAGGTAGGCCACGGATGGATGAAGACAATGAAATGATGGAGCCAACACTAGCAAGCCAGAGTATGGTGTAATGATCACCTCTATTCTCCCTAAGGAGGGTATGTACCAATGAGTATGAATAGTGAACTTCTAAGTCTGAGTAGGGACAATATAATATAAATAATAGGTCAACTAGGTCCATGTATCTATATGATCGCCAGATCATGACACTAAGTGCTAAGACATGCTATAAGAATAAATATAAAAGCAATCTAACCATAACACAATAATATACCTGCTGAGTCATATACCTGAATGCACATCAACCTGTACCATCATCTGTCCTCTGGAACTGCTGCTGTAACTCTGGGCACTACTGACTGCTCTGTACCAATGGTATAATGGCTATATCGGGCATCTCTCTGAGTGTCCTGAAACTCAGTCATGGCATGGGGAGTATAACCGCTGTCCACAATCTGATAGTGATCCAATATAGATGCTCATTTCAGCATCTCAAATGCAAAGGAACTGGCTGAATAGTGTACTGGAATGAGAAAAATAATGTATGGTAGACCGGCTACTATATATGTGATAACATCTGGCTCCGGCTGGGACAAGTGCTCTGCTGAAATGAGCGCTTGAGAACCTCAGAATCTCTGGTCCTCAAACTCTGCTACTCGAATCCACGATCCAGCACTCTACCATGTCCAATTTTTATTCTTGCAACCTATTTTCTGCATTCACAAACATCTAACAAAAATACCTCATGCCGCATGTGTGGGAAAAATATAAGATCAACTGAAATAAAATCTACTCTATGTCAGAAATATAAATGCATAAAGTATAAATGCAAAAAGTAAATTAAACTACTAACATAATTTGCAAAATTTGAAATTTATTGTGCAGGAAAAGAAAAAGTGACAGGTACTCAGTTAAACTAAGAGCTTACAAAGGAGCTTAGAGACTAAGAAGGTGCCAGACTCAATGGCTGAAAAGACTAACTACTGCCTAAGTAGGCTTATTTGGTTTCCTACCTACCCTAATCTACCAGGCAATACAAGCGGAGAGATCCCAACTATGTGGGATCAGGGATGTGATCCCTCAAGTCCCTCTGATGGACAGGATATAAAATACGTCGTCCACTACCAGTGGTCAGAAAGCACATGCCATCAATGCATCGCTCTACTGTGAAAGGTCCAACCCATAAGTCATCAGCTTGTCCCGATCTTATATGTAGTAAATGGTTGGAAATGATGACTTGACTTCCCGTAAGAAAACTATTTCTATTGACTGACTCAGGGATAACTCCAATGTTACGAATAGGCATGGGGTGGATTTCGGCAGGGTTTTGCGGTTGAGGTGTGACAATCCTAGAGTTTCTCCTAGAAGAAACTGCATCAGTTCTGGGTGGACCACCATCTAAGGAAATAGCAATTGTGCCAATAAGGATTTCCCTAACTTCCCTTCTTGTTTCTTGGATTACCTCATTTGGCTCTTCCCCATGGGGAGACACAACTCTTTTAACAATTTCACCTACAGTCAAGAAGTCTCTATGTTCTTTCAATGGAGGTGGCTCTCTGGATATGACAGTATTATGACTAGAACCTTCCCTTGAAGGAACCGGAACAACCATGTTTTCCAATCTGGGAGAAACTGACTCAAGATGATAAGTAGTGGAAGTAGGAATGTGAGAAGGATCATGAGTCTGATGACTAGAAAACTCAGATGGTAGGAGGAAACTAGGAATATGCGGATACATAGATAAAGCATGGCTTTGAGGCTCTGAAGGAGTTTGAAAAATAGCAAGGTTATTTAGATTATAGTCTCCTTCAGGTGCATCATTTATTAGGGAATCCTCTTCCCAACCTAGAGAGTTATCATGGACTTGAATAAGGCTACCGTCTTCTAGAGATAAATGAGATAAAGAATCTTCTGTATCGGAATAATAAGTGGCTTCAGGCTCTTCATTTGTTTCAACCCTAGTAGATGTTGCAAGATTGTTTTCCCATGGGTAAATAGGTGCAAGCCCTTGGCTTTCTCTCTCTCTATTGTGATCGGTCAAGGCAAACCACTCCCTAACAGTGAAAGGAATTCTTTCTCCCCTCCTAATATCATCAAACTCATCTTCATGTATTGGGTTTTCAATGTTCTCCTCATTGTGTGTTTGCTCATGAGGGTTCTCTATTGGGGGAATTTGTTCCATGCTTTGATCATCAAGCAAACTCTCATCTCTTCCTAGATTTCTTATGCCATCCTCAACCCCTTCAAGTGTGTGATTTTCTATAGCAGGTTCTTGAATGGTTTCATTGTTTTGTTCGTGATCTTGGGGTTGATTTTCATGTCCTCTCAATTCATCTATTTCCTCAACAAATTCATTCCCAACTGTTATTTCAATCATTTGCTTGTCTTCCCAAAAAGAATCAGAATCTTCCATGACCATACACATACTTTGATCAACCTCATATAACTCATCCTCATCTTCAACCAGGTTAGTTTTGGCATTATTTAATAATTCATCCCCATATGTGTTTTTCAACCCTTCATCAAAAGATTCAACATGCTCATTATAACAAGGCTCTCTGTTAACCCGAATCAAAGCTCCATCAGGGTTGGGAACACAAATAAATGATAAATCCATCATAAGGTATCCACCTAGACCAGCTACCCATTTTCTAGATAAAAGCATTCCATATGCTGGGGGTAAGTCAATGACAACTACATCCATCATAGTAGAAATGTCTGAACATGCGAAAAGATCAGCCCTAAGGTTTTTAATCAAACCATAAGACGGTACTCGTCGGGAATCTATACCACAAATATTTCCATAAGGCCTAGTCACTTCAAGTCCCATTTCCTTCATAACTTGTAAAGGCATAACATTCATCGCTGCTCCAGAATCCAACATACAATTATGAAGGAGCATGTTTTGAATGTGCAAGGTAAGGTAAAAGGGGGAGTGACCACCGCTTTTTCTTTCATAAATGGCTGAATGGATGTTTATTGGTGGATCCTTCTCTGTTTCACTAGGTTGTGTTCCACTAAGCTTTTGGATATGACATGACTCTAGGACCGGTTCAGGAGTTTTCTCTTGGCCAATACCATTGAAAAATTCCTCTACTTGGCATCTAACAGAGGGCACTTTCATTAACTCAGTGACAGGGATATTACACATTATCTTGCTTAACTCTTTCTTCATATCAATCTTAAGATCATAATCATCTATGGCAAGATCTTCTTCTTCCTTTTTATCTTCATCAATCTTTTTATGTTTATCAAGGAAAGAAGGCTGGGAAGTACTTCCTCGTTTATAGATTTGATACTTTGGTTGCTCTTTAGGTCTTGGAAGCTCTAAGGCATGACATGAGGAGCTAAGTTCTTCAACTATATCATCTTCTTGCTCCCATGGCTCTTCTTCTAAAAGGATTCTTCCAAAGTCTTCATCATAAGATAAGTCATTTATAAAGTTGATGTTTTCCGGTTGGTCATCATGGTCAATGGTATCAGAGGGTATTTCTTCTTCTTCATCACACCAATTGACTTCCTTCTTTTCAGTGTTTTCTGGATACTCAGGTCGTCGTCTATCCCTATCCCCATCAGGCCTTCTATTATTATTCCAGTAAGGTTTAGGGCCATAAGGATTCCTATGTCTCTCAGGGTCATTCAAACTTGCCACATTCTTAGTTAGGACAGTTAATTGTTTCATCATTTCTTGCATGACTTCTAAAGTGTCCTTGGATTCCTTTGGCACACTCACAGGTTCCTTTGGTTTTCGGAGTCTAGGGTCAGATCTGGAAGTGGATGGGGTGAATTGATCGAAAAAGTTTTGTTTCCCCATGGATGCTACATTTTGCTCAGCCATTTTAGCATTTGATTGAGCGGTCTTTAAATCATTTGGGTTTTTATCCTTTAGTTGATAACCAACCCATCCCTCGAAAGCATTCAAGTAGTGAATGACAACTGCTTGATCTTTTGGTCTAATTTCTTCAGGGATAACAGCTACAGTCTTGTCAAATCTTATGTTAAACTCATGGACTGTTTCATTTTCTCTTTTCTTGATGTCAAAAAGTTGGTGTAAGAGAAATTTCCCATCTAACTTTCGGGACCACTCACTGTTTAGTTTGTTGACAAAGTTGTCATACCCATCAATGGATGAGGCAGGCAACCTGTCAAACCACTTCCTAACATCTCCTTCCAAGGACGCCAGGAGACCCCTCATGAACACATCTTCCTCAGATGCTCCATATGCTTCCATGTGTTCCCATACTTTATCAATGTGGTCTTCAATTGATATAGCGGATACTCCATCAAATCTGGGAACCTTTTCAAAATACTTTTCAGGCATGTCATGGGGTGCACCCTGGATTTGGGAAAAGTCTAAAGGAGATGGTTTTGCCTTTCTTCCAAAAATCCTGGGAGCTTGTGGTGGAGGAACATTCTGGTTTCCCGGGTTTGTTCCGGCCATTGGATTTGGTAAGTTTGTGTTTAAGTTTGAACTAGGAGATGAGGGAGGAACTGACTTGATCAAAGGGGATCCTGAAGCTCTGTTTGGAGAATCGTTAACCAATTTCCAAAGGAAGTTAGATGGTTGTGCTTTAGGATCTCTTTTACGATATGTAATTGGGGTTCCTTCAACTTGATCTAAGTTTACTTTACTTCTTGTGTTGTAAGGATGTAAATGAGCTCGCTCCTCAGCGGAGTCACGATTGGGAGTCGCCAGGTAGATTTAACTCTTCTACCAAGATATGTGTCGTTTATATATACGGGAAGGACTAGGGCAAGCTATTGCCTCCCCGGCAACGGCGCCAAAATGTTATCACCTAAGATGTAGTTACCCCTATGGATGGATCCAGTCATGGATAGCAATAGGGAAGGGCAACTCAAAGGTGCAACCACGATCACCTCGACCTCCAATATGTATGGTTGTCACGCCAGTCGAGGCAACCTTCGCTGCATGTTATCTAGCCCAGACAACAAAGGGGGAGACCCGATCTACTCCCGATAGGAGAGATCAAAACCAAGACACCAAATCAGGGTGTTTCCAAGTGAAGTTAGGTGTATGGTTTTTCCTAGACCTAAGGATGAAGTCACAAGCCAAGTGAGGGTTCAATAGATATAGCTTTGGTTCATAGTTGAATGTAAGTGTGACTTATAATGTTTGAAGATAGATCTAGGATGAGTGTACTAGGTCAATGTCAAAAGATCCACTGCCTTGGGAACTGTGTCCAATGCAGGATAGTTTTGAGGGATGTATTGGGCTAACTAGTACATAAGACAAGCTTGACCATGATTCATGATTGCTTTAAGGGTATAGTTCACCATGCAAAAGTCAAACCACAAGTCAATCCAACAATCTAGGAGAGTTGGGTTGTCTTGGAAATAAACCAGTGCCTTGGGAATTGGGAAGTGGAGTCAAAGTGGGGTTGACTTATGGTTAGGACTCCTACAACATGAGATAAGTGGACAGTATAGGTCTTGATGGTTAAATGTGTCTAGATCTAGGTTTGACCCAAGTGGACCACAATCCCTTAAAATAAGGAATGCAGTCCCCAAGGCAAGATTTGACAAAGTGACAGTCTAGACCTAGGTTTTGAATTATTCTGGTTCCGGATCTGCAAGAATCTCAAGTACCCAGTTCCTCGAAGTGAGTGAACTCACTTCTCCAAGGTGGTGCGACTTTACCCAAGGAGGCTTCAATCGGGGTTTAGGTGGGTCAAATCATGTCGGATGGCATCCAAACTTTAGATCCGGGTAGATCAGTCAAGTAGGAGTGTGGATCTATAATTTCGTGGCAATCCACCGGTTAGATCTTTGTAGATCTGAGTTTTAGTGTTCCAAGTGGTCCAAAATGGGGATTAAATCCCTTAAAATGTGGAATGGGGCCCACAAGGTGAATTTCAAGAAAGGGACAACCTGGGTGTATGTTATTTGATGTGTAGATGTCAAATCAAGTGGAATCTCAAACACCCATGTTCTAGATCTAGGTCAACTTGCTCAAATGGTGAAGTGCGCCTTCCTTGGGAGAAGCCAAGTTGGCTTGGGAGAGGGGTCAAACGGAAGCCAATCCTCACCAAACTATAGATCCGGGATGCCGTGGATGCTATAGAGGTGGGTTTTCAATATCATGCCCAACAACCCACTAGATCTCAGTAGATCTAAGAAAATGCAAAATTGGGGTTTTAATTAATTAGGGTTTTAAGTGTTTTTGACAATTGGATAGATCATGGAGATAGAACTTACCTTGAGATCATACCTGAATGAGGTGGATGAGATGCCTTGATGTTGAGGAAGATTCCCGCAGAGATCAAATGAGAGATTGTTGATTTGCTTGCCAATTTGATGCCCAAGTCCACAAGTGCGCCTTCCTCTACCTGTCAAACCAAGGAATAAAATTCAATCAGTAAGATCAAGTATGGAAGAAATACAAGAGATATGCAAATAGTAACATGAAATAGAAGGTCCTGGGACAGTAATACTCCCTGTTACCAACGAAGAGCTCCAAAGAAGAAGTAGGGAGAGTCTTCCCCTACCAATACCTCCTCCTCCAAGCAAATCGGCCTCCACCTGTAGATGCAAAATCGTGGTACAAAAGATATGGCAAACAAGATCTCCAATAAATCAATGCAAAGGAAGAACCAACGAACGAACACCAAAAACATTCACCACAACATTGGAGATAGATGCAATAATAATTTTCTATTCCAATAATCCAGAGCCAAAAGTCCCTTTACAATGAGAAGCTCTCTCCTTTAAATAGGAAGGAGAGGCACCAAAACCCTAACCACTTTTTGAATGAGTGGCTAAGATTAAAAGATACAAATGTCTAATCAATGGTTGAGATGAGCTCAACAATATAATACATGGATCACACATAAAATATAACATAAGTGGACAAAGTCGCCCTAGGAGAGGGGAATCCCACCAAATCATGATGACAAAATATCATAAGAGGCCCATGGTGGGTCCAAGGGGTAATTTTATCCCTCCTTGGTCAATCCCCATGGCACAATAACCAATAAATAATCATGAATATACCAAATCGTGCCTCCAAGGTGAAGTCGTGGTCCTCAAAAGACCTCAAAAATCCACAGAAAGTGCCATAAGTGATGGATGCGGGCCCCGATGAAGCTGAAACTGCAGGAGGAGGTGTGGAAGGTCCCGATCTATCATCACTGATCATCCCATGCCATAACTTTGCCTCAGTAGCCCAAATCGATTTCCTCAATAGCCATTTCTACCAATCCTGAAATGCCTCGGGAAGCGTGAAACTGCCCAAACAGCCTCCTGGAGTGATGGCGCTGTCAAGGTGAGGGCACCAATGTGTCCAGGAGGGGGGTAATATGGTAAAAACAAGTGGCTGGACCACCCCCTCCATCATCAGCGCCCTAGGTCAACCGGATACAAGTCATCTCTGCTCCGACAGGGCCTCCAACAGACCAAAACTGCACTAGGACAGCCCACTGAGGCTAAATCATCACTGTAAGTGCCCGGAACTGAAAACAAACTGTCCCATTGGACTCAGAAGGTCCAAATCCATCCAAGATGTGTACTCATACACCATATGAATCTCTGCATGATCAAAATAAATATCCAATGTACCGGAACAAGGCCAATAATAATGATCTGTAAATGACCAAACACTGCTGTATCCCAATAATCATCATCATAACCCTGTAGCTGCTGCATAGAATCATCCTGTATGTGTACATAGACCATATATCATCTATCCATATCATCATAAGGTCCAACATCTCATGTCCCATGGTCCTCCATGGTCAAACTAGGTCTAACCAAGACCAAATACAACTCAGACTATCATCCATAGCTGCTGCAAGGTGTCAAGGTTAATACATGCTTTACAATTTATTCAAATAACTACTATAACACAGAGTAATCATGACTGGCGATCTAAATCCAAATATATAGTGTCGTTAGTTATTATTATTACTCAGACTAGACTTTCAGGACCATACTCGCTTCATAGTTGTGATCAATTTGCTAGTGAAGGGTGAAGGCTGAAATAAATGGCTAGGCTAAGGGATGACTTGACTGACTTGACTTTGTGACACTTTGGCAAGGGAAAGGGAATACACACCATAGTATATACTGAATGAGCAATAACACAGGGAATGGCGGTGTCTCACAAATGGATGAGTTGTTTAAAGAGGGTTTATTCACCTTCACAGATGCGCACAATCCATAATTCAAACAAGGCCAGCAATTGTTTAGATATAACATTTAAGTTCCATTGCTTTTTGGCCCTGAGGTTTCCATAGCCTTGATCTATGTGTGTTTACAAACACATTGCATAGATTTACATTTATTTTTAGGCTTTCTGCTGCAGGTGTGTTTTTAAGGCACTTGTTTACCTGAGCACTTCTAGGTGTGTCATGGACAACTTGTTTACCTAGGTATTCATTTTTCCAAAAGATATAACATTTTATTTTCATGGCCATTTTCAATTGGCATTTCTTTCACATACAAGATATAGCATTTCATTTTTCCAGATTTTGTATTGATGGCAGCACTAAAAGTTTCAGGTTTAGCCAACACAACTTTAGTGACTAGGGGGAATTCTCAAGGAACTCCAACTCACCATAAGTAAGTTTTGTCACCAACTCAGAGCCGAGACACAATAAACAGGGAGGCTCATTCAATACAGAGGCTATAGTGGGGAAAGGTCCTCCATGTCACTAGTCAAGTAGCAAATCAGGGTAATAATCTAAAAGGTAGGCCACGGATGGATGAAGACAATGAAATGATGGAGCCAACACTAGCAAGCCAGAGTATGGTGTAATGATCACCTCTATTCTCCCTAAGGAGGGTATGTACCAATGAGTATGAATAGTGAACTTCTAAGTCTGAGTAGGGACAATATAATATAAATAATAGGTCAACCAGGTCCATGTATCTATATGATCGCCAGATCATGACACTAAGTGCTAAGACATGCTATAAGAATAAATATAAAAGCAATCTAACCATAACACAATAATATACCTGCTGAGTCATATACCTGAATGCACATCAACCTGTACCATCATCTGTCCTCTGGAACTGCTGCTGTAACTCTGGGCACTACTGACTGCTCTGTACCAATGGTATAATGGCTATATCGGGCATCTCTCTGAGTGTCCTGAAACTCAGTCATGGCATGGGGAGTATAACCGCTGTCCACAATTTGATAGTGATCCAATATAGATGCTCATCTCAGCATCTCAAATGCAAAGGAACTGGATGAATAGTGTACTGGAATGAGAAAAATAATGTATGGTAGCCCGGCTACTATATATGTGATAACAGGACCCTCCCTACTTCTTCTTTGGGTTTCTTCATTGGTAACAGGGATTTTTACTGTCCTAGGACCTTCTATTTCAAGTTACTATTGCATTTTACTTGTATTTCCTCCATACTTGATCTTTCTGATTGAAATCCTTTCTTTGGTTTGACAGGTAGAAGAGGTCGCACTTGTGGGATAGGGCATCATTTCGGCAAGCAAATTCAACAATCTCTCATTTGATCTCTGCGGGAGTCTTCCTCAACAACAAGTCATCTCATTCACTCACTCAGGTATAATCTCAAGGTAATTTCTCTTTCCATGATCTACCCATTTGTCTAAATGCTTCAAACCCTAATAAGTTAAAAACCCCAATTTTACATTTTCTTAGATCTAGCAAGATCCCCTTGGCTTCTAGGTATAAAATTTAAAACCCACCTCTACAGTATCCACGGCAATTCGGATTTGTAGTTTGGTGAGGATTGGCCCTCATTTGACCCATTTTCCAAGGCAAAGGAGTCTCTTCAAGGGAGGTCGCACTCCTTTGAGAGGTGAGTTTGCTAGGATCTAGCACCTGGGTAGGTGAGTTTCCACTTGATCTGCAATCTACACACCTAATAACCTACCCCTAGACTGTCACTTTAGTGATTTTCACCTTGTGGGCCCCATTCCTCATTTTGAGGGTTGAGCCCCACTTGGGTCACTTTGTGATATTTTCAATCTCAGATCTACTGAGATCTAGCCATCGGATGAACTTAATTTTCAAGATCCACCTAGTTTAACACCCCAACATCCCTGATCTACAGTTTGGTGGACATCTGACTCCATTTGGCCCATTTCCCAAGGCACTGATCTTTCTCCAAGCCCATTCGACTTTCCTAGATTGTTGGGTTAGCTTGTGGTTTGTTCTTTGTTTTGGCTGCTTGAACCCCTTGACATTGTCATATCTGTCAATCAAGCTCACTGTTGGTACTGGTTAGCCCCAATTCAACCCTTAACTACCCTGCATTGGACACGGTTCCCAAGGTAGTGGATTTTCTCACAATTGACTAGTACCTTAATCCTGGATCTCATTTTAAATACCATAGGTCACTATCACATTCATAATGAACCAAAGCTATACCCATTAAACCCCTTATTCATCTTGTGACTTTATCCTTAGATCTAGGGTTCACCATACACCTTACGTATTTCACTTGTGTTTGACTTGATCTGGTGTTTTGGTGTGATCTCTCCTATTGGGAGTAGATCTGGGTCTCCCCCTTTGTTGTCTTGGGCTAGATAACATAAAGTGAAGGTTGCCTCGATTGGCGTGACAACCATCCATTGGGAGTCGAGGCTATCGTGGTTGCACCTTTTGAGTTGCCCTTCCCTCCTGCCATCCATTACTGGATCCATCTATAGGGGTAACTACAAGTTAGGTGATAACAGGTCCCTGACCACACAATCTGTAGCATGGTAGCTCCAGCTAACATGGATGTGATAACATCTGGCTCCAGCTGGGACAAGTGCTCTAAGGGAGAGAGTGCTTGAGAACCACAGAATCTCTAGTTCGTAGCACCCCTCTCATTATCATCAAAGCGCATGCACGTACATGCTATCTGCATCATCATGATATGTGTGGCGATTCCTGTAAATGCAGATGCTATACCAGTCTCTACAGACCGCACGTAAGGACATACAATATATATAATATAATCCAGCAGAAATAAACAAAATGACAATGCTGAAAGGAAAGTATATCAACAATGAAATGTACTCTACAACATTTTAAATTTATTAAGCTGACACATGAGGTGTAAGAAAGGTGGAAAAGCAAAATAAAAAAAAGCAAACTAGAAAAAGGGGAAATGGTGTCAAAAAGTGGGAAAAAGGAAAAAAAAAACCAAAAAGGACAACTAACTACTGCTCACGAGAGCTTATTCAATTTACCTACCCTACTCTAACCAGTTCAAACCACTACTAAGTAAAATCATAGATCCAATGCAACCACTCATCCAATAGATCAATAGTTCTCTTTTGATGTTGTTTAGCGAAACAAGTCAAGACTGGATTAAAAATTAATGATTTTAAGATCACAATCCTCTTGACTAGTTCACAAATTGGAATAGGGTTAGAGTGGTGCAAAATGAAATTGTGCCGAGGTTGAGACTGAGCTTCGCAAGACACATCCATCAATAAGCCAAAAAGATCATAAAAATGGTGTGAGTTATTCTTTAAATTTGATGGAATAAAAAGATATGACACTCGACTCAACCCTCCTTGAGACATGTTGCTCTCCTCGTCTATCAAGCTGGCATTTGCAGTTGCGTTCATCCTTGGATTGATGAAAGGACCAAGTGGGGACAAATTAGAGTTTACTAAATCTAAGATCAGAATTATTCCCACTTGTTGCGCAAAAATTGCGATAAGATGAAATTGATCTTTGAAAAGCTTCTCGGTCAACCAATCAATAAGACTATCAGTTTGGAAAATAGGGTTAACCTAGAATGGCTGAAAAAGAAAATAAAAGGTTTTACCATCCACCGCTTGGCATTCTACACACTCCTTATCGAACCCTTTGCACAACAAAATTAGGTTTAAAAGAGGCATTGACTTCACGAGTTGGGATGGGAGGGAGGATTGAAACGCAGAGGCTTGTTTAGCATTTCCTAAAATCATCCTCCCCAAATCTGCATGAGATAAGGGACACTTCTCAAGGAAATTATCAAGGTCAACACCAACCTTCCGAAGACAAGACTCATTTTGATTCATATTTCCAATCAATTCATTGTGATCAAGGAGTGAGCAAGTAATTGTGTTGACATTAAGCATGACACTTTTAGAAGGTTCTTTGTGACATTGATTCCATCTTGCAGGTTGCAACAAAGAACACTCAAGGTCGAGTTGATACATAACTGGATCATCATCATCTTGACAGGGAGGTATATCATAATCATTTTTAAAACCCCCATCATCTTCACACAATTTACTTTCAAGCACATGATGATCGTTTGATCCACTCTCAACAGAAGTCTGATTATTTTCAATATTTTCTTTTTCTTCTTCTTCTTCAAAGGTATGATCGGAAAATGAAACAAGGTCAGGACCACTTGGGCATTGACTTGAACAATCGCCAACGAAGCAATGACTATGGGGCTGCCCCTCAAGAGGACCTCTAGTGGATTCACTGATCGAAAGCTCATCCACAAAATTTTGTCTCTAATGATCAATGAGGTCCCCTTCTTCATTCGTCCCTTCTCCGGGTAAAGATGACAAAGTGCTTCGAATGATTTTAGTAAGTTCCCCTTCTATGTCAATATCAAGATCAAAATATTGAGGGGTTGAGATTTGCTCAGTATCATACTTAACTTCATTATGAGATCTATTGCCTATATTCTTCAAATACTCTACTACATTCTTATAGACTAAAGGCTCATTCAGTAGCTGAATCAAAGGCACATTCACCATAGGCTCGCGAGAAGAGAAATCAAACTGATAAGGACAATCATTGCTCATTTCAAAATTGCTATCGTGAGCATCTTCATGACATTGATCCTCCATCACATAATCCTTATTTGATTGTTCTTCCATGGATTCATCTATGCTTTCACCCCATTCATCTTCACAAAGTTGGTTTTCAATGACATGATGATCACTAGATTGTTGCTCACATGAATTCTGACAATCCTCACCTTTCTTGTCCTCTTCAGAGAGATGATTAAAATATGAGTCAAACTTCGGATTGTTTGAACATGGGTTAGGACAATTGTCAACCACGTGATGATTGTGAGGTTTCTCTTCCGGTGATGCTTTACTGGAATCACAAATGGAAGGGTGAATTAGATCCAGAATTCGGCCTGCAATTGCCTCAAGCAATGATAACAAAGTATCTCGTATGATTAGATTGATGCCTCTTTTAATTTGCACATGAGGTTTTGAAGCATTATTCTCAAGATACTCCGTAACATTCCTATGGATTGTAGGCACACTCATAATTTGGAACATCTCAGGAGAGGAATGATCCAATCGAGAAAGCAGATCATCAATATAATCATCATCCATAACACAATCAGTGCTAGATTGACATTCCAAGGACTCATCAATGTTCTCACCCCATTTATCTTCACAAAGTTGATTTTCAATAAGACACTCGTTGTCTGATTGTTCTTCCATAGACTCATTAATGTTTTCTCCCCACTCATTTATTAACAAATCCATGAACATGTCATACCCAGTGATGGATCTTGGGGCCAAATTATCAAACCATAAACAGGCATCCCCTACTAGGGATGCACCAAGGGCTCGCATATAGACATCCTCACCATCAACACCCAGAGATTCCATATGGTCCCAGAGGGCATTCAAATGACTTCCAATAGATGTTCCATCATTTCCATAAAAGCGGGGCAACCTCTTGATGTATCCATTTGGCATAATATGAGGTGCCCCATATATTTCTGAAAAATCAAAAGGGGATGGCTTGGGTTTCCTAAAGGTTCTAGTTGCTTGAATTGAGCGAGAATCATTCACCGAAATCCCTGGTTGGGTTTGATACTTTTTAATTGGTTCACTCGAGATATTTGGGGAAGAAAAATTATTAGATGGATGAGGCATTTGATGGGTATCATGAGAATTTTGATATGCAAGTTCATACCCATAATTAGATTCGTAATCATCCTCATCCCTGGATATTGGATTTCTTTTATAACACTCTGTTAAGTCTTCTACGGCTTGCTTAAAATCACGAAGAACATCCGGGTTCATAATGAAAAATTTAAGATTCCCTCGTGGAACCTATACATGGGTTTGTTTCCCAGCAAAGTCACGATTTAAGATTTTAAGATTTATATGTTGGGTTCGCTCCTCAGTAGAGTCGAGGGGTGGAGTCGCTAGGTGAACGAGGAACCTTGTTCACCGAAGGTAATATGTCGTAGGGGAGTGGAGAATGAAGCAAAAAATGATGGCTGTAATAAATTATGCAATAAAAAATTAGCCAACAAAAATCAAGTCTAGATGTGGTATGATGAAAACAAAATAGAGAAAAAGACTCAAACGCAAAATACCATGGGGTAAGCCTCTGCCTCCCCGACAGTGACTCCAAAAATGTTATCACACAATCTCTAGCTGATGGATAAGGAGTGTCCCAACAGGGATGGCAGAGGGTGAACAGCTAGAATGGTGTAACCAGCAATAGCCAGGTCCTCCGTTCAAGGAACGGAAGTCACACCAGACAAGGCTACTGTCACTTCAGACAAGGCACGTAGCCAAGTCAGGGGGGAGACCTCGCTCAACCAGTGATAGTTGAGAGACAAAACAAAACCAAATCCCAAAGATAGAAAGAAGTGAAGGGAGGAGATGAGTGTTGATTATGTCCTAAGTCTAGTTCCAGCCAGTAGATGGACACAGATAGTAAAAATAGGAGTGATGTAGAAGTGACCAGCAATCAAATGTAGTGAGATAGACTGATTAAATTAGTGATTGTATGGATGAAAAAGACTAGGGACATACAGTAAGCTAGAAGTGAAGGAATGGATTGATGTTGCCCAAGAAGGTGAGTTAAGCAGTGAAACCACAAACTAGGGCAGCAATAAAATGGCGATTTAAAACACTACTAGCAATTGGTAGTTTGATTTCTGAAAGTAAAATGATGATTTGAAACCGATTCTAAACTACCCAAAACCCCAAACTGACCCAAACAAGCAGAAGAGAAAAACACCCCAGGTGAGGCGTTTTTGCCAGGTAGACCAGTGCTAAATCTATGGGTAAATGGAGTCTAAAAGAAATGAAACTTAGGATATAGCCTTTTAAGGGTGTTCCATTAGTGGGTTTTGAAGTAAAACAAATTCCTACGGTGAAATCTTAAGTTTTGTATTTTTATGAGTTTTTATATGAAATTTCTTCTCAACACACACAATGAAATTTAAAATGCAAGAGACCAGCAAGAAGGACCTACTTGAGAATGAATAGATGGACGAGATTGTCGAAGACTAGCCCTCCAAACTCAGTTGTTAAGCTGCAGCGTGCTCCCTTTGGCGTTTTGAGCTCCCAATGGCCAAATTCGCCCTAGCTACCTACCACAAACATGATCAAGTCAATGTGCAGCAAATAACAAGTAAAACCAGCAAGTAAATGACTGAAAATGAAACGAATTGAAAGGCAAAAAGCAAATAAAAACTCCCTTTGTTGATACTTTGAAGGATTGGAGCAATTGTGGGGTTCCCACTCCAAAAACTGCGCCCTCCTCCAACTTTGCTCTTCACTTGCAAATCGTTGGCCAAGGACAAGATGGAAACAATGCACTAACAACTCAACAAAGCTAAGAAGGACTAGATATCAATCAAGCAATACATATCCATCCATAAACTCTCAAGAAACTCGGTGGAAAATGGCTCTATATCATCAAAACTCAAGTGTACAATGTGCCAAGAGGAATACAAATGAGGTGAGTGTCTTTTCTTATAGAGAAAGACCAGTCTCAAACCTAATTCCCCCCAAAACTAAGGGTTGAGATTAACTCTCTCCCAACCCAACTCGATGTTGGGGATGATCTCTAGAGGGGGGGGCGAATTACCCTAAAAAACGCCCAAGTTAAGTGTTTGGGGGTGCCTATGGGCTGTTTTATCCCCCCATACCATTACACTATGATCTCAATACATAAAAACATCAAAAATGTGATTTTTTGCTAAGTGGAAAAACGCCCCTATGGGCAAATTCGCCCCACATGGTGAGCTGGCCAGAGTGAGGGCCCCACCACACAAATATAATGTCCAAACATAACCAAAATTACCTTAGAACTCACCCTTGTATTAGCCAACCTTTTATTTTTTGCCATTTGCCATAGTTGCCTTTGCCAAATTTTGATTTTTCCTTTAATTAACTGCTGGTTTTTATTGTTGAAGGTGTAAATTGGGCTTTTGACCCACTTATAGTGCCCGGATTGTCAAACCGTCTATTGCACTGCGATCGTGGACCCCAAAAATAGTAGATATGGTCACTTGAACGACCACGATCTATCACTTAGGTACTGTTTGCCCAAAATCCATGATTTTTAATTAAAACAGGTCATTAATGACCAATAATAATTAAAAAATTCACCGCTGCCTCAACATTTTCAAATTCTGATGCTTGGAGGTTCATATGGGATCCCAATAGAATACGAGTGACCAAAATCGAAATTTCGATCGGAATATTTTTTCGGGCCCATTTTTGGCCTGTCAACCTAGTTTGACCAAGACAAATCTGGTCAACATGGTGTTGGCTGAATACCTGTATGCAATATGAAGCGATAGGCTTCCTTATACACGTTAGTACATTACTAAACAATAAAATGTCAATATGGTGATCGAAAATACATAATATCTCAAAAACACGAGGCCCCTGGTGAGGTGGGCCCACCACATCCGAAAGACTCAAACTGCTATGCACAACCTATAGACTTGACCACCTAGCTGACTTTGGGTGAGGTGGAAAATAAGGTGAAGGATAAGGGATGACAAGGACTAAGATCATCTGACCCTTTGGATAACTCGGGAAAGCGGGGTCCACTGAGATAAGCATACCATGACAAAACACAGGGAAGGGCGTTGCCTCACAAATGGGTATAGTGCAGGGAAATCGCCATTGGTCATCTAACAAGTACCTCACAACTCACATCCGTGCCTAACAAGACTCCGTGAGGATCTTTTTTAGAGCCGCCAAACTAGGGGTCCGGCAAACCGTAACTTGAGACTCAAGGGGGCAATCTTGAGCTTGTCCCTTGCTCCCTCTCACCTCCTTGCCCCATGGGACTAGGTGAGGAAATAACCACTACAAAGCTGATATGTACGGCTGACCTATGTCCATGTGCGTTTACAAACACATTGCATGGATTTTACATTTCACTTAGCCTTTTTGGCTAGATTTTACATTTACAATAGCCTTTTTGGCTTGCTTTACATTTCTTCATTTTACATCAAGGCCCTTTTGGGCTACATACATATCTCAATAGATATAATCAAGGTGCTCATACTGCAGAGTAATGGGGGTGAGCATAAATGCTTCGATGACCAATGGGGAACACCCGGTGAGGCTACACACTCCTATACTGCATTGCAACATCGGGGGCAACCGACAGGAGCAGATCCCAGGTTTGAGAGTGCATCTCACACACTAAAGAGCCAAGGCACAAAAGACAGGGAGTCATGGCATACTTAGAGATCAGTGGGGAAGGTGATCCTTAAGGTCGCAAGTCAGAATCCAAGTCGGGAAAGATCAATCATGAATGAGTCGGATGGGTGGAGGAAGTGAATGTGGATCCAAAGTCAGCTGCCTAAGGTGACTAAGTGACCAAGTCTATACAAATAGTGGGAATGTGATCCGGTGTGCATATACAGGAGCCTACTGAAGGGGGTGGGCTGACATCACCAAGGGCCAAACACATCATAATAACAACTTGATCACCACATCAACATAATATGTAAAGTCAGTGTACTATCATGTATAAACAAGTCTAATCAACAACATAAGCAATAGAACATCAAATGCTATACATGCTGCACCATATACCTCCTGCTGAAGCTGACTCTGAAACTGGATCTCAACTGAATCCGGGCAATAAGTGGTAAACCAACAATACTTTGTAGCACTCTATCAAAATATGGCTAGGCAATTGTCGCAATGGGCTTGTGCAAAGCCTGGCAAAGAAGGGTGCCTTTGTAGGCCATAATGTATACATGTCTGGACAATACAATAAAACCATCTGTCCCCATTAATATATCTGCTTGAGGCAATTTGAACAAAACTGTGTGCCTCCTCTGAAGGCATCCAATCTTTGATCTGGAAAAAAAAGTATAGTATGGTCCCTGACCACACAATCTTTAGCATGGTAGCTCTAGCTAACATGGATGTGATAACAAAGCTTATTTGCATCCTTACAATACTAGAAGTAAGACAAATCTAAATCAGGTTGAAGGAACCCCACTTACCTATCACAAAAGAGATCCTAAAGCCCAATCATCTAACTTATTTTGGAAACTTATTAACTCAGATTCTCCAAACGGTATCTTGGGATGTCCTTTGTTTAATTCGGTTTCTCCCTCATCTCCTAATTCAAACTTGAACGTAAATCCACCAAATCCAATGGCTGGAACTAACTCCGGTGGAAACCAAAACATTCCTCCTCCACAAAACCCTAGGATTTTCGGAAGGAAGGAAAAGCCATCTCCTTCAGACTTTTCCCAAATCCAGGGAGCCCCCCATGACATGCCCAAAAAATATTTTGAAAAGTTTGCCAAATTTGACGAAGTGTCTGCTATTACCATAGAAGATCACATTGACAAAGTTTGGGAACACATGGAAGCATATGGAACATCTGATGAAGATGTTTTCATGAAGGGCCTCTTGGCATCTTTAGTAGGAGATGTTCGGAAGTGGTTTGACAGATTGCCTGCTTCATCTATCGATGGGTATGACAACTTTGTCACAAAGCTTAACAGTGAGTGGTCCCGAAAGTTAGATGGGAAATTTCTCTTACATCAACTTTTCGACATTAAGAAAAGAGAAAATGAAACAGTCCATGAGTTTAACATAAGATTCGACAAGACTGTAGCTGTTATCCCTATAGAGATTAAACCAAAAGATCAAGCAATCGTCATTCATTACTTGAATGCATTTGAAGGATGGCTTGGTTATTAACTAAAGGATAAGAACCCAAATGACTTAAAGACTTCCCAATCTAATGCGAAGATGGTTGAACAGAATGCAGCATGTATGGGGAAACAATTTTTTTTTTATCACTTTACCCCATCCACTTCTAGGTCTGACCCTAGACTTCAAAAGCCAAAGGAACCTGTGAGTGAACCAAAGGAATCAAAGGATACGCTAGAAACTATGCAAGAGATGATGAGACAACTAGCTGTCCTAACTAAAAATGTCGCAAATTTGCATGATCCTGAGAGACATAGAAATCCTTATGGGCCTAAACCTTATTGGAATAAAAATAAGAGGCCTAAGGGGGATAGAGATAGACGACGACCTGAATACCCAGAAAGTTCTGAAAAGAAGAATGTGAATTGGTGTGATGAAACAAAAGAAGAACCTTTCGACACCATTTGTCCTGATGACCAACCAGACAACATCAACTTTATAAATGACTTAACCTTTGATGAAGATTTTGGAAGAATCCTTCTAGAAGAAGAGCCATGGGAACAAGAAGAAGAAATAATAGAAGAACCTAGTTCCTCATGTTGTGCTATCAATCTCCCCGAACCTAAGGAACAACCAAAGTATCAAATCTATAAACGAGGAAGTAATCCCCAACCTTCTTTCCTTGACAAACGCAAAAAGAATAATGAAGATAAAGAGGAAGAAGAAGATCTTGCAAAAAATGATTATGATTTAAAAATTGATATGAAGAAAGAGTTAAGCAAGATAATGTGTAACATCCCTGTCACTGAGTTGATGAAGGTGCCCTCTGTTAGAAGCCAAGTAGAGGATTTCTTTGATGGCATTGGTCAAGATAAGACTCCTGAGGCTGCTTTAGAGTCTTGTCACATCTAGAGCCTCAGTGGAACGCAACCTAGTAAAATTGAAAGGGATCCACCAATAAAATTCCATTCTGCTATTTATGAAAGAAAGAACGGTGGTCACCCTCCCTTTTACCTTACCTTGCACATTCAAAACATGCACCTTCATAATTGTATGTTGGATTCCGGAGCGACCATGAATGTCGTGCCTTTACATGTCATGAAGGAAATGGGATTGGAAGTGACTAGACCTTATGGGAATGGTTGTGGCATAGACTGTAGACGGGTACAACCCTATGGTTTGATCAAGAACCTTAGGGTTGATCTTTTTGCATGTTCAGACATTTCCACTATGATGGATGTAGTTGTCATTGACCTGCCCCCAGCATATGGAAGAATCAAAGAGAAAATGGAAAAAGACCAAAGATGGTCAACCAAAGTCAAACCCAAGTAAAAAGTCAAAAAATAGGAAGATGAATGGATCGAGAAGAGAAATGCCAAAGAAATGAAAAAGTGACGAAAACCAAAGAACTAAAACAAAAAATGAGCACTTTAAAAAAGCTGGAAAATGCATGCTTTTCAAGGTAATTTAGGC
The DNA here is from genome assembly GCA_027924585.1 of Larix kaempferi. Taxonomy (NCBI): domain Eukaryota; kingdom Viridiplantae; phylum Streptophyta; class Pinopsida; order Pinales; family Pinaceae; genus Larix; species Larix kaempferi. The sequence continues at coordinate 4,954,143 of BSBM01000584.1, forward strand.
ACGTTTTTCAAGATAAAATTTTGGAAAAAAAATTGGAAACTTTTTTACTGTTTTAGGTTAATTTTCAGAACTGTAAATTAACAAAAATCAGCAAGAAACAACGAGCTAAATAGGCTGAAAAATACACTTTTTGAGAAAAAAAATTGGAAATTTTTTAACTGTTTTTAATGAAATTTCCAGAACTGAAAATTAATTAAAATCAACAGAAAATAATGGGCTAGATCGCTAGAAATGGGCATGCTTTTCGAGACAAAAATTATGCACACTTTCGAAGGTAAAAGGGCAAAAAAATGGATTTTTTGGTGACTTTTCAGGACTGTTTTGGAAATATGAGAATGCTGAAAACAATGAAATGATGGGGCAGCCAGCAGCACGCAAAACGAGGCAAAGTTTAAGCACGTTTTCCAATGCACCTTTTAAGGTAAATTTTTGGCAAAAATTCTAAGTGTTTTGGGCACTTTTCTATGTGTTTTTTGGCACTCTTCTTAATGAAAAAAGATAAACAAAAATGAGAAATGGATCTATGCGATCTTCAAGCCCAAAAAAGAAGAAAACAAACCAAGTAAAAAAAGGAAAAAATGGATTTACAAATTTGAAAAGTGAAACTAGATCTTAGATCTTTGATATTTAAGCTTATGAAAAGGTAGATCTAGACCCAAAGAAGTAGATCAAAGCTATGAAACTTTGATCTACTTAGCCAAAGAAGTGCAAATAATAATTATGAACTTGAAAACAAATGCACTGTTTTAATAAGAAGTGAAAATCAAGATGAAAAAACCTTAGAGATTGTGATCCGCTTGTAGTAATAACCAAGAAAGAGATATTTTATCTTTGATGGTGAAAGATGAGCAAGAACCTTGAATCCAATCTTGAGCCAAAAGTTGACCTTGTAGAGCCCTGAAATGCACAAGATGTTAGAAAAATAATGGTGAAGGGGAGGAAGAAGCAACTGAGCTCAAGATCCCACTTCACGCTTAGGAGACCTGCAAAAATATACCACTTCAACAACAATTTTGATCAAGCCTAGTATGATTAATCAAATGAAATTAAAAGTGTATAAGTATAACCAACTACAGTCTGCTACTTTTAGATCTCATAAAACCAAGCATCAATGAACAACTTAAGACTATAAATGTTCACCCTATGGACTTGAATAAAGCCTTCTAAGCTAGAAACATGATAAAAAACAGTATATGAAAAGCATAATTGAACAACATCACCTCAATAAGGCTTCAATGAATTCTCATGAAAAAAATGTGAACACAATATGGACCTCCAAAGTCTTCTTTTATTCCAAGTAAATGCAAAAATATTACAACTAGAAGCAGAGGTTCTGTTATCACCAATCTTGTAGTTGCCCCTAAAGATGGATTTAAGGTGGATGGTAGAGGGGATAGGCAGCTAAAGTGGTGAACCAAGACAGCCTTAGTTCCCAAATGGATGGTTGTCACGCCAACCAAGGCACTCTTCGCTTTTACTACCAAAGCCAAGATAGCAAGGGGGAGACCCAGATCTACTCCCGAAAGGACAGATCGACCCAATCACTAGATCAAATCAATCAGATGAAGTATGTAGGGTGACAGGAATGGAACCCTAGATTTAAGGAATTTAAACAATTGTGGAAGCTTAGCAAAGATGTGGACCAATAGAGATAGATAACACACAGTGACTTAATGATTAGGTATGATTCCAGGATTCAAGTGCTAGTTTAAATCAAATTCAACTGCCTTGAGAAACGTGACCCTTAGAACACGGAAAGTGACCCAAAGAGAGAATTTGAGGTTAGGGCTTCCTAACACAGCTTGTGAGACAGATCTGACAGTTTCCAAAACAAGCAGCTCAGGAAACTGGGTCAAATAGAGGGCAAATAGTCAATCTCAGCAAAGTCGTGAGGGTTGAGAGAGGCTAGTGCCTTGGAGATCGGGGATATGGAGTCCTTCAAGCATGACGTTTTGAAGTACCCACCTAGGGATATGCAAAATCCAAAATACCCAGAAAAGGTTTGCCAGTAAACCTTGCCGTTTGACCCAGAGAATTTTTAGAAGATTTTAGCTTAGGGTTTTAAATGAAATTGACAGATGGGTAAACTAATGGAATGAGAAACTTACCTTGAGATCATACCTGTGTGATGGAAGTGCTTGCCATGTTGTTGAGGAATGTTCCCGCAGAGATCAAATGAGAAATTATTGATTTTGCTTGCCACAATGAGATACCCAGCTCCACACATGCGCCCTCCTCTTCCTGTCAAGCCAAGGAAAATGGATTCAATCAGATTGAGCAAGAATGGAGGAAATACAAGCGAATAAGCAATGATAACAAAAAATTAGAACGTACTAAGACAGTAATACTCCCTATAACCAATGAAGAAACCCAAAGAAGAAGCAGGGAGAGTCTCCCCAACCAATGCGTCCTACTTGAAGCAATTCGGACTCCACCTGTAGATGAGAAAAACGTGGAACAAAAAATATAGCAATATAATCTCCAATATCGTAGTGAAAAGGAAGAACAAACAGTCGAACCCCAATAGCATTCACCACCATAAGACAAGTAGATGCAATAATAATTTTCTATTCCAATAATCCAGAGCCAAAAGTCCCTTTACAATGAGAAGCTCTCTCCTTTAAATAGGATGGAGAGATACCAAAACCCTAACCACCTTTTGAATGGATGGCTAAGATTAAAAGATCAAAATGTTTTAATCTACAATTGAGATGAGTTCAACATAAAGTAAATGGATCAATATAACAATATAACATATCAATGGACCAAATCGCCCTAGGAGAGGGGGTCCCACCAAATGTCAATGATAAAACATAATAACTAGCTCATGGTGGGTCTAGGGGGTCATGTCTAGCCTCCCTAGTGTGTCCCCATGGCACAATAACATCAAATGACCAAGCTAGACACTAAATCGTGCCTCTCTGGGAAAGTTGTGAGCCTCCAAAGGCTCCATAAAACCATAAAAAGTACCGGAGAGATGGGTGTGGGCCCCACTGAAAGCTGAAACTGTTGGAGAAGGGGTGGAAGACATTACACTCATCATCAAAGATCATCTCATTCCATTTCCTTGCCTCAGTAGCCCAAATCGAATTCCTAATTAGCCATTTTCACCATTTTTAATCTGCCTCGGGAAATGTGAACCTGCCCAAACTGACACCTGGAGTGCCTGTGCTATCCAACTGAGCCCACTAGGCTCTCTAGGAGGGGGGGTAACATGGAAAAAACAAGTGGCTGGACCACCCCCTCCTCATACAACGCCCTAGGTGAACCAGTCAAAACATCCCTCTGCTCTGACAGGCCATCTGACATGTCAAAACTACACCAAAATGGAAAATTGAGGCCAATCATCACTGTAAATGCCCGGAACTGAAAACAAACTGTCTCATTGGACTTAGAGAGCCCAAATCCATCTAAGGTGTGTACTCATACACCCTATGGATCTCTACATGATCATATAAAGTATCCAATATGCCCGGATAGATAAATAATAATAATTTGTAAATTATCAAATAATGTTGAAAGCCACAAATCATCATCATAAACCTGTAACCACTGCATAGAACCATCTGGTGACCTACAAAAGACCATATGTCATGTATTTGCATCATCCAAGGTCTATCCACCTCATGTCCTATAGTTGACTTTGGTCAAACTTGGTTTGACCAAGTCAACATGACCAATAATATGACCCAGGCTATCATCAAACTGCTGCAAGTATTAAAGGTTAAGACATGCTCTACAATTCATTCAAGTAACAATAATAACAAGAAGTGATCATTTCACTGGCGATCTACCAAACAAATATACATGGTTTTTTAATTATTATTATGACTCAGACCAGACTTTCAAGACCATACTCACTTCATAGTTGTGACCAATTTGCTAGTGAAGGGTGAAGGCTAAAAATCAAAAGGCTAGGCTAAGGGATGACTACTAAATTGACACTGTGACATTTTGGATATGGAAAGGGAATACACACTCTAGCATATGTTGGATAAGCAGTAACACAGGGAATGGATGTGTCTCACAAATAGGTAAGTTGTTTAAAGAGTTCTTATTCAACTTAGGCATCGTGTCTACATTTAAGCTGATCCAAATTGATTAGGATCATTCAACTTCACTTTATGGCCTTTTTGGCCTACATAACCCTTCGGATCTCAGGTGCGCTAAAAAGCACAACTAATTGCAGCTTGCATCCAGGGCATGTTTATACATATATATATAAGGTCAGCAATAATAGATATAACTTTTGAGTAAGTTTACTTTTTGGACCTTTCTTATACTCTTCGAGGAGTATTTGTAGCATTTCATTGCTGTTGCCCTTTACTCATGTGTGTTAAGAAACACATTATAGAGTTTACAATTTCCCTGGCAAATTTAAATAGATAGATTTCCAATATGGTACTACATGAGCTTTTAGTTTTAGCCAACAACATCTTAAGTGACTAGGGGACTTCGTGCCAGTGCCAAACATCGGGACAACTGACCAGAATGATTTAGTCCTACAATCCAACTTGCCAAAGGCAAGTTTTGTCACCAACTCAGAGCCGAGACACAATAAACAGGGAAGCTCATCCAACAAAGAGGCTATAGTGGGGGAAGGTCCTCCATGTCACTAATCAAGTAGAAAGTCAGGGTAATAAACAAACTGGAAGGTAATGGATGGGTGGAGACAATGAATAATGAGACCAACACTAGCAAGCCAAAAATGGTGGGAATGATCACCTCTATTCTCCTTAAGGAGGGTAAAACCAATGAGTATGGATCAAGAACTTCTAAGTTTGACTGGGGACAATATATATATATAAAGCTAAAATCAGGTCCACATATCTATATGATCGCCAGATCATGATACTAAATGCTAAGACATGTCACAAGAATGAATATAAAAGCAATATAAACATAACACGAGAATATACCTGCTGAGTCATATACCTGAATGTACATAATCTGAACCATCATTTGTCCACTGAGAACCTGCTGCTACAACTCTGGGAAATATTGACTGCTCTGTAAATGGCTAAATGGCTACCTCAGTCCTCAAATCTTGGTGTCCTGAGACTCCGTCATGGCATGGGAATAAATTGTTTTCCATAATAGAATAGTGATCCAATGTAGATGCTCATCTCGGCATGTCAAATGTAAGGGAACTGGCTGAAAAGTGTACTGGAATCTAAAAAATAGAATATGGTAGCCCGGTTACTATATATGTGATAACATCTGGCTCCAGCTGCGACAAGTGCTCTGTTGAAAAGAGCGCTTGAGAACCTCAGAATCTTTGGTCCTCGCACTTTGCTACTCGTATCCTTGATACAACATTCTAGCTCTTCATCAACAACCAAAATGACACCTGCTATCTGCAAAATGTTCAGAGCTATACCAAACTCACAGACTTGTCGTCAGAACAATGCATGTATACACATAAATCTCAAATAAAAACAATACTGAAACTGAAATGGATGAAACTGAAAAGCAGAAAGTAATTCTAATCTACTAACATAACTTTGAAAAAGTTTTATTTTTAATTGTGCGGGAAAAGAAAATGGCAAGTACTCAGGTCTACACTATGAGCTTCAAAAAATGAGCTTAGGAAAAACAAAAAGCTGCCAGACTCAACGGCTGAAAAACTACCTACTACCCAAGCGGGTTTATTCAGTTCCTACCTACTCTAACCTACCAGGCAAGTAAAAGCATAAATCCACTGCAACCATTCATCAATTTGACTAATGATTCTTCTTTGATGTGTTTTAATAGAATAAATCAGGATTAGATTAAAGCTTAACGAATTTAAAATCAATACATTCCTGACTTGTTCAAAATTTGAGAGGGCATTGGAATGGTGCAAAATGAAAACATGCAAAGGGGGAGTTTGATTTATGTAAACATCCTCCATCAGAATATTAATCGGATCATAAAAATTATGCAAGTTATTGTTCAACATGCATGGAGGGAAAAGATGTGATAAAAATTTCAACTCCCCTTGTTTCAAACTATTTTCCCCATCTACCTGACTAGGACACTCAATTTTGTTCACTCCATGAATGATGGACGACCCAAGTAGGGATGAATGGTAATGTAATGAGAATGATCTTAACCCCACTTGTTGTTTAAGAATGGAGAAACGATGAAATTGATCTTTATATACCCCTTCCAGCCACCAAGAAGAAGGATTAGATTGAAGAATGTTATTCATCAAAGATAACTGAAAGGGAAAATGAAGCACTTTATTTCCACTCATGCTATAATGCTTAGATTCCCAATTGAAAATCTCAAAAATAAAAATTTGACCAAACCACAAACGTAAAGAAAACTCAAAAAGTTGGGATGGGAGGGTGGTTTGAAAATGTGTAGCTTCTCCCAGATGGCTTAGATTGATTGACCTTGAAATTTGACATTAGAAAAACTTATTGCGAGCACCCAACTCCAAAAATTGAAATAAGTTATCTTGATAAAAAATTGAATTAGGAAAAATATATATATTGGATGAGTTAAGTGAAGGATTGTTTCTGAGCTTCCCATAAACATTAAAATATTGGTTTGAAGATTCTATTAAAGAAATCTCTTGATTAGTTTGATTCACTAAACTATCCTCATCATGAGATTTCTCTTCAAATGATTTCTCTTTAAGCTCATATGATGATAATTTATCGAGGGACATATCAACAGACTTGTTAACAACCACTTGATCATTTTCATGGATTTGATCTCTGAACTTGCAATGATCAGATGAATTCGTTTCAAAATAAATTTGGTTGTTATCGCTATTCTCTCCCCCTTCAATATGATGACCAGAAATATCATTACTTACACAAGGATTGTGAAAAGGTATCTCAAGAGAATTTTTATAGGATTCACTAATGGAAGGCACAACCATGGATGCTTCTTGATGGAAATCATTGGTATGATCCTCTTCATCTGAGACTTCTTTAGGTAATGATGACAGGATTTTGATAAGTTCCCCTTTTATGTCAATGTTGAGGCAAGAATCCTGAGGATTCGAAATTTGCTCACTGTCATACATTACTTTATCGTGAGACTCAATTGGTTCAGGAGAAGAGGAATCAATTTGATAAGGACAATCGTTAGTTAATTCATTATCAGTATTTTGATTATCTCTATTAAGTTGATTTTCATCAAGACACTCATTTTCTAACTGTTCTTCCATAGATTCATTAATGTTTTCTCCCCACTCACTTATTAACAAATCCATGAACATGCATACCCAGTGATGGATCCTGGGGCTAAATGATCAAACCACAAGTGGGCATCCCCTTCTAGGGACGCACCAAGGCCTCGCATATAGACATCCTCACCATCAGCACCCAGAGATTCCATATAGCCTCAGAGGGCATCCAAATGACTTTCAATAGATGTTCCATTACTTCCATCAAAATGAGGAAACCTCCTGATGTATCCATTTGGCATAAGACGAGGTGCCCCATATATTTCTGAAAAATCAAAAGGGGATGGCTTGGGTTTCCTAAAGGTTCTGGTTGCTTGAGTTGAGCGAGAATCATTCACCAAAAGCCTTGGTTAGGTTTGATAATTTATAATTGGTTCATATGGGATATTTGGGGAAAAATGATTTAATGTGTTACCAAATTTTTGTACCATAGTTGGATTATCTGATGAGCCGCCATTTGAAAAACATGATGAATGTTTGTACTCCAGTGTATCAGATGATCCATCATTTGTGCCTAGCCAATTTTGGCTAGTCAGTTTTGTTTTTCAGTCAACATGACCATGGCCCCACGGGGTTTGTAATAAAGTGTGCTAGTAGGATTTTGAGTGGCTCGGTTCCCCATGACTTGATTAAGAAACTAAGGTATTCCAGGGAATATTTTCCCTTGTCAATTATACTCTGCCTGTAACCGAGCTATAATCGATGAGGTTTTCTCCCGCTTCCTCCAAAGCTGGAATGCCCGATTTTGAAAATCGAATCCATCGGGGGTTTTTAGAGTCCAATTGATGTATATAATCCTACTAGACACTATTAGAATAGGTTTTGGTCATGTCCTAGGTCCCTAGAACCCTCAGAAAAAATTTCGAAATTTTTTTTACCGGGGCCTCCGGTTTTGGGTTTTTAATTATTTTTTAAATTTTAATAAATTTTTCCATAGTTTAAATGGAAAAATTTCAATTTGTAATATGTCAGTCATCCGGGATCCGAATTCAGTGATTGAAGGCTCCAACCTTAAGCCAAAAATTATTCATGATCCCCAGACCAGTTTATCCTAAGTTTCGGGTGTCAATTCAGCCTCATAATTAATAATTTCTCAAAAAAAAACCATTTACAGAGAAATTATTAATTAAAATATTAAAAATTGAATATTTGGAGACAATCCAAATCTCTCCAAAATAATCCAAATGGATTAAAATAAAAGGCTAATTGACATGGCACTGGACATTAATGAAGATTCCAATCATCTTAGTGATCATCCACTCAAGTATCTAGTCACCAGCAGTGATTAACTCCAAAAGAATTCGCCCTCCATGCATGCAAGATCGAATTTGATGATGTGGAAAGGATATTAATTGAGTTTTGGTTGGTGATTGAGTTGCATTTAATAGGGGTGGGGGCGCCTTCCCTAGGTGGAGGCCACCTCCCACTCCCAACTACCATGATTGCAATCAAATATGTGTTAAACTCCAAGCACCTACCATATCACTCACGCCATCTCCAAGCTTGCTCACGTCATCTCTACCTGGAGCTTGAGTTTCACATGTGGCATTCACTCATTCTCATGGTGACACTTCCAAAGAGGAGATGAGGGGCGCCTTGCCTCGGTGGAGGCCACCTCCTCATCTCAATCAAAGAAACTCGAATTTGTTTGGTGGAGTTAACTCCAAAACTTGGCTTGACTTAGTGTTGATTGAGATTTAGACTTGGGATTCGAATTGTATTAGGTGCCATTGGCTTCCATCATGCCAATTCGATTTAGGGTAGCTTAGGTTTGTCTTGTGTTATATAATGAGGACCTTTTTCCTCATTCCTCATGGATTATTTAGCAAAGAAACTATGGAGGAATTGTAATTGGTTTAATATTTAATAAAGTTGTGACTTTGGAGGTCAATTCGTGGAGGCTCTTGGTGGCCATGCATCATCCCAAATTCGAGGTGATATCGTGTATTACTCATATGCTTAGGAATCTTAAGTTTTGATTTATGTTTCAAGAAGGCTAACAATCTAGCACATGCAATCATAAGTCTTCTCTTTTCGCTTGAGCATATTTGTCTTGCAGGTGTCTTCTAAGGTTTATGATCTTTTGTAGGTTCACCTTCACTCTACTTGTGGCCGAAGGACTCTCAATCTTATAAGCATAAGACCAAGGAGATCTTGCTTCACCCATCAAACTTTCAACAAACTTCTAAATTGGTTACTAGATCTACCCATCCAAACTGTGGAATTTCCAAGCTTCTCCTTTCTCCAAGTTTGTGATCACCACCTTGTTTGCCTTTGTTTTTTGGCCTACTTGGTGTTTGCCTTCTTATTTGCCCCTTCAAAACCATTTTTTCTTCTATCTACTTAGCTCTCGTCCCTCCTATTTTTCTTCCATTCGTCTTCCTCTTCATCTTCTCCCTTCATCCCCTCGTCTTCTCCCTTCCTCCTCTAGTTTTTCCTCTCTTCTTCTCTCGTTTTTCCTCCCTTCATCTCCTCGTCTTTCTCCTTCATCCTCTTGTCTTTCCTCTCCTTCCTCCTCTCGTCCTTCTTGTCTTCCCCTCCTTCTCTTCCATCCACCTACAAAAACACATAACAAAAACAAGGAGTAAGGTAGTTTAGTGTTAGTAGTATTTCATGATTTAGATCTTGTATTTTTGCTATAGTTCAATCTCTTTTCAAGATCTAAGTATTGCTCTTGTTTATCAAAGTTTGTAGATTAGATTTTAGTTCTTACATTTCAAAGTTTGTTTTTACTAACATCTAATGGGTGCATTGTTGAGATGAGTTTAAGCTTGTGTAGATTGTCTTGAAAAGAGAAGAAAGTTTGATAAGAATAATACTCAAAGAAGAGCAAAGTTACATTCAAGGCGAGGACTAAAACCAAATCATAGAACCAAAACCAATCTCCTTTTGTATTAGCCATCGAGGGCTTTTAAGTTTTGCTTCATTAAGTTATTTTTGCTTCTCTCAAACAGACCTTTCAAGGGTTTAACTCCCAAAGGCAATTGTAATCCATTTAATAAAAAGGCTAGGTGGGATAAGGCCTCCCACACATCTTTTTTCCTTCCCCATTTGGGGAAGTTTGTTTCATGCATGCTTAGATGAATTTTATTTTCAAGTTATCTAGATTAAAAGTTCAAATTTTGTACTTACATTAGCTCTCTTCCAAGTCTTGACTTGAGATAGCAACTTTGGGATTTCATCCCAAGGGCCTCATTATTTTGTGGCGGCTTCTCTATCCCCATTAGAATCCTTGTTGAAGTTCAGCTAGCTGGAAGGTCTCAAGGACTGGTGGTTCTAGTGGTCACCTTGCTTGGAGGTTGAACCCACTTGTTATTTATTTCTTAGATTAGTTGGTTAATCTTGGCCTTAGAAAGCATACTTTTGTTATCACATTTATCAATCGTTTTACTTCAGAAAGTGCACTTATCTTTTATGCAAGCTGCTTCTATTCTAATAAACAAACAAAGTCTCTTGAACTTGCAGTAATCCAAGTCAAGAGCACTCTCTGTCGGAGAGCATTTTTTAGCTTGCATCTTTTCCCCTTGCATTAGACATATTAGATTAAATAAGTCTCTTGAACCTTGTCATAAGACAAAGTCAAGAGCACTCTCTATCGGAGAGTTGAACTGTGTGCTTAAACAATAATAAAAACTCTCAACTCACATCCCTATAATAAATTCATCTTGGTTGCTATCTGACACCCGTATGCTCTGCCAACCTAAAAAGGTTGCGCTAGTACTAAGAAAGGTGTTAGATTTGATAAACTTCTATAACATAATAAAACTTTACCCCAAACAACGTGCCGGCGTTGTTTCGAGAAACCTTCAAGTGGGAGGAAAAGATCCTAAACCTGGTGGGGCCAAGAAACATACCGTTGTCAGACATCAGGGGTGGTTTAAATCATTGGACACCTACCCCTTTGAAATTTGGACGGTCTTGACTTACCATCAGAGGGGAGCCACTTGAAGGTATACTTTCCGGTTAGATGCTTTACCCTTGTTTCTTCTAGCCCTAATAATCAAGACCACTAAAACTTTTAATTTACCAAGATAATATGCAAAACGTTCTCACAAACATATCTCTCGAACACTTGTATCAAGCAACCCAAGCACTCAAGCATTTTTGACTCCATAAGGCACTAGTCCTTAATCACATATTTTATTTGCTTATAACCTATCTAGAGTACTTCTGTTAATTTCCATATATGAGTGACTTGTATCGAAGGACTTATTAAAGTGGTTGTGAATCAGTGTATCTCGTATCTTAAAGTGCAACGTGGATTGCTTATTTATCTTGCATCTTATTAAAAGTATCATTGTGTCTTTCATTATTCGAAAAAATCCTAAACAACACCCATCCGCATCACCACACATTAAAACATTTAAAAACACATTGAGCCATAGTTAAACTCTTTGTAGGGACTACCCCCCTTGGCTTCGTTAGGAGTTAGCCTAAACGGAGGAGCTGGGATTCAGGTGACAGTACCTGGCTCATTGCTTGCCCCCAAGGCCACACCTTCCCCACTTGTAGTGAGGGAACAACTTTCGGAAGATTTCTGCTACTGGTGTGCATCTCGGCAGACAACAAGATGGATGAGGTGAATGATGGGTATCATAAGAATCTTGATATGCAGGTTCATACCCATAATTATTTTGATAATTATCATCATACCTAAATTTCAAATTTCTTTTGTTAATCTTTGTTATAACTTTTAAATTTTCTTTAAGGTCTCGAAGAAGATCTGGGTCCATTATGACTTATTAGGATTCTGAGTGGAGTATATATATGGGTTCGCTTCCCAGCAAAGTCACGGTTTAATATTTTAAGATTTATACATTGGGTTTGGTCCTCAGTGGAGTCACGGGGTGGAGTCTCCAGGTGAACCACACAAGTAATTCACCGAAATGAAATGAATGTCGTAGGAGAGGTGAGATGAGTGAATTAAAATGGTGACTGGAGCAATTGTAAAATTGGAAATACAATCACCAAGGCAAAATACCGGATGCGATAAGATATGGATTAACGCACGGACACTCGCAGACACCGAAGGTAAGCCTCTACCTCCCCGACAACGGCGCCAAAATGTTATCACCGATCTTGTAGTTGCCCCTAAAAACAGATCCAAGGTGGATGGTAGAAGGGATAGGCAACTAAAGTGGTGAACCAAGAGAGCCCTAGTTCCCAAATGGATGGTTGTCACGCCAACCAAGGCACTCTTTGCTTTTGCTACCAAAGCCAAGATAGCAAGGGGGAGAGACCTAGATCTATTCTCGACAAGAGAGATCAACCCAGTCACCAGATCAAATCAATCAGATGAAGTACGTAGGGTGGCAGGTATGGAACCCTAGATTTAAGGAATTTAAACCACTTGGAGGCTTAGGAAAGATGTGGACCAATAGAGATAGTTAACACACAGTGACTTAATGATTAGGTATGATTCCAGCATTCAAGTGCTAGTTTAAAATGGTCAGATTCAACTACCTTGGGAAACGTGACCCTTAAAACAGGGAAAGTGACCCAGAGAGAGAATTTGAGGTTAGGGCTTTCTAGCACAGCTTGTGAGACAGATCTGACAGTTTCCAAACCAACAAGCTCAGCAAACAAGGTCAAACAGAGGGCAAACAGTAAATCTCAGGAAAGTCGTGAGGGTTGAGAGAGGCTAGTGCCTTGGAGATCGAGGCTGTGGAGCGCTTCAAGCATGACGTTTTGAAAAACCCACCTAGGGATATGCAAAAGCCAAAATACCCAAAAAGGTTTGCCAGTAAACCTTGCCGTTTGACCCAGAGAATTTTTAGAAGATTTTAGCTTAGGGTTTTAAATGAAATTGATAGATGGGTAAACTAATGGAATGAGAAACTTACCTTGATATCATTACCTGAGTGATGGAAGTGCTTTCCATGTTGTTGAGGAATGTTCCCACGGAGATCAAATGAGAAATTGTTGATTTTTCTTGCCACAATGAGATACCCAGCTCCACACGTGCACCCTCCTATTCCTGTCAAGCAAATAAAAATCGATTCAATCAGACTGAGCAAGAATGGAGGAAATACAAGCGAATAAGCAATGATAACAAAAAAGTAGAAGGTACTAATACAGTAATACTCCCTGTAACCAACGAAGAAACCCAAAGAATAAGCAGGGAAAGTCTCCCCAGCCAATGCGTCCTCCTTGAAGCAATTCGGACTCCAATATCGCAATGCAAAGGAAGAACAAACAGTCGAACCCCAATAGCATTCACCACCACAAGACAAGTAGATGCAATAATAATTTTCTATTCCAATAATCCACAGCCAAAAGTCCCTTTACAATGAGAAGCTCTCTCATTTAAATCGGATGGAGAGATACCAAAACCCTAACCACCTTTTGAATGGATGGCTAAGATTAAAAGATCAAAATGTTCTAATCTATGGTTGAGATGAGATCAACATAAAGTACATGGATCGATATAAAAATATAACATATCAATGGACCAAATCGCCCTAGGAGAGGGGGGTCCCAAAAAATGTCAATGATAAAACATAATAACTAGCTCATGGTGGGTCTAGGGGGTCATTTCTAGCCTCCCTAGTGTGTCCCCATGGCATAATAACATCAAATGACCAAGCTAGACACTAAATCGTGCCTCTCTGGAAAAGTTGTGAGCCTCCAAAGACTCCATAAAACCATAAAAAGTACCAGAGAGATGGGTGTGGGCCCCACTGAAAGCTGAAACTGTTGGAGAAGGGGTGGAAGACATCACACTCATCATCAAAGATCATTCCATGCCATTTCCTTGCCTCAATAGCCCAAATCGAATTCCTCAATAGCCATTTTCACCATTTTTAATCTGCCTTGGGAAATGTGAACCTGCCCAAACTAACACCTGGAGTGCCTGTGCTGTCCAACTGATCCCAACAGGCTCTCTAGGAGGGGGGGTAATATGGTAAAAACAAGTGGCTGGACCACTCCCTCCTCATACAACGCCCTAGGTGAACCAATCAAAACATCCAATCATCACTGTAACTACTTGGAACTGAAAACAAACTATCTCACTGGACTCAGAGAGCCCAAATCTATCTAAGGTGTGTACTCGTACACCCTATGGATCTCTACATGATCATATAAAGTATCCAATATGCCCAGGCAGATAAATAATAATAATCTGTAAGTGATCAAATAATGCTGAAAGCCACAAATCATCATCATAAACCTGTAACCACTGCATAAAACCATCTAGTGACCTGCAATAGACCACATGTCATGTATCTGCATCATCCAAGGTCTATCCACCTCATGTCCTGTGGTTGACTTTGGTCAAACTAGGTCTGACCAAGTCAACATGACCAATAATATGACCCAGGCTATCATCAAACTGCTGCAAGTATTAAAGGTTAAGACATGCTCTACAATTCATTCAAATAACAATAATAACAAGAAGTAATCATTTCACTAGCGATCTACCAAACAAATATACATGGTTTTTTAATTATTATTATGACTTAGACCAGACTTTCAAGACCATACTCACTTCATAGTTGTGAACAATTTGCTAATGAAGGATGAAGGCTAAAAATCAAAAGGCTAGCCTAAGGGATGACTACTAACTTGACATTGTAACACTTTGGATATAGAAAGGGAATACACACTCTAGCATATGTTGGATAAGCAGTAACATAGGGAATGGCGGTGTCTCACAAATGGGTAAGTTGTTTAAAGAGTGCTTATTCAACTTAGGCATCATGTCTACATTTAAGTTGATCCAAGTTCATTAGGATCATTTAATTTCACTTTATGGCCTTTTTGGCCTACATAACCCTTCGGATCTCAGGTGCGCTAAGAAGCACAACTAATTGCAGCTTGCATCCAGGGCATGTTTATACATATATGTAAGGTCAGCAATAATAGATATAACTTTTGACTAAACTTTGCTTTTTGGACCTTTCTTATACTCTTCGAGGAGTATTTGTAGCGTTTCATTGCTCTTGCCCTTTACTCATGTGTGTTAAGAAACACATTCTAGAGTTTACAATTTCTTGTGTGAATTTACATAGATTTCCAATATGGTAGTACTTGAGCTTTCAGTTTTAGCCAACAACATCTTAAGTGACTAGGGGGCCTTCGTGCCAGTGCCAAACATCGGGACAACCAACCAGAATGATTTAGGCCTACAATCCAACTTGCCAAAGGCAAGTTTTGTCACCAACTCAGAGCCGAGACACAATAAACAGGGAAGCTCATCCAACAAAGAGGCTATAGTGGGGGAAGGTCCTCCATGTCACTGGTCAATTAGCAAGTCAGGGTAATAAACAAACTGGAAGGTAATGGATGGGTGGAGACAATGAATAATGAGACCAACACTAGCAAGCCAAAAATGGTGGGAATGATCACCTCTATTCTCCCTAAGGAGGGTAAAACCAATGAGTATGGATCAAGAACTTCTGAGTCTGAGAGGGGACAATATATATATAAAGATAAAACCAGGTCCACATATCTATATGATCGCCAGATCATGATACTAAATCCTAAGACATGTCACAAGAATGAATATAAAAGCAATATAACCATAACACAAGAATATACTTGCTGAGTCATATACCTGAATGTACATAATCTGAACCATCATTTGTCCACTGAGAATCTGCTGCTGCAACTCTGGGCAATACTTACTGCTCTGTAAATGGCTAAATGGCTACCTCAGTCCTCAAATCTGAGTGTCTTGAGACTCAGTCATGGCATGGGAATAAACTGTTGTCCATAATAGAATAGTGATCAAATGTAGATGCTCATCTCGGCATCTCAAATGTAAGGGAACTGGCTGAAAAGTGTACTGGAATCTGAAAAATAGAATATGGTAGCTCGACTACTATATATGTGATAACAGTTTCCTTGCACCAAAATTCCACACCAATGGTGTTGCAAGACCTCATACTTATACAAAATGAGAACACCAAAACCCTAAATCGAGTTTGGCATGCAGAGAGAGAGCCAAGCCCTTAATGATGGAGATAACTGAGCCATTTGGTAGCTGAGAATGGGTGACAAGGCTCCACATAGGAATGGACCCTCCATCAAGCATTGTAATCATCACAAAACCAACCAACAACTTCCACATCAACAAAGTCGCCCTCGTTGGAGAGAGGGTGCAAATCCCAAGGCAATCATGACTTTAGTGCTCCGATTGCTGACTGAATCAGTTTGGTGTTGATTGGAATCATCATTAATGCTCCCAGCCATGTCATTTTGATCTTTACTTTATTCAATTTGGATTATTTTGGAGAGATTTGACTTTTCTCCAAAATAATATTTTTTTGAATATTTTAATTAAATATTCCTCATTTATTGATTTTTGAGGAAATATTCAATTAGCCTCCAAATAATCATCTGAAACATAGGATAAGTGGGTTTAGGGGTTAACTGGACACTTTGGCTTTGAAAATGATCACTTATTTGCCAAAATCCACCCCCAAAGCACTTAATTATTACATCTTGAAAATTTTCAATTAAACCATAGTAAAATGGCTTAATTAATTGAAAAATTTAATTATTAAAAATAATAAAAAATAAAAATCGAACGCATCCGGTAAAAAAATTTCTAACGAATTTTTAAAAGTACCTAGGGACCTAGGAAATGACCATAGGACATACAAATAGTGTCTAGTAGGTTCATATTTTACAGTTGTGCTCTAATAACCCCCCAAGGCCTAATCGTCAAAATCGAGCATTCCAGCTTTGGAGGAAGCAAGAGAAAAACTCATCGATTATTACTTGGCTAAAGGCAAAGCATAATCGACAAGTGAAAAACTCCTTGGAATACTGTTATCACACAATCTCTAGCTGATGAAGATGAGTGTCCCAACAAGGATGGCAGATGGTGAACAACTAGGAAAGTGTAACCAGCAATAGCCAGGTCCTCTGTTCAAGGAACGAAAGTCACACCAGACAAGGCTACTGTCGCTTTAGACAAGGGAAGCAGCCAAGTCAGAGGGGAGACCCCGTTCAACCAGTGATGGTTGAGAGACAAAACACACCCAAATCTCAAATATGGAAAGAAGTAAAGACAGGAAATGAGTGATAATTAAGTCCTAAGTCTAATTCCAGCCAATAGATGGACACAGGTAATAAAATGGGAGTGATGTTAGAAGTGACCAGCAATAAGATGTAACGAGATAAACTGATTAGATTAGTGATTTAGTGGCTAAAAATAGGCAAGAGACATGCAGTAAGCTAGAAGTGAAGAGAAGAAGTGATGTTGCCCAAGGAAACTAGTTAAGTAGTGAAATAATAGACCTAGGGAATCAACAAATATGGGATTTAAAGCGCTTCTAGCAATTGAGAGCTTGATATCTACTGATGAAATGATGATAACAACTCAAATCAAGACTAACCAGAACCCCAAAACAACCCAACCAAGCAGAGGATTTTTTGCCAAGTAGACTAGTGCTGATTCTATGGGCAAATGGAGTCCAAAAGAAATGAAACTTTGGATTTAGGCTTTTAAGAGTATTTCATTAGCGGGTTTTGAAGTAAAACAAATTCTAACGGTGAAATCTTAAGTTTTGTATTTTTATGGTTTATTTAGTGATTTTCCAGCTAAGCAAGACAGTGAAAAATGACAATGAGGAGACAAGGAGATGAAGAATACCTGAAACTATGGAGAAATGGAGTATTTTGAGCGAAGACTAGCCCGGAAGATCAAGTAGGGAGAGACCTGCGTGTTTCCTTGAGCGTGGAAGGCAGCTGGATAACAAGTGCGCCCTGTGTACCTGCCACAAACAAGAGACAATCAGTAAATGCAGCAAATAACCAAGTAAAAACAACAAATGAATGGCTGAAAGTAAAAGAATTGACTAGATGAAAGCAAATGACAACTCCCTTGTGAATAATTTCGAAGAAATTTGCTAGAGTGGAGCTCCCACTCCAAATCTGCAATTCAAACCAGGAAGGAAAGATAGGAACACAACGCAAACTATCTCAATAATGCATCCATAAATTAGCTATCAATCACCACAAAATTACTCCACAACACCAAGTAACAAGACACAAATGGAATGTCTCTCTCTCTATCAAGTGCAAGTCGAAAATGCCAAGAAGAAATGTACAATGGGTGAGTGTCTTCTCTTATAGAGATAGACTACTCTCAAAACCCTATTCCCTCCAAAATGGACGGTTGGGATCAAATCCCCAATGGCCAAATCGAAGGGTGGAGGGAGCTCCAAGAGGGGGTGCGAATTGCCCAACTATAGTGCACAAGTGGAGTGATGGGTCCTTTGTAGGGCCCATACAACAAGTAAACAAGTGTTAGGGGGTGTCTATAGGATGTTTTATCCCCCTAACACATACATCCAAGGTCCCACTCCAATACATTACAAAACAATGATTTTCTCTAAGTGGAAAACGCCCTCCATGGGAAAATTCGTCCCATATAGTGAGTTGGTCCAATGGAGGGACCCATACACATAATATAATGTCCAACATTACCAAATTACCTTAGGAATCACCCTTTATCCAGCCTTTGATTTTTGCCATTGTCCATAGTTGCCTTTGCCAATTTTTTTATTTCCCTTTAATTAACTGCTGGTTTTTATTGCTGAAAGTGTAAATTGGGATTTTGACCCACTTATAGTGCCCGGATTGTCGAACCGTCTATTGCAATGCGATAGTGGACCCCAAAAATAGTAGACATGGTCACTTGAACGACCACGATCCATCACTTAGGGACTGTTTGTCCAAAATCCATGATTTTTAATTAAAACAGGTCATTAATGACCCATAATAATTAAAAATCTATTCGGTGCCTCAACATTTTCAAATTCTGATGCTTGGAGGTTCATATGGGACCCCAATAGAATACAAGTGACCAAAATCGAAATCTCGATCGCAATATTTTTTCGGGGAGTATTATTGTCTATGTACCTCTTACTCTTTGTGATTGTACTCTTCATTTGTATTTCTTCCATTCTTGATTGATCTGATTGATTTTATTTGTCCTTGGTTCATCAGGAAGAGGAGGGCGCACATGTGGAGCTGGGAAATTCGTGGGTGCAAGATAAATTAACAAATTCTCATTTGATCTTTGCGGGAGCAATCCTCAACACCTTGGCCAACATCTCCATCATTCAGGTACGCTTGTGAGGTAAGATTTCTATTTCTCAAAACTACCCATCTGTCATTTACATTTAAAACCCTCACTATTTTTATTCGGAAAATTCTCTTGATCAAACTGCTTGATCAACTGGCAAAACAGTTCTGGGTTATTGGCTTAGTGTAAATCCCTAGGTGGGTTCTCAAGGGCGTCACCCTTGGGGACTCCATTGGCCCATTTTCCAAGGCACTAGTCTCTCCCTAACCCTCACGAATTTCTTGGCTTGCTGATTTTACCTGTGGTTTGATCTTCTTTTGAGTGCTTGTCTGCATAAACATTGTCACATCTGTCTGTCAAGCTGTGCTAGAAAGCCCTAACTTTCAGATCTACTTTTTGGGACACTTTCACTGTGTTAAAGGTCATGTTTCCCAAGGCAGCTAAATCTGACCATTTTACACAAGCACTGAATCCTGGAATCATACCCAATATTTGAATCATTGTGCTTAAGATCTATTCATCAAGTCATATCATCATTAAGCCTCCACAGTGTTTCAATTTCCTTAAATCTAGGGTTCCATACCTGTCACCTTACGTACCCTATCCTGAATAGCTTGATCTGGTGATTCAGTTAGATCTCTCCTGTCGGGAGTAGATCAGGGTCTCCCCCTTGTTATCTTGGCTTTGGTAACAAAAGCGAAGAGTGCCTTGGTTGGCATGACAACCATCCATTTGGGAACTAGGACTCTCTAGGTTCACCACTTTGGTTGCATATCCCCTCTACCATCCTCACGGATCCATCTATAGGGGCAACAAGATTGGTGATAACATTTTGGCGCCGTTGTCGGGGAGGTAGAGGCTTACCTTCGGTGTCTGTGAGTGTCCGTACGTTATTCTATATGTTATCGTATCTAGTATTTTGCCTTGGTGATTGCATTTTCAATTTCATAATTATTTCAATCAACATCTTAATTCACTCACTCATCTCACCTCTCCTACGATATTTTCCATTTCGGTGAATTACTTGTGTGGTTCACCTGGTGACTCTACTGAGGAACAAATCCAACATATAAAATCTTAAAATCTTAAATTGTGACTCTGCTGGGAAGCGAACCCATGTATAGACCCCACTAGGGAATCTTAATTTTTAATTCATAATGGACCCAGATCTTCTTTTAGATCTTAAACGAGATTTAAAAGAGTATAATGAAAGAAATTCGAGATTTAGGTATGAGGATAATTATCAAAATAATTATGGGTATGAACGTGCATATCAAGATTTTTAAGATACCCGTTATTTGCCTCATCCATCAAATAATTTTTCCTCAAATATCCCGAGTAAGCCAATTAAAAGAGACCAAACTCCTAGCAGAAGAGCCAGGGAAGTTAGAAAACAAGCCAAGCCATCTCCCTTTGACTTCTCTGAAATATATGGGGCACCTCATCCTATGCCAGACAATTTTAATCAAAGATTACTTCGTTTCAATGGAAGCGATGGTGTTTCAATTATAAATCATTTATATGATCTCTGGTATTATATGGATAGTTTAGGAACAACCGAGGAGGATGTTTTAATGAGGGCTCTTGGTTCGTCTCTAGAGGGAAATGCTCGGGTGTGGTTTGATTATCTAACACCGGGATCCATCACCAGGTATGACATGTTCCAACAATTGTTAGTAAGTGAATGGAAAGAAATAATTGATGAATCTATGGAATGGCAATCAGACGATGATTGTCTTGATGAAAATGCACTTGATGAAGATGATCAATATATTGATAGTGAATTAACTAACGATTGTCCTTATCAAAGTGATTCCAGTGCACCAGAGCCAATCGAGTTTCACGATGAGGTAATGTATGACACTGAGCAAATTTCAATTCCTCAGGATTATTGCCTTAATATTGACATAAAGGGGGAACTTATGAGAATCTTGTCATCGTTACCTGAAGAAGTCTGAGATGAAGAGGATGATACCAATGATTTCCATCAAGAAGCATCCATGATTGAGTCTTCCATTAGTGAATCCTTTGAAAATGCTCTTGAGATTCCTTTTCACAATCCTTATGTAATTAATGATATTTCTAGTCATCATATTGAAGAAGAAGAAAATAGGGATAACAACCAAATTTCTTTTGAAGCGAATTCATCTGATCATTGTGCTTTTAGAGATCAAATTTATAAAAGTGGTCAAGTGGTTGTTGATACGATCCCTGATAAATTATCATCATGTGAATTTAATGATAAATCAATTAAAGAGAATTTTCGTGATGAGGATGGGTTAGTGAATCAAATTAATCAAGAGCTTTCCTTAATAGAATCCTCAAGCCAATAAAATATCTTACTAATTATGGAAAGCTTGGAAACAATCCTTCACTTAACTCATCTAATGTCGATATTTTTCCCAATTCAATTTTTATCAAAATAACTTATTTCAATTCTTCGGGTTGGGTGCTCACAATAAGTTTTTTTCCATTTGTCAAATTTCAAGGACAATCAATGTAAGCCATTTGGGAGAAAATACACATTTTCAAACCACCCTCCCATCCCAGGTTTTTGAATCTTTTTTGGGTTTGTGGTCTTGTAAATCTTTTATTTTCAATCAGGATTCTAAGCATTGTCACATGAGTGGAGAAAAAACACTTCATTTCCCTTGCTAATCACCTTTGATGAATAACATTTTTTATTTTTTCAATCCTTCTCGTTGGTGGCTGGAAAAGGTATATAAAGATCAATTTCATTTTTTCTCCATTTGTAAACAGCAGTTGGGGCTAATCACAATCTCATTTTTACTGCATTACAAGTTATCCTTATTTGGTTGGTCCATCGTTCCTAGAGTGAAAAGAATTAATTGTCCTAGACAAGTAGACGAGCAAGCAAAGAATAGCTTAGTTGAGTTGAATCATGTGTCATATTTTATTCTTCCATCAATTTTGAACTTGCCTTATCTCTATGATCCTATCCGTATATTGATGGATGAAGTTTGCAAAAGTAATTCTCAACCCTTGCATGATTTCATTTCTGGTTATCTATGTCTTTATTTGAATTTCAAACAAAAAATTAAAATGGAATCACTTTTCATTCAAGTTACTTCTAAACCATCTCTGACTTGTTGTATTATTAACTGTAAAAAAAGATCAATTGATCTGTTAAGCAAGTGGTTACACTGGACTTATGATTTTACTTAGTACTTCTTGCTTGCCTGGTAGATTAGAGTAGGTAGGAACTTAATAAGCTCGCTTGAGCAGTAGTTAGTTTTTTCAGCCATTGAGTCTGGCACCTTGTTTTTCTAAGCTCACTTTTGAAGCTCATAGGTAGTCCTGAGTATCTGTCTTTTTCTTTTCCTGCACAATAAAATTTAAAAGTTATGTCAGTAGATTAGTTTTACTTCCAGCACTTTATTCCAGTCTTTACTTTTAGCATTATTTTCTCAGTACTGTTTATTTTGATATTTATGTATATACATGCATTGTTCTAACGACTGGTCTATGAGTTTGGTATAGCTCTGGACATTTTGCAGATAGCCGGTGTCAGTTTGGTAGCTGTTGCAGAGCTAGAGTGTTGGATTGAGGATACGAGTAGCAGAGTGATGAGGACCAGAGATTCTGAGGTTCTCAAGCTCTCTTTTCAGCAGAGCACTTGTCCCAGCTGGAGCTAGATGTTATCACATATATAGTAGCTGGGATACCATATCTTTATTCCAGATTCCAGTATATTTTTCAGCCAGTCCTTTACACTGAGATGCTTGAGATGAGCATCTATTTTGGATCACTATTATGATTATGGACAGCAGTATTTTCCTATGCAATGACTGATTCTCAGGAAACTCAGATTTGATGATTGATGTAGCCATTTAGCCATTTACAGAGTAGTTGGTATTGCCCAGAGTTGCAGCAGTAGGTTCTCAATGGACAAATGATGGTTTAGATTGATTATGCATAGGTATATGACCCAGCAGGTATTATCTTCTGTTATGGTTATTTTGCTTTTATACTCATTCTTGTGGCATGTCTTAGCGTTTAGTATCATGATTTGGCGATCATATAGATATTTGGACCTTGGTTGTATTATTTATATACATCTGTCCCTGCGCAGACTCGGAAGTTCTTGACTTATACTCATCGGTTTTACCCTCCCTAAGGAGAATAGAGGTGATCATTCCCACCATCTTTTTAGCTTGCTAGTGTTGTTCTCATTATTCACTTTCTCCACCCATCCATTACCTTCCAGTTATGTTTGTTATCATGACTTACTACTTGACTAGTGGCATGGAGGACCTTCCCCCGCTTTAGCCTCTTTGTTGGATGAGCTTCCCTGTTGTATTGTGCCTCGGCTCTGAGTTCCCTAAGTTGTGTTGGCTAGACCTGAAACATATAGTGCTACCATCAGTACAGTGTATATGGAAATGAAATGTATATCTTAAAGCCCATTCTAGAATGTGTTTCTTAACACACATGAATGCAAGGCAAGCCTAATGAAATTGGCTTTAAATGTTAAATGTGAAATGTAAATCCAAGAATGTGTTTCTTAACACACACGGATCAAAAAGCCTTAATAAATGTAAATCCAAGAATGTGTTTTTGAACACACACGGATCAAGGCTATGGAAATTGAAAGGCCCTAAAAGCAATGGTTAAACAAATGCTATATCTAATGATTGTTGGCCTCACTTGTATTGATTTATTCCTCACTAGCTTGCGAGTTATCATGTGAGATGGAGTAAGGGACAACTCGCATTATGTCCCCTAGAGTCCTGAGTTATGGTTTGTCGGGCACCTAGTCATGGCAGCTCTAGAAAAGATCCTCACGGAGCTGTATCAGCTTGGATGTGAGTTGTAGGCATCTGTCAAGGTTGAATAAGCACTTCTGAAACAACGTAACCATTTGTGAGACACTGCCATCCCCTGTGTTACTGCTTGTCATAGTGATAAAGTGAGTATAGTCTTGAAATTCTAGTCTGAGTCATAATAATAATATTGAAAACACTTTATATTTGGTTTTAGATCGCCAATGAATTGATTGCTATATGTTATAATTGCTACTTGAATGATTTGTAGAGCATGTTTTAACCTCTAACACTTGCAGCAGTTTGATGTTAGCCTGGGTCATTTTATGGGTCATGTTGACTTGGTCAAACCTGGTTTGACCAAAGTCAACTATAGGACTTGAGGTGGATAGACCTCGGTTGATGCAGATGGATGATATACGGTCTATAATGATAATGAAAAATAATGATATGAAAAATAAACTAAATAAACAAACAGACTAAGGACAATATGAAAGAACAGACTAAGACACAATTGATCAAGACACAACTAAGAAACGACTAACAAAGTAACTAACAAACTAATTGACAGAAAGATAGTAAATGCCAGGTATCACCTGTAAAGTACGTCTTCAGTATCTGTCCGTTGACAGGAAGAGGAATCTTTTCACCATCCAGGTGGCTTATGTAGAATGTACTAGGACCTTCAATGTCAGTAATTTGATATGGACCAAGCCACAAACTTTCAAATTTAGCATGCTTACTTGATTGTTTGCTTCTTTTGTTCCAGAGGAGGACCAGGTCACCTTTCTGGAAGTTGCATTGGAGAGCCTTCTTGTCAAATTTACCTTTAACTTTGTTTTGATGTTCTGTCAAGTGATGAAAGGATTTTATTCAATTCTCATCAAGTTCTATCAAGTTGTTGATTCTTCTTTGGTACTTATCTGGATCATTAACGTTTTGCTGGAGTATTTTATATGCAGGCAACTTCAAATTAATTGGCAAGGTGACATCCAAGCCATGCACCAATTCAAATGGGATTTTCTTGGTTGATTCCTTAGTGGTAATTCTATCAGCCCATACTGCATACCTCAATTTACTATCCCAACAACTCTTGTTGTCGTCAACAGTCTTCTTTATGATATTCATCAAATTCTTATTGCTTGATTCGGCGAGTCCATTACCCTGAGGATAATAATTTGAAGGATGTGACAGTATAATACCATACTCAAAACAAAATGTAGATAACTCACACCCATTGAAAGTTGGCGCGTTATCTGTTACAATATTAGCTGGGGTGCCAAAGCGGGTGATAATCTTGTCGTCCAAGAAGTCTATAATCACTTGTGTCGTAGCTCGCTTCGTCGGGATAGCCTCAACCCATTTAGTGAAATAATCTGTGGCTGTCAGTATCCACTTGTGTCCATTGATTGAATTTTCTTTAAACTCACCAATGAAATCGAGACCCCACTACTAAAATGGTGCTTCAATTATGACTTGCTGGAGCGGCAAGGCTGCAAGTTTCGGCTTCCCTGTGAACAACTGGCAAGGCTGAAAACTCTGCACATATTTATACACGTCCTGAAAGATGCTAGGCCAATAGTATCCTAATCTCAAGATATTATGTGTGGTAGTAGAAGCTGCATGATGTCCTCTGCAAAGTCCTTGATGAAACTTTTTCATTAACTCTTCTGCTCTGGAGGGTTCTGTTATCACACATAGTAGCTAGGCTACCATATGAGCAGTGCAGATATCTGCACTTTCCAGAGCTTTTCTTTTACACTTATTCAGTGAGATCAGCTATGATGAGCAACATTATTTATGATCACTCACACATCAGGGAATCTTTGTATCAGACATTTAGTATACCTTATGCCAAGGCTGAGCCTTGAGACCTCAGATTTGATGACCGATGTGGCCTTTTATTCCATACAGTTGCAGTGTAGTTTTTCATTATTTCAGATACAGTGTTCTCAGTGGTTGTGGTTGGTTCAGATTACA
This sequence comes from Larix kaempferi, assembly GCA_027924585.1. NCBI lineage: Eukaryota > Viridiplantae > Streptophyta > Pinopsida > Pinales > Pinaceae > Larix > Larix kaempferi. The sequence goes on from BSBM01000584.1 coordinate 4,980,130, forward strand.
GATATTGATTGATGACCCAGTATATATATGATGTGCATTGATGTTAATATCTTGTTGTTTAGGTCATTTTTATTAGCATTGACTTGGTATAAAGTAATTATGATCTGGCAGTGTATCAAAATTGAAATGAAATTGGTTATGGATTATATGTATTGGTTGTACTATTGACATTTGGAGACTCTTGTTTTATACTTGTTGGTTTTTACCTTCGTATGAATGTGAACATGATCATTTAGTGTCTTCCTGGCCTGCTAGCTTAGGAACCACCTTCACTTGTCTCGACCCATCCATTTGTCATTTCCCCATATATTGGTATTTACCCTGACTTACACCTTGACTTGTGATATTGAGGTTCTCCCCGCTTTTGCCTCCGTGTTGGACTTGCATCCATTTTTATATTGTGTCTCGGCTCTGAGTTGGAAACAAAACTTGCCTTTGGTAAGTTGGATTTTATGCCTTTATCATTCTAGTTGGTTGCCTCGATGTTTGGTTTAGATTGCGGAAGTCCCCCTAGTTGCTTGAGTTGTGTTGGTTAAAACCTGAAGCAATATTGTACTACATATGGAAACTAATGTTACTGTTATCACCTAAACTGTAGTTACCCCTATGGATGTATCCAGTCATGGATGGCAATAGGGAAGGGCAACTCAAAAGGTGCAACCACGATCACCTTGACCTCCAATATATGGTTGTCACGCCAGTCGAGGCAACCTTCGCTTTATGTTATCTAGCCCAGACAACAAAGGGGGAGACCCGATCTACTCCTGAAAGGAGAGATCAAAACCAAGACACCAAATCAGGGTATTTCTAAGTGAAGTTAGGTGTATGGTTTATCCTAGACCTTAGGACGAAGTCACAAGCCAAGTGAGGGGTTCAATAGGTATAGCTTTGGTTCATAGTTGATGTGAGAGTGACTTATAATGTTTGAAGTGAGATCTAGGGTTAGATTACTAGTTCAATGTTGGAAGATCCACTGCCTTGGGAACCGTGTCCAATGCAGGTTAGTTTAGGGGTGAATTGGGGCTAACTAGTACAAGTGACAAGTTTGACCATGATACATGATGGCATCAAGGGTTTGTTTCACCACACTAAGGTCAAACCACAAGTAATCCAACAATCTAGGAAAGTCGAATTGACTTGGAGAGTAACCAGTGCCTTGGGAATTGGGATAATGGAGTCAAAGTAGGGTTGACTTGTGGTTGAGGACTCCTATAGTATGATACAAGTGGGCAATAAAGGTCTTGATGGATAAGTAGGTCTAGATATAGGTTTAACCCAAGTGGACCACAATCCCTTAAAACAAGGAATGTTATCCCCAAGGCAAGATCTGACAAAGTGACACACTAGACCTAGGTTTTGAATTATTCCCGTTCCAAATCCGCAAGAATCTCAAGTACCCACGTCCTAGAAGTGAGTTAACTCACTTCTCCAGGTGGTGCGACTTTACCCAAGGAGGCCTAAAAGTGGGGTTAGGTGGGTCAAAACAAGTCCAATGGCATCCAAACTTTAGATCCGAGTAGGTTAGTCAAGTAGGAGTGTGGATCTATAATTTTACGGCAATCCGACGGCTAGATCTTACTAGATCTGAGTTTAAGTACACCTAATGGTCCAAAATGGGGATTAAATCCCTTAAAATGTGGAAAAGGGCCCACAAGGTGAATTTCAGAAAAGTAACAATCTGGGTGTATGTTATTTGATGTGTAGATTATGGATCAAGCGAGATCTCAAACACCCACCACCTAGATCTAGGTCAACTTGCTCAAACTAGGAAGTGCGCCTTACTTGGGAGAAGCTAAGTTGGCTTGGGAAGGGGGTCAAACGAAAGCCAATCCTCACCAAACTATAGATCCGGGATGGCGTGGATGCTATAGAGGTGGGTTTTCAATATTACGCCCAACAACCCACTAGATCTAAGTAGATCTGAGAAAATGCAAAATGGGGTTTTGAAATATTTAGGGTTTTTAAATATTTTAGACAATTGGATAGATCATGGAGATAGAACTTACCTTGAGATCATACCTGAGTGATGTGAATGAGATGTCTTGATGTTGAGGAAGATTCCCGCAGAGATCAAATGAGAAATTGTTGATTTGCTTGCCAATTTGATGCCCTAGCACACAAGTGCGCCTTCCTCTACCTGTCAAACCAAGGAATAGCGATTCAATCAGTAAGATCAAGCATGGAAGAAATACAAGAGAAATGCAATAGTAACATGAAATAGAAGGTCCTGGGACAGTAATACTCCCTGTTACCAACGAAGAGCTCCAAAGAAGAAGTAGGGAGAGTCTTCCCCTACCAATACCTCCTCCTCAAAACAAATCGGCCTCCACCTGTAGATGCAAAATCGTGGTACAAAAGATATGGCAAACAAGATCTCCAATAACTCAGTGCAAAGGAAGAATCAACGAACGAACACCAAAAACATTCACCACAACAGTGGAGATAGATGCAATAATAATTTTCTATTCCAATAATTCGAGGCCAAAAGTCCCTTTACAATGAGAGGCTCTCTCCTTTAAATAGGAAGGAGAGGCACCAAAACCCTAACCACTTTTTGAATGAGTGGCTAGGATTAAAAGATACAAATGTCTAATCAATGGTTGAGATGAGCTCAACAATAAAATACATGGATCACAAATAAAATATTATGTAAGTGGACAAAATCGCCCTAGAAGAGGGGAATCCCACCAAATCATGATGACATAATATCATAGGAGGCTTATGGTGGGTCCAAGGGGTAATTTTATCCCTCCTTGGTCAATCTCCATAGCACAATAACCATAAAATAATCATGAATGTACCAAATCGTGCCTCCATAGTCAAATCGTAGGCCTCAAAAAGACCTCAGAAATCCACAAAAAGTGCCATAAGTGATGGATGCGGGCCCCGATGAAGCTGAAACTGCTGGAGAAGGTGTGGAAGACCCTGATCTATCATCACTGATCATCCCATGCCATAACTTTGCCTCAATAGCCCAAATCGATTTCCTCAATAGCCATTTCTACCAATCCTGAAATGCCTCGGGAAGCGTGAAACTGCCCCAAACAGCCTCCTGGAGTGCCTGCGCTGTCAAGGTGAGGGCACCAGTGTGTCCGGGAGGGGGGTAATATGGTAAAAACAAGTGGCTGGACCACCCCCTCCATCATCAACGCTCTGACAGGGCCTCCAACAGACCAAAACTGCACTGGGATAGCCTACTGAGGCTCAATCATCACTGTAAGTGCCCGGAACTGAAAACAAACTATCCCATTGGACTCAGAAGGTCCAAATCCATCCAAGATGTGTACTCATACACCATATGAGTCTCTGCATGATCAAAATATATATCCAATATACCGGAACAAGGCCAATAATAATAATCTGTAAATGATCAAATACTGCTGTAAACCAAAAATCATCATCATAACCCTGTAGCTGCTGCATAGAATCATCATGTATGTATACATAGACCATATATCATCTATCCATGTCATCATAAGGTCCAACCATCTCATGTCCTCTGGTTGACCGTGGTCAGACTAGGCCTAACCAAGTCAACATGACCCAATATAACTCAGACCATCATCATAAGCTGCTGCAAAGTGTCCAAGGTTAATGCATGCTTTACAACTTATTCAAATAACAATTATAGCACAAAGTAATCATTACTGGCGATCTAAATCCAAATATATAATGTCATTAATTATTATTATTACTCAGACTAGACTTTCAAGATCATACTCACTTCATAGCTGTGATCAATTTGCTAGTGAAGGGTGAAGGCTAAAATAACTGGCTAGGCTAAGGGATGACTTGACTGACTTAACTTTGTGACACTTTGGCAAGGGAAAGGGAATACACACCATAGTATATACTGAATGAGCAATAACACAGGGAATGGCGGTGTCTCACAAATGGATGAGTTGTTCAAAGAGGGTTTATTCACCTTCACAGATGCGCACAATCCATAATACAAATAAGGCCAGCAATTGTTTAGATATAGCTTTTAAGTTCCATTGCTTTTTGGGCCTGAAGTTTCCATAGCCTTGATCTATGTGTGTTTATAAACACATTGCATAGATTTACATTTATTTTAGGCTTCTTGCTGCAGGTGTGTTTTTAAGGCACTTGTTTACCTGAGCACTTCTAGGTGTGTCATGGACAGCTTGTTTACCTAGGTCTTTATTTTCCAAAAGATATAACATTTTATTTTCATAGCCATTTTCATTTGGCATGCCTTTCATTCATGTGTGTTTAGAAACACATTGCATGAATGGGATTTTCATACAAGATATAGCATTTCATTTTTTCCAGACTTTGTATTCATGGCAGCACTAAAAGTTTCAGGTTTAGCCAACACAACTTTAGTGACTAAGGGGAATTCACAAGGAACTCCAACTCACCATAGGCAAGTTTTGTCACCAACTCAGAGCCGAGACACAATAAACAGGGAAGCTCATCCAATACAGAGGCTACAGCGGGGAAAAGATCCTCCATGTCACTAGTCAAGTAGTAAGTCAGGGTGATAAACTAAAAGGTAGGCAATGGATGGATGAAGACAATGAATAATGGAGCCGACACTAGCAAGCCAAGGTATGGTGGAATGATCACCTCTATTCTCCCTAAGGAGGGTAAAACCAATGAGTATGAATAGTGAACTTCTAAGTCTGAGTAGGGACAATAATATATATATATATATAATAAGATCAACCAGGTCCACATATCTATATAATCGCCAGATCATGACACTAAGTGCTAAGACATGCTATAGAAATAAGTATAAAAGCAATATAACCATAACACAATGATATACCTGCTGAGTCATATACCTGAATGCTCATCAACCTGTACCATCATCCGTCCTCTGAAACTGCTGCTGTAACTCTGGGCACTACTGACTACTCTGTACCAATGGTATAATGGCTACATCGGTCATCCCTCTGAGTGTCCTGGGACTCAGTCATGGCATGGGGAATATACACTGCTGTCCACAATCTGATAGTGATCCAATATAGATGCTCATCTCAATATCTCAAATGTAGGGGAACTGGCTGAATAGTGTACTGGCATCAGAAAAATAATGTATGGTAGCCCGGCTACTATATATGTGATAACATCTGGCTCCGGCTGGGACAAGTGCTCTGCTGAAATGAGCGTTTGAGAACCTCAGAATCTCTGGTCCTCGAACTCTGCTACTCGAATCCACGATCCAGCACTCTACCATTTTGCTTCCAGCTTTTTATTTTTTTGCAACCTCTTTCTACATTCACAAACATCAAAAATACCTCATGCCGCATGTGTGGGAAAAAATATAAAATCAACTGAAATAAAGTCTATTCTATGTCAGAAATATAAATGCATGACATATATAAATGCAGAAAGTAAATTAAACTACTAACATAATTTGCAAAATTTGAAATTTATTATGCAGGAAAAAGAAAAGTGACAGGTACTCAATTAAACTAGGAGCTTACAAAGGAGCTTCGAGATAAACAAGGTGCCAGACTCAATGGCTGAAAAGACTAACTACTGCCCAAGTAGGCTTATTCAGTGTCCTACCTACTCTAATCTAACCAGTTAGCACAAATGCTAGGTAAAATCATAAATCCAGTGCAACCATTCATCGAACAAGTTAATGATTCTTCTTTGATTTTTGCTTAGAAAACAAGTCAGGACTAGATTAAGGATTAATGAAATTGATAGCACAACTTTCCTCACTTGTTCAAAAATTGAGAAAGGAGTTGAATGGTGCAAAATGAAATCATGCCAAGGGAAAGACTGATTGATGCAAACATCCTCCATCAAAGAACTGATAGGATCATAAAAGTTATGCAAGTTAAACTCAGAGATGGATAGAGGAAGGACATAAGACATGTGATTTGATTCATTTTCACACAGATTAACTTGTTCATTTATTTCTCTTACATATTCAATTTGATTCTCCTTGGGACTGATGATCAAAAAACCAAGTGGGGATAAATTAAAGCTTAAAAGACAGAAAATCAAAGTCAGACCCACTTGATGCTCAAAAATGGAGAAAAGATGGAATTGATCTTTAAACACCTTTTCTAGCCAGCAAGAATGATTGATATCTTGACAACAAGCATTATGGTTCCAAAGTGACTGAAAAGGGAAATGAAGTGCTTTTTCTCCAAACATGTAATCATGCTTATACTTCCTATTAAAAATTTCCAAGGCAAAAAATTGACTAGAGCACCAACCCAAAGATGATTGAAAGAGTTGGGAAAGGAGGGTGGATTGCAAATATGAAAATTCTCCCAAATGGATAAACAAGTTTGACCTTGGATTTTGATAATAGAAAATATTCTTTATTCTAGGAATAATTTCAAGCTTTTGATCAAATTTAATATTTACAACTCGAGGACAAGATTCTAATTCTAAGAAATCGATGAACCTATCTTGACTAAGGATGGAAAAATTTAAAGACTCATTATAAGAGGTGGAACAAAGATTAGAGCATCTAGTGTGGTTCACTTTTTCATCTTCATCTTGAGAGTGAACTTCTATTGATTCATCATTAAAATTATCAGAGGATAAGTGATCCTTTTCATTTAATTGATCAGGGGTGAAATTAATAATTTCATTTAAAATATCCTGATTATTTGCACAATGATCACCCGCAATCACCACTAAAGGATCTTGATCTATGTCCCTACTTTCTTCTTCTTCAATAAGGTGATAAGGAATTGAATGATCAATAAAACTAGGATGATTGATGAGTTCTTCCGAAGGAGAAACTTCAATAGACTTGTTGACTAAAGGCTCATACTCAGAAATTTCCTCTGGATCAGGACTAGGGCTACCTAAAAAGAAATTTGAAAACATACGATTTATGTTAGTGATTTGACTTTCAATTAACTCAAAAGTGGAAAACTTATCCTCCAAGGAAATTGGGCAAAAGGGGTCATCTCCAGATATTGACAGTTCACTGGAAGCTTGATTGTTAAATGATTCAACAATAGGATCGGAAAGGGGAAGGTTTTGATCTTGGATTTGATTCGAAAGATACATATCATCGAATTCACTTCCCCATTCTTCTAAGAATTTATTTTCAAACATGTCATATCCGGAAATGCTATTGGGTTTCAAATTCGAAAGCCAGAGCCTAGCTCTTTCTTTGAAAGATGAAGCCAATAGTTTCATACACACATCCTCATGGGTTATGGATAACTCGTTAAGAAATCTTTCGAAAGTTGTTTCCTCACTTCAAGTGGGGAAAGGTGTGGCCTTGGGGGAAAGCACAAAGCCAGGTACTGTCACCTGAATCCCAACTCCTCCGTTTAGGAAAACTCCCAACAAAGCCAAGGGGGGTTGTCCCTACAAAGAGTTGTATATGGCTCTTTTGTTTTTAGTGTTTTTATGGTGTATGGATGCGGATGGGTGTTGTTTAGGAGTTTTTTGAGATGATCAAAGATTTACAATGATAGAATAAAATAACCACAAGATAATTGCAAGATATACAGATGCACAACCACTTGATAATTTAAGACAAGACAACCATGTGATACTGAAACATAAGACAGATAGTAAATAATCAGTGAAAATGACCAGTGCCTTATGGAGTCAAAATTGAAGTGCTTGGGTTGCTTGATACAAGAGCTCAGTGTTTGTGAAATGTTTTGCAATTGTTCTTTGTATATTTTATTGTAAATTTTAATGATGATCTTGTTTTAGGTGTCTTGGAAATCTAACGGGAAGAAGTACTCTAGGTGGCCCCGTTCAATGACATGATGGACCGGCCTGGATCACAGCTAGGTGTTCAAGGAACTTAACTAGCAATTGTGTCCAAGGTTGGGTTGCCCGGCGCCCTCACTAAGAGTTCCCCACTTTTGAGTACTTATTGAACAACGTCGGTTCGTTGGTTATGGGTGAAAATTTTATTATGGTTTGAATCTTGCAAGATTAGGAAACCAACCCCGTTTCGGAGTAATCCAACTTTTTATGGTTGGTCAGAGCATACATGGCGTGGAGAAACGAGTAAATTCAAATTTTATTATGGGAAAGATGAGTTGTGAGTTTTAGTTAGAGCACACTAAGAACTAAAATGCTCTCCGATAGAGAGTGCTCTTGACTGTCTTATGATTAGTTCAAGAGACTTATCTAATCTATATGAAATGCAATGCAACAATAAAAATGCTCTTGACTCGTCTTACGACAAGTTCAAGAGACTTATCTACACTATATGAAATGCAAATGAGAAAGTTAAAGTGCAATTAACTTGAAATAAAACTAACTAACCATAGTATGCTAAATGAAAAAGTAAATTAAGCTAAACAATTTATTTCTACTTGCAAAATTGAACTAATCTAAGCAATCATTGTTCTAGTTCAAAAAATGAAACTAAACTATTAACAAATGTAAACTAATCTAAAGAACAAAACCAATCACACAAGAACACTACAAACTTCCCCAAATGGGGAAGTTGGGTGTGGGGGATTAAAAACCCCACTATGAACTTTATTCAATGATTACAACTTTTGAGGATTTTTAACCTTGGAAAGAGAGATGAAGAAAGTAGAAGTAAAATTTTAAGAGCTCTTAAGAGCTTTACAACAAAAAGGAGAGTGTTTATGTCATGGTTTCAATTCTTGGTTTCAAATCTTCTCTTGGTTTTGCAATCTGTCTCCTCTCAATTTTGATGGTCTCTTCTTCTTCTTCAACTCTTCTTCTTGAGTTTGTTTTTCTTCACCTACAACACAACAAACATCAAAATTCAAGAACCCATTAGCATTAGTTGAAATAAACAAGATGAAACTTGAAACTACCTAGATCTAGAAATGCAAAAATGAAACTAGATGAGATCCAAAATGCAACTTTTTAAAGGAAACTAGATGCAAAATTAAGTTAGAAATTAACTAAGTGCAAAACATAAAATCGAAACTAGAAATATCTATGCTAAATGAATGAATGCAAATTAACAAAATAAAACTAAATGCAAACTAATATGAGTTTGAAACTAACTAGGGAAATGCAAGTTAAAAAACCATGCTAAAGAAAAAAAAAGATGAAGTGTGAGAGTCAAAAAATCAAAGAGGAGAGAAGAGAGGCAAAGAGAGGAAAAAGATGAGGTTGGAGGGCAAATGATAAGGCTGGAAAAGAGAGAAAATGGGACAGTCAAGCAGTAGGTAGGAGAGCTGCAAACAAAAAGAAGATGAGGCTGGAAAGAAGGTGGAAAGAGTGGGAAAAAGTGCACCCAAACAGTGGCAAGAAGTCACCCAAACAGTGGGTGGGAGTATGCCCAAACAGTGGCAAAATGAGCAGCGAACAGTGGGCAAAAGAGGGCCCAACTAGGGCACACTTTCCAAGAGTGTTATAGGCAGTTTTAAGAGGCTGAAACAGTGAACAAAGAAGGGGTAAAAGAAGCCCCAAAAGTGGGAAAAAGAGGCCGAAAATTTGGATCTCAAACAAGGTGGAGAAAAGGTCAAAAATCCGACCTAAGGAGAGAAGACAAGCAGAGATAAAGGAAGACTTGGGAGAAGGTAGGAAAGAGAGGAAAACAGTCCCAAAAACAGTAAGCTAAAGACAAGAAGAAAGGCTAGCCAAACAAGGCTTAGAAGATGAAGAAGCCAAAGGATGGATCTATGGAGTTTAAGGCTTCTTAAAAGTAACCAGTAACAAGGTTTTGATTTTGATTTAATGGATGGAAAATGGAGCAAGCTTCTCAAGCTCAAATTGAAGCATGGATTCGACTTTTGGAGAACCCTGAAATACACAACTTGTTAGAAAAATATTTGTGAAGAGGAGAAAGATGCAACCGAGCTCAAGCTCCACTTCACCGTTAATAGATCTGCACAATACAAAACTCACAAAAACACTTGATCAAGCTTAGTATGTTAAATAAAATGGGACAAGAAGATGCATTAGTATTACCGACTACAGTTTGCACTTCTAAATCACATGAAACCCAACATCGATGAGCAAATTGTACCTTCAAATGCTCATCCTATGGACTTAAGAAAGACTTCTAAGCTAAAGAATGATCAAGCATTAACAATATGAGCAAATGTAAAATAACAATATCACCTTATCATATGTGAAGCATTCCTCATGAACATTTCGAGCACACCATGTAGACCTCCAAAATCACTTTTATTCCAATGTAACAAATGCTAAAAGCTATTACAAAAATGGCAAAATAATGTTGCACAAAAATTCCATCCATAGAGAGCCCAAATGGCTTCTCTTTATACAAAAAACAAAGACACAAAGCCTAAATTCGAATTGGCAATCAAAGGAGACAAACTCCAATCAGCATGAAGTCGAATTCCAATCCATCACAAAATCGAGATGGCTAACACATAAAAAATCCTAGACACAAGACTCTAATAACCACCAGGTTTCGAGCACCATGGGAAATACTCAAGCTTTGGAGGTTTGAGTGAAAAACTCAGGGATTATACGCCACCGATGAGTAGCGCATAATTCCTAAGGAAAAAACACTCGAGAGTATCCCCCAAATGGCTAAACCTAAGGATAGCCGATTCTTTTATAAAAAGACCCTGTTTAGACCAACTTTTTACAAATTCCCCAAGGGGGTATGAACATGCAGTTATTACAAATGGGGCAAAATTGCCCTGAAAATGACTTCTGAACTTCTGAACACTGGTGATGAACTTGAACATGTTTATGAAACTAGCGGCTCATAAGAAATTCAGCTATTGTAAAAAATAACTGGTAACAGGGTCCACTTATCCACCTTAGATATAGATCTTGTTTCATCTTGGTCTCCTTATCTTTCATCATCACATCTCCTTAGGAGGCCTTCATTTTCATTCGCTAGCCTTCATTGGCTAAGTTAGGGTCTCCCCCTTGGTTTGGCTTAGGCTTGATCTAAAGCGACACCCATCTTGCATTGGGAATCGTGGCATCTCTTGGGTCACCTCTTTAGTTGTTGTTAGGAACCCATGTCTTTACTTTGTTGGTATATTGTTGTTGGACGCATATGATTTGTAAGTCGTCCCGTAGTATTTGTTGATCAATAGTTTGTGTTATTGTTGTTGGCGCATATGCTTTGTAAGTCGCCCGTAGTATTGTTGATCCATAGTTTGTAGTGGCCCATGGTTTTGACCCATAGTATTGGCGCCTAGACTTAGTATATAAGTGTGTGTTGAGGCCTATGAAGGCATCGTGAAGTTATTTGTATTGAGCTTGCTCAAAGGAGCTTGCCCCCTCGAAGTGGACTGCGATCAATATAAAAGTGATTATGAGTTCTGTCATTTCTGCTATTTCGCATATTCTTATTAATTAATTGTTGCAGGTGCTTCACATCTGGTATCAAAGCACTTTCTTGCGCTCGCTGGGTGAAATTTCTGCCAAATTTTTTTTCGTATCTGTTGCAGGTTCGGATTTGGGAATAATCCCTATCCGCTTAACTGTGGGAAGTACTTGGGCATAAGCCCTAAAACTCATTGTGAGGAGTATCATAGGAACCCCGAAGTAGCTGGCCCATTGAGAGGACATGCCAACAAAAAGAGCAACGACCCCTACCTAATTGACTAGTTCCCACCCGTGAGGTAAACCAAGAGCTGTCGTTTGTGGCAAAGCGGTTATCAGTTTTACCTGAGCTGTGGAGTGAGGGGTACTGCCCCAATACGCAAGCCGTCAGACAGCATTGGTGGCCGAGTGAAACCCCTGAACTGTTAGGAAGCCGCACATACCTAGGGTTCATATCTATTTTCAGGTGAACTGTTGTCGATCACTGTTGTGTCGTTTCAGATCCAGTCGTTCAGATCCATTCTGAAAGCCGTTCCAGATCCAGCCATTTTCAATCCATTCGGCACCGTTTCAGATCTCTATGTTTCCGCTCACTTCCGGGCCGTTGCAGATCTATATGTTTCAGATCCCTTCCGAGCCGTAGCCGTTCCATTATGAAAAAAAAATAAAAATTCTCCATATCTCTCTTGTTTTCACTCCGTTTCCCTTGAAACTTCCCGGGAACCCCTGTAATCCCATTCTGCATATTTCATTCCTGGGGACCCTATCCCCAATTCCAGTTCCCAAACCTGAAATCCCACATTTGTCTATTTTTAGGGTTTGCCATAACTTCCTCAGATTTCACCCAATCACCTTCAAATTTTACCACAGAGTTCCTGTTATCACATATATAGTAGTCGGGCTACCATGCATTATTTTTCAGATTCCATAGCACTTTTCAGCCAGTTCCTTTACATTGAGATGATGAGATGAGCATCTATCTATGGATCACTATCAGATTTTGGACAGCGTATGTATTCCCCATGCCATGACTGAGTCTCAGGACATTCAGAGAGATGACCAATGTAGCCATTATACCATTTATACAGAGCAGTCAGTAGTGCCCAAAGTTACAGTAGCAGTTTCAGAGGACAGATGATGGTTCATAGGATGGGCATTCAGGTTTATGACTCAGCAAGTATATCATGGTGTTGTGATTATATTGCTTTTATATTCATTCTTATGGCATGTCTTAGCATTTAGTATCATGATCTGGCGATCATATAGATATGTGGACCTGGCTGATCTTGTTATATATATATATTATATTGTCCCTACTCAGACTTAGAAGTTCACTATTCATACTCATTGGTTTTACCCTCCTTAGGGAGAATAGAGGTGATCATTCCAACATACCTTGGCTTGCTAGTGTTGGCTCCATTATTCATTATCTTCATCCATCCATTGTCTACCTTTTAGTTTATCACCCTGACTTACTACTTGACTAGTGGCATGGAGGATCTTTCCCCACTATAGCCTCTGTATTGGATGAGCTTCCCTGTTTATTGTGTCTCAGCTCTGAGTTGGTGACCAAACTTACCTTTGGTGAGTTGGATTATAGGCCTAAATCATTCTGGTCGATTGTCCCGATGTTTGGCATTGGCTCGAACTCCCCCTAGTCACTTGAGATGTTGTTGGCTAAATCTGAAAGCTCATGTACTAATTATGGAAACTTATAAATTCGCCCATGGAAACTAAAAAGGGCAAGAGCGATGAACTGCTAAAAAATACTCCTCGAAGAGTATAAAAGAAAGGTCCAAAAAGCAATAATTCTTAAAAGCTATATCTAAACAATTGCTGACCTTATGTATGTATAAAAAACATGCCCTGGATGCAAGCTGCAACTAGTTGTGCTTATCAGCACACCTGAGATCCGAAGGGTTATGTAGGCCGAAAAGGCCATGAAATGAAATTGAATGATCCTAATGAACCTGGATCAACTTGATGTAGACATGATGCCTAAGTTGAATAAGCACGCTCTAAACAACTTATCCATTTGTGAGACACCGCCATTCCCTGTGTTGTTGCTCATTCAGTATATACTATGGTGTGTATTCCCTTTCCCATATCCAAAGTGTCACAATGTTAAGTCAGTCAGTCATCATTTAGCCTTCACCCTTCACTAGCAAATTGATCACAACTATGAAGTGAGTATGGTCCTGAAAGTCTACTCTAAGTCATATAAATAATTAATGACAATATATATTTGGATTTAGATCACTAGTAATGATTACTTTGTGTTATAATTGCTATTTGAATGAGTTGTAGAGCATGCATTAACCTTTGACACTTTGCAGCAGCTTCTGATGGTAGTCTGAGTGATATTTGGTCAATATTGACCTGGTCAAACCTAGTTTGACCAAGGTCAATCACAGCACATGAGATTATTGGACCTTATGATGACACAGGTAGATGATATATGGTCTATGTACATGTACATGATGGTTCTATGCATCAGATACAGGTTTATGATGATGATCTATGGTTTTCAGCATTATTTGATCATTTACAGATTATTATTATTCCACCTGTTCCGGTATATTGGATATATTATATGATCATGCGGAGATCTATATGGTGTATGAGTACACATCTTGAATAGTTTTGGACCTTCTGAGTCCAATGAGACAGTCTATTTTCAGTTCTGGGCAGTTACAGTGATGATTTAGCCTCAGTAGGCTGTCCTAGTGCAGTTTTGGTCTGTCGGAGACCATGTCAGAGCAGAGATGATTTTTATTTGGTTCACCTAGGGCGCTGATGATGAAGGGGGTGGTCCAACCACTTGTTTTTACCATATTACCCCCCTTCCAGACACACTGGTGCCCTCACCTTGACAGCGCAGGCACTCCAGGAGGCAGTTTGGGGCAGGTACACACTTCTCAAGGAAGTTTTGGATTAGTAGAAATGGCTACAGAGGAATTCGATTTGGGCAACTGAGGCAAAGTTTTGGCATGGGATGATCAGTGATGATGAGTGGGATGTTTTCCGCAACTTCTCCAGCAGTTTCAGCTTCATCGGGGCCCACATCCATCACTTATGGCACTTTGTGATGATTTCTGAGGTCTTTTGAGGCCTACGATTTGTCCATAGAGGCACTATTTGGTATATTGATGACTATTTTATTATTATTGTGCTATGGGGATTGACCAAGGGTGGCTAAAATTACCCCTTGGACCCACCATAAGCTTATTGTTATATTTTGTCATCATGATTTGGTGGGATCCCCTCTCCTGGGGCGATTTTGTCCACTTATGGTTATATTTTATGGTTGATCCATGTATTTTATTGTTGAGCTCATCTCAACCATCGATTAGATCTTTTGATCTTTTAATCGTAGCCACTCATGTAAAAAGTGGTTAGGATTATGCTCTCTCCCCATCCTATTTAAGGAGGGAGCCTCTCATTGTAAAATCATTTAGAGATTTTTGGCGCTTGGCTCTTGGAATAAAATTTCTATCTTTTGGAGTACATGCTTGGGTTGGAGTGGATGTCGGTTGTTTTGATTGTAAATGCTTTTGTCCATTGCACTGGAGGATCTATTGTAGCTATCTTGCATATTTGCCATATTTTTTTTTACAGGTGGAGAAGACTTCTTCAACAAGTGCGAATTGGTGGGAAGGCTTGCCCTTCAAGCTTGGAGGAGGACGTTTTGGGTTAAACAGGGAGTGCTTTTTTCTTTGCACCAACTATTCTTTGCTTATCTCTTTCTTGCTTGTATCTACCTTCAACATGTTAAACTGATTGATGCTTTGCTCCTTGGTTTTGATAGGTTAGAGGGACACATATGTGGCTTGGAAAAATTGATTTGGCAAGAGGGCTTCAAAAATTCTCCATTTGATCTTTGGCAAAGGTAATCCTCATCTCAACTAGCATTCATCTCTTCATCCAGGTATGCTCCAAAGGTATGATCTTCTTCTTCTTTGAATCATCCATAATTTCTAGATCATAAAAACCTTAATTAATCAAAACCCTCATTTTGGTTTTTCTTAGATCTACTTAGATCTAGCCTTGCTTTTGAAGAGAGATCAAAAACCCACCTCTATAGCATCCACCCTTAGTTGGATCTATAGTTTGGTGGTCATTGGGTTAAAATTGACACACTTTTCAAGGAAATAAAGCCCTCTTGAACCAAATCGCACTTCCTTGGAGAGGCTTGTTTGGTTAGATCTAGTACATGGGTAGGTGAGATCCCACTTGATTTGCAATCTACACACTTGATAACCTACCCCTAGACTTTTACTTTGGTGATTTCTACCTTGTGGGCATCATTCCACATTTTAAGGGATTAAAACCCCATTTTGAACCACTTGGCACCTTAAAACTCAGATCTAGTAAGATCTAACCCTTGGATTGACTTAATTTTCTAGATCCACATAGATCAGTACCTAAGCTATTTGGATCTACAATTTGGTGGCCATTGGACTTGATTTGACACACCTTATCCACGTTTTAGCCCTCCTTGAGCAAGGTCGCACTTCCTTGGGTGACTGAGTTTGCCCACTTCTAGGACCTGGGTAGTTGAGATTTCAGTGGATTTGGAACGGGCATACCTTGAAACCTATATTTAGAGCATCATTTTGTGACGATCTGCCTTGGGGGTAGCATTCCTTGTTTTAAGGGATTGTGGTCCACTTGGGTCATTTCATGAAACCCTAGATCTAGCAAGATCCAACCACTTTACCTCAATTAGCCCACTTGTCTTGACCTTTAGGTGTTCCGATCTACACTTTGACATAACTTTTGACTCCATTAACCCATCCAACAAGGCACTAGTCCTCCTTAAGCAAGTCGCACTCCTTGGGAATTGTGTCAAACCTTAGATCCGGTACATGGGTATTCCTAATTTCAACTTAGATCCATAGATCTACTCATCACATATCCTCTAGTGCCAATTGCATCCCTTAATTTCACCTTGTGGGTCCATATTAAGCCATTTCACATATCCCAAGAAAGTAGGACCCACTTGTGTAACACATGGTACCATGTCTTATCATCATAACTATTCATGTGGCCTAAATCATACATTGGTTGAAACACTAATCATTCCTCAAACCACCTTCAACCATACTTTAGTTTCTAGGTCCACTTTACCTTGCATTGGTTTCCGTAACTCACCATTTACTCATCCCTAGGAACCTTTGTTTGGGTCCAATCGTCTTTGATTGGTTATAGGGTCTCCCCCTTGGTCTTGATTCACCTTGACCTAAAGCGAAGAGTGCCTCGGTTGACGTGACTCCCACCTTGCATTGGGAACCGTGGCATATCTTGGGTCACCTCTTTAGTTGTCCATCTCCTCTACTGTCCCGGATGGGATACCACTAGGGACAACTACAAGTTGTGTGATAACAGTTCCTTTCCTAATTCTACTTATTTGTCCCCCTCTGCCCAATTTTCCCATTCTTTCACTCCGCTTTTGAATTCCTCAGTTTTTGCTTTCCTGTCTATTCAACAGTGTCCAAAACCTAGTCAAACCCCAATTACCCTTCATATTTTTTCCCACATCTAGATTTTCCTTTACTGAAGCAGTTTATGTTTTGGTTTTTCTACCTAGTCAACCAAAAAAAAAAAAAAAAAACTCCTGGTTATGGTTGTCACCCGCACAGGAGAAAAAACCATGGAAGAAGCACTTGCAGCCATCCAAGCCAAACTCCACGATCTGGATGAAAAATTTCTCGGCCTGCATCTTGAACATTCAGCTATGAACAACAAACGGCAGTCCGAGTCTTCATTAGACAATCGGTTCACTTCTTTCAGCAATTTCCGTGGTCCGAAGCTTGATTTTCCTTGCTTCAATGGTACTGATCCAACTGGATGGATCTATCGTGCAGAACAGTATTTCAGTCTGCATAATACTTTTGATGTCAACAAAGTTCCGCTTGCATCCTTTCATTTGGAACAGGAAGCTCTTCAATGGTACCGTTGGTACATCAAGGCTCATGAAGAGCCAAAATGGCCAAACTTTTTCCAGCTCCTTTTGCAACGATTTGGTCTTAGTGCTTTTGATGACTTCACAGGAGCCCTCACTAAACTTCGCCAAATTGGCGCTGTGAGAGAGTATCAAATTAAATTTGAAAAACTAGCCAACCACACTGAAGGATTGTCTGATGACTTTTACCGGAGTTGTTTTATCAGTGGTCTAAAGGATGCCATCTGCTATGAGGTCAAAATGTTCTATCCCAACACAATGATGGAAGCCCTAGGGTTGGCTAAGTTGAAAAAAGACAAGATTGCAGCCCAACAGTGCTCCAAGCCCACTTTTGTTCCCTTCCGAAATATGGGTTCTCAACAACCACCCACACCGCAGGCTCCTCGACCAACTCCTATCAAGCGTTTGTCTGAAACAGAGATGCAAGCACACAGAGAAAAGAGGCTTTGCTATAATTGTGATGAGAAAATCACTCGGGGACATAGATGTGTTCAGCAAAAGCTCTATCTCTTGGATGTGGATTCTTCGCCTACCTCTGAAATTGGTGACGAAGATCTAGATACAATGGATGCTCAGGTCAACATTTAGGAACCGCCTATTGACCCTCCGTCTCAGGATGACCAGCCAGAGATATCTCTCCATGCTTTAGCTAAAGTCACCACCCCCCAAACAATGCGGGTCAGGGGTTACTTCAAGAAGCTTCCTCTTACAATACTCATTGATTTTGGTAGCACTCATAATTTCATTGACCCTCGGATCGCCAAACAAGTTGATTATTTTATCCATCCTTGTTCCAACTTTGAAGTCATGGTTGCCAATGGGGGCACCTTACCTTGCAAAGGGAAGTGTCGAAATGTGCGTATCTCTATGGGAGATTATACCTTGCGCTCTGACATGTTTTCCTTGACCTTAGGTGGATGTGATGTGGTTTTGGGCGCTCAATGGCTACGCAAACTTGGCCCTATCTTATGGCATTTTGCTGAACTTTGGATGCAGTTTTTCCTCAATGGACAAAAATACACATTGAAAGGATTACAACCAGGGTGTCTTAGCATCATCAGTTCACATCGCATGGAAAAACTCCTCAAGAAGAATTCACATGGTGTCATCGCTCAGATCCATTCCATTCAGATGCAACCATCAGCGGTCTCCACTACTCCTTTGGATCACAACAAATTTTGGATCGATATATAGGTGTCTTTGCTGAACCAGTGGGATTGCCACCTTCAAGGCCAAAAGACCATCGTATTCAGCTCCTTCCTGGCAGCGTTCCTCCCAACATCAGGCCCTATCGCTACCCATTTCACCAAAAAGCGGAGATTGAAATGCTCGTTCGGGACTTATTGAAGCAAAGTATTATTCGCCCAAGCACTAGTTCCTTTTCTTCTCCAGTTCTTCTTGTCCGCAAAAAAGATGGATCATGGCGCCTCTGCATTGACTTCCGAGCACTTAATCACCTCACCATCAACAATAAGTTTCCAATTCCTGTTGTTGATAAGCTTCTTGATGAGCTTCATGGGGCTCAATTTTTCTCCAAGTTGGATCTTCGTTCTGGGTATCATCAAATTTGGGTTCATGAGGATGATATACCTAAAACAGCTTTCCGCACACATGATGGCCATTATGAGTTTTTTGTCATGCCCTTTGGCCTCACTAATGCTCCTTTCACATTCCAGGCCTTAATGAATAAAATATTTCGGCCCTACTTGCGGAAATTCATTCTGGTATTCTTTGATGATATCCTCATCTACAGTAAAACATGGGCTGAACATCTTCAGTATCTGGATCTTGTCATGCAACTTTTCTCTGACCATCATCTCCACGCCAAGCAGTCTAAATGTGTTTTTGGACAGAAGGAAGTTGAGTATCTCAGGCACATTATTTCAGCACAAGGGGTTCGCGTGGATCCTGCCAAAATCGATGCCATGAACAATTGGCCGCATCCCCGTACACTCAAGAGCCTTCGTGGTTTTTTGGGGTTGACTGGCTACTACCGCAAGTTTGGCAAGGATTATGGGAAGATTGTAGCTCCATTAACTGCTCTATTGAAAAATGATGCTTTTAGATGGACACATGCTGCTCAGTGTGCATTTGACAAACTAAAACAAGCTATGTGTACTACACCTGTTCTAGCTATGCCCGATTTTTCCAAGCCCTTCACTATTGAGAGTGATGCTTGCGGCAATGGACTTGGTGTTGTTCTCTTTCAAGATGAACACCCCATTGTGTTCACCAGCAAAGCCCTTTCAGGTAAGAATTTAGCTGCCTCTACATATGAGAAGGAAATGATGGCTATTTTGCATGCAGTACAGAAGTGGGGACCATACCTATTAGAGAATCATTTCTGCATCAAGACTGATCACCAGAGTCTGAAATATTTCTTGGAACAGCGTGTCTCCTCCCCAGCACAACAGAAATGGGTTAGCAAACTCATGGGTTATGACTATGAGATCACTTACAAGAAGGATTGTTGTCCTTCGAAATGGCATGTGTGTCGTTTGAAAGCCCAAAATGCAACACACCAGCTGGAATGACAATTCTCTCAGGAGAGAGGCCAATGTCACCACACTCCTCTCCTCTTCGCTTCAGGTTAGCTCTTCTCCAACACTAGGGGGGTATCCCAAAAATAGGATCGCTAAGGCAGGTACAGTAACGGGCAAGGTGAATGGAAGAGGCTGCCTTAGAGAAACGGAAGTAACAAAAGATAGTTTTAGATGGGTGATGGAAAAGAAAGGAAGATCAATCTTCAGGGAAAGACCAGTGCCAGTATCAGAGAGGGGCGAATGGAGTCAAAGGAGAACTCTAAAAGGGCCTTGCTGCCAGGTGAATGTAGTGACCAACTAAGAGCTCTTGCGCTCGAGGATACCTAAAAGCCACAAATCTTAAGAGAAAAGCATGGGTCAAATAAAGCTGTGCTAGATTGTTAGCCCTCCGTTTAAGTGATCCTGGCTTAAGAATCGAAAGTAAAGAGCTAAGAGAGGTATTGCCTCAGACAAAATGAAAGATGGCACACAAAGAAAAATGACATACAAAGGGAAAAAAGAGCTCTAAATTTATCCAGAGAATCCCGTCATGATATTTTTCATTTAGTTCTTGGGAAGAAAACTCCCCAAAAAAATTTCATGTGTACAATGAAAGAGGCTCTCCTCTTTATAGGCCAAAAATGCACTCTTAAAAGAGAATAAAATAATAATAAATGAAAAAGGTGAAAAAGTGGGTGAAGAGCCACTTTTTTCTTCAACGAAAGGGTGACCAACTCCACTTTATTAAATGGAACTCAAGCCCTGGCTATCCCATGTAATCGAATCTTACTGCAACCGGTGGCTAGAAACGTGGAACCTTAGGTTTGTAATCGGCTCCAGGTGACTGTCAAGCAGGAAAAAGGGCTTCGAATAATACTCCAAGCTTGATAAATCATCTGGCTAGTAGGTTTTGTCACATAAAAGATAAACATTTATGAATTGGCCGCCACTTCAAACACTAAGCCGAGACTGAGCTGCCATTTTTGGTGATAGCTGAGTGATAGCTTTAATTGCCGGCCAAGTGAACTGTGAGTTCAACTCCATGTATCGGCTTCGACAGCAGCTCCCTAGGTCTCGACTTTGTGATAACCCACGACTTTCTCCCACAGGCTACGCTTTGGCGGTGACAACAATTCAATCACAACTGTCAAAACTGATTTAATTCGGAGCCAATGTAGATGGCTGCTAATGAAAACGTGGGTCGAAGCTCCATGTTCCATGACGTGACTCAGCTGATAAGAAAGTGACCCCGAGCATCTGGCGTTCCGCATCAAAAATTCAGCTGTTAGCGTGACTGTGGCTTCAAACCCGAGAATCAACGGGGAACTCTGTTTTATTTGGCCGCCAAAGAAAGTGCGGGTCCGATCTCCTTCGTGGAATTGTTCTATTTCACCTTATTGACATCAAACATCAACTCTAAAATCGTGGCTCTGGTGTTACTAAATTGTGAATCGGCGCAATTGGCTGGGTCGATGAGATACTGCCAGAGCAGAACGTTGTCGAAATGTATGAATACGACCTTACGTTTAGCGTAGGACCGGCTCTTATGCTTGCAT
Organism: Larix kaempferi; assembly: GCA_027924585.1. Classification (NCBI taxonomy): domain Eukaryota; kingdom Viridiplantae; phylum Streptophyta; class Pinopsida; order Pinales; family Pinaceae; genus Larix; species Larix kaempferi. Next base: position 5,001,387 of record BSBM01000584.1, read on the forward strand.
CCTCAGCAATCTCGTGATTCCGATATCTGCAATAACTCGGGCACACACCACATATTTATGGCGTAATTTATGTCTTAAACAGAGATCGAAATCAAGAAAATCTTTCACACGTTGTCAGCCACGGGATTGAAGGAATCTCCTTGTATCAAAAAGTGAAACCCGGGTGGCTACAACAGCGAACTCGTTGGAAGTGGGACTCATTCCATGACTCAGCTGTCGAAGGGCGTGACCTCCGATCTGTATGAACCTCTGCTGTGTGTTGATTTACTGCATCCTGAGAACAGCCAAAATCGGCTGTCAGTAGATGCATGCTTGGATGTACTCAACTGCCAAACGCCGAGCTCTGAACTGGATGTACCAGTGTGGATGGGAGCCGCACTTGTAACTGCAATTTCAGATTGAGGAGGAACAGTTGTAGGAGAGGGAGGACGGGAGACAAAAAGCAGTAGAACTGCAGTAAGGAGCATTATATGATAAGGACCTATTTCTGATGCACTTAGTAATAGATCATGTAAGTTGCTTCAACTCTTTGGCTCGGGAGGACATTGTCATCAGATCCTGTTGTGGTAGCCAAAGTTCCCATATCTTCTGAAAATTTAAATGGTCCTCGATGTTCCTTATTAATAAACGTATATGCAGGATCATGATAAACAACAGAAAGACTGTTGAACTCATCAAATATACGGTCCTTGACTTCACTGCTCTGAGTATCGACACAGCTTTATGCATTTATATTTTTCCATGCTGCAGTTGCACCATCTTGCAATAGGCTTGGAGTGTCTAAAAATCTTTTGAACAAGCTCCTCAAAGCAATTTCTATAGATATCTTCCATGTTCTTCAATCCGTAACTGTAGATCCTTTGGGTCTCGAGTTGTTCATGTAGTTGCTTTTGGACCCTCATCTGCAATCGTGATGCCTCGGTAATTTTTTCATACAGAATAGACATCAATTCTGGTTTTTAGTTGCTGCTGTAAAATCATCACAGTCTGCGTCCATGGTATGTGGATCTAACTGCAGCCGAACTTCAATATTATCTCTGAAAACATGTTCATCTGTTTGGGATTCAACCAGAGATTCTGGGATCTTAAACTTCCTTCATCTGAAACAAATTCTAAACCACTGCAGATGCATTTAAATCTGGATAGAGTGATTAAAATTTAAAAACAAAGCCTGCAACTCTTCATTAGTGATCACAATCGTGAAATCCTGAGCAAAATCTGACTGTTGGTTTGTAAAAAGGCCTTCCTGCTGTGCTTGTGGACACCTCTGCCAAAGTGGGGATAACATTTGGCTCCAACTACGGGACGTGTGCTCGCCTCGGTGAGTGCATAAGAACACCAGCTTCTCGGTTATTGTAGACCAATTCAAAACAAAATTGCAGAGTGTGGGGATGGCTCAATTCACATCCCAAATCCACATATTTATTTAGAAAACAAACTGAATACTGAAAACATCAAACGCTTATGAAAGAGCTTTATTTTTCTACCTATCCTAACCTAGCATGGGGCAACAATATGCTATGTATATTCATACAACCAGTGTAACCAATCTAGCACCTTATCCCTGCAACATTGCTTTTTTCTGTGCTTATTTAGAGACAAAGATAGGGATATATAACAGGGATGCCCTAAAATCTGCTCACAAATAAAGCTGAATTGCAACATCAATTTGTTAGGACATAAGAAATCATCACAGTTCTGGTAAAAAAATTTGGAATGTGCACAAGAATCCTCTACCCACTGACTGACTGGGCTCAAATACAAACCTCCACCATAAAGCTGCTCAAGATGATCTGCAGAAGAGGTGTTGTTATCTTCAACAATGAAATGAACTTGAGGCAGATCAGAACCTTCATCATAAAACTGTTTATGAACATTTTCGGTGACATAGAACTGAGGAAGCTCTAACTTTTCATCATGAAGCTGTTCAGAAATATGGGGCAGCTTCACACTGTTTCCTGTTATAACAATATTAAGAGGCTCTTCAATAACATCTTCACACAAAGAACCTTTTGATGCTTCTTCATGGATCTGCTCTTTAAACTCATGATGGACCCTAGGGATGAGGGCATCATACTCTCTAGCAAGTTTTTCAATCTCGTCCACAGTTCCATCATGCCAGCAGAGGAGAAATCTCTCAAAAAACTTTGCCAATGAATCTATGGATTCATCCAAAAGACCAAAGAACCAATTTTCTGCATTTCCTTTTAAAGTTAAAGTAAAGATGATCATAAGGTCATCCTCACAATAAACATTGAAATCGACCATCAATTTGCAGTAAGAAGCAATGTGATAGATGGCTGAAACATCATTATTTCCATGAAATTCTGGAAAAATGTAATGCACTTTTTCATAGTCATAGCACTCATTAGGAAATCCATGGATTTTTGAGAAATCCAATGGGGCGTAAGCTTCGTGCAAAAGAGCAAGATGTTCTTTTTTATCGTCCATAAGTAAAATTTTGAGATACTAGATCTGAAACATGCATGTAATCATACCTCATACCAAACTGTAGAGTCGCCAAGGTGAGCTTGAAAGCCTTCCAATGGGTGTGCTCACCTCTACACCCAATAGGATCTTCAAATCTGCAAAAGGACAAGGGCTCTATCCCTTCGTGGAGTCGCCATGTGAAAAGAAGGATCCCACAAATGTCGTTTTAATGAAGCATAGTCTTCAAATTTCGGGAATTGGACTTTGTCCTCGTCAACGACGCCAAAAATGTTGTCCTCTGAAATGGCATGCGTGTCGTTTGAAAGCCCAAAATGCAACACACTAGCTAGAATGACAACTCTCTCAGGAGAGAGGCCAATGTCACCACACTCCTCTCCTCTTCGCTTCAATTTGGCTCTTCTCCAACACTAGGGGGGTATCCCCAAAATAGGATCGCTAAGGCAGGTACAGTAACAGGCAAGGTGAATGGAAGAGGCTTCCTTAGAGAAACGGAAGTAACAAAAGATAGTTTTAGATGGGTGATGGAAAAGAAAGGAAGATCAATCCTCAGGGAAAGACCAGTGCCAGTATCAGAGAGGGGCGAATGGAGTCAAAGGAGAACTCTAAAAGGGCCTTGTTGCCAGGTGAATGTAGTGACCAACTAAGAGCTCTTGCGCTCGAGGATACCTAAAAGCCAAAAAATCTTAAGAGAAAAGCATGGGTCAAATAAAGCTGTGCTAGATTGTTAGCCCTCCGTTTAAGTGATCCTAGCTTAAGAATCGAAAGTAAAGAGCTAAGAGAGGCATTGCCTCAGACAAAATGAAAGATGTCACACAAAGAAAAATGAAAGATGTCACACAAAGAAAAATGACATACAAAGGGAAAAAAGAGCTCTAAATTTATCCAGAGAATCCCGTCATGATATTTTTCATTTAGTTCTTGGGAAGAAAACTCCCAAAAAAAATTTCATGTGTACAATGAAAGAGGCTCTCCTCTTTATAGGCCAAAAATGCACTCTTAAAAGAGAATAAAATAATAATAAATGAAAAATGTGAAAAAGTGGGTGAAGAGCCACTTTTTTCTTCAACGAAAGGGTGACCAACTCCACTTTATTAAATGGAACTCAAGCCCTGGCTATCCCATGTAATCGAATCTTATTGCAACCGGTGGCTAGAAACGTGGAACCTTAGGTTTGTAATCGGCTCCAGGTGGCTGTCAAGCAGGAAAAAGGGCTTCGAATAATACTCCAAGCTTGATAAATCATCTGGCTAGTAGGTTTTGTCACATAAAAGATAAACATTTATGAATTGGCCGCCACTTCAAACACTAAGCCGAGACTGAGCTGCTATTTTTGGTGATAACTGAGTGATAGCTTTAATTGCCGGCCAAGTGAACTGTGAGTTCAACTCCATGTATCGGCTTCGACAGCAGCTCCCTAGGTCTCGACTTTGTGATAACCCACGACTTTCTCCCACAGGCTGCGCTTTGGCGGTGACAACAATTCAATCACAACTGTCAAAATTGATTTAATTCAGAGCCAATGTAGATGGCTGCTAATGAAAACGTGGGTCAAAGCTCCATGTTCCATGACGTGACTCGGCTAATAAGAAAGTGACCCCGAGCATCTGGCGTTCCGCATCAAAAATTCAGCTGTTAGCGTGACTGTGGCTTCAAACCCAAGAATCAACGGGGAACTCTGTTTTATTTGGCCGCCAAAGAAATTGCGGGTCCGATCTCCTTCGTGGAATTGTTCTATTTCACCTTATTGACATCAAACATCAACTCTAAAATCGTGGCTCTGGTGTTACTAAATTGTGAATCGACGCAATTGGCTGGGTTGATGAGATACTGCCAAAGCAGAACGTTGTCGAAATGTATGAATACGACCTTACGTTTAGCGGCGGACCGACTCTTATGGTTGCATCCTCAGCAAGCTCGTGATTCCGATATCTGCAATAACTCGAGCACACACCACATATTGATGGCGTAATTTATGTCTTAAACAGAGATCAAAATCAAGAAAATCTTTCACACGCTGTCAGCCACGGGATTGAAGGAATCTCCTTGTATCAAAAAGTGAAACCCGGGTGGCTACAACAGCGAACTCGCTGGAAGTGGGACTCATTCCATGACTCAGCTGTCGAAGGGCGTGACCTCCGATCTGTATGAACCTCTGCCGTGTGTTGATTTACTGCATCTCGAGTATGTAACTCTGCGTGTTTTAAACAATTTGTTGGTAATTGTAACCGGAGAACAGCAAATCGGCTGTCAGTAGATGCGTGGATGTACTCAGCTGCCAAACGCCAAGCTCTGAACTTGATGTACCAGTGTGGATGGGAGCCGCACTTGTAACTGCAATTTCAGATTGAGGAGGAACAGTTATAGGAGAGAGAGGACGGGAGACAAAAAGCAGTAGAACTTCCATTGTAGTCAAGAGCATTATATGATAAGGACCTATTTCTGATGCACTTAGTAATAGATCATGTAAGTTGCTTCAACTCTTTGGCTCGGGAGGACATTGTCATCAGATCCTGTTGTGGTAGCCAAAGTTCCCATATCTTCTAAAAATTTAAATGGTCCTTGATGTTCCTTATCAATAAACGTATATGCAGGATCATGATAAACAACAGAAAGACTATTGAACTCATCAAATATACGGTCCTTGACTTCACTGCTCTGAGTATCGACACAGCTTTATGCATTTATATTTTTCCATGCTGCAGTTGCACCATCTTGCAATAGGCTTGGAGTGTCTAAAAATCTTTTGAACAAGCTCCTCAAAGCAACTTCTGTAGATATCTTCCATGTTCTTCAATCTGTAATTGTAGATCCTTTGGGTCTCGAGTTGTTCATGTAGCTGCTTCTGGACCCTCATCTGCAATCGTGATGCCTCAGTAATTTTTTCATACAGAATAGACATCAATTCTGGTTTTTAGTTGCTACTGGAAAATCATCACAGTCTGCGTCCATGGTATGTGGATCTAACTGCAACCAAACCTCAATATTATCTCTGAAAACACGTTCATCTGTTTGGGATTCAACCAAAGATTCTGGGATCTGAAACTTCCTTCATCTGAAACAAATTCTAAACCACTGCAGATGCATTTAAATCTGGACAGAGTGATTAAAATTTAAAAACAAAGCCTGCAACTCTTCATTAGTGATCACAATCGTGAAATCCTGAGCAAAATCTGACTGTTGGTTTGTAAAAAAGCCTTCCTGCTATGCTTGTGGACCCCTCTGCCAAAGTGGGGATAACAAGGGTAAAGACAATATTGTGGCAGATGCTCTTTCTCACACATTTGATGCCCAAGGTTCTCTTTTAGCTACTTCTGTGCCTGTTCCAAATTGGTTGCAATCTGTTCAACAGGGTTATGTGAATGACTCTTCCTTATCTCAAATCATCCAACGCTTGACCAACAACCCTTCTGCTGTACCACATTACTCTTGGGATGGTGCTTCTCTGAGATACAAGGGTCGTCTGTTGCCTCCCCAGAGCACAGATCTTCAACAGGCTGTCTTCTATGAACTACATGCTTCTCCATCGGCAGGGCACTCTGGGTTCCTCAAAACATATGAACGAGCACGGCGTAACTTCTTTTGGCAGGGCATGAAAATGACAATTCAACAGATGGTGGCTGAATGTGATACCTGCCAGCGCAATAAGGGTGAAACGACACTCCTTCCAGGATTGCTCGAACCCTTGCCCATACCTACACGGATTTGGACAGATATTTCTATGGATTTCATTGAAGGGCTCCCTAAATCTGGTGGGAAGACAGTGATTCTCGTTGTGGTTGATCGCCTCTCCAAATATAGTCATTTTTGTGCTCTCAGCCATCCCTATACAGCCTCTTCAGTCGCTCAAATTTTCCTGGACCAGATCTTTCGTCTTCATGGCATCCCTTCTTCCATTGTCTCGGATCGTGATGCGACTTTCACCAGTCATTTTTGGACAAAACTATTTCGCTACACTGGCACCAAACAGAAAGATGAGTTCAGGGTATTACCCACAAACAGATGGTCAGACTAAAATTATCAATAAATGCTTCGAAACTTATCTTCGTTGCTTTACCTCTGAATAACAACATCAGTGGGCAAAGTGGCTCCCTCTCGCTGAATGGTGGTACAATACCTCTTACCACACTACCTCTAAAATGACCCCATATGAAGCAGTCTATGGTCAGGAACCTCCAGTTCTTCTTCCATACACCCCCAATAGTTCACCAGTTCAGGAAGTTGACACGGTCCTTCGAAACCGCGATCAGATTCTTCGCATTTTGCGGGACAATCTTCACATGGCAAGAAATTGCATGAAGCAACAAGCTGATCAACATCGTTCTGAGCGCACTTTTCAAGCAGGCGATATGGTTTTTCTTCGTCTCCAGCCGTACAAGCAATCCTCCCTGAAACTCAAAGGGCGTCATAAGCTCGCTCCAAAGTTTTATGCGCCATATCGGATTCTTCAGAAGATTGGGTCCGTTGCTTATAAATTGGAACTTCCTCCTTCTTCCCGCATTCATCCAGTATGTCATGTCTCTTGTCTGAAGAAAGTTCTTGGCACCAACGTCAGTGGATAAACTATTTTACCCGAATTGGATAATGAAGGATCCATCCTTTTGGAGCCGGAGGCCATCCTCAATCGGCGCACTCGTCAGCTTCGCTCTCGCTCTATCACAGAGGTCTTAATTCAGAGGCACGACATGCAACCAGAGGATGCTACATGGGAACCACTCCTTCAGATTCAACAACAATTTCCACATCTAAAGCTTTGAGGAGATAGCTTTTTTTAAGGGGGAGGGGATGTTAGGAACCCATGTCTTTACTTTGTTAGTATATTGTTGTTGGACACATATGCTTTGTAAGTCGTCTCGTAGTATTTGTTGATCAATAGTTTGTGTTATTGTTGTTGGCGCATATGCTTTGTAAGTCGCCCGTAGTATTGTTGATCCATAGTTTGTAGTGGCCCATGGTTTTGACCCATAATATTGGCGCCTAGACTTAGTATATAAGTGTGTGTTGAGGCCTATGAAGGCACCGTGAATTTATTTGTATTGAGCTTGCTCAAAGGAGGTTGCCCCCTTGAAGTCTCTGCAATCAATATAAAAGTGATTCTGAGTTCTGTCATTTCTGTTATTTCGCATATTCTTATTAATTAATTGTTGCAGGTGCTTCACAGTTGTATACACTTCTACCGTCCTGGATAGAATACATTTAGAGACAACTACAAATTGTGTGATAACAGGTTCCACACAAGTAAGGATGGCCCCGTCTAGATTTCTCCATCCAAGACCCTAAACCCATTCTTCATCTCTGGCAGATCCACGAAGCAATACATGGAAGCCTTTAATTTCAAGGCCCTCTTCTTGTGATCCGGCAGGTAACTAAGACATGAAAGATTCTGCAGATAGTATATGATATCTTTGTACCAGTCACACAGTGTTATCCCTTCCATCACTATTGAAACCATAGGAGGAGCTTCTTCCTTTAAGTCTAGAGATTCTTCATTGCCTTCTACCAATAGTTGAGCCATACCTCTGCCTTTGACTAACTTGGTATGTTGAATTTCCAAGTCATATTCGTGAATCTTCGTAATCCATTTGGCTCTGGCATCTAAACCATCATGTTGCTTCAATATTTCCTTCACTGCTGGATGCGGAACATAAGCAACAGTCTTTGAGCACCCCACGTATACCCTGAAGTATTTCAAGGACATCACCAAGCTATATGCTTTCTTTTCCATGCTGTGGTACTTCCTTTCTATACTGCTCAAAGAAGTTCTCATAAAGGAAATCAACTATTCTTCATTCTTGTCATTATTTTGAAGGAGGACTTTTGCAATGGTGTCAATAGACGCAAAAAAAAATATCAGCAAAGGTTTGGAATAGTTTGGACTTACCAATAACAGAGCTCGAGTAATGGCATCTTTGATATCTTCAAATGCTTTCTTCGACTCATTGGTCCACCTGAACTCTGCATCCTTTTTAAGCAACTTATTCAAAGGTTTAGTAAGCTCAGCAAAATTTGGTATAAACCTATGAATAAGATTAATTTTCCCCAAAAACGATCTCGAAGCTTTTATGTGTTTAGGCAATGGAATTTCTTTAATAGCTTGAACTCTCTTTGGATTTATTTTGACACCTTCTTAAGCAACAATATGACCAAGCAACTTACCTTCAGTAATCCCCAAAAGAGACTTTTTAGGGTTTAAAGAAATACCAACCTGCGGAACCATTCAAATACCTGTCGAAGATGCTTGATGTGGTTTGTTCTTCTCTTGGAGTAGACAGTAAGATCATCTTCATATATCTCCAAGATTTTCTGCATGATATACTTGAAGGCATAATTCATGGCTCTCTGAAAAGTGTCCCCGACGTTCATCAGACCAAAGGGCATACGCAAGTACTGATAAGTGCCCCAAGTAGTGGTGAAAGTTGTCTTTGCTTGATCTTCTTTCTTTACTACCACTTGATTGAAGCTTGATAAGCCATCTAGGAAGGACATCATCTGTGAACCTGTAATCCTCTGTAGCAAGAGCTCCATATTCGAGAGCGGGTAATTGCCTTTCTTGGAAACTGCATTCAGATTTATGAAGTCCACGCATACTCTGACATCCCCTGTCTTCTTTTTGGTTGGAGCTGGGTTTGAAATCCATTGTGAATACCTTATTGGAGCCATTATATTTTCCTCAATCATTTTCTGCAGTTCCTTCTTCACTAGTGGAGCTAGCTTCAGATTGATCTTTCGTAACTTTTTTTCATGAGGCTTCGCATTTTATTCTAATGGTATAGCATGTTGAATGATATTCTCGTCGTACGTCTTGAGTTCATCATATGACCAAGCAAACATATCTCTGAATTCCCGAACCAAGTCTATCAATTCTTTTATTTCCTGAGAATCCATTGATTTACCAACTTTAATCGGACGAGGATCTTCTTGGGAACCGATATTCACTTCTTCCTCTTTGGGATCCTGAGGTGCTTCCGCTTTTTGTTTGCATCGATCATTTCTGTCAAAGATCTTTTCCAAGGAGACCGTTTCCATCGGGATTGGATTGTATTCAGGCTCTTCTGTGGACCCTTCTTCTATCCATTCAATTTGATTTTCTGAATACTCTTCCACATTTTCCATGAATCTTCAAATCTGTTTATCGTCATCGAATACTTCCCAATCATCAGAGTTGTCAGGAACTGAAGGGTGGAACACTATCTGCAATTTCCCTATATCTTGGACTGCGTCAGCTGGATCGAACGTAGAAGCAAAGATTGCAAGTGCATCCGCTGTTTGATTTTGTTCTCTCGGAATTGTTTGTAAGGATAAAGCATGAAAATCTTCTGTGGCTAATCTGACCGCATCCCTGTACCTTTTCAATTGCGGCTTTTTACAAGAAAAAATTCCTTTGACTTGACATACAATGAGGTCAGAATTTCCAAAAACATGTAACAATTTTATACCATAATCCTTTGCTATATTGAAACCAAGCAGAAGAGCTTCATATTCAGCAGTATTGTTAGTACCATTAAATTCTTATCGAAATGAAAAACAATGCTCTTCATGCTTAGGGGAGATCAATACAATACCTGCACCCATACTTGCTTGGGACTTAGCCTCGTTGAAATGCATTGTTCAAAACTTGTCGGTGTCCATCTCGGGAGCAACCTTTGTAGCGAACACTGCGTAGGACCTGATGTCATTCTCGCAAACATACTCATTTTCTGGCTTTGCAGGATCTTCCACATAGTGCTTCCTCATCGTCTCTCTTTGTAAATTTATGTAATTGCCTTCATGTGTGGGGACTGTAGCATATGAAAAATCCATTTGCAAGGGTACACTACTAATTCTACCGAAACATCAACCACAACTCCACATACCTTTACTTCCCTGGAATCCATAGCACAAATATTCCTGTAAGATCTTGAAATCTTCAACCCTAACCTTTTCATCAGAGCTAGAGGCATAACATTAGTAGATGCACCAGAGTCGAACATACAATTATGTAAAACTAAATCACCAATGCATAAAGAAATAAAGAAAGGTTTGTGTCCAGGATTCTTATTCTCAGTTGGAAACATATTGGACAAGATGATTGGAGTATCCTCTTCTTCTTTAGTCTGGTTGACCACTGGTTGCTTGTCCTAGAGATTCTCTTGAAGGTGGAACTATTCAATGATTTACCCTCGTACTGCAGGATACTATGCTAACTCTGACAATGGGACGGGAACCTTCATAGAGCTAAGAGTACCTGTGATGTCAATATTCAAAGGCTCATTAGTAACCAAATCAATAGGAGTTTTACCTGCACTCACCAGTGACGGGAGAGGAGCATTTGGTCTTTCTGTACTTGCTAGAGGAAGCTTCCTTCGCCTCTAATAAGTATCACTTGAATTTATGTTTTAATACCACTTCTTGATTTGCTCTCGAGGAGAAATCTCCCCAAGAAGCTTGTTTACATTTTCCGCATCGATGGAGCCTTTCCTAACTTCTTGCATATGCTCGTTAGACAAACTAAATTGCTTTCTTTCAAATAGATTACGTACCTCGGAGTCATCTTCTTCTAAAGGGATGTTGTTTCTATTGTATTCCATGTAATAAGCCCAAGTTTGTTCGTCATGCAAGCTGCAGCATGCCTTGCAGTAGTATTGAAAATCACTTACCACATTGGTTGGTTCGAAGGATAATCGAGGTCTTTGTTGTTAAGGAGGACCCTTGTTGAAGTTCTTCGGAGGAAATCTAGGTTGGTTGGGTTGTTGATTTCTTTCCAGTTGCACAATCTGGTTCTGCATGGTGGTGTTTTGCTGGGACATATCAACTATTAATTGCTTCATCTATTCAATTAGTATATTCATCGGATCAGGCCCATCATTGGATGAAGAAGAAGCTTTGTTCTTTGGTTCCGGTTTAGCTCTAGAATGTCCTGATGTATCAAGTCTTCCAGCATCCTTCCAACTATCATCTAGAATTCTTACCTTCTTTTTCGCAGCTGCAAGGTCCTGAGGCCTATCCAAATTTAGGTGAAACATAAAGTCACCTGGGAATGCTTTCAAGTAATATGACAAGATCATCGGATCGAGAGGCTTGCAATCTACAGGAAACTCTTTAACAATTCTGTCAAACCTGCGATCAAACTTGTCAATTGTCTCATTCTCACTCATTTTTATAGTCATTAGAGCATTCTTCAACAACATAGGATCCTTCTTTTCTTTCCACCTATCGAAGAACTTCTTTTTCAAATCATCATAAGTAGATATACTTTGAGCAAGGAAAGACTTAAACCATTCATATGCATCACCCGTTAGACAAGAAGCAAAAGCTTTAAATTTTACATCAAGATGAGTAGTATCAGTAAGCATAAAACAAAGTTCCATCCCATCCCAATGTTGGGTAGCAGTAATAGCATCAATACCAGAAAAGACAAGAAACTCTATCATGTCTTTGAAATACAATATGGTATTAAGGTAACCAGCAATGGCAGAGAAATCAAAAGCGGGGAAAGACATGTTTACTTGAATATTAGGATCAACAAATAGCTTATTTATATCACGCAAAGTATTGAAGGTTTGTTGATCACTTACCAACTTCTCCTAAACACGATCTTTCCTTTTAAGCAATATATGACTAAGATCAGGGAGAAGTGTATCTTTGAAGTTAGTCCTTGTTGAGTACCACTTTGAATTATGTCGTGGTGGAGTCGCCAGGAGAGACCTGCAAAGTCAAACTAAACAAATCTTGCTAAGGTAAGGAATAAGGAGTGTACCTGGTTTAATGAAATATGTTATTGGTGGAGTCGCCAAATAAACCTGTCAAGTTAGTCCTTACAAAAATATAGATATATTGATAACGAGGATGTACCTTAAGATTCACCAAATTGTCGTTCTTGCACAGTTTAATCATCTCAATTGATCTTGAGGTCCCCGACAACGGCGCCAAAAATGTTATCGGATGAACTAGTAGGGTTAGTGTCCGATAGACAAATGTAGGGAAAATGTGACCACTGTCACCTCAGTCACACTTTCGACTTCTTAGAAGTGTCGTAACCTCCAATGGGAGAGCCTTCTAGATGCTCTGCAAGACACTTAAGCAAAAAAACTATGTCTTCTATACGATTATGTTAGTGACCTGTTGCCAACTAAGTTGTACTTGGTTGGATTATTAAGCGAGCGGGCAAAGTTGAACATGTCAATGTTCATTTTCGATGATTTAATGTCCAGCAGGCCTTTTAAAGCCCCCATTTTTTAATTTTTTTTCCACATGTCCATGGCCCCGCGGGGTTTGTAATAAAATGTACTAGCATGGTGTTTTGTAAAGGACTTGGTTCCCTAGGACTTTTTGGCTAAGTCAGGTATTCCAAGGAGTTTTTTCACCTATTAATTATGTTTTGCATTAGTGCATAACATAATTTTTGGGTTTTTCTCCTACTCCTGCAAAGCTGGAATGCCTAGGGAAGTGAACGGGCCTTAGTGGATTGTTAGACTCTATGGATCAATGTATATGAACATGCTAGACATTTTTTTTGAGTCATATCAACATGTGCTAAGTCCCCCTAGGTAGTTTTTTAATTTTTGGCGAAAAGTATTTTTTCCCTAAATGAGCCATTTTTTTTAATGGTTTCATTAAAAAATATTGTAAATGGCATAAAAATTTCATCTAGGGGTCTTTTTTGCCTTAGGGGTGCTCGTTTTCTAACTCAAAGCACCCCCTTAATCCCTAAACCCACTTTTTTAATGTTTGCGTGTTTAATTTTTCACTTATGCTTAAAAAAAAACCAAAAAAGTCATTACAAAATTAAAAAAAAGTGAAAAATGACTTAAAAAATATTTCCAATTTTGGAGTTAGAGGTCTAAAATATTTCAGCTATGTTTTAGGAGTTGTAAGAGTTGATTTTGGAAAGATTTCGAGCAGCTATATTAGTGGGATTACTTCCCCATTTAAGGGGGGCATATTTCCCAAAATTGGGCACCTTCAATCATGGAATTTGCGGCTATGTTTATGGGCTGTCACATGGCTGATTTTTAGCTGATTTGGGGCTGATTTTGGCAGCCCATTACATGGGAGTGGGCAACCCCATTTGCTCCACGAGTTATGCCACTCACTCCACCCATTCCTCCTTAACTTGGGCACCCCCTCTCCTTGAGTTTTTCTATATAAGCAAGTTCACTCTCATTGTTTTCTCATGAGAAGGTGGAACCTCTGCTCTTATCATTGTAATATCTTTGCATTTGTTTATGAATAAAAGGCTTTGGAGGCAATTCTATGTGTGGATTCTCAAGGTGTGGATGATCATGTTCTATTTTTACATATGAGGTAATCTGTGTCTTTACATGTTTATTCGTGCTTGTTTATTGATCAATCACTAGCTTTTGAAGAAGATGTTGAGCTCAGTAAGGTAAAGATAGTGTAATCTATTTCATTATTTTTACTGTTGGTTATCATAGAGTGCTCAGAGTTCAATGTCATTTTTGTTTAAATGTTTGAATCTAGTTCTCTATTTTAGTCTACACTAATGCATTTGATCTGGCTTGTGTGAGTTGTCTTTTGTGTCTACAGGTTGTTGATCCGAAGAGTTGGTGGAGCTTGCTTGCATCCATTGGTCTTCAAGATTGATTTAAAGATAACTAGTCCCATTGATCCCCACGGTGGAGGACTCCATAGCCCAAATTCGAGATATTCCTTCTTCTTCTCATCAACACAAAAATCTTCAAAAACTCTCTTGGTTACTTTGGTTTGCATTTCTCAGATCTCGTTTCTCTTTAAATACCTTAAGTAGATCTGATTTGTATTGTTGGATCTAGTGTATTCTCAAAGTCATATCTAAATCTAGATCTAACGGTAGCTTACTACTTCTAAAAGTTAGAATTTTCATGCGTATTTTAAATAGCTTGAACAAGTAGTGCCTTCTGGTTATAAATGGTTTATCTAGCTGTTTGCAAAGCATATAATTTGCAGCCATCAAAAGCTTGCAAAGATCCCAAGTAACAAGGCCCCAATGCTTGTTTTACTTGGTCAAATTCCATCTTTTTTAACTTAAGTTTTTTCTGGGTTTTTAGCAGGTGTCCCAAATACAGTCTTAAAGTGTTTTTGGGCATCTTTTACTGATGTTTGCTTGCTGGTTTGCAGCATTTGACGAACAGGTAAAGAGAAATGCTGACCAAATTTCGAGGATCCAGGCCATCCGGAGCACCTAGATTTTGAATTTTATGAACCGGTTACTTTTCTCTCCTATTTTGTAAGCCACTAAGTCAATTTAAGACTGGGGCATTTCTTTCGCATTGTAACTAAAGTATCAAACGAGAGCAAGTGGGCTAATCAAGCGCCCACACCCCATCCTCCCAGGGGGGGAAAACTGTGTCGACTCAATTTTAGTGGTGTGCAATTTTTTTAGTTTAGATTTCATTTTTGCACTTAATAAAATCAAACTAGGATTAAAATTAACCTTGTTGGTCCGTTCCACTGGCGGGCCACAAGTTCACTCAAAACATAGTTTTATCATTTTTTTTTTTTTTTTACAAACTCAATCGCCCCCCTTGCTTTCCCAAAGTAGGGTTTCTGTACAAGGGCTTGCCCGAGTATGTGCCTGAAAAGAGACTCTTGGGGTTTAAAAAGATAAAATTTTGGTTCATAAAATTCTCTAAAAATACCAAGGTCTTCTCCCGTATGCTCTGTGGCCAACTTGCATCTCAGTCTGATCCAGTTGGTACGCATCAGAAAGGGGGAGATGGCTAGTAATAGGATCTAACACCGCCCCGAATAAAAAAACCTTTATGTGAAAATCCGGCACATCGCGAGCATTTTGTTGTCGTGGGGAAATTTCTCAGAAGGCTTAGGACAAAACTGAGTAGTGACCTCTTGGAAACCGTTAGGTTTGCCCTCGTTGGCACAACATTTGAACACCTCCTTGAGACTCTAATTCAGCCCAAGTCTGAGAGGGAAGCCACACATCAAAATTCTGGACATGTTCCCCGTACCTTTGCGTATATTGGGCACCCACCAGCCATAATAAAAATATCACTTTTACATTAATTCTAAAATAAACCAAGAACACTTGCACAACATTTACTTTTATGCTCATGCATCTTTTTCGACTCCATTATAAGGCACTGGTCTATATTGATATTATTTCATGTTATTGACAAATGTTGCAAATGAATGATGATAATAGTGAATGGGAGCAAATGATGTATTGATGAATGATTGTTTTGCTTTATATAAGTATATGCTGCATTGTCTTGGTTTAGCAAAAAACAATCTAACTCTTAGATTAGATTTTTTTTTTTTTATAGATTAGACACCATAGTTTGTTTTCATTTTTAGGGTCCACTCCCCTTGGCTTCGCTAGGAAATCCTATACGGAGGAGTCGAGTCTCAGGTGACAGCACTTGACTCTGACCTGCCCCCAAGGCCACACCAACAACTTGAAGACTTCTGCTGCGTTTTCCCCAGGTGTGGAACCAGGCGGCAACATGACCAGTGCCTTTTAATCAATCAACCTTAATGAATGAAGAAGACATACTAGATAGAGAAAGTGCTTGTAGATGTTAATGAAAATGTGTCAAATCAAAGTATTAAGAACATTTATCCAAGTATTTAATTCAATATTAGTGCTACCAATAGCAAAGGCATCCAATCGTAGAATTAGGACAGCAATATATATTCAACAACCATGATCATTCACCATCCAATGAAAAATAAAAGGGTCAATATAGTAGTAATAGCTCCTTTATGACAGTATTATAGCAACAGTGCACAGCATGGAAGTCCTATTTAGAGCAGTTAGAGCAGCACTTATGAAACCAAGGAAGATGTGTATGAGATAGGTTTTATGTAATTAAAGTATACCACACCACTTCCACCTTTTTATCAAAACCGTTAACAAGTCAAAATTTATGCAATAAGTATATGTTTCAGATTGTATGTAAGCAAATAAAAGGTATTTTCATACCTCATCTATCTCTCTTAAACAATAGCACAATGCAAGTAATGACTGACTTTTATTATGGTTTTTGGTGTAGATGTTGCAGCAAGATGGAAAGACTGTCAAATGTGACAGCCTGCAACTTTTGTAGACTTGTGATAGCAGAGGTGAAGAGGGTTGTCTAGGGCTATTGCACCTAGGGAAGACCCTAAAACAAGGGACCGAGCCCTCAAGTGACAAGGTCGATCCCTAGAGAGGGTCTTGAGGTAGAATGCCAGGGTTTTGTGGGAGAGATCGAGGTTGTTTGGAGCAGGTCGATAGGTCAAGGAAGAAGGATGAAGGGAGAAGGGGAGAAGGAAGGAGGAGAAGAAGAAAAAGGGAGGAAGAAGGTAGAAGATGGGACAGGAAAGGGAAGAAGAGAGGAGCACAAGGTGGAGAAAAAGGAAAGCGAGGGTAGTAGGAAGGTGAAGGAGGGGAGGCCGAGAGGGTAGAAGAGGAGAGCGAAGGGTTAGGGAGGAGGAAAAGGAGGCCGTTAGGACAAATTTGAGTCTGATTTTCTTAGGGTTAGGGTTTAGTTTAGGGTTTTTCTATATACACAGAAATAAAAATAAAACTAATTACAAGAAATAAATAAGTTACATGTCGAAACTTAACATACAAAGTGATATTTACACATGTACAAACTAGGGTTTTTAGGCAAAAGAGTGATAGGAGGCCGCTAGGACAAATTTGAGTCTGATTTTTTTAGGGTTAGGGTTTAGTTTAAGGTTTTTCTATATACATAGAAAGAAAAATAAAACTAATTACAACAAATAAATAAGTTACAAGTCTAAACTTAACATACAAAGTGATATTTACATATGTACAAACTAAGGTTTTTAGGCAAAATAGTGACAACTTAGGGTTTTCATGGATATTACCCTTATACCCTAGCCTTAGAGGAAGGTGACCAGCCTTCCTTTTGGAGTTCTTTCTCCTTGTCTACTAAATTAGGGCTTCTTGTAACAAGCTCTAGGGTTCGTACAAAAGCCTAATTTAGGGAAAAGTTGGAGATCCAAGGCTAAATTTCGTAAAAACCTCCTCTATGGAGCATTTTCACTATGTAAAGAAGATAGAAGGTAGATAAAAGTCTCTATTTAGAAAAAATGCAGCTCTAGGGCCACCATTCAAATCATTGAAGAAGCAAAAATTCAACTACCATTCACCAAGCAAGGCTAAAATGGACTAGGTTTACTTGAGCATGTGTTCTTTCAACAATTCTAGCATCCACCAAGTATTAACAAAGCAAGAGAAATTCCAACTTTCATCCTATTATCACCTATTTTGTACAATAGCTGAATTTCTTGTGAGCCGCCATTTTATTGAACATGATCCATGTTCATCATCAGTGTTCAGAAGTTCATAGGTCATTTTCAGGGCAATTTTGCCCCATTTGTAATAACTACATGTTCATACCCCCATGGGGAATTTGTAAAAAGTTGGTCTAAACGGGGTCCTTTTATAAAAGACTCGGCTATCCTTAGGTTTAGCCATTTGGGGGATACTCTAGAGTGTTTTTTCCTTAGGATTTATGCACTACTTATCAGTGGCGTATAATCCCTGAGTTTTTCACTCAAACCTCCAAAACTGGAGTATTTCCCATGGTGGTCAAAACCTAAGGTGGTTATTAGAGTCTTGTGTCTAAGATTTTTTACGTGTTAGCCATATCGATTGATTCGCATGAACATGCACTAGTTCCCCTAGGAGTTTCGTTTGATTCCAAGAAAAATAATTTTTTTCATAAATTAGACCATTTTTTAATGGTTTAATTAAAAAATTTCAAAGTGTGATAAAAACCTCAACCGGAGGCGGAATTTGTCGTGGGGAGGCTCATTTTGACGCTCAGAGCATCCTCTTTACCCAAGCACCCTCATTCTTCAGCTTTCGGGCGATCATGTCACCTCTAGAGGAATTTTGGCTAAAAATACATCATTTTGGCATTTAATTGCCAGAAAATGACAAAATGCACTACAATCCAAAAAATCAAATAAGTCAAAAATAATCTTTTTAAAGTTTGGAAAAGGTTGAAGTGATTTAAATGGGATGTACGACTACATTGGAAGAATAATGCACATGTTAATTTGAAGTATGGATATACTAATTGATTAAAGAAGGATGACGTGAGGTTCCTTTCACTTGAGGATCACGAGGTGATTTGGAAAGTGGTGAGTGGGTTGTTGGTTCAGCTTTTAATGAGTGGTAGGCACCTACCTCAAATTGAGACCACCAAACCAACATAACTCCAACAATTTCGAGTTCTACATTAATACAACTCAAGCTTGGTCTCCTTCTAAAGCTCACGCATTTCCTCAACACCTCACGTCAATCCAAGGTGGAAGCATGCGATTAGCTTGGTGATATTTCCAATGGAGGAGTGGGGGTGCCTTTCCAAGGTGGAGACCACCACCCAACTCATATTTACTTCAAATCATTGTTATCTATTTGATCTCACTCCAAGCCTCGGAGTTGATGGGGAATTCGACTTTTGATTGATTGGAGTTTTGGCTCTCTTAAGCAAATTCGAATTAGGGTATTAGTCTTTTGTTTTGTTATTTAAGGAGGGCATTGCCTCCTCTTTAGAGATGGAGATTTTGGGCAAGAACACTTTGCCAAAATCATATTGTAATACTTGTTTTATGTTATTGGAATAACAATCGATTTTGGAGGTCTATGCATGAGTTTTCAGACTTGGTTCACATTGTCTTGGTGATATCTCTCTCACCTCATCTTTTATTTCAAGCATTTCATTATTCAATTTATGTTCTAACATGTTAGAAGTATCTTGTTTGGTTTTGCTTGCTTGATTGTGAGGGTTTTGCAGAGATCATTCAAGGTGGAGAGTGGCTTGGAAATCAAGCTTTTCTTTGCTCACACAATGGCTTTTCCTCTCTAACTTTTTCTCTTACAGGTTCTCCAAGTCCTTCTCTTCTCAACGGAAAGAAACACAAGAAGGGATCTAGCCTTTCCTCCATCAACAACAAAGTCACTTAAACATTGGTCACTACACTTTTATCTTCTTTCTGCATTCTACTTCCAAGTCTTGACTTGAGATAGCAACCTTGGGATTTCATCCCAAGGGACACATTGTTTTGTGGTAGCTCCTCTATCCCCATTAGCATCCTTGCGGACATCCAGCTAGCTGGAAGGTTTTCGGGACTAGTGGTTCTAGTGATCACCTTGTTCGGAGGTTGATCCCACCTTGTGTTTGCTTGTTTTTCTTGCTTTGCTTTGACCTTTCTTCTCCTCTTGACTTTTCGTTTTTTGCCTTAGTTTGAGCCTTTCTACTCTTCGTTTTCATCTTCAAAGCCTTCTACCCTTTCTATCTTATATATCCACTTAGCCTAGCTTCATTTTCTTCTTTGCTATCTCTCTCCCCTTTCATTTTGATTCCTTCTTTAGCTCTCGTCTCCTTCCCTTTCCTTCCCCTTTCCTTCCCCTTAGCTCTTGTTTTCCTCCTCTTTTTTGAGCCTCTCACCTTCCTTCCGTTTTTGCCTTTGGGTTTGTCTTTTTCCTCCTCCTTTTGACCTTCTATACCTTCTCCTATCCTCCTTTCGTCCATCCTAGTTAGGGCCCTCTTCTCCTCGTTTTTGTGTCTTCATCCTTGCTCCTTCTCTCCCCTTCTTGTCCATCTTGGAAGAGCCCTAAACACTACACACAAAACACAAAAAATTGTTAAAAGTTAGTTTGTAAAAGGAGTTAGTAATTCGATCTCACCTTTTTGCATTTCATTAATAGTTTCATGCTTTGAAAAAGTTAATACTTAGGCATTTTTTAGATCTCACATATTGCATAGGATCTAGTCTTTTTTGTATCTAGTTTATTGCTTAGCCATATTTTTATCTTAGATCTCATTCTTAGGATTAGACTTGCATTTGCTTTTCTTGTCATTTTCTTAGTTGCACTTAGTTTAAACTTTGCTCTATTTTGCTAATACTAAAGGGTGCCTTGAGTTATTTCATTGTGTAGGTGTTTTTCGAAGAAAAAAAGAACTTGAAAATTTTGAAGTGAAGAGATCCAAGCAAAGACAAACTTGAAGAAACCATAAGGATGATCCAAAACAAAACACCATTTATGATCCTTTGTGAAAGCTCTTAAGAGATTACTTCAATTTGTTTTCCAAGTTTTGTTATTCTTTCAAAAGTCCTTACGAGGGTTAAATTTCGAAGGCATTTGTACTCTCATTAATAAAATAAGGCAAAAGTGGGATAAGGGCTCCCACACTTTGATTTTTCTTCTCTATTTGGGGAAGAGTGTTCTTGTTTCTTATCTTAGATTTATTTCAAGCACTTAGAGTAGTTTCAATTTTGCAAGAAGATTTTAATTGTTAGATCAATCATCTCATTGTTTCATTTTTATCTTTTGAGCTATCATATGTGTTCTTCGCATTGGTTGCTTCTATTTTAACAAAGAACCTAAGTCTCTTGAGCTTGCAATAACACAAGTCAAGAGCACTCTCTATCGGAGAGCATTCCCACTACATTTCCCTGCATCAAGCATATAGTTTAGTTAAAATCTCTTCAACTTCTGTCATAAGACGAAGTCAAGAGTGCTCTCCATCGGAGAGTTGAACTGTGTGCTCTAATAATTTAAAAAACTTTCCAACTCACACCCCCTTTAATAATTTATCTTCGTTGCTATCCATCATTCCGTATGCTCTGCCAACTCCAAAAGGTTGGGCTAGTACTCAGAAAGGTGTTGGATTTGTTAACTTTTGATAACATAATAAAATTTTCACCCCACAACCAACCAATCCGGAGTTGATCGATAAGATAAGTTTGGTGGGTAATCTCCTAGTTGGGGGCGTCGGGGTTTCATGTCCAGCCTCTAGTTTGCTGATTAGCATTGCGCGACCTGGCTAGAGCACTGGGTGGCCCGACATGTCCTTGAACGGAGGCACTTGATACTATTTTTTCCAAACAGACTTCCAGTACCTTGCGTATCAGTTGGAAGTATCCTTAGCCTTAATAATCAAAGATCACTAAAACTTTCAATCAACCAAGATAATTTGCATAACGATCTCACGAACAATTTCTTTGAGACTTACACTTTCAGCATCACAAGTATTTATTTGACTACATTTTGGCACTGGTCTGTAAGGCACTTTTTTCATATTGCAAAGCTGGACCATATGTCCTTATCATTTTCTTGAAGTTTATCTTGTGGATGCTTACTTAAAGTTCCAAGTCATCGTATTGTTCATCTTGCAAATCTTATTTTGTAAATCGCAACGTGGATTGCTTTATCTTGTGTTGATTTCATTTCTATAAAAAGTGTGATCTCTTCATAAAAAAAAAATTCTTAAACAACACTCATCCTCATCACCATACACCAAAAAACACTTAAAGTATAAGAGCCATAGTAAACTCTTTGTAGGGACTACCCCCTTTGGCTTCGTTAGGAGTTAGCCTAAACGGAGGAGTTAGGATTCAGGTGACAGTACCTGGTTCATTGCTTGCCCCCAAAACCACACCCCTCCCCACTTCCAGTGAGGGAGACAACTTTCGAAATATTTCTACTGCCGGTGTGCATCTCGGCGGACAACATATCCAAAAGAGCAAGAAGACATCCCTTCAAGAGGTGCACATCACTTCACTAAGGCTATCTTGGGTAAAAAAGTAACATAATAGAATTTTATCCCATGAGTTATGATTTGAAAATGAAGTGAGGATACCTATTTATATGTTTATCAACTCACTTTTACAAAAATAACCAGGCCGACAGGCCAACTAAATGTCAATGTAAAAATATAACATAAAATAATCTAAAGATGGCTTATAGTAGGCTTACAGTAGGCTACATGGTGTATTTTCCCCCTAGATGCATAAAAACTGTTAAAAATGACTAAAACTGATCCGAAAGCTTCATTATGAAAGGTGGAATGAGCAGGGGGATCGTCATACCCCATCTAACCCCAACAATGTTGAAAATCCCTCAATGTTCCCCCTTAAATAGTCTATAGGCCTAGTAATCAAAATGTGACGTCATCATGAAAAATGCCCAAGGAAGGAGAGCGCTCTGCTGAAAAGGGACCAGGAGGGGTGTGTCGAGTGATCGGATGTTAGATTTTCTACTTTTAATCAATATTTATCTAGGATCTTAACTGAAAGAATAACATGCACGGCATAACACAATAGACACCACGAATTTCCTCGGGGAAACCATAAAGGAGAAAACCCCGCAACTTCCTCAGAGATAGAATCGTCACCAATACAATATCACAAAAGTAAAACCCCAAAACAAAGATGGTCTTCTGCAGCTCCTCTTCTTTTCCTCCTATGCGAACTTGTCCTCTCTCTCACTAATGCGAACTTGTGAGTGAGTGTGATATCCAAATGAGAGAGCTCCACTCTCTATTTATACTTTATCTTTCACTTGACCTTTTCATTTACTAGGTCGGCCCCAGTTGTACCTAACTGGGCTGACTTCTCTAGGGGACTCAATAACCCTAATCTAACTGAATCTAGGGGGAACTATTACCCGACTTACAATGGAGTATTTTCCTCAATGACTTTACATGACCAAATGTAATAATGACATCCCCGCCCGGAGGAATAAAAATCTCTGTTGGAGGTACAAATAATAATACAATAATAATAACAATATAAAATACAAGTGAATATCTTCCGAAGTTACAATTACATTAACACCGGAGTAGAAAACAAGTAGGGGGTCATGTGACCCAGTGACACACCCCTAGGAGTCCCGGACACCAACCTCAGGGATACAATCCCTATAATGTGGCAGTTAGTAATGCCACTAAGTCATAGTACTCCTAAGGGAAGGACCAAAGAGTCTGGTCACAACCACCTTTCAAAAATGTTGGATAACACCCTCTATGGTCCTAAAGAAAAGAACGACCCCCTCTCCCTGGGCACATATTTGAAGGTGCGCTGGTACTGGTACCTGGTAACACCAAGCATTTTATAAAAAACCATCATGCTACGTCATTTTATTACAATCTCACATTGGGTATGAACATGCAAAAAAGAGAAAAGGGGGCCAAAAAAGACATGTTGGACCTCTGAACTCTAACAATGAACAAGTAGCTTGTTCAATCAATGGCGGCTAAACTGCAAGTCCATCTAAGTGAAACTTGTGGGTTAACACCTACTAAGGGTCCCAATATCGGGATCATGAAAGGCGATCATGGATTTTTCGTCCAAAATGTTGTTACCATCACAGGGATATGTTACTGTCAGAACATGAACATCGAACAAAATATACATTGAATTACTAAGAAACCTAACATCAATCAAATGTCCACGACAACAAAAGATAAAGGAAAATAGCAACTCACAGAAACCAAAAAAAGAGGAGGCATCGACACAAAAACAGGTACTCAATCAGCAATCACTATGTGGAGACCATTATTGGTATTAAAGAACACACAAGACCAACTCCACACCAGAAGTATAAAGGTTATAGGTGATTACTTTGAAGCAATGTACTATTCATACATAAGATTCTAGGGATTCTTTGAACACCTAACAACCCTTCCCAAATATGTGAAAACTAAGGTTTCACTAAGAGAACAATGTAGGAAGGTCTTGATAACGAACAAATACTTCGCGGGAAAACATAGTCATGCCATGGAAACCACCACAAATATGTGCCGAAGACAAATTTACCAGGAAGGATATCAAGAGATGGGTCGCAGAAGCATCACAACCCAAAACAAACCTTATACCGTAGTTAAAATTCTATTATTCCACGGGCATATTGAATAAAAAGTATAGGAACTGAATTTCAATTGGTAGAAGCAACAATACAAGGAAGAAGCACTAAGAAGAACATGAAGACCAACATGCCAAGGATTCACACAGAAAAGCCCAAACTTTCCCTAGAGTAGAATCGACATATTGGAGTCGGAAGGGATCCACAACTACATCGAGGAATTTTCTCTAGGACCCGACGGATCAAAGGAAGATGCAACTAGACCAAAAAGAAGAAAATCCATCAAGCGCCTGAGAGACTGAATGACTTAGAGCTGCCACCTGTTGCCACCTGGTTCCACACCTGGGTAAACGCAGCAGAAGTCTTCAAGCTGCTGGTGTGGCCTTGGGGGCAAGTTAGAGTCAAGTGCTGTCACCTGAGACTCGACTCCTCCGTCTAGGGTTTCCTAGCAAAGCCAAGGGGGGTGGACCCTAAAAATGAAAACAAGCTATGGTGGCTAATCTAGGAGTTAGAAATATTTTTTGAAAACCAAGCTAATGCAACATACATTTATACATATAAAGCAAAGCATCATTCATCAACATTTTATTTACAAATATTCAACATTATCATCATAAACAACATTCATCAATAACATGAAATATAGAAATATAAACCAGTGCCTGAATGGAGTTGAAAAAGATGCATGAACTGAAAAAGTAAATGTTGTGCAAGTGTTCTTGGTTTATTTTAAATTTAATGTGGTAGTGATCTTTTTATTAGGGTTGGTGGGTTCCCAATATACGCAAAGGTACGGGGAAACATGTCCGGAATTTTGATATGTGGCTTCTCATTCAGACTTGGGCTGGATCGGAGTCTCAAGGAGGTGTTCAGATGTTGTACCAACGAGGGAAAGCCTAACAGTTTCCAAGAGGTCACTACCCAGTTTTGTCCCAAGTCCTCTGAAAAATTTCCCCACGACAACAAAATACTCGCGTTGTGTCGGATTTTCACAAAAAAGTTTGTTTATTGGGGTGGTGTTAGATCCTATTACTAGTTATCTTCCCATTTCTGATGCGTACCAACATCATTAGACTGAGTTGCAAGTTGGCCACAGAGCATACGGGAGAAGACCTTGGAAATTAAAAAAAAAAATTATGAACCAAAATTTTATCTTTTAAAACCCCAAGAGTCCCTTTTCAGGCCAGTACTCGGGCAAGCCCTTGTTCTGAAACCCTACTTCGGGAAAGCAAGGGGGCGTTTGAGTTTGTAAAACAAATGATAAAAATCTATGTCCTGAGTGAACTTGTGGCCCGCCAGTGGAACAGACCAACAAGGTAAATTTTAAACCCAGTTAGTTTTATTAAATGCCGAAAATAAAAGAAGTAAACTACTCTAAAAATCACACCATGAAAAAAGACGACACAAGCCACCCCTAGGGGGATGGGGTGTGGGCGCTGGCTAGCCCACTTGCTCTCGTTTAATAATCTTTTACAATGATCAGAAAAGTCCCCCAATCTACTTAAAGTGACTTGGTGGCTTACAATTTTGCATGAAAAATTTAATCGGTTTAACAAAAATTCAATATTGGTCCTCTGCATTCCCTAGATCCTTGAAATTTTGGCAGCACCTCCTCCTACCTGTTCATCTTTTGCTACAAAC
The DNA here is from genome assembly GCA_027924585.1 of Larix kaempferi. Classification (NCBI taxonomy): domain Eukaryota; kingdom Viridiplantae; phylum Streptophyta; class Pinopsida; order Pinales; family Pinaceae; genus Larix; species Larix kaempferi. The sequence goes on from BSBM01000584.1 coordinate 5,027,080, forward strand.
CAGCAAGCAAACGTTAGTATAAGATGCGCAAAAACACTTTAAGAGTGGAACACCTCCTAAAAAACCCAGAAAAAACTAAGTGTTAAAACTAGTTAAAAATTATGAAATTTAACCAAGTAAAACAAGCAATGGGGCTTGTTTACTTGGGATCTTTGCAAGCTTTTAAGGGCTGCAAATTACCAGCGCTTTAAATCAGTCAAATAAACATGAAGTTCAGTAAAACAAACTACTTGTTTAAGCCCTTAAAATATTCGGAAAAACACACTCTAACAAGAAGCATGCATCAATTAGATCTAGATAAAGTTTTTACTTCAAGATGAACTTAAGATCTAATACAAAAATCAGACCTGCTTATGATATTTAAATAAGAATGAGGTCTGAAATATGCAAACCAAAGTAACCAAGAGAAATTTGAAGATTTTTATGTTGATGAGAAGAAGAAATGTCTTGAATTTGGGCTATGGAGTCCTCCACCGTGGGGATCAATGGGACTAGTTCTCCTTGAATCAATTTCGAAGACCAATGGATACAAGCAAGCTCCACCAACTCTTCGGATCAGCAACCCGTAGACACAAAAGACAACTCACACAAGCAAGATCAAATGCAACTAGTGTAGACTAAAATAGAGAATTAGATTCAAGCATTTAAACAAAAATGACATTGAACTCTAAGCACTCTATGATAACCAACAGTAAAAATAATGAAAATAGATTACACTATCTTTACTTTACTAAGATAAACATCTCCTTCAAAAGCTAGTGATTGATCAATAAACAAGCATGAATAAACATGTAAAGACACAGATTACCTCATATGTTAAAATAGAACATGATCATTCACACCATGAGAGTCCACACATAGATTTGCCTCCAAAGCCTTTTATTCATAAACAAATGCAGAAGTATTACAAAGATAGGAGCAGAGGTTCCACCTTCTCATGCTCAACAAAGAGGAAAGAACACTCTTAAATAGAAAACCCAAGGAGAGGGGGGCATGAATGCTTGAGGAGAGGAGTGGCCAATATGGTGGAGCAATGCGTGGAGTGATATGGGCTGCCCACTCCTTGTTTCCAGCTGCCAAAAACGCAGCTACACATGTGCTAACAGAACAGCACTTAATATGCTGCCCAATCCTTGATTCGTGGGCACCCCAACCTCACAAATGCGCCCAACCCTCACTAATGCGCCTAGCTAAATGTGGGCATGTTATTTCCCTCATTTGGGGCTGCCGAAAGTCTTACAAAACAACCCAATGCTCTCCCCAAATGGTGCTGGTCCAAATCAAACCATTAATCACTCCCATTTAAATAATTAGTCTTTTTAAGGCACTTTTCCAATTTTTTCGTTTTTTTCATGACTTTTTTGGGTTTTTTTTACCATAAGTGGAAAATTAAACACCCAAACATTAGAAAAAGTGGGTTTAGGGGTTAAGGGGGTGCTCTAAGTTGGAAAACGATCACTCGTAAGGTAAAAACGACTCCCATATGCTACTTCTAGGTCAATTACAATATTTTTAATTGAACCATTAAAAAAATGGCCCAATTTACGGAAAAAATAAACTTTGCCGAAAATTAAAAAACTACCTAGGGGGACTTAGCACATGTCCATATGACTCAAAAACAATGTCTAGCATGTTCATATACATTGACCCATGGACTTTAACAATCCCCTAAGGCCTGTTAACCTCCCAGGCATTCCAGTTTTGGAGGAGCAGGAGAAAAACCCAAGAATTATGTTATGCAATAACGCAAGACATAACTAATAGGTGAAAAAAACTCCTTGGAATACCTGACTTAGCCAAAAATTCCTAGGGAACCAAGTCCTTTACAAAACACCATGCTAGTACATTTTATTACAAACCCCACAGGGCCATGGACATGTGGAAAAAATTAAAAAAAAGGGGGCCTTTAAAAGGCCTGCTGGACATCAAATCATAAAAAATGAACATGTAACATGTTCAACTCTGCTGGCTCACTTGATAGTCCAACTAAGTACAACTTAGCTAGTAACACCACCAACAACAAAAAGATAGAAGTGGACAAAGTAGTTAGCCGTAAAGTATGTAAATGATTTTCTTCACAAAAACGTTGAAGCTATAAAACACAACACCTTCCAACAGTCACAACAAAGGGAACTCGAAAACAAAAGAAGCAAACATGATGAAAGAGGGAAGAAGCCATGGACACGACCAAGAAAGGAATGACAGGGATGAAGCCGATAAGATTGGAAACCAAAGGAGGACATCAACGCATAGGAGAAGCAAAGACCTTAGGGAAGCACGGGAAGTAGAGAACCCAAGAGGTTACCGCGAGACTATTGCAAGAGGATATGGATGAAGAGAACACAGAGGAAGGAAACAAAGACATGGAGCAAGCATGAAACTACCTTGACCACGAGTACACAACTTCAACAGAAACAACAAATAAGGAAGCAGAAAAAACATACCACGTAGGCACCAAAGGAAACGCAACTAAATAAGCAGACAAAAGCAACAAAAGACAATTGGCAAACCAGAGCACTAGGGCCTCCAAGGATGACAAAAAACTATAAGAACATATAGAAAGTGATTAAGATACAAAATCGTGAAAGAAAGGTTCTTCAAGATTGATTGGAAAGATTGGGACACGCATCCAAACACATGTTTCCCACACTAAAGGTTTCGATGAGGACATCTAGAGAAAAAGCAATTCGGCCAAGGCTCGAAGCAGCAACATACGTCATAAAAAATGCAACAACAAGAATACACCACAAATCATGGAAACAAGTCGAAGAACTACATACCATAGCGCAGGAACTCTAGAAACACATCAACAATTAACATAATACAATGGACAAATTAAGAAAGACGAGCATAACTCGAAGGACTCTACAAAATATCATAACTGCACAATAATCGGATCAGCTAGGAACCCGAAGCACATCAGGAGGAAAAGATCCTACCAGGGGAATCTCAGATTAAAACAAGACTCAACAAACTAACGGCTCTCCAACAACAATTACATCAGGTCGAAGGGCATAAAATTGAAGCATTTCAGGCGATAGCAGTAACCAAGAAACATCAATATCAAACTGTTTAGAAAAGGGAAAGGGTTGGACCAATTAGTGGATCGATGGGACCTGGAAAACGATTAGGCTTTGCAGAACATGTATTCGAGAAAGAGCTCCAATCCTATGACATCAATAGCATCGGTTGGGAAGAATACCTCTTCCAAGAGATGCTCGATAGGATTTTAGTAGTAAGAGAAGCCAAGCTACAAGTAAAATTAGTAGCACAAAAGCTCGAAGCAATTCAAGCTAGCTGCACAAGGACTATGGAACTTGAAACATCATTGTCAACCATCAAGAAGGAAACAAGGAGACGTGGCAAACAAGTTCAAACACACTGGAACAAGACACAGGGCACACCACAAGCAGAGAGCAGTACTACAACCAAAGACACAGAACTCGATGAAAGTGCACCAACGGAATCTGTTAACAGCCATAGCGGTAGCACCCGAAGAGCCCAAGAAGATGCAAAAACTAGCCAAAACAACAAAATCAACACCATCGCATCGAGCAAGCATAAAGGAGTATCTGGGAGGATACCAAATGTTACAGGTTCGGATAGTGATGAGGGTAGAAACCCCCAACCATGGTCAAAGTAACTCCATCGAGGGAGGAGCAAGCACAGAGGCAGGGCTTTGGGTTATCAGGATAACCCAACAAGTCCATACAATAACCCAACAAGTCCATACATTGTATATATAAGTAGAAGGGTTAGCGGATAGGAAGAGATAGAATATAATAGTATAGTATAGAACAATTTGCATTGTGATAAGTTAGCAGATAACAAGAGTTTTGAGGTGAAATAGGAGAAGATTTGTAAGCTTTGTTTGTATATTGGCTTTTAATTACTAAAGTTTAATATTATTTTGAAGGTGGGTTTTTTCCCTAGAGGGGGGTATTCCCACGGTAATTTGTGTTCTTTATTAGATGTGTTTCTATTATTTTGTTTATTATTTCATGGGATGGTATCTATGTGATGTTAATTTGATTAAAGTCCTGAACTAAGAATCAGCATGACTTTATGGTGAAATTGTGTATGATAAGTTGGGCTATGGTTGATTTCACCGTTGACTAAAAAGTAGGCAACAATTTTTAACCAAAAAAACTTGGATTTGCTTGATTTCAAGACATTTTTTCATTATCTAAATGTTTCAAAATATAACCATTTTGAACCAAACACTTAGATTGTTTGATTTCAAGACAATTTTAAATAGTTACTTTTGAAAAACAATGGTTGCAAACTTGATAGTGTGAGTGTGCTGAATTTGGGTATTTGCAAGCTGTTTATTGTTAAATTAGGGCTTGCTACAACCAAATATAGCAACTTAAGTGATCTTTACTCACATATACGTCATTCTCAAAAATTAAAATGGAAATGTTTAGTAGATTTTTTAATTTGCTTATATTGAACTTCTAAGAACAAAGTTTTAAAATGTATTTAAATTTAAAAAAATTAAACGTTTTCCTTTGCACCTTAAAGTATGTTCACATCTGTTACCGTTTTTTGTAAGTTGATGTAAGTTCTTGCCCTCTCATTATTGAATGATGATTATGATAGCCCTTTTCAACCATACTTTCACAATGTCTATTTTATCATTGTTGCTTTATACCACTTCTAATTGCACCTCAAATTGCAATACCCTGCAATAGCCCAAACATGTTATGATTTGAATCTTTTTCTGGTTACATTTTTCTGATCATTTTTGTTCAAAATCTAGTCAAAAATACAGAAGAGTCATGCTTTATACCACTTCTAATTGCACCTTAAATTGCAATACCCTGCAATAGCCCAAACATGTTATGATTTGAATATTTTTCTGGTCACATTTTTCCGATAATTTTTGTTCAAAATCTAGTCAAAAATACAGAAGAGTTTTTGGAGTTGTAGATATTAGCTATTCAGATTGCATATTCTGATGCAATAGAAAGGTATTTGATGGTGCATAATATATTTATGCATTCAGAAATACAATTTAAACAATGAAAAATTGTAACTTTACCAAAAATTGTATTACCGAATTCCACTAATGATAATCAAAAAAGATTGAAATTATATAACTTTTAGACTACTCCTACTACTCTCCTTTTATTTACACAATATATCATATAATTATGTTGATCACAAGGATTTTTGGTCAATGTATTTTTCTGATATCTATTTTTTGGTTTTGACAATGTTGTTTTACAATCCCTCATCTTAATCCAATATTCTTCATCCTGTATTCTACGTATTCTACTTTGAGTACAGTGTATCTGAGTTTTATCACTTTAATATTTGTGTACATAATTACTTTTCATTCCCATGTTTATGGATAGTTAACATCGTTAATTATAACATTTAATTTCACTAATTTTTATATTTTTGTTGAGAGTTTATTTACAATACCAAGCACCAGTTGGTGTGCGTCAAACATTATTCATGGAATCACTGTAGGTGTAGCCACAATTAGATACATATCTTATAGCAGTAACCCAAGAACAAGACCCAGTGGTCGCTAGCATAGATAATACCAATTGGTCTTGGCATGTGATAAATGAATGAATACCGCAAGAGACTCTGACTAATGCTGGCAAGAATGGAACTCGAGACTTTTGTCAAATGGTTCGTACACGATATCGAGGCCTAATTAGTACATTTGTTCTTAATGATTTTCCTTCCTAATTTTGATTCTTGGTACATTTATTCGTTAATTAATTTGATTCAGAAATTATTATGCAATGATTTTGATTTGCCTTTCTAATTTTAATTTTGATTCGAATCTTATTATGCAATGATTTTGATTTGCCTTTTAAAATCTCACATGTGGATTTTAATTTAGATTTTGACATAGACCTTTTTTGTTTAAAATCTCACATGTGGATAATCCTTTGTTTTTCATATTTATGTAACTTTCAAAGCTCATGCTTTATCTCCCTTTGGTTCTTGTCATATACTTCTAGCTAATGTATGGGCATTTCCTCTGCCATTTTATAGATTTTGCTGGTCACTCAGAAATTACAGGTTTTGTATATGTTTAATGGATTTCTTCACGATACATCGCAGAATGTTCCAAAAGCATTTGTTAAACGTTGGATCATTTCAAGTAACACTTTTGTTTGAGAAGAACCCCGAAAGTTGGAAGGTTAAGTATACAAATTATAGATCACATTCTGAACTTAGTTGTGCGTGGAAACATTGTGTTATTAACTTATTAGTAATGGGCTGCAAAAAGAAGACATATGTGTTTTCAAGTTGTTAGATAAGGTAGAGTACATTTTTTAGGTCCATGTCATTAAGCATGAATTCCATGACGACTGTCACACTCCAGTTCAGCTTACTTGTACTGAAGGACCTAAACAAAAGACCAAAATTGAAGTTATTGAATTAGATTAGTCAATTTGAAGAGATTGAAAATTTACATTATGTTTTGAAGTTTCAATGTTAAAGAATGCTGATAGATGAGAATGATACCGTATCACCAATTCAATTCTAGGTAGGTGTTTTCACATTTACTAAATGCTTCTAAACACTTTAATTTTATGCATGAAATACAATTATATTTTCCATAATGAAATCCCTAGTATATTTGTATGTTTATCAATTATATATCATGCATGTCACTTTTTTGGTGCTTATGGTAAGTCGAATCATTCTGGATTTCTGTCCCTAATGTATTTGAATATATTTATGCATTCTTTTATCAAACTCTCTTTAGCATGCGGTAATGATATTTATGTTGGAGTCTTACTGTTTTGTTTATCTTCATAAATGTTGTCATGATTTACAAACACTGGGTTTTGAGTCTTACGGTTTTATTTATGTTTGACAAACGTTTCATGATATATTTTTCAACTATTTATTAACAAACGTTTCATGATATGTTTTTCAACTATTTATTAAGAAGGTTATGTTACTTCATCATTGGCACAGTTCCCAAAAAAATTAGTTTTAAATTATAGTAGAGTACTTCATCATTGTCACAGCCTCTTTATAATGATGTCCGGGAAAAAATTAGTTTTATTAGTTTTAAATTTGTAGTAGAGTATTTCATTATTGGTATGCACAGCCTCCATTAGTTTTATTAGTTATTAGTTTTATTAGTAGAGTACTTTATTATCGACCGAGCCTTCATTAGTTTTAAATTTGTAGTGGAGTACTTCATTATTGGCATAGCCTCTATTAGTTTTAAATTTGTAATAGATTACTTTATTATTGGCATAGCCTCTATTGGTTTTAAATTTGTAATAGAGTACTTCATTATTGGCTAAAATATAACCTCTTCCATGGTATACCCTTGGTTTAAATTTATATTATATTATTAAAATCATATAACATTAACATTTTTTTTTAGATAGAATGTGTCGATATGATTAGCACATTTTTTTCTTGCGCCTCCGCTTTTGTGTTGGTGAATAATGTTGTGTCTCCCCGTATTCATCTCCACGCGCCAATCGGACAAGGATGCCCATTGACTCCTTATCTTTATGTGATAACGGCAGATGCTCTTCGATATATGTTGGAAGCCGCACGCTATCAGGGTCAACTCCAAGGCATTTCTCTTCCCAAGGGGAGGGAGATGGTTAATAATCACTTTACATATGACTCCCTTTTGTTGGTTTCTGCTAATCAAGACTAAGTTGCAACCACCGGGAATTGTCTATCGATGTTTTGTGAGGCTTCAGGGGCTATTGTTAGTGATAGTAAGACCGATTACTGGCTCATTGGTGTGGAGGAGGCACTTGAGTGGATTCCAACTTCTTGGAAGTTTGTTTTGTGAGGCTTTAGGGGCTATTGTGAGATATCTTGGTATTCCTTTTGCGGTGGACCTCTCATCGATTGCAATGTTGGATTGGTGTTTGGATAGTTTACAACGCAAACTAATTGTTTGGCAGTTCAAGGATTTGCTCTTTGTTGGCAAGCTAACTGTGGTGAGCAGGATTTTGCAATCCTCCCACATTTATTATGTGTCTTGTTAGGTCCCTAGCAAGACCCAGTTCGCTCTTACTTATGGGCAAAGTATGGTGGAGCTCGTGGTCTTCCCATGGTCCCTTGAGATGTTTGCATTATGCCCAAAGATGAGGGAGGCCTTGGGTTGACTGATGTAGCCGCTCAAGGTAGCATTTTGGATACTTAATGGGTGACCATATGTCTAAAGGGTTCTTCCCCATGGCAGGTTTCCATGTGGTACAGGTTGCTCTCAGCCACCCATGTTGGCAAGATCAGAGGGCAGTTTGGTCTTTGTGATATCATCTCTGCCCCTCATAATTTTCAAATTGCAGGGTCTTTCATCTTTTGGAGTATTTGGACTGCATGGAAGAAGGTGGCAAGTCTAGTTCATTGGAATATGTTTAGCAGTAGAGTAGGCTGGGATTTGTCCAGAAGGCCTATTTGGAGCTAGAACCAGGAAGGTACTTGTATCTCTGACTTGCCTCGTTTTCAGGCAAGAAGATTTAGTAGGAAACACATTTTCTTCTTGAGAGATCTTTGGGACTTTAGTGCTCGATCATGGAAAGATTGGTGAACAGTAGCTCGAGAATTTGCTTTGTCCTCTGCGGATCGTCCCTCCATTATGGAAATCATTGAGTTTATTCGTCACGATATGATTCTCATAAACTCTACTCCTTCTTGCATCAACGACATGAGCTTGATCCTATCCTTAATGCTTGATGGGTCTCTACGGATGCTGAGAGCTGGTGGATTCAAAGATTGCATAGTGTCTGGGCAATTAGAGCTTCTTATAATATCCAGGTCTTTTCTTGGTTGGTGATATATCAAGGTCTCCCTTCTAAGGCCTGGCTTGCCAAAAGTGGTATTTCAGATGGCCTTTGCTCTCATTGCATGAGGTATGAGATTGTGAAGCATATTTAATGGGAATGTTCTTTTGCTCGTTCTTGCTAGACTCAAGTTCAAGCCCAGCTGTCAGATATTCTACAGGGTTATCTTCATTGGCGTGTGATTCTACTAGGTGACTCCATATCCGTGATTCGGGATTTCCTACCCGGTATTTGGCATTGTTTTAGAGCTACGACTTTATACACTATTTGGAAGTTACAGTGCAAGCATGTCTTTGATAATGAGGTTATTTCATTGGATGTGTTTTCTCAATTATGGTGCGATGAGGTGCATATGCAACTCCTAGCCAAAGGAATTCTATTGATTAAGGATGCCAAATTGTTAGATATGAATTCATACTCTTATTTTATAGTTGTTTTAGTGTCTCTCGGGAAGAGGGTATGAGGCTTTGTTTATATTCCTTTTTCTTTTATTTAGCTCCAGATGTAAAATATTTTTTGTATATATAAGAAGTATCTTTTACAAAAAAAAACATTTTTTTTTGTTTTTTTGTTTTGTTTGTTGGATGGGTAGAGATTGTTAGATCTGAATTCCTACTCTGATTTTATAGTTGTTTTCGTGTCTCTCGGGAAGAGGGTATGAGGCTTTGTGTATATTCCTTTTTCTTTTATTTAGCTCCTGATGTAAAATATATTTTTTTATATATAAGAGGTATCTTCTACAAAAAAAAAGAACCATTTATTTTTTAATTTTGTTTCTTGGACAGGAAGGGATTGTATATGAAAATGATTGTTTATTTTGTTTATTGAAGGGTATGGATTGTGCACGAAAATGTGGTTAGTCGTAAAGTATAGATAGAGTATTTATATCATAGATTTATTTATTTTTTCATACAAAAGGAAAGATGAAAGGTCAAACAACAAACATACTCACACAACCAGTTGATCATTAACCATTATTTTAGTAGGAGTTTTTTTTTTTTGTAAAGCTGCAGTATTATTTTAGAACTAAGGAACATAAGTTACATCAAAAAATACATGTCTTTCAGCCTGTTGGGGTGGTCTAAGGTGTTGAAACCACCATACCAGGTGCTCAAATATGCTGAAAAAACTATAATCATGACAAAAAAAACCTCTATGGAGAGGTACTGCATCACTGTAGTTATGGGTCGGATTCAGGTCATACATAACATTCTTAATTACATGACTAAAAAACGAACAGAAAAGTAAATTGAAACAGATAAGCTGAGTGTCACATAGATAAACCGGAGCCACTGCAATACTTCTAGGAGCTTGCTTCTTCATAAGGAAAGTTAGGTGTTTCCTCCATAAAAAGGCAGCCACCATAGAAGTCGTCGTCCAAGTTCTAAGAGGGGAGGTTTGGAGACTGAGGCAGAGCATTGCGGCTTGGGGAAGTGTGGCCTTCCATATGCTTCTTGGTTTTACTCTGCTGCACAAGGCCCATGGTGGATAGTATCAAGGGGGGGGGAGGCTGTGGGGAAGCCCCGGTCCTAGGGAGGCCACCAGCGGGAGCATCAATACCCGAGGAACCTCCAGCGTGCCTGGTGTTGCTGCTTGTGTTAGCTTCTTGTTGCAGACCTTCAAATTCGTTGCTGCGACCCAAGGAGTAGTTCTCCCTAAAGGTTGGAGGAAGAAATAAGCACAAAGATTATGCAGAATGAGCTACGGCTCTTCAATCTTTATTGATAAATGGAAGCTCAACTAATGTATTACAAATCAAATCTGAATGTGTATTTAAACACTTATGGAAATCTCAAAAAGTATAACCTAGATTTTGCATGCATGCAAAGCATGTTGTTGCATGTTTTATTAACTGTACTTCTAAATAGGAACTAAAGTAAAAGCTAAATCTGAAGCTAAGCTAACATAAGTAATTACTATTTCTAACACTCCCTCTTAATTACTACTGTTGACTACTGCAGCTTTTACAATGCCTAAATTATCTCTATGGGTTTCAAAAATTTCTTTTGCGAATATGTCAGCCAATTGGTCAATCGATTTATAATGCTCAACATGAACTTCACCATTGTTCACAAGTTCTCTTATGAAGTGATATCTGGTATCAATGTGCTTGCTTTTCTGGTGAAAAGCATGGTTCTTGGATAGAGCGATTGTTGAATTGTTGTCACAATAGATTGTTGTTGGTCCTTCTTGTTTCTGTTGAAGACCTTCTAAAAATTTGCGTAACCATACTGCTTGACATGCTGCTGATGTTGCTACTACATACTTTGCTTCTGCTGATGAAAGCGTCACAATGGGCTGCTTCTTGGATTCCCATGGAATCACCCTTGATCCAAGATGAAAAATATGACCGGAAGTGCTCTTCCTGTCATCCAAACTTCCTGCAAAATCACTGTCAGTGAAACCTGTCAAAACATCATACTCAATGCTTGAGTATAAAATTCCATGGCTTGAAGTCTCTGCAACATATCGTAAGATCCTTTTGCCAACTTGTCGATGCGAGTCTTTAGGAGACTCCATGAACCTGGAAATCAAGCAAACAACATACATAATATCTAGTCTTGTAGCTGTGAGATACATGAGACTTCCTACAATTCTCTTAAACAATGTTGGATCTACTTTGGGACTGTCATCGTCTTTGCTCAACTTTGTACCTGTTGCCACTGGTGTAGGTGTCGGTTTGCAATTAAGCATTATGAATCGCTTAAGAACTTCATTAGCATATTTACTTTGAGAAATAAATATACTTTTTTCCTTATTGTTTTACTTCTAAGCCAAGAAAGAACTTCATTAATCCAAGGTCTATCATCTCGAACTCTTTCTTCATAACTGCCTTGAACTCATATACTGACAGGTCACCTGTAAAAATCATATCATCAACATATAAACAAACTATCAAAATTCGTCCTTGTTGATTTACCTTTGTGTAAAGTGTTGGTTCACTGCTACTTATGCTAAAACCATTTTTAATCAAATAAGAATCAATTCTGCTGTACCAAGCTCTTGGAGCTTGCTTGAACCCATATAGAGATTTCTTCAACTTGTAAACTTTCTCTTCATGTTCTTTGATTTCATACCCGTGTGGCTGCTCCACATAAATTTCTTCTTCAAGAATGCCGACTTGACATCCATCTGATAGACTTTCCATCTGTTTTGGGCTGCTATTGCTAGGACTGCTCTTACTGTGTCCAATCTTGCCACTGGTGCAAACGTTTCTCCAAAATCAATTCCTGGTTGTTGCGAGAAACCTTTTGCTACTAACATTGCCTTGTACCTATCAATCTCACCTTTTTCATAGAGTTTGGACTTATAGACCCACTTCACACCAATGGGTTTCTTATTTTTTGGCAGGTCAACTAGATCCCATGTACCATTTCTCTCAATGGAATCTAATCTCTTCGTCCATAGCTTTTACCTAATGCTCTTCTTTTACTGCCTCTTCATAAAACACAAGTTCACTAACAATAAAAGCATAATTGGTATTTGCATCCAATTCATCATAAATATTTTCCAATCTTCTAGTCTTTCTATTACTGTGATCAGATTCATTACCTGATTGCGGACTTGATGCTTCAACTCTAAGTGAGTTTCTACGTGTTCTTGCTAGAGTATTTTCTACTGGTGAAGATGCTATTAGACTCTGTTGTCCAATCAACTCCTCTCTGTCTTCATCTTCTGGTTGGGGTATTGCAGCTCCCACAACCTTGTCTATGGTTCCATTCCATGACTCTTCCTCCTTGAACAGCACATCTCTGTTGAAGATAACCTTTTTGGTAATAGGGTTATACAGTTTGTAGGCTTTAAATTCTTCACCGTATCCAAGAAAGATACATTTCTCACTCATGTTATCTAGCTTTTTTCTTAGTTGTTTAGGAACATGAGCATAAGCAACGCAACCAAATATTCTGAAATGAGAAATATTACAACTCATACCTGTCCACGCTTCCTCTGGTACTCTGTTCTTCACAATTTGGTGGGAGATTTGTTTATCACATGAACAACACAAGCCACTGCATCTCCCCTAAAATCATGGGACAAGTTTTTTCCTTTCAACATGCTCCTTGCCATATTCATGATGGTTGTGTTCTTGCGTTCTGCTGAGCTGTATATCTTGTAGTGAATTGCCTCTTAATTCCATGATATTTGCAATAATCATGAAATTATTTTGAGTCATACTCTCCCCCTCCATCTGATCTCAATACTTTGAGTTGATAACCACTTTGTTTTTCAACTAGAGCCTTAAATTCCTTGAACTTGCCAAAAGTTTCAGATTTCTGACGAAGGAAATACACCCATGTTTTTCTACTGAAATCATCAATAAATGTAAGAAAATAATAGCTTCCACCAATTGACTGATTCTGCATTGGATCACACAGATCAGTATGAATAAGTTCTAGAGGTGCATGTGCCCTTCAAGACATACCTTTAGGAAAGCTATCCCTGTGCTGCTTTGCAATGATGCAACACTCACAACTGTTTGTTGGTTCCTTCATAGGGGGTAATTCTTTTACCATCCCTTTTTGCTGCAACAACTTGAGACCACCAAAGTGAAGATATCCATATCTGAAATGCCATAACCAATAATCATCCATGCATGTGGCTTTTTGAGCAAAAGAGCTTACCTTGCTGCTACAATTTATCACTAGTGGATACATCCTGTTCCTAGTCACTTGTATTTTGATGATCAACTGTTTATTTGGGGGTTTGTCATAGATTTCACAGTCTGATCCATCAAAAACAAGTATGTATTTCTTTTCAGTAAGTTGCCCAATGCTAAGCAGATTATGCTTCAATCCTGGAGCATAATATACATCTATGATTGTCTTTTGTCGTTCTTGTTTGGTCGGAATGTTGACCACTCCTTTGCCAAGAATTGGAACTACCTCATCCGTGTCGACTTTGACCTCTGTCTTCACTAATACATCTAGGTCTGCAATTAGACCTCTATCACCTGTCATATGGTTACTGCAGCCACTATCTAAAAGCCAAAGTCCCTTTGGGCTTTCGTGTGCAACATGACATGTAAGAAATAACATATCTTCTTTATTCTCAAAGGTATTAGTCAATTAGCATTCTGTTTTTCCTAATCAGACTTTTTCTTTCTACATTCATGAGCATAATGGCCAAATTTATTGCAATAATAACACTTAATATTAGATTTATCTTACTTTTTTTTGTTGTAGTTCCCGCCTTCATGGTTATGATCATGATCGTGATCTTCCTCTACCTCTGCCTCTTCCTCTTTATCCTCCTCTACCTCTGCCTCTTCCTCTACCTTTTGAGAATTAGACTTGTGCTTTGAAAGCATTCTCCAGAGAGGACTCTTCATTCCTGTTGGTTCTAGATTCATATGACAATAGTGATCCAGTCAACTCGTCTATAGAGAGAATACTCAGATCTTTTGCTTCTTCAATCACTGCAACTTTCGGATCAAATTTGTGGGGTAAGGATCTCAGAATCCTTTCAACCACCTTTTGATCTTCGATCTTTTCACCATAGGTATTTAGTTGATTAACAATCCCCATGACTTGGGTCATGAAAGAATCTACTGAGTTTGATTCTTTCATTTCCAGGTCTTCAAAATCTCTTCTTAGGTTTTGGAGTTTAGCTGTTTGTACCTTACCAGCACCCTGATAACTGGTCGCCAAGGTCTCCCATGCTGCTTTGGCATGTAATGAAGCTGATATCTTTGGGAATATGTTGTTATCCAGAGCGTTCATTATGTGATGCAATGCCTTTGCATCCTTCTTCCTGTGAATTCGCAAGATATCCTTTTCTCCGTTTGATAGGGCTTGATAAGTTGCGTCATCTGCTGGTTCAGAATAGCCATTCACGACATATTCCCACACATCTTCTAATTTGAGATAAACCGCCATCCTCGTGGCCCAGACATCAGTCATTTTTCCCTGTAAGAGGAGAAATCTGAGACCGATCGGTTGCTGCTAGAAGCCATAGACGCTGCAGAGTCTTTCACTGACTTTTTTATTTTTAAGGAAAATCTTCTTCCCCCTTTTTTTTAATGACTCCCTCCTCTTCACTTCCTTAAAAATGAAAAAGACTTTTGTAAAAAAAAACTTACTTAAAGAATCTCATAAAAAAATAACTTTGTGAAAGTAAACAAAAAACACGCTCATGGAATAATTTTCGCGCCTCTCGAAAGGGATTGCATGCGAAATTTTCTCGCTTTGGCCTGTAGTGAGGCCACGATAATTCTCAAATATATTTTTGCGCTTTGGACTATAGTGAGGCCAAATATTTTCGCATCTTCATGCAGGGGAGGGGCGCGAAAATTTCTACACTTTTGTTTTTTTAAACTCCTTTGAAGCTACGGCTTTTCTTGCACTCTCACGATCTTCTTCCTTGCTCCGATCAATCGATCTTCTTCCAAGCTCTGATACCAAAGTGAAGGTTGGAGGCAGAAATAAACACAAAGATTATGCAAAATGAGCTACGTCTCTTCAATCTTTATTGATAAACGGAAGATCAACTAATGCATTACAAACCAAATCTGAATGTGTATTTAAACACTTATGGAAACCCTAAAAAGTCTAACCTAGTTTTTGCATGTTTTATTAACTGAATTTCTAAATAGGAACTAAAGTAAAAGCTAAACGTGAAGCTAAGCTAACCGAAGTAATTACTATTTCTAACACTCCCAAACAAAACTGGAATCCATACCCTCGAGCCCTCCCCCAGCTTGACGATGTTGGTTCTGATATCCCTGAGCGTGGCTTTGTTGGCGTCCCAGTTCGCTGTCATTTCCTCCACTAGGGTGCTCATCATGTTCTTTATCGACCAGTAGTAGTTGATTTTGCCACCATGTCGCCTTGAGGCCAGAATGGCCGAGACTCTTTGCCAATTCATTGAGCAACCTTAAAGGCTTCACCATATTTCCTTCTTTACAATGCCCCTCAATCACAGAAGTATAAGTCACGTTATCTGGCCTCAATCCCATCTCCATCATTTCAGTCGACCATATTAGCCTCTTGTGCTTTATCCACCTTGCAGATGCCACGTATGAGCGTATTGAACGTAAAAACATTGGGCTGAATGCCTCCTACAACCATTTCATCTTTCAACTTAAAAGCCTCTTCAATCTCTCCTCCTTTCATATACCCATCAATCAATGTTGTATATGTAACTTCGTTAGGCATCAAACCCACTTCCAACATCTCCACAAGAATTTCGCTCGCTTCACTCACTCTCCGGACCTTACACAAACCATTCACAATTGCACTGTAAGTATAAACATCAGGCATAATCTTAGCCTCCAACATGCTTTCATACACCCTGCCAACCATATCGATCCGGTTTGCCCTCAATAAAGCCCCAAGCGAGTCCATCGACCAAGTCAGAAGTAAACCCATATGCAATCCGCAACCCATCGAGCAGTGCATTGCAACACCGCAGACTGGGCATGTGACCGCGTTTTTGCAGCCGATAAAATGCATCTACAGCTGTCATCACCTTACCGTTCTGAACATATGCATCAATCAATAAATTAAAAACAATTGGGGATGGCTCAGATTCTTTGCATGTGTCCATAAGGCACTCAACCACTGTAACTCCGGTGGGTGTTGGAGATGAGGATTCTGCATTGATGACGCGATTTAACATGGCATTTGCAGATCCAAACATGTTGGCTCTTGATAGAATATGAATATGAATGAATGCTATGAGAAGACCCCATTTGTTTTTCAGACCATGAAAAGAAATCGAGAGCAAGTTTAGCATCCCCTACCTGGTTTTTTATCAGAACTCTCTGTATGACATGTGGGTTGCGCTTGTTGGCAATGTCGGCTGTTCTGAGAAGTGGATCCCACTGGTTTTGCTTTAGTAAATGGCATATTCTGTCGGTAAGCTCTTCTTCTTCTTCTGCAACTTCTGGTGCGGATGTTTCCCTGCTTGCAGTTGTGCAGTATTGCAATGTTCTTGTTATACGTCTTCCTGCCACGAAAGGACATTTGTATTGAGATCCTCTGATCCATTGAACATGAATCAGAGCTCCCCATATGTGTAATATCCCCATCGTTTCTTCCTCTTCCTGAAGTTTCATCTCAACAACGTACAGCATGTTGAAGGTCAGTTTTGAGGATTGGGATCATAATAATGGACTAAATCATTAATCATAATCCTGAAGTTTGCAAGGGTTTGATTAAGTTCTTCTTTTCCATTCTGAGTTTTATTCCCAATTTCATCCATGAACAACTTTCTTATTCTGTTCTCGTTCTCTTCAGATGATTCCTTGTGGAACTAGCAAAGTAAGCATGTCTGATACCTCTCTTCTTTACAAACAGTCCACTTTGCAAACAGTCCTCTGATACCTCTTTCTTTACATAAATTTCATAGAATTTTCGTGTCTCAGTTTGAGCCGATCTCTTTATTATTATCTCGAGTTAACCAGGCTTGCAAACCCTTTTTGGAATTGGATGAAACGTGTGCTCAAACAAGTGGCTGTGATAGGTCGCATGCCAGTCGGTTGCTTCAATGATCCTGTAACATAAAATATGTGCTCACTGTTGAAGTTATGTTTTCCTGTACACCTCCATTGCAAGAGAATCCTGAATACGTCTTCCTATTTAGTAATAAATTTCCATTACTTCTTGTTCTGGATCCTGCCGAAGCTGTCTGGAGTGGAGTAGCCCAAAGTCTTCTAATTCTATCCCTTCATTCCAATCCATCATCACAACAGCCCCCTATAGAACCCTCGACTATTGGGCAAGAACGCCGTTTGAAGACATAAGAAGTTGTACATGCAATGGAAGGCATCTGCCCACATTTCTAGTTGAATGCTTCTTGACAAGATGACAAATTTTGGGCATAATATGGAGTTAGCAACCATGTTTCAAGGGGATAACGCTTGCACAGTCGAGACGCCCCACAGAGAGCAAACATGTCACTACGATTTGAACCTTCATAGGAGTGGAAACACCCTTACTTTACAAATTAACCAAGAGACACCGATCAATTAAAAATTCAACATTATATTGTAACGCCAAGTTGTCCACCTTTCCCACTTTATGTTTCATTGTGTTGTTATTGAGGTTGTACAACAGTTAAATTTAACATAATAGATCAAGGGATGGATGGTTACCCATGTAAAGAGATGAGACACCGAGGGTATGTTAACAAACAATCCTTGGAATTTGAATCGAACTGCCGTTGAAGTTATTTGCACTTCATTATTTATTCATGTTTATTATCTAAACTTACTCCAAAAAAAAATGTTCACCCATAGCTGGTATATGGTCCTTGATTAGTTAGGAAAAGTAAATAAATTACACTATCAATCAGTTATTGCACCGAGTGAAACGAGGTGCTCTACAATCCAGTATGGGAGAGATGTTGTAACATGTGTGAGTGTGTCATGTAACATTGCATCGTGATGTAACGTTTGTTACTAACAAAATAATTAAAAAAATTCATGTCGGCTCATAAAATAAAAAAATTAAATTATGGAAAGCATTTAAAAAAAATCCATGTTTGTTCATAAAATAAAATATTATGAAAAGTAATTAAAAAATAGATGTTCGTTTATAAAATAAAAATTTAAAACTTAAACCCGGATCTATCAGTCAAGAGAGATCAAATTTCTTGAGTTTGAATTTTAAAAAAGAAATACACCTCAAGAAATTGGATCCCTCTCGGTGCTTGATAGATACGGGTTTAAGATGGATCTATGCTGGTCTAAGTTAGAACAATGGAGATTGAACCATGTACTTAAAATACTAAATTTCTGAAACGTGAAACCCTAAATAAATTTGTCCCTAAAATGGATCTGGGATGAGTATCTAGAATGAATATGTTTTAACCATCGCTATAAAGTCTAATGTAAAAGCCAGGAAATGAATACGTCTTCCTATCCTGAGAATCCTGAATACGTCTTCCTATCCTGCCGAAGCTGTCTAGAGTGGAGTAGCCCAAAGTCTTCTAATTATATCCCTTCATTCCAATCAATCATCACAACAGCCCCCTATAGAACACTAGACTATTGGGTAAGAACGCCCCATCGTTTGAAGACATAAGAAGTTGTACATGCAATGGAACGCATCTTCCCACATTTCTAGTTGAATGCTTCTTAACAAGATGACAAATTTTGGGCATAATATGGAGTTAGCAACCATGTTTTAAGGGGATAACGCTTGCACAGTCGAGACGCCCCTCAGAGAGCAAACATGTCACTACAATTTGAACCTTCATGGGAGTGGAAACACCCTACTTTACAAATTAACCAAGAGACGCTGATCAATTAAAAATTCAACATTATATTGTAACGCCAAGTTGTCCACCCTTCCCACTTTATGTTTCATTGTGTTGTTATTGAGGTTGTACAACACTTAAATTTAACACAATAGATCAAGGGATGGATGGTTACCCGTGTAAAGAGATGAGACACTGAGAGTATATTAACAAACAATCCTTGGAATTTGAATTGATCTGCCCTTGAAGTTATTTGCACTTCAAAGATGCCATTATTTATTCATGCTTATTATCTAAACTTACTTCCAAAAAAGGTTCACCCATAGCTGGTATATGGTCCTTGATTAGTTAAGAAAAGTAAATAAATCACACTGTCAATCAGTTATCTAAGTTAGAACAATGGAGATTGAACCATGTACCTAAGATACTAAATTTCTGAAATGTGATACCCTAAATAAATTTGTCCCTAAATGGATCCAGGATAAGTATCTAGAATGAATACGCTTTTTTTTTTTCGTTTTTTGTCAACCTTGTAATTTTATGAAGTATGATGCCTTTCAGTATTAGAAACCATCGCTATAAAGTTTAATGCAAAAGCCAGGAAATGAATACCACTAAGGACAAATCCAATTTCAAAAAGAACAATCAGTTGCCTGAGTATTAAATCCTACGATAGCCATAACAATTATTGTAACTGTCCGGGCAAAAGATTTGTTTGAAAGGAAGCATCAATATTTTTTTAATAACCAGCAAATATTAGCAAACATGCAACTAGCGTATTTGTTTGAAAGGAATTATCAATATTTTTCTAATAACCAGCAAATACTAGCAAACATGCAACTAGCGTAAATGCTTACATTCGTAAATTGGACATAGACTACCATACAATATGTTTAAACAAAAGCAAAAACGCCACTGAGCCCTGAGCTCAAGTGCATAAAGAGGTGGATGGGCAATGTCTAGGTCATTATTGTGGTTCTGAAATATGTAGAAAAAAAATAGAAACCAAAAATTCAAGAAAGAATTTGAATTAATTAAATAAATTAATGTATATAAATTATTTTGTTTAATGCATCTTGAATTTGTAATAATTAATGCATTTGAATAATGAATTTTGCATTTGAAGTAATTAAATGAATTATTTTGAAATAATAGAGTTTAATATATTTTATATTTAATGCATTTAAATGATTATACATTTGAATTATTTAATGAATGGGAATTAATTAGTGCATTTGAAATTAATTATGCATTTCGCCATTAAATTGATTAATGCATTAGAATTATTATTATATTTAATGAGCATGAAATTAATATAATAGAGGAGCATTTGTGAAATGCATTTAATAATGAATATATTGCACTATTATTGCATTATTATTATTATTATGGTTGTACCATGGAATTATTGCATTATACATGAAATTATTGCATAGTGTACAATTGGTGGAGTGTTGTTTGTTTGTTTGATAATGCATTTGTTTGTTGGACTTATAATGCATATGTTTTTGCTTGTTAGACTCATAATGTGTATGTTTGTTTGTCGGATTGGCATTTGTTTGTATGATAATGCATTTGTTTGTTGGATTGATGATGCATTGTGATTGATAACCGTTAGTAGAATCTATGTTATTTGATATTGCATAGACCTATTATAACTTACTAAGTGTGCTTAATCATTGTTCATTGTTTGTTGTGAACGGTTTGGTAAATGCACATTTGTTGTGCAATGAATTGTTATCGTTTGATGCTTGTGAATTTATTGGTGAATGCCTATTTTTGTGCATTGCATATTTACTAAGATTTGTCTTGATAAATACTTACACACAATGAGTTAGTTATGTCTCATTCAAATGCATTGGATGTGAATACATTAATGGTGCATATATGGGTTGTGCTCTCGGCAATTAGGGGTGGAGCCCTAATTCCTCTACCTAGTTTGCATTCATACACTAGGATGTTCTTGAAAAGTTTGTATTGAATTAATACGTATTTACTATGCATTGTATACGTACTGTGTTACTTGAACATTATATTGATTTAGTATCAAAATTGATTTGGGTTTTGGAAGGCATGATAGAGGTTATTGAGTAAGTACTATGTGTGACAAATATTAAGGTCTGCATAAAGACTAAATATTATATGCATTAAAGCATCATGCATTGAAAATAATGGGTAAATGCATTATTAGTAAGCATTAGTTATCTCATGATAAATGATAGTGTGCATTGATAGTCGCATAGTCGTTTCCAAGGTTGGATTGACGTATAAGTGTTGTGCATCAAATTTGATAATAAAATTTCTACGGATTGATAAATGCAAACCTAACTTCTAACAGTTGGTAATCGTGAATAGCTACTATTTGCATATAAATATCATAGGTAGGAAATATAGTAGAAATTTATTAGTGCATGGTATTGCATATATATTTACCATGGGTTGAGAATCTAATGATAATTGCATTATTGATATTGCATATGCATGGATAAATAGATACTTATAGTACAATGCATTGCATATTTAGATTGAAATGGTAATTACTGTGCATTGCATATTTAGATTGAAATGGTAATTACTGTGCATTTCATATCTATATTTAGTAAACAGAATTGGCCTAGGCTTGTTACTAGGCATTGCCTTTCTTCACTGTCCATTGAATTAATTGGTAAATGCTTAAGTAGGATGCATGACACATAAATGGTATGAAATCATGTTGTGGTTTATTGTGATTTATTATGGTATTTTACAGCTCTATCATGCATTAATGAGGAATAAGAGATTATATAAGACATTAGTATATGACATGTTATCATTTCATGCTAATCCTTATTGCTCCCATTAGAATGCATATTTGATATGATGATGGATTATGTAAGTTGTTACTAATGATGGATGAGTTGTTACTCCATGTTGATAGTACTAATGTTGAAATATGGCAACTTGTCATGACATATTAATGAGATGCTTAGTAAAATTATGAAAGTATCATGGCCAGTTATGTTAATATGGTAGCACAAAGAACCTAAATGCATTAGATGTTAAATTTGGCATGACTTATTGTGACAATGGCTTATGATGTAGTGTAATGCAATATGATCTGGTGGCTAGACATTCTTGTTAGCACATGATTCAAGGTTGATCCATGATATATTATTATTGAGAAATGGTTACTAATGATTATTCATTATGGTAAGTGCAAGTTGTTCGAGGTGATCCACTCAAATAGCCTGGTGAGGCTAATCATTCTATGATTTCGTGGGAGCCCATAACCACGAATGAGAATTGATACTATAAATATATTATGGGCTAGGGGACAAGCCCAACAATTAATTCTATGCCAACAGCTCTTGACTTTAGTACCAAAAGTGGGGAGGGTGGCAATGCCATGGTTACTTCCCGGAGAACTTTTGATGTGACCAGAGTCCACGGTTGGAGACATACTCACCAGGATGTTTAGGCTAGCATTTCCTTGAGGGTGCATATGGAGGATGTTTAGTCTAGCATTTCGAGATGCCCGAGGTATAATGATCCTAATATTAGGATCGGGGTACTGGGAACCAGATGCCGGCTAGTACTGATGAGGCCCAAATTCCGGTTAAATTCTGATGAGGTCGCACTATTACTAGAAGTTGGGAGGGTGGCAATGCCGTGGTAACCTCCCGGGGAACTTCTGAGGCCTAATGTATGATCCGTGGACAAGTTACAGTAGAGGAACCGTGCCATGGCGAACGGGACCATCTAGAGTTGGAGGGGAGGTTTATGGAGGTGGCGGATGGTATGATTCTCAGGGAGAGGGTGAGCGAGGAAAGAGGAAGTAAACAAATACACAGTTATTAATTATTAATTAATTGTCTAATGCTTTTGTGTGTATGATGCATAATTGTTGCTATGGTTGCATACGAAACTCATAGGGAATTACTTAAGAGCATGTTGTAACTTAAGGGCATTTCATTATATTAGTGTGGTTTGGAGACTTCTATGTGGTGGCCACACATAAATCTCTTAACTTCTAGTGGGAAGTACTAGCTACCAATATATTCTAGTATTTACTTGATTCATTGATTGAATAAGTATTGTATTTATTGTTTGAAGATTATAACTTCGGGATGAAGTTTTCTTAAGGAGGGAAGTATGTAACAACCCTCATGTATGCATATTTGTGGAATATTTATAATGAAATATAAATAATAAATAAAGGTAAATAATAAAAAGCAATATGAAAGAAAACAAATTGCATTAAAAGAAATTATAAAAATGGGAGAAAGGGGAGATAAAAGGAGGAGAAGAAGAAGAGAGGGAGATCTTTTATTTTGGTCTTTTTGCCATTTTTGGATGGAGATCTTTGGAGGAGCCGAAGCAAGAAGAAGAGGCTGACAGAAATAGGAAAGCAAGCAAGCTATGGCATAGGGTTAATTGTTGTGGGCTCGGGGGCCTTAGACACTGGTTGGGGGTTGGTTGGGTGGAGATTTGTCCCCCCCACCTTCAGTTGTGGGCATTGGATCTTTCAAGGTAACTACCAGGTCATCTAATCAGGTAAGGATCTTTAAATTTTCATATAATATTTTTTTAACATGTTAATAGATCCACTGGATCTTTGTTGCATGCTGGTTCTTTATTGTTTACTGGATTTTATGAGTTTGAGAACATTACATTAGTCCCTGCTTGTCCGCGATTTGTATCCCTTCTAGTAACACTAATAATTATGCAGCATTGGTGTCATGTACTATGGTCCCATAGTACATCTTCCTAATAGATCCTGAAGAGTCCCTTATGACACCTCCAAAACCAGAAGCACCAGGGTTTCCCTTTGAAGCACCATTAAAATTAATTTTGAAAAAACCCTCCAGTGGCTTGCTCCAATGATTCGGGTTGGGGGTGCTAACAATGGAAGTTCGAGTATGTGGGGGGGAGTGAGGATTTTGAGGTCCCACCCTTTCAAAATTCCACATTCCTGAGGTGAGGTGGGGAGGTCCGAAGTATTCCAGTCCTTTAGCGCTATGGTTTCCTGCAGATTGGTTTTAATAGTGTGCCATATCTCTGGAAGCTGTCTAGAGTTGTTTTCAAATATTCTTTTGTTTCTTTCTTTCCATATGTTCCAGACCACAATGCCTTGTATCAATTCCCATAGACGATTGAGAACAGTGCTCTGGAAGGGATTGTCTTCCCATTGAGCTATGGTTTGGAAAAATCCCCGTGTATTCTATTAGTTCTCTTGCATTTACTTGCGACCTTGTCCCACATATCACCCACCAGAGCGCAGAAGTCCAGAAGGTGAGCAATGGTTTCAGGATGATTTCCACAAATGATGCAGCAAGATAGTCCATGGAAGCCTCTTTTTATGAGATTATCCCAAGTAAGAATTCTCCGGTGAGCCAACAGCCACAGGAAGGTTGAAATTTTCGGCCAGAAATTAGATTTCCCAGATTTTTTTCCATATTGGATTCAGTTGCTCCTCCTTCCCCATGCTTTTAAGGAATATGCTTCTTTGATTGTGAAGAAGCCTTTTTGAAGGTGGCCCCATCTGGGGATGTCCGGATAATGATTAACTTTCAAGTGTCTTGTTTGAAGGTCATTTTAGATGTTCTCAATGCTTTCCATGGGGACTGGGGGTCCCAGAGTTGAGGTGACTTCCAAATTCTGGTTGTGGATGAATCTGAGTGTCTCCAGTAATCTTTGACCATTGCATTTTCCTTTTCTTGAAGGTGTGTTTGAAGTTCTGGCAGGGCATTTTGAGTGTGGAGGCTCGAGCGTTGTTTCCAAGAGTCATGCCAGAATTTTGCTTGGTTTCCGCTTCTTATTTCCCAAAAGTTGTGTTGTTGTATTAAAGCTCTTTGATCGTTGGCATCCCTCCAGATGAGAGAGCCAGGAGGGTCCAGGTTGTAGTGAATGCGCTGATGAGGAGACCAATCTGGAGAATATTTGCAATTCCATAGTTGATTCCAGGTGGTGGTATCATTTGTTACCCATTTCCACCAGATTTTGGTAGAGAGCACTTGATTTTTTATTTCAGGGTTCCTAATTCCCAGGCCTCCTTCCCGCTTTGGCATGCAGACGGTTTTCCATTTGACCAGGGCCCATTTATTACTGTCGTGATTTCGACCTAGAGGAAGGATCTTTGGATTCTTCGCATCGTTTTGAGGACCCACTTGGGTGCTTCCAGAACCGAGAAGAGGTATAGCGGCATGTATTGCAGGACAACTTTGAGAAGGATAAGGCGGCTAGGCTAGTTGAGACATCTGTGAGTCCAAGAGGAGATTTTGGATTATAAATTGTCCATGAGTTCTCTCCATGAGGTGTGCTTGATGGTAGAGTCAAAGGGGGGCACCCCTAGGTATTTAGATGGGAAGGAGGATATCGAGAAGCCCAAGATGCGCGCAATGTTTCGTTGTGTAATGGTGTTGGTATTGCAAAAGAAAAGATGAGATTTCTCAAGGTTGACAGAGGTGCCTGAGGCTTCTGAAAAGGTAGAAAAGGTATGTAAGGTCTGTTTGAGCGAGGAGTCCTCTTGAATTGAGGGGTGTCCGAAAAGGAGATTATCATCTACAAATTGCTAATGGGTAATGGGGGGGAAGCCATGAAGAAAAAGTACTTTCAGAGTTCCAGAAGTGACCTTTATTTTAAGCATTCTACTTATCCCTTCACTCATCAAGATGAAGAGGAAGGGAGAGAGTGGGTCTCCTTGACGAATGCCTCTAGATGGGGAGAAAGTGGTGGAGGGGTGACCATTGGCCAGGATAGAGAAACAGGTTGAAGTGGTGAGGGGCATAAACCAGTGTATCTAGTCAATGCAGAAGCCGAAGGCACTTAACATTTTGTCGATAAAGTTCCAGCTGAGTTTGTCGAAGGATTTAGAGAGATCCAGTTTAGCCAACATTCCTGGGGTTTTGGTGGTTTTCAAGGAGTGGATCACCTCGTGCACGAGGATGATTCCGTCAAGGATTTGGCGACCTTCCACATATCTCGTTTGCTCCGGAGATATAAGAAACGGGAGGAGAGTTTTCAGTCTGTTAGCCACCACTTTGGTGATGATTTTGTAAATTACATTGCATAGAGAAATGGGACGAAACTTACCAGGGTTGGTCGTACCTATTTCTTTGGCTATCAGTGTGATATAGGTCGCGTTCAGTGCCGGAAGAACCCATTGTTTTTGCCAAGATTCTTCAACAAGCTCGAGGACTTCTTGCTTCAAGAGGTTCTGACAGTGTTTGGAGAAGTTTATGGTGAAGCCATCTTGTCCTGGTGCCTTTCCTCCCGCCATCTGATTTACCACTGTTTCCACTTCCTGCATGGTGATGTCCTTCATGAGGGAGGTGTTTTGTTCATCCGTAAGAATATTTGGTATATGGCTTGTGACTGTTAAATTTTCTGAATTTACTTCAATATGATCTAGGATCTTAACTGAGAGAACAACATGTACAGCATATCTACAGCATATCAATCATGGAGACAATAATGCAAGCACACAAGAGACACAAAGATTTACTTGGGGAAAGCCATAAAGGTGAAAAACCCCAATAACTTCCTCAGAGATAGATAGAGCAATGATACAACCAACCAAGAGAGATAGCCATAACCTAGCAGCAGATCCTCCTCCTCCATAAGTGCGCCACTCCTCCTTGAGTGCATGTGTGAAGTGAGTGTGTACATAGAGTGCCTCCCGCACTCTATTTATACTTGACTTGACTTGCCTTTTTACCTAACTCATTTAGGCTCGAATTTAACCACATAACATAATGCTGAGTGGGCCGACCCCCAATAGGGTGGTCTAATAACCCTTTGACCCACATGACTTATACAGGGCCCACCCCAAACAAGGTGGTCTAATAACCCATCAAGTATAAGTTACAACACTTACAATATAATTGACGACACTTCCTTATAGAGGAATAATACCATCTCTATAGGAATACAATATAAATATATGTGAAATACATTCCGAAGTTACATATACATCAACACTCCCTATTAACTAGGAAGGTATTTCTCAGCACAGTTCTTCTAGCACAAGTCATCTTCTCTGGATCATCGTCATCATCATCATCACTGCTTCTGCTATCTCAATCAATCTCTGAATCTACTCGTCATAGGAAGTTCTACAGAGCCAGTCATTTTTCATACTGGATGTAGGCCCACCACCTGCAGGTCTTCATCATCACTGGCCATACTGTGGAATCCTCAGGACTAATTACGTGCGTCACAAAACCTGGTTGCAGCATCCCAGGCTATTACGAGCACACAGCTCTACCTGTAGGATCTCCCAGGAGCACATTACATGTGACCCATCACAAAACCTGGCTGAAGCATCCCAGGCTGTTACGAGCACGCGGCTCTACCTGTCGGATCTCCCAGGAGCACATTACATGTGATCTCACCACAAAACCTAGCTGAAGCATCCCAGGCTGTTATGAGCACACAGCTCTACCTGTCGGATCTCCCAGGAGCACATTACATGTGGTCCACCACAAAACCTGGCTGAAGCATCTGAGGCCTTTTTCATCCTGTCCAGATCTCCCAGGAGCAAATTACATGTGGTCATGGCAAAACCTGGCTGAAGCATCTGAGGCCTTTTTCATCCTATCCAGATCTCCCAGGAGCAAATTACATGCCATAGGACAAAACCTCGCAAGAGCATCTGCCAGATATCCCAGGGCACCGAATTACATGCCATAGGCAAAACCTCGAAAGACTATCTGCATATCTCCTAGGGCACAAATTACATGTCCTCCCAAGCAAAACCTCACAAGAGCATTTGCCAGATGTCCCAGGGAACCGAATTACATGCCATAGGCAAAACCTCGAAAGACCATCTGCAAATCTCCCAGGGCACAAATTACATGCTTTCCTGCACAACCTGATCCACGGCCACAAAGTATCATCTGATACTCATCAAACATCATCCTGATGTACACATGATCATCCTGATCATCATCACTGCAACATCCTGTTGCATGTCATCTGGAGAAGCTCGTCATCCACGATCATCCTGATCATACAATGCATCCATCTGATGCACACCTAGATACATGATCCACACAATGTATCCATCAACATACATGATCTACCTGATCATACAAGGATACATGATCCACACAATGTACCCATCAACATACATGATCTACCTGATCATACAAAAATACATGATCCACACAATGTATCCATCAGCATCCATGATCTACCTGGTCATACAAAGATACATGATCCACACAATGTATCCATCAGCATCCAACATGATGCGTTCATACAAAATACATACACATGATCCAACCGATCATATCCAGCATCCAACATGATGCGTACATACATATAAATGATCCAACTGATCATATCAAGCATCCAACATGATGCGTACATACATATAAATGATCCAACTGATCATATCTAAGCAGAAACCAGAACATCATCCTGATGCTCATCATCCAGTGCTTACATCCACAGCCATGTGAAGGATCCCCCTTCCAACATGCTTGGAATGACTTCAGCAAATGTGTCCATCACTTCTTCCTCGAAGTGTCCTCAATCTGAAGAACGCCAAGCCGCTCTCTGAAGTACTCGAACTTCACCTTGGCTAGTGGCTTCGTCAGCACATCTGCAATCTGCTTGTCCATCGCAACATACAGGAGCTTCATGGCTCCTCTCTGCATCATATCCCTGATATAGTGATATTTGATCTCTATGTGTTTCGACCTGTCATGAAACACTGGGTTCTCGGATAGCTTCACACAACTCTGGTTATCACAGAAGATACCAGTAGCATCCAACGGGAGATCAAATAACTCAGACAATAGCTCCCGTAGCCATACTGCCTCATAGCTAGCTGAACAGGCTGCAACATACTCTGCCTCAGCTGTACTCAGTGCCACGCGGGACTGCTTCCTGCTAAACCAAGAGATCACACCTGATCCCATACTGAAGCAGCACCCAGATGTGCTCTTCCTATCTGCAGCACTGCCGGCCCAATCTGAATCAACATAACCCTGCAGGTTAAACTTTTGATTCGCTTCATACTTGATCCCATAATCCACTGTACCCTTCAGGTACCTCAGAACATGCCTTACAATGATCAGGTGAACACTTTGCGGATCCGTCAGGAACTGGCTCAATGTGTTCACAGCAAAACAAATGTCCGGTCTCGTGTTCGTCAGCTACATCAAGGACCCAATCATCTGACGATACATAGAGACATCAACCAGCTCAGATGAAGCATCACATAGAAGCTTCAGATTCGATGCCATAGGTGTGGCCATGGCCTTGCAGTCCATCATCCCGAACTTCTTCAGGATCTCTACTACATACTTCCCTTGTCCAAGGAAGATTCCATATGCACTCTGCCATACCTCCATGCCAAAAACAAATAGTGCATCATCCCCAAGTTCTTCATCTCGAACTTGGAAGAAAGCTTCCGCTGCGTGTCGGCAATCAATCTATCTTTACCTGTAACAAACAGGTTATCTGCATACAAAAGTAGTATCACTGGATTGCCTTCTTCAACCTTGTAGAAAAGGTTGGAATCTGCTTTACTCTTGGTAACGCCCAAACTGGATAGAAAGCTGTCTATCCTACCATACCAAGTTCTGCACACATATATGACTACACCATGCTGTCTTGAGATCCATCTGGTGCATCTTCTATTTCATCAATTTTATATTTCTCAATGCTGCCATCTGCAACATGCTTGATCTGATAGTTCCATTTGGAAGTCATAACAAACTTCCCTTCACATCTTGGGACTACATCCCAAACATCATTCTTCATGATCGACGGATCATGGCATTCCATTTCTTCATCCCAGATCCTGGGAACTTCAATATCTTCAATAAATAAATTTGTTGCTGAACAAATGTTGTAGTTCTTCTTTTGTAGGAGATGGCATACGATCTTTCCTACACAACAAGTTAAATTGCATGATTAGAAAACATCTCATAGTTTTCAGAACAAATTCTTACACATAAATAAATATGTCATACAGTCATGCAATTATCTTAGCCAATGCTTCAATACAACATTTATCCATATCCCGTAACTTTCTAGATGCCTTCCAATCTCTACCAGAACATTGTTAAGAGTGTGCACAACTCCCAACATGTCAGCAAAGAGGTTTCATTCTAGATAAGTAGCAATGGAATGTTGTACAATGCCATAGGCTACTTACCCATGCATATTAGTAGTATACTGTTCATTAATGTAGTTATTCTAATATGCATAATACATATCCTAAGTCTAAGACCATGAGCATATACATCATTGAACAATTTTATTTAAACAAACAAATATGTAAGAAATGATAATTAAAATACTTATCTTTGTTTGTTCGTTGGGTGGACTCCCTCTGAGTCTTCGCTTCCTTGCAGGAGCTGTTGGAGTCCTAATCTGAAGTAGCTTCTTCTACACCTTTCTGTTGTGGAATGTAGAGAGATGGACAACTCCCTCTGAATATCTGCATCCTTGCATAAACCACTAGAGTGTACTCCCTCTTGATCTTTGCTTCCTGGATTACCTGTTCTTGAACTCATATTCATCCTTGGTCCCTATGCATGCTTATTAGTATCATGAATGTGTTATCCTTGTGATCTCATATAAAATCATACATTCATTAGTATACTATTAAAACACAATAATCTCAAGCATGTATAGTCATGATCATTTCAAACAGAAATAATAAGCATTAGCATTCAAGGTTTATGTAGGATTCTTATGGTTAGTCAAATCATAACATGTCTAAACCTGTAATTACTCAAACCTATGACTATTCAGGTTAGTTGAATCATCAATCATGTATAGTCATGATCATTTCAAACAGAAATAATAAGCATTAGCATTCAAGGTTTATGTAGGATTCTTATGGTTAGTCAAATCATAACATGTCTAAACCTGTAATTACTCAAACCTATGACTCTTCAGGTTAGTTGAATCATCAATCAAGATAAGAGATATAATATGCATAAAACCATGATTATTCAAACCTATGACTCTTCAGGAATAATCATTATCAACAACAGTATAAGATCCTAACACAAAGTAGGATTCTAGCTTGATATAGGAAAAACATACCTGGATTAGCATGCTAGCTATTTATGTCTAACATACCCGTATAATGTCTTTTGTTTCTCTTCAGTGACTTGTGCTAGTAACCTGCATGTCTCATAAGTTAACCATTGTATAAACAAGTTATACATACCTCGTAAATGGATCTTGTATGAGATCCATGACAATGGATGAATCTTTGTCCTCATGTTATCATGATCATATGTTCTTGGACCAGAACATGATTTGTCTTTATTGGTGTACCTTTCATGTCAGTAGACAACATAAACCTCATACAACACCATAATGCATTAGTACAATCATAAGTGTCAACACCCTAACCAGTGAATATCTTCTATCATGCGTTCATAATTTTGTTAAGGTTATACGACAAATCTAAAATCAAAATTGTACTAACCGTAATAACATGAAGACAAACATACCATAAACTTAATCATGGACAAATATCGAAACATACCTCGATGAGTCATACCTGTCGATATCGCTTGTAATCTTCTTATGTAAGGCCTTAGCCTCATCTCCCTCTGAGACAGGAACTTCTTCACTTATGCAGGTGATCAATCCATTTTCTTCTAGGATTAACCCAATCCACTTGATTTGCAAGAACTGGACCTTGAGCTAGATATGGGTTTGTCAGAGAAACCCCAAAAATTCAAACTTTGAATTTCAAACTTCTGACAGGATAGAAATATGTGCCTTGATGAGCTGATCAAGTTGGTATATTCAGAATTTGAAAACTGCAAAGTTTCACTCCTCAATTTTTCTTTTGAAACTTCTGGATTCACTGGACGTGACCCTGAACTGGGGTTTGATGAAGCCCACTCTTCTTCCCAATCAAAATGTTTGATCCAAAGCTCTAAGCTTCTATTTTTCCGAGGAGCTTCCAGCCGTGGTCACAGATTTCAAAAATTCCCATTTTTACAGAAGCCCTAATTTTCCATTTTTCTGATCAAAGTCCCGAACTAGGGTCTAATCAAGCCCGGCCTTCTGCCCAACCAAAAATTCTGATCTTGGTCTCTAAATTTCTATTTTGATGAGTAGCATCCAGCCGTGGTCTCCGATTACAAAAATTCCAACTTTCTCCAAAGCCCTAAATTTCGGAAGCCATGAATGAAGGTACCAAAAAATAATTCTGTTTTGACATAAATATGTACGTGATTGTTTCTAGTGTAACTCCGAAATTTTTTATCCACAGGGTCTGAAAAAGTTTCCTGAGATATCCTGACCTGTTATCTTTCCATCCTAACAGGTCTGACCTCAATTGGATTCTCTAAGAGAGAGTTATGCCAAATGTCGCAACGTGACCTATTTTGGGATAAAACAGGAGAGCGAACTTGTACGGTGTGCCACGTGTCATTGTTTTAACTTCGGCCTTTGAAAAAGTTTTCTGAGATAGCTCGGCCTGTTACCTTTCCATCTTGACAGGTATGACCTCAATTGGACTCTCTGAGAGAGAGTTATGCCAAATGTCGCAACATGACCTGTTTATGAGATAATACAGGAGAGCGCACTTGTACGGAGTGCCACGTGTCACTGGTTCAACTTCGACCTTTGAAAAAGTTTTCTGAGATAGTACAGTCTGTGTACTACCTGTCACTTTTCACGAAATTTCATTTGGAGCTTCCTAGCCCAAGATATGACCTTTTTCCCAAGGTCACCTGATTTTGACTCAGATCTGGAAGAGGCAGAAACCCTATATTGTACAGATCATAAATCACAAAGTACAACGAATTAGAGGTTTTCCTTTGGACACAAGGTACCTGGAGATCTTAGCTTCGGCCTCTAACAATTTCAGATCCGAAAAATTCATCAAAACATATTTATAGCGAAAGTGCTACGATGACTGGTTTTTGCTATATCAAGCCCTAGCATCGTAAGTGCAACAAGTGTCATACATGCCATATCATGCCTTCTTTCAGGCTAGCTTTGATACCATGTTAAATTTTCTGAATTTACTTCAATATGATCTAGGATCTTAACTGAGAGAACAACATGTACAGCATATCTGCAGCATATCAATCATGGAGACAATAATGCAAGCACACAAGAGACACAAAGATTTACTTGGGGAAAACCATAAAGGTGAAAAACCCCAATAACTTCCTCAGAGATAGATAGAGCAATGATACAACCAACCAAGAGAGATAGCCATAACCTAGCAGCAGATCCTCCTCCTCCATAAGTGCACCACTCCTCCTTGAGTGCATGTGTGAAGTGAGTGTGTAAATAGAGTGTCTCCCGCACTCTATTTATACTTGACTTGACTTGCCTTTTTACCTAACTCATTTAGGCTCGAACTTAACCACATAACATAATGCTGAGTGGGCCGACCCCCAATAGGGTGGTCTAATAACCCTTTGACCCACATGACTTATACAGGGCCCACCCCAAACAAGGTGGTCTAATAACCCATCAAGTATAAGTTACGACACTTACAATATAATTGACGACACTTCCTTATAGAGGAATAATACCATCTCTATAGGAATACAATATAAATATATGTGAAATACATTCCGAAGTTACATATACATCAACAGTGACCTGACTGATTTCATCAGTTCTGTTAGGATTTTCTTCATATTTTGAAAATGTTTGATGAGCTCTTGTTCCATATCTTCTTGGTTTTTAAGGGAGTCCCCTCCTTCCATCCTGATGGTGGATATTTTGTTGGTCATCCTATGCTATAGAGTGGAACGATGAAAGAAGGTGGTGCTTCGCTCTCCTTGCTTTAACCAGGTGATATGATACTTTTGCTTCCATAGGGTATCTTCCTGTTCACAGCGTCCATCGAGTTGTTTGAGAGTATCTTGTTCCTTTTGCTTGCGATTGTCCAGGTGTCCTTGCTCCATGATGGTTTTGTGAATCTGTTCAATCTCCTTCTCTAGGTCACTTTTAGCTTTGAAAATGTTCCCAAAGGTGTTTTGGTTCCATTTTCGAATCTTGGCTCTAAGAAGTTTTAATTTTTGGTGCATTATTGCCATTTTGGAGTGTCCCTCAACCCTTGTCTTGGTCAACCAGGTTCTTACCATGTCCTGAAAGGTAGGGTGAGGAAGCCAAAATTTATCAAAACGAAAGGGGCGATGTTTTTTGATACCTGAGTTCTGCCACAAGAGTTCACTACCTAGAACGGAGGTAGTGAACGTTCCTCCAAAATCCAACACTTTTTTCGAGACGAGGAATCGGTCCAAGCGCAAGGCTATTTGGTTGATCCCTCCCCTTCGGTTGTTCCAGTTCATGAGACCCTCGAAGGTTATTTGAAGTTGACATCTTCATTTGATAAGACTTTGTGCCCTCCCTTATTCTCCTGGAGAGAGGTTATCATATTGAAATTGCCTCCCGGAATTATCAAGGATTCTGGATGTCGAAGAGAGAACCATCTTAAGTGATTGAGAAGTTGTTGCTTAAGAGTGAGAGCTTGAGGCCCGTATACATTCATGAGGTGACCCATGATTTCAGTGCCCAAGATGTTGAAGTTGGCAGTGAGAGAGTGGGATGTGGAGGCAAAGTTGTCCAAGGAGATCAAGATTCAAAGTAGGGTTCCAAGCAATCGCTAACCCTCCCGAGGATCCTTTGGAATCATTAGCCATGGCTTGACTTCCTTTACATATTTTGGCCATCAGGGTTTGTAAAGTGGTGTTGGAGCATTTGGTTTCTTGCATGAAGATGACAGTGGGCATTTCCTAAAAGATCTTTCTTTTTAGCATGCGGTGCTTTGTGGGCCCGTTTAGCCCTCTCACATTCTAGGATATTAATTGCATTGAGAACCTGGTGATAAATCAGGGAAAAACTCTGTTAACTGGGCATATTGCCATGATTCTACAAGTTTGGTTCCCAGCTGACTAATCCTTTGTAGGTCAGTTTTTCTGCCACGCTTCTTGTTGTCCTTTTGGAGTTTTTTTTTTCTTTTTGGGGTAGATTTTGGACTCCCAAATTATAGTTCTTGACCTTGTTGAGGGCTTCTGTCAGAAGTTGGATCTGCTTTGGTGGCATGGAGTGATAATCTTTTCTAGTGCATGCATCCTCCATCCCCAGAATGTCTAAGCTGCCAAATTCCAATTCTGCCATTTCCTCATCCATTATGACATCAAGACTTGAAGCTTTAGCTTTCTTTTGCGTTGTCGCTGCATGATTCCTTTTTTTCCGACCTCTGCATCAGGGTTTTTCATAGATTCTTTGTTCTGGATTTCTTGTGGTGTAGTTTCTGAGTTCTTCTGGTGGTCGCATTGGGCTTTCAACGGGTTTGATCCTTCCATTTTGTATGTTGTTTCTGGGTTCTCAGGTTACCCATCAAGGGCAGCAAAGTTGTTGCTGGTGGTGGGGATGTCATCCTTCTTCTCTTCTGGTTGTGTTTTACGATTGTGTTGGCGTCTTCTTCCCAGTTTTTGAAATCCCTCTCCATCCTTGTCCTTGGCCTAGGGATCTGTGGGACTAGGTTTATTGAGGGGACAATATCTGAATAGATGTCCATGCTCATGACATTTGCGGCAATGGAAGGGGACATGTTCATAGTCCAGTGGTTGTACCCATTCAAAGTAGTCATGTGTTAAGATTATTCAGTCCGGCGGGGACTTGGCTATATGCATATAGACACAGATTCTGGCGTAGGAAGTACACTTATTGTGTTTGGTTTTCTCCGTCGATTTTACATAGCTTCCAAGAGTATTGCCAATGTCCTTAAGCCTGTCTTCATCCCAGTATTCTTGTGGCAGGGAGTACATGCGGATCCAGACAGGGGCCTAAGTGAAGTCTTCTTTATCTGGGTTGAATCTTTCGGTCCAGTTTCTGAGGTATAGGCCAGCCTAGTTGAAGAAATATGGGCCTCTATCTTCCACTCTTGATTTATCATCAATTCTTTGGAAGATGATTGTGAAGAACCCTTTAGAGCCGAGCTGTAAATCAAAATGGGCTTTGGGTTTCCATTTGCCTGCTATCCATCCCTGGAGAGCTTGCTCTGTTGGCCAGATTCCCATGAATTTTCCAATGAGAGCATAGTATTTCATTGTCTAGACTCAAGCACTAATGCGTTCCGTCGGAAGGACAAGGCACAGCCTTTCAGTGGATTTTCTATACAGGTGTTGGTGCCCACCGTCGAGCTGGGGTGCTTGGGGGAGCTTAGCGTTTTTGGTGAGCCTTCAGGTATCACAATGTTGTTCAGAGGAATTTTGGCAGACCCACTCTGCACCGAGGCAGCATGGTGAGTCGTCGAAGGATAGAAATCCATGTCTGTGGGTGCGTGGGAAGGGCCTTCATCCCCTCCTTAGGGAGCTTCCATTGGCACAACCAAGAGCCCCGAAGCAAGAGGCTGCCGGACCAGGGAAGGAGGATCGCGAGGAGTTTTCAGGAAAACCCTAAGAGGAGCATGCGGGCCGTCCAGGGTTTCATTAGGTCATTGTCGCAAAAAAATTGATTTTAGTAGGATTTATTACTTATTTGTGGCTATCCCGATTGGCATAAGGATTATGGTATATTGGAGATTACATGTTATTGTGGACTATTTTTCTCCCATAATGTGGTATATAGAGGTATTTATGTTATAAAAACATTTCAAAGAAGGATGGAGCTTATATGTGTCATGGAGCACTTCTCTTAACCAATGTGGGATATCAATATTCATCTTGTAAAAACAATTTAAGCGCATCTAGAGAGAGGATGCTAGCACCTTGTCAATACTCACCCCTCATATTTCCTTCATCTTCTCTCATTTTTTTTAAGGAAGATAATATTAATTTCAAGTTGAAATAGTGGTTGATAACCTAACAAGACTCGGTGAGAATGGATCCCATGACTTTCCAAGGAATTACCCATTAGCAAAAAGGATCGAACCAACCGACCTATCCCCTGGGGTTAAAATAAAATATTAATATAATAACAACTAAGAACATAAGTAAACTGAAATGAAAAATTAGATATCCTACTCTAAAGATATATAATTTCCACTATATGTTATTATGTAGATAACTAGTAGTCAATCTAGAACCTATGTGCCAAAACCCAAATATGGATTGTGAAGATAACCTCCTAGTGAGGTGAAGAAAAAATTGTTGCAATAAATTGGTTAGTGTATAAATATTTGTGTTTATGTAGTCAAGAGAGTAGCTATACAATTTCCATTGTCTATTATTTTGTATATGAGTTGTTAGTCATGAACCTAAGTGTGAAAACCTAAAGATGGATTGTGAGGCTAGTTTCCCAGTGAGGTGAAGAAAAAATTATTGCGATAAACTATAAGAGTGTAAATACTTGTGTTTTGTTGTATCCAACAGAGTTGTAGTAGATCTTCGAAATTTGTTTATACATAAGTGTACAAGAATAAACTGCATGGTGTTGCCAATAATTGATACTGACAAATGGGCATGTTGGCATGACACCTTTGATTGTTTATGGTAATTTGGGTTAGGTCTATGTGAGGTCTTCATGTTTCATTGTGATGTTATAGATGTTATAGAGATCCAATGTGACCTATCAGTGTTTGAACTTGACATGAGGTCTATTATACAAAGTTGTTGCAAGCCTGAATTGGTAACCCTTGGTGATGAAACTTAAGAGAATTGTTGTCATGTCAAAGGTTTTAGTCAAGTTGTTGCTTGGATCAATGTACATACGTGTTTAACAATGATCCCCATTGAATCTCTATGAAGATGAGGAATATTTTGTTTGTTTAACAATGATCCCCATTGAATCTCTATGAAGATGAGGAACATTTTGTTTTAGTTGTTTCAAAGTGAATAAAGTTGATTGTGTGGGGTATCTGTGAGGCCTAAGGATGTAGAACAAGAAAATTGCACCTTGTGTTTATGCTTCATCATCGTGTCATTGATATGATCATGTTTCATTAGGGAAACATATTTTGGATCCATCTCTATTGGTGGCTTAGGATGTACAATATATTGTTCCAACAATGGGGCATTGTAGGGTTGAAGTAGCTTCATATTGAAAATAAGCAACCTAGGATATTGTGGCATATCCAATTTAGAGGAATTTTCACCAACTTAAAGATTGTGTATGGTCCAAATATTATGCCACGCAATTCCTTGTGCAATCCTTTCAATCCTTCCTTGTGAGTGTGCAACTATACCTTGCCACTAACAGGTAACTATGCATGACATAGCATTGATTATGTCATTACTTATACTTGGTGGTGGTCTATTAAGTATTCCATGTACTTCATATTGAGTTTTTTGGACTAGTTTGGTAAAATTCATTGCCTTTTCCATTTTTTCCTGCACTAAAACATATGTGCTTTCAATTGTTTGCACTAGATAGGAAAATGTCTATTGGTGTTACATGTTGGAACTTACTGAAATAAACCTTTGAGGGTCTATCTCCAATAGAGTCATGCTTAGCTTTTTTGGACCATTGTGTTGATTAAATGATAAATTTTCGTCCTAAGCGCATAGTTGTTTATAGTTATACATATGTAAGGGGTATGCAAGCCCTATTTGATGGTTCTATTAGCTACCTTTAACGCCCATTATTGTTGGGATGAAAAGTTGTTGAGACATCTATGTTGGTATCCAAGTCACTCCATAATGTTTTCTGAGATCTGTGTTGAGAAGTTTTTTATCTTTGCTTCAAACAATGGATGATGGTAATATAAACTTCACCACACTTTCAAGAAGATTAGCTTGGTTATATCATGTACTATCATTTTAGAAAAACTATCAACCACTACACAAACATTGCCATAGCCATCCTTGATGGTCAATAAGTCAGTGAAAAATCCCATTTAAACATTCCTAAGTGCATTGTGGTATTGACCAAAATCTATATGATCCCTTCTTTTTATTTCTTATTGGTTGGATTTATAGTTGTGGATGTAATGCAATAATACATATATATATATATCTATATAGTTGTGAAGGTTTGACTAGTAGAAACATTTTTGTAAGACAATATTTTTTTTGGATGTCGATTGTGGAAGTAGGTAGGCCCATTGTTCGGATGTCGAATGTGGGAGTAGGTAGGCCCATAATACCTTTCCCACCCATAGGATTCTCAAATCTTTATCAAGAATTGGTAAATATTTAACAAAACCCTACTCTTGCACTACTACATGAAGGTTTGATAAATAAATAAAGACAAATTCATAAAAATTATATTAAAAGCATACTTTGAATCAAAGCATATGTAGGGCACATTAAAATTTCATGAATGTCACACACATACAATTAAATTTTTTCCAAAGATACAAAGTTATCTTTTAAATATTTCATAAGCACATTACTCTAGGATAGATAAAATATCACAATCTATGCAATGGATAGTCACTACCAACCACACCCAAGCTCCTTGGGGAAAAATCCTCACTTGAATATGAATAACCACCCTCACATTTACTATTTATCAAATCATGAATTTGATTAACTATCAATTTGAAAAAGTTGGTGTCACCTTAAATTTTGTCAATGTACTATTTGATAATAGATCAAACAACCTAACTATAATCAAATTTGGACTCTATTTCCAGTAATAGATTTTTGCTAGCGATCTTTGAACTCAAACCCAATTCCTATACAGTGCACTATAGTATATACATTGACGATTTCCTATATTAAAGATACATCCATACTTTGAGAAATTAATGCCATGTAGAGTGTGACAAAGGTGTCACTAAAGTTGTTGACTAATGTCTCTTAGTTTAATGTGTGTGCACATATTTTCTTACCATACCCTTTACAATATATGTTTTATTCTAACTCTCTCAATCTAGCTTATCTATCCAAGCCAAATATGAAGATAATAGGGCCATTGCTAAAATGGTAGTGGGGAGTGCCTTCTAAAGCTAAGTAGGGTTGGCCTCCTTTTGTCCAAGGGCCAACTCGAGAAATAAAGTGGGTTATGTATCCCTTAGCATCGTTCCTATTTCAAGGGGAAGATCTCACGGGACAACAACTATGACACTATTATTATTTCACATTATCACCTTAGGCTTACGATTTATTTAGTTGTACATTGAGAACTAATCTTGATTTTGGACAAGAAAAGTGAACATTGGCACCAGCAAAGAGCCAAAGTTCGCAACTATCGGAGACTATTGGGATGAAGACATAGTCGAGGAGGTCGCGGGCATACTACAGGAATATCGAGAATTATTCTCAACCAAATCATAGAAATGAAAGGTATTCTGGGAGACTTAGGAGTGATGAAAATTCCTCTTAAGCCTGGCGCGAAGCCTGTGAAGCAAAGACCGTATAGACTAAACCTGCGCTACAAAGAACGAGTTAAGGCAATACTCGATAAGATGCTCGATGTAGGGATCATTGAGCCAGTTGAAGAATCCGAGTGGATAAGCCCAATGGTTATCCAGGATAAGAAAACAAAGGGTGAGATTAGGATCTGTGTGGATGTCAAAAATCTCAATGATGCTTCGATGCACGACCCATTTCCTACCCCTTTCATAGATGAAGTACTCAATAATGTTGGAGGGAATGAGGCATATTCTTTTACTGATGGATTCTCTGTATACTATCAGATCAGGATTGATCTCGCAGATAGGCACAAGACTACTTTTGCTACAGAATGGGGGTCGTTCCAGTACACAGTCATGCCTTTTGGATTGAAGAACGCACCTGCCATATTTTCTTGAGTGGTAGTCGCAACATTTAAAGATTTTATACATAAGTTTTTAGAGGTTTATTTTGATGATTGGACTATTTTCGGCTTACTGAAGAACCATGCCGCGAACCTCAGGATGATGCTGGAAAAAT
Organism: Larix kaempferi; assembly: GCA_027924585.1. NCBI lineage: Eukaryota > Viridiplantae > Streptophyta > Pinopsida > Pinales > Pinaceae > Larix > Larix kaempferi. The sequence goes on from BSBM01000584.1 coordinate 5,067,830, forward strand.
GCAGACAGCATCAAATTTCATTAAATCTGAAGAAATGTGTTTTCTATGTTCCCTATGGAATTTTGTTCGGACACATTGTGTGCAAACAGGGCTTGATGGTTGATCCTGCGAAGATCCCAGTCATTGTAAACTTGCCCACACCAAATTCAGTCAAGCAGTTGCACAATACATTGGGGCATACCGGCTATTACAGGAAGTTCATAAAGGGGTATGAGCAGATAACCGCATCCATGGAGAAGTTGCTAAAGAAAGATGCGTCGTTCATCTGGAACGAAGAATGTGAAGAAGGCTTTGATACATTAAAAGAGAAGATGGTCACTGCGTTGATCCTAGTGTTTCCAGATTGGGAGAAGCCATTTCATGTCCATGTTGATGCTTCGTGTATAGAATTGGGTGTGGTTCTTGCTCAACTAGGAGAGGGAGGTATCGATCATCCCATTGCATTTTCCAGCAGAAATTTATCATCCGCTGAGAAGAAATATACCACTACTGAGAGAGAAGGACTTGCGATGGTATATGTGCTGCAGAAGTTCAAGCATTATTTGCTTGGCACACACTTCTCTATGTTCACTGACCATTCTGCTTTGAAATACCTGGTCAATAATCTAGTGTTAAGGGGGCGAATATGCAAATGGTTACTACTCTTTCAGGAGTATGACTTTGAAATTGTTGTTAAACCGGGAAGGTTCAACTTAGGACCTGACCATCTATCAAGGATTGAGTCACGAGAGGAACCTATGAACCTGGAAGACAATCTGCCGGATGCGTAGTTGTTTGCTATACAGGTTGCTGATGATTATTATAAGGACATCATTAAATTTTTTACTACTGGGATCGCACCCACAGAGTTCACTACGCAGCAAAAGAAGCAGTTGGTAGTGCGAGCAACAGACTTCACCATTATTGCGGGCCAACTATATAAGTTGGGACCCGATGAAGTACTGCGCAGATGTGTATTAGAGCATGAGAAACCATTCATATTGGCTGATGCACATTCAAGAGTCGCAGGAGGCCACTACGCAGGGAGAGCTACTGCGCAGAAGATACTACGTGCAGGGCTATGGTGGCCTACAATTCACAAGGACTCGAAGGAACATTGCCAGAGCTGCGATGTGTGTCAGAGGACCGGAAAGCCATCGCGAAGAGATGAAATGCCATTAAATCCACAGTTGATATTGCAGGCATTTGAAAAATGGGCCATTGATTTTGTGGGACCTATAAACCCACCGAGAAAAAGAACTGGTGCGAGGTACATTATTACTGCAACTGATTACTTCACCAGATGGGAAGAAGCGAAGCGAGTGAAAGATTGTAGCGCAACTACAGCCGCAGAGTTCATTTTTGAAAATATCCTTACAAGGTTCGGATCCCCGAAGATTTTGATGAGTGATCAAGGCACTCATTTTCTGAACAGAACCATCGAAGCTTTGACTGAAGAGTTCCACGTTCATCATTAGCGCAGTACGCATTGTCATCCACATGCGAATGGAACTGTTGAAGCATTCAATAAAGTGTTGGATAATGCACTAACCAATATATGCAACGTCAATCGGGACGATTGGGACCTGCGCATTCCATCTGTATTATGGGAATACAGGACTACCTGCAAGAAACTAACAGGCCATACACCTTTCAAACTGGCTTATGGGCAAGAAGCAATAATGCCAATGGAGTATATCGTTCCTAGTTTGAGAATAGCTGCGTTTACAGGCATGGCAGACCGCGCAGTGCTAGAAGAAAGGCTCCTACACTTGGTTGGTTTGGAGGAGAATCACTTTGTCGTGGGCTTCCACCAACAAGTACAGAAAGAGCGTGAAAAAGCATGGCACGAACGCCACATCAAGAACAAGTCTTTCCAGGTAGGTGATCTAGTCCTCCTGTATGATAGCAAATTCATGAAATTTACTGGAACGTTTAAGATGCATTGGCTTGGCCCGTATACTGTAATGCATGTTGCTAATGGTGGTGCAATCCAGTTAGCTACCGTAGCTGGAGATACTTTGCCAAGTTTTATAAATGGAAGCAGACTAAAGCTTTACCGCGATAGTCCGGCTTCGCAGAATTCTGTATGATCAAGGGAAACATACTGCGCAGCACTGCTGAAGTTGCGCATAGAAAAAAAAAAGCCTTAGTTCAGAAGCGAGAAATCAGGAGAAGAGACCACGCGGGAACTATCACGACCTGCCACGCAGTTCAACGCAACACTCAGGAAAATAGTCGTTACATTGTCGGTCGGAGAATATAGCTGTTACCAGTGATCGCTTGGGAATTTAACACACAGATAGTCGTTCTAAGCGAGTTTATGACGGAAAGGACCGAAGGATCCGCTGGATTTGGCCAGCGGATACCACCTTTAATGCTCATCTAGCCGTTGAGGGGCGCGGAGGAGGGTCCGCTGCGCCTATAAGTAACGACGCATTCAGACTCGCGGGTGTTACCAAACACTTAGAATTTTCTTGCGAACAGTTATTTCTAAGTTATTTTTCGCAAGCAATCCGGAAACCTGTGAGAGTTGCCCAGTGGATGTCTGAGTGGTCTTCCATTGAAGAAGAGTTCACAGTCCAAGAGACTGTGAAAGTATTCCAATACGGAAGGATCGAAGGGTTAATGAGAACCCCAACTAAGAAGGTTGTCTTCGAACCAGGTCAGGCATCAAGACAATCACCAAGACACGGTCCAGTGATGGAAGATAAAGGTGAAAATCCAGTAGCACCAAGAATGAAGGTACCTAAGATGGCATTGATAGTGCAAAAACCGCCGCTAGCGAATAAGGAGATACCTCTGACATTAACCCCAGACTATATTTCACCGCGTGCTCTGGACGCACCTGTTTTCAAGTTGCTGAAGAATGCCAAATACGACATCCCGCTATCGCCAATCTCAAAACATGTCAAAGTGGAGAGAAATTTGCTGGGTAAAATCCCAGAATGTAGATGGGAGGATTATGATCTGCTTGCAGTGTAGAAGGAGAATCCCAATGAGCCAAAGTTCCCATAGTTCCAACCAGACCAGTACATGTGCTGGAAAAAGGACACAAAGGGTGAGCTTAACCTGGTCGCCCAAAGTTGGTTATCCGGAGTAGTCCAGTCTGGGCTGCTCAATCTACTCAAACTTCCACATTTCGATAGGTCACTAGAGCTGAATGTGGTAGTGCGCACGCTGATGGCACGCATTCACCAGGGTTATTTGTGGCTCGACCGCAATGCTGACCTAACTATTGACATCATCCATCGCATTACCAGGTTGAGTAAAAGGGGTAAGGATCCCAAGCAATTCTTCCAAGGGAAGAGCAAGGACAAAGAAGCTGTGGAAAAGATGAAGAAAACTTAGACAGTCGTCAAAGGGAAGAGGGGTTTCCAAACAGAAGAAATAGATGATAAAGCAACAAGATTTGTCAAGCAACTATTAGCGGGCAAGATTCTCCGCACATGCAGGCCTCTCGAGGTAAGTGCGGGCGCAGTACTGCTCGGCGCCGCAGCTGCGGACGAAGAACAATTTAACTGGTCTCAATACTTACTGAATGAGTTCATGGAAGAACTCAATGACATGCAGCTCAACGGAGGGAATTTCCATTATACCTGGCTTATAGTACTGATCATTTTTGTCGGCTGGAAGGAGCCAAAAGATTACGTTGGTGTAATCACTGATAGCAGCGAGTGCAGAGGACCGCGTTACTCAAATCTCTGGGTGAATCTGAACTCACAAAGACAGCATGCGACAGCTGAGGTCTTCTACCAGTATTATGACCAGCTGCGCACAACAATCATATTGACGCCGTGGATAACAAAGCAGGTAACCAGCAGGTATATTCGCATTGTTAATTTTTATGCTGACATGCATAGCATCTATATTTCAGCCAAGGTGGAATGGTTCCCACGGAACTACCATATGTACGAAGAGGATATCGACAATATCATGAAAGAATGGCCTGCCGAGTTCCGAGTGGAAATCGTAGACGTCACAAGTGACTCTAGTGAGGATGAGCCTATTCCATGTCCTATCACCGCACAGAAGGAGACGGGAAAAAGAAAGGAAGCTATGAGCCCAGGACAGAAAAATGGGGCAAGGAAGAAGCAGAAAGCTGATAAGGGCAAGTTGGATACAGTACTCAAGAGCGACGATTATGAAATGATCGGGGTAAAGTTCACAAAACAGATGGAAGATTTGAGTCGGACAAAGAGAAAAAGGAGAAGGCAATACAGGATACTCTACAAAAGAATCTGACCGCCCTGCAGGGGATTACGATGAAAATTGAAGAAGTACACAAGAGATTACCCCCACCGCGCGACTCAGAGTCCGAAGGGAAGTCGGGAGGAACTTCGCAACAGAGAACACCGCAGTTAGCCATGACCGTTCCTGCGAAGTCTCGTATCGTCCACCTGGACCCGATAACAGTAAGCTTACCTATGCCAGAGCAACTAATGTTGGATACAAAGGATGTCGAGCGTGTGGAGCTTGACTTGGAAAAAATACCACTGTCGGGCCTACATTATTTACATCTGCAGTGTGTGGAAGAAATGCATGAGCGAACCACTGACGCGCTGAAGGGGCAGGCTGAGCTGCAAGTAGTTAATCGGCAGTTGGAAGAGTCTAGCTCGCGGAACGCGATGCAGCTACAGGATGAGCATGATCGTCGGCAAAGGCTAGATTCCACGATCACTGCAGTAGCAGACGATATAGATGACTTTGAAGTCCAGGCAGATCTTGGGGATACTATTGTTAAGATTGGCGAGCTGGTCACCAGTCTTAAAGCAGAGATGCAGGACATGGAGATTGTACATGAAGCTAACATTGCTGCTTTGAAGGAGTAGATAAACCGACATACCCCACTGAATGAGTAGCATCTTAGAGTAGAAGCAGTGAAGGCCACAGCAGAGAATATTGCTGCCGAAGTGGCTAAGTGCCAGAGTCTATTAGATGACGCGTTGAAGGCATTCACAGTCGTCGAAGAAGACCGAGGATTGCTACAAGTGAAAAATGTTGTCAAAGAAAAGCAAGCACCACTGGAACAACTGGATACAGAAGTGAAAGCCCTGCTGCCAAGAGAAAGGCTCGCAAAGTACCGGGAAATCAATGTGCTTAAGAAGGAAGTGCGGGCATTACGGGAAAAAGAGACCGAAATGGGCGACAAGTAGCAACCATTGCTGGAGGATGCCGACACAATCTCGCAGGAGATCGAGGAGAAGTTAAAAGAGATGTGCGAGAATCAGGAACAGGTTGAAGGATAGATAGGTGATGAGATCACACCTGAGATGCTGGATACAATCAACCAAATCGAGCAAGACACGAAGCAAACAATCCAGAATTTGATTGCTACATACAATGAATTTGCTGTGAAGCTAGCTCCGCAGGAGACAGAACAACTCGGGGAAGCCGAAGTTGCAGGTGGCTTGGGGGCGAGCCACATGTAAGTGTTAGGGCCTGTTGGGCCTGTCCCAAGTGGGGCAATTTTGAGCAAGAAGGATTATGGAACTGCGGAGCTGAGCGCAGTTCAGTTAAAAGTATTTTTGGTATAAGTTTTGGATGCTGCGAAGTTGTGCGCAACGCAACGTTAGAGGAAGCTGCGAGGATCAGTACTGCGAGGAGGCAGTGCTGCGAAGTGTCCAGCCCACGAGATGCCAGCAAAGCAGAGTGCTGGACGAAAGACGACACGTATTCCGGTTAGACCATTAGTGGTCTATTTTTGGTAAAGATGCTCCAGGAGTGCTAAGCGGCAGGCAGGAGCAAATCAGGAAGAAAGCGACTGGTCACACACGCAAAAGATGCCACTACTTGAACCAGTCGCACGAGACCGTTAGAGGAAGAACGGCTTGGTGAAAGCGACCTGTTGGCATGCACGCAACAGGAAGGCCGATAGCGATGTGATGCATGCGTGGAAGACCGCCATGATGGAATATTCGCTACCAGAGGCTAGAAGTCCGATTTTGGGGAAACTGTGACAGTTTTGTAAACCTAAGGGTTTTTTCCTACAGATTGTAAAGACATGACCTACGGGCATGATCTATAAATAAGGGTATTTTTGTATGGGAAAGGGTTAACTCTTCATTTTGGTTAAGCTTTGAACGTTGTTGCATCTTTTAAGCTTAGTGCTATTGTAAAGGCTCTGCAGCTGTGTGCGCAGAGACCTATCTGAGAGAGAAGAGAGTCTGCAGCTGAGTGCGCAGACCAAGAACTGATGTACCCTTCCCAAAAGACTAATTTAACAACAGTTCTTGTGGACGTAGCCTCCATCCGGGGGGTGAACCACGTTAAATACTGTGTAGTGTGATTGTTGTGTTTTGCACTGTTCATTTACTTAGTATGGATGTTTAATGCCTCACTTATCTGTTATGTGCTTGTTTTTATATGTATTCGCCGCAGGAATGATGGGGATACTATGTTAAGTAATACATGAGTGTGTAAATGTTAAGTATTCTGCACTTCTAAGTCCTCAACCGCATGAATCTGTTGGATAATCACATAGTTAGACACTGGATGTGAGCATAGCGTTGGAGCACGCAGTATTGTATGTTTCATTCATTTACATATAACATAACAATAATATCCTAAGTGTTGTCGAATGGATAAAGATTGTTAAGTAAGGTTAATCAGAGTTGATCAAGTCCTGAAGTAGACGCGCGGTCTAGCTGCTGCGCTGACCTATTGTGAGTGATGCGGGGTAAGCTGTTGATATCTTATCGTCACGACGCATGAAGTATCCCATACCGTGCAGTCTCTAGATGCACTGGTTGCACAAGTGCCTCCACTTGCCGAAGTATCCGACGCGAAGTAGAGACTTTGCGCAGCCTTTTGTCCGCAGCAAGAGTCCTTTACCGCGCTGCCTATCTGTTTTTTTGACACTCGCATCACTAGGTTGTGGAAACCTGATTCTGCAACCACCCCCTCAGCTTCGCCTTGGGTGAGACCTCAAGCTGCTCACAGTCTGTTGCCGAAAGGGCCAGTGAATAGAGGTTTTGTTGGTTTCTTGAACCACAAAGTACCTGGGTTTACATTGGAAACCTCTAGATCAGTTACCTACGCCAACAAAAGAGTATCACAAATTGCTAAATGCCCTTGCCATGTAAGTTTCAAAGTATATCTAGAGAGAGTGTTTTACTGCTAAAATTCTTTGTCCTGAAAACAAGATTTCTTTATACAGCCTTATGGGTGATTGTTTCAACAGTGAGTTGCAGCAAACTGAACTTGAAGCACCACAAATGGTTGAGAATTCTCGGTCCAAAAATTGAGAAGATTCACAGTGACGAAGCCATTCAGTGTTTGGCTGCCTAGGAGCCCTAACAACAATAACTTTTTTACTCATCCATGAAGTCCTTCGTTCTGAACACGCACAGAATAATTTTGGCATTTTAATTTAGATTTGCACAACAGGCAGATGGTTCATATCGCTAGTTTGTTCTTAATTGGGTCTTTGATTGCAAGGATTTTCCATTTAACATATACCATGCAAAGAATTGGGCTTTAAATCCTTTCTTGAATTCTAGATAATTTTTCATTTTCTTTTGCCCTACTGGGAATGAGAAAGATACACCAAGCTGATTTCTATTCTATGTCAATATATTACTGTTGTACTATTTGATGTACCTTTTAGAACAATGCACTACACAAACACGAGTTAGTGATGTTCCCTTCCCCTTGAAGAACAAGGACAAGATATAATAGGAAAAATAGTAAAGCACGTGGCAAGACAAATATATCTTTGATTTTCCTATTCAACAACTCTTTGCTCCTGTGTCATCAGTTTAGCCTATCGGCATCCTGTCAATGCCCTTCCCTGTGAATATTCCCCATTGAAATAGTCCCCTTCGATTAGCTGTATGAGTAGGCCCTTCCCATGGAGTATTCCCATTTAGTAGACCCCTCCGCATTGAGTGGGTTCATTGAATATCCCCTGTGAGTAGCTGTAGGAACTCTGTGTTCCGGTTCGGTAAGCTAAATAAACCGTGCCCTCTGGCCACTCCTCAGAAGACTAATCAGTTTAAAATCCAATCCGTTTAATTCAATGTATCTGCTCGTAAGTAAAAACCCATGTCTTCTCACTTCACTTGTCGACCACCTCTTTCCTTATTGGCTACCACTGTCAAAGATACTGGCTATTGCTCCTGTGTCATGAGTTTAAAATTTTACTTTTTATTGGTTTTTCTTTGTCTCTTTCAATTTTAAGTTTTATCTTTTCTTTCTCGTTTAATTTGAAGTTTTATCTTTCTAACTTCGAATCAAACACTTGTTTCTCTTTGTTTGCATATTATTGCTACTCATGCCATACAATTCTAAAATAGCTTAAGCATTTATGTGCAGCCCTACCCCTTGAAAACTCTATTCTCAAAGTTTTTTTACAAACTTCTGGTTGGAGAATTTCCTTCGAAACTCGAAAGCTTCAAAACTTTTCAAGTTTGAAAAGCCTGGAAATTTCAAATTTGAAATTACAATTAGGCTTTTATACATATCGTCGGGTGGTAGAATCTTTGAAGTTAGATACTAGTTGACACATTCCTGAACAGAAGTTGATAGCTTGAATGGTATCATTGATGTTTACCGTGACCGTAACAGAAAATGGATTATACAAACATTTTTCCTAAAATGATTAAAAGTTGAATCAATCTCTTTCTAATAAGAGAGACAATTTTTTGCTACTGTGAATGGACTTCACAATCTACCAAATTCATTATAGCTTGAAACAATTCATAGCATCTACGTGCCTTTCTTAAAATAGGGAGGTTGTGTTCTAGTGGAAGCATGGCCCAAAGATCCAACTTTTCTTCAAAACCAACTTATATAGTAAGGTCTTTTCTTAAGAAGTTGATAAAACATAGAGCAAAATAGATGTTTGGTCTTTCATTGAGAAGTTGATAGAACATAGAGGAAAAATATGTTCTTTCAGATGGCAGGTTCTATCCATTCCATTGTTGAAGTCATGGAAGCTTTTACCTAAGGTAACAGAAGCTGCCATCCTTTCCATGGTTGAAGTCGTGGAAGCTTACACCTAACACCTAATCCTCTAAGCGTTTGTTTCTCCTAACATTAGGAGTATTTATTGTGCAAGGAAAACTTTTTCCAAAACTGTTCAAAGCACACTTTAACATATATACTCCAAAATTTAACATATTGTTGTTAAAATTTGAGAACATAGTGATCAGATGAGCAAACAAAAACAACCAAAGTATGTTGGAAAATTAACTAACTCCCAGAACTATTGTTATTGCTAGATCTAATCACATGCAGGCGAACTGAAAAGTATGAAAAACAAACTAAAACTGACCAGAACAACAAACTATATGGACTGATTCTGCATAAAATAGTGATCTGAAAACTATGATGGCAAAGAGATTTCCTGAACTTAGCAAACTGTTCAAAACTTTTATCTAATCCACGATAATAGTAGTGGTGCGGCATGTCTTTCTTTCATAGACTAGGATTGGAACATGAGATCCAATGAATGTAGACCACCTAGTCCTGCACCCTCTTACAGGAGTTCTCTGCCTAGATTAACATTCCTTAATTGGAGAAGTGTAATACCTTGATTTCAACCCTTAATCATATATGTTAAATCATGTATTATTCAAATGATGAAGTTATGTCATGGGAGTCAAGCCATATGGGCAGCGTTAAATGATCCCATGTGTAAATAATGTAAATGCATTGTAAATAATCCTTGTGAGGAGTTGAAGGTGAAGGCTCAACTAGTGAATGTGCACAGCCTCGATAACAAGTTAGAATCATGGTATGACTATTATGTTTTCTATGATGTGTTATGTATGTAAAAACATGAATAAAAGGAAAATACATAATAATGTAATATCCACCAAAAATGTTAGCTTAAAAGAAACAAGGGGATTGTGATATCATAAGAGAGGAAGAGGAAAGTGGGTGCATTGATGGTATGATTTGGCAATTGTTTTTTGAAGTACAATCTCCCTCCTTGCCAATGATTCTTTACAAACATTTCCCATCAATCTTTGACTTGGGTGGTCCTTAGGATATTTCCCCATGCATTTTAGAAAGGATGCAGATGTCTTGTGCAAATGCAAACATCTTGGGGGAAAACTATGATTCACCCTCATTCATGGACCATTATTACACCTCCATTCGAATTTGGAGCATTCCTCTCCCATGAGCATTCTCCATTTTTCCATTCGAATGTTCTTACTCTCCTTGTTCATGGAAGAATTTGTGTGAAACTATTGGCTTTATGACAAACCCAAGGTCCATAAAAGGTGTCCAAACTAGGTTTGATGTAGTCGAGTGTGTCAACATATTTAATCCTCTAGAAGGAAGGAGATTTCACCCAAGGCACGTATGATAGTTGCCATATGATTAAGGTTGCATAGGATTAAATATTTAGTGCAAGTGTGCATTCCATTACATATACTTCAATCATATTCATTTAAACTCATTGAATTAATCGCATACATATCAAGTATATTCCATTACATATACTTCAATCATATTCATTTAAACTCATTGAATTAATCGCATACATATCAAGTATAACAATATATGGATCATCGAGATATAATGTGAATACAAATACATGAGAAGAATAAGTCTCCATTATATTAGCGACTTGATTAATACATCATAACTCATGGACAGAAATCCCAACACAACCATTAACTCACAAATCTACTTTTTTCTCATTACAACCACTAAGTATTACAATAACAACTACACCTCTCATATATAGACGATATTGAAGTGGTTAGAGAAGATTCTTGAATATATCGAAGAATCTACTAGCTATAACACACTCATACAAAAGGGTCTAAGCCTTTAGATACATGGGTAGTGGGTCAAAGATACTGGGCATAGAGGATGAATGAGATGGCACAAAAGATGAATGGTATTGGCCTTTTCATATTCAGGTTTCTGTGGAACTAGATACACATGATTCTGTGGAAGTGCATACTCCTCCTACTTTCCTTTTATTTACACAATATATCATATAATTATGTTGATCACAAGGATTTTTGGTCAATGTGTTCTTTTGATATCTATTTTTTGGTTTTGACAATGTTGTTTTACAATTCCTCTCTTAATCCAATTTTCTTTATCCTGTATTCTTCATCCTGTATTATGCAATGATTTTGATTTTCCTTTTAAAATCTCATATGTGGATTTTAATTTAGATTTTGACTTTTTTGTTCCCATGCACGATAATCCTTTGTTTTTCATATTTATGTAACTTTCAAAGCTCATGCTTTATCTCCCTTTGGTTCTTGTCATATACTTGTAGCTGATGTTTAATGGATTTCGTCTGCCATTTTATATGTTTAATGGATTTCTTTATGATACATCGCAGACTATTCCAAAAGCATTTGTTAATCGTTGGATGCCGGAAGAGATTGTTAAAAGATCATTTCAAGTAACACTTTTGTTTGAGAAGAACCCCGAAAGTTGGAAGGTTAAGTATACAAATTATAGATCACATTCAGAACTTAGTTGTTGGTGGAAAGACTGTGTTATTAGTAATGGGCTGCAAGAAGGAGACATATGTGTTTTCAAGTTGTTAGATAAGGTAGAGTACATTTTTGAGGTCCATGTCATTAAGCATGGATTCCATGACGACTGTCACACTCCAGTTCAGGTTACTTGTACTGAAGGACCTAAACAAAAGACCAAAATTGAAGTTATTGAATTAGATTAGTCAATTTGAAGAGATTGAAAATTTACATTATGTTTGAAGTTTCAATGTTAAAGAATGCTGATAGATGAAAATGATACCATATCACCAATTCAATTCTAGGTAGGTTTTTTCACATTTACTAAATGCTTCTAAACACTTTAATTTTATGCATGAAATACAATTATATTTTCCATAATGAAATCCCTAGTATATTTGTATGTTTATCAATTATATATCATGCATGTCTTTTTTTTTATTTTTTTTATTATGGTAAGTCAAATCATTCTGGATTTCTGTCCATAATGTATTTGGATATATTTATGCATTCTTTCATCAAACTGTCTTTAGCATGCGGTAATGATATTTATATTGGAGTCTTATTGTTTTGTTTATCTTCATAAACGTTTTCATGATTTACAAACACTGGGGTTGGGAGTCTTACTGTTTTATTTATGTTTGACAAACTTTTCATGATATATTTTTCAACTATTTATTAACAAACGTTTCATGATATGTTTTTCAACTATTTATTAAGAAGGTTATGTTACTTCATCATTGGCACAGCCTCCATTAAAGAAGGTTATGTTCCCAAAAAAATAGTTTTAAATTGTAGTAGAGTACTTCATCATTGTCACAGCCTCAATTAGTTTTATTAGTTTTAAATTTGTAGTAGAGTACTTCATTATTGGCATAGCCTCCTTATAATGATGTCCGGGAAAAAATTAGTTTTATTAGTTTTAAATTTGTAGTAGAGTACTTCATTATTGGCACAGTCTCTATTAGTTTTATTAGTTATTAGTTTTAAATTTGTAATAGAGTACTTTATTATCAACCGAGCCTCCATTAGTTTTAAATTTGTAGTGGAGTACTTCATTCTTGGCATAGCCTTTATTAGTTTTAAATTTGTAATAGAGTACTTCATTATTGGCATAGCCTCTATTAGTTTTAAATTTGTAATAGAGTACTTCATTATTGGCATAGCCTCCTAATAATGATGTCTAGGATTTGTTTTAGGATATAACCTCTTCCATGGTATACCCTTGGTTTAAATTTATATTATATTATTAAAATCATATAACATTAACATTTTTTTAGATAGAATGTGTTGATATGATTAGGACATTTTTTTCTTGCGCCTCTGCTTTTGTGTTGGTGAATAATGTTGTGTCTCCCCGTATTCATCTCCATGGGTCAATCGGACAAGGATGCCCATTGGCTCCTTATATTTATGTGCTAACAGCAGATGCTCTTGGATATCTATTGGAAGATGCACGCTATCAGGGTCAACTCCAAGGCATTTCTCTTCCTGAGGGGAAGGAGATGGTTAATAATCACTTTACATACGACTCCCTTTTGTCGGTTTCTGCTGATCAAGACTAAGTTGCAACCACCGGGAATTGCCTATCGATGTTTTGTGAGGCTTCAGGGGCTATTGTTAGTGATAGTAAGACCGATTACTGGATTCCAACTTCTTGGAAGTTGGTTTTGTGAGGATTTAGGGGCTATTGTGAGATATCTTGGTATTCCTTTTGGGGTGGACCTCTCACCAATTGCAATGTTGGATTGGTGTTTGGATAGTTTACAACGCAAAATACTTGTTTGGTAGTACAAGGATTTTCTCTTTCTTGGCAAGTTGATTGTGGTGAGCAGGATTTTGCAGGCCTCCCACATTTATTATGTGTCTTGTTATGTCCCTAGCAAGACCCAGTTTGCTCTTACTTATGGGCAAAGTATGTGGATCTCGTGGTCTTCCCATGGTCCCTTGAGATGTTTGCATTATTCCCACAGATGAGGAAGGACTTGGTTTGATTGATGTAGCCGCTCAAGGTAGCATTTTGGATACTAAATGGGTGACCAAATGTCTAGAGGGTTCTTCCCCATGGCAGGTTTTCATGTGGTACAGGTTGCTCTCAACCACCCATGTTGGCAAGATCAGAGGGCGGTTTGGTCTTTGTGATATCATCTCTGCCCCTCATAATTTTAAAATTCCAGGGTCTTTCACCTTTTGGAGTATTTGGACTGCATGGAAGAAGGTGGCAAGTCTACTTCATTGGCAGATGTTTAGCAGTAGAGCGGGCTGGGATTTGGCCAGAAGGCCTATTTGGAGCTCGAAGCAGGAAGGTACTTATATCTCTAACTTGCCTCGTTTTCAGGCAAGAAGATAAAGTAGGAAACACATTTTCTTCTTGAGGTATCTTTGGGACTTTAGTGCTCGATCATGGAAAGACTGGCGAACCTTGGCTCAAGAATTTGCTTTGTCCTCTGCGGATCGTCCCTCCATTATGGAAATCATTGAGTGTATTCCTCAGGAGAATTTGTTTAAGATGAATATTGATATGTCAAGTCCCTTTTGGAGAGACTAGGAGTGGAATTTCGAGCGTCCTTTGTCACGATATGATTCTCATAAACTCTACTCCATCTTGCATCAGCGACATGAGCTTGATCCTATCCTTAATACTTGATGGGTCTCTATGGATCCTGAGAGCTGGTGGATTCAACAATTGCATAGTGTCTGGGCAATTAGAACTTCTTATAATAGGGTTAGTGCAAGCTAATGAGGGTCACTTTTGGTGCGTTAGATGCAATAGAAAACTGAAAAATCAGGCATCCTTCAACTTACTTGGATTTTTTGAGATACTTACGCAAAATATCTTGCATTGAGTAAAAAAGATGAAATGTAGGAAATTGAATCACGTTTCTGAATATATAACTTTTATGTATTAAAAATTTGCATAGCTATTTCAAGTTTCATTTTTCCTAACATACACTTTTTATGTTTCAGGCAAATGATAAGGTATATGTTTTTGTGGGTGTGGCCTTTGAGGGCCTAAATGATGGAATCAAGCTACAAAAATGGACATGCATGTAGAGAACATATAGCACTTGTGCACCATTATTTTTCGAAAATTTAATTTGTAATTTTATAGAGATCAAACCTCGAAAATAGTACCTCTTTTGTGGGTGCAGCCTTTGAAGGTCTTAATGCAAAAATCTTGAAATGGGTTTTTCATAGAACGTGGAGGTTAGTGTCCTCTTGTGCACCATACAATTTTTTTTTTAAATGATCAAGAATTGAAAAAGTTATGGAAGAAACACTAATAGTGTGTTTCACGAGTTAAGGAGGTAGGACACAAAAGAAATTGAAAGAAAATAGGAAAAAATAATATCTTTAAATAAAAGTTACATATTTGGAATCTGTAGAAAAAATGCTATTTGTGTTTAAGATTTCGTAAAAAATGACTATGTGTAGCATACTGTAACAAGTGGCTAAGCACAGGCTTCTCCAGAAACTGGAAGAAATACCCAATTAGCTTTGGTTTATCATTAACATAGCACAAGTTTGGAATTACCGAAGCAAACTCCAAAGCATACACATAGGATTATTGTTGACATTCGAGCAAGTGAGTTGGCTTTGTTTAGGCTCTACAAAACACGAGCGCGTTCTGTTTAAATTCAAAAATATTGCCGCGCTTTTAGAATTCAATAACGTGCATGCGTTATATAACTACATAACGCGCACACATTATATAACTACATAACGCGTACGCATTATGTAGTGCAAAAACGCGCTCGCGTTATGTAAATCATAAAATATATGTTTAATACTTGAGAGAGAGGGGGTGTGGAAGACTCAAGGGAATTTTTGGTTAATATTTGAGAAGGGGTGGGGAAGGGTCAAGGGAATCTATGGTTAATATTTAATAGGGGTGGGAAAGGGTCAAGGGCTTAGAAGGATGTTGGAATCTTGAGTGGGGAGAGATGAAGGGAATGAGAACATGATGGGATACAGGGGGTGAAGGGAAGTGGAGCTTGAGAGCACTATTAGGAGTAGAAGAGGTTCTAAAGAGGTATAGGGTTAGAAGTTGAAATTGAAACGTGAGTGACAAGGGGGAATGGATGGAGGCAAGGGGGATGTGAGAGAGAAATAAAGAATACAAGGGGGGGAGAGACATAAAGCGAGGGAGGGAGAGGGACAATGGGGAGGAATGGATTTAGAGGGAGTGAGAGATAGATGGGGATAGAACGAAATAAAGAGATAGGAAGGGAGGGACAGAAAGTGTTGGTGGGAGACATGCAGGGAGTGGTGGCGATGGGGAGAGAGAGAGAGAGAGAGAGAGAGAGAGAGAGAGAGAGAGAGAGAGATAATGTGAGAGGAGGGGGAAGGGACATAAAGTGTGTGAGAGAGAGGGAGTGATGGAGAGATTGGGATAGGTTGAGGGAAAGATAACATGAGGGAGGGATAGAAGGTGAGAGAGAGAGACGTGATGAGAGAGGGAGGGAGAGAAGGTAGGGTGAGGGATGGAGGGAGAAAGGTGGAGATAGATATGGATGGAGGGGGAATGGGTTTGAGAATGGAAAGGGACATAATGTGTGTGTGTGTGTTTGAGAGAGAGATTGATGGTTGGGGAGAGAGAGACTAGAGGGAAGTGTGAGCGACAAAGAAAGTGGGAGGTTGTGTGTGTGTGTGTGTGTGATAGGGAAGGAGGAATCAATGGGGTGGCAGGGACGAAGATGGTGTAAGGGAGAGAAAGCGAAATAGAGGGAGGGAGTTAAAGGGAGTGAGGTACATATCCAGGGACAGATCTAGAGAAAGAGATAGGGAGGGAGGGATACAAGGTGAGATAGAGAGGGCAGGGGGGGGATAAAGGCACATAGGGTTAGTGATTAAGGGCGAACGAAGGGAGAGAGTTCTATAGGGACTTGGATAATTGTGAATATATACATAAGGTTGATACCCTCCTCGTCATCATCTTCATCACCATCACCATCATCATCACCATCTTCATCATCATCACCATCATCATCATCATCATCAACATATTCATCATCATTGTCATCTCTAGGTTCCTCATCAACATCTCCATCATCATCATCTTCTTCATCCTTATCATCTTCATCATTATCTTCATCACCCTCACCATCATCATCAACATCTTCATCATCACCATCATCATCAACATAAACATCTTCATCATCATTGTCATCTCCCCCTTCCTCATCAACATCTCCATCATCGTCATCATCTTCATCACCATCACCATCACCATCATCATCAACGTCTTCATCACCATCATCACCATCATCATCATCATCATCATCATCATCAACATCTTCATCATCATTTTTATCTCTAGGTTCTCCATCAACATCTCCATCATCATCATCTTCTTCATCATCATCATATTCATCACTATCATCATCATCATCATCAACATCTTCATCATCATCACCATCATCATGATCATCGTCTTCCTCATCAAATCAACATCTCCATCATCAACATCTTCATCATCATCACCATCACCATCATTGTCATCACCATCACCATCACCATCACCTTCACCATCACCATCATCATTGTCATCTCTAGGTTCCCCATCAACATCAACATCTCCATCATCATCGTCTTCTTCATCGTTATCATCTTCATCACCATCATCATCTTCATCATTGTCATCATCTTCATCACCATCATCATCATCAGCTTCATCACCATCATCATCATCATCAACATCTTCATCATCATCACCACCATCATCATCATCTTCCTCATCAGATCAACATCTCCGTCATGTCACCATCATCTTCTTCATCATCTGAACATAACCATCATCATCATCATCAACATCTTCATCATCATTACCATCACCATCATCATCAACATCTTCATCGTCATCACCATCATCATCATCATCAACATCCTCATCATCATTGGCATCTCTAGGTTCCTCATCAACATATCCATCATCATCATCATCTTCTTCATCATCATCATCTTTATCACCATCATCTTCATCATCAACATCTTCATCATCACCATCATCATCATCTTCATCGTCATCATATCAACATCTCCATCATCATCATCTTCTTCATCATCATCATCTTCATCACCATCACTATCATCTTCAACATCTTCATCATCATCACCATCACCATCATCATCAACATCTCCATCATCATTGTCATCTTCATCATCAACACCATCATCACCATCCTCATCATCATCAGATCAACATCTCCATCTCCATCATCATCATCATCTTCATCATCATCATCATCATTATCATCTTCATCACCATCACCATCACCATCACCAGCATCACCATCATCATCAACATCAACATCTTCATCATCATTGTCACCTATAGGTTCCTCATCAACATCTCCATCATCATCGTCAACATCTTCATCATCATCACCACCATCATCATCATCATCTTCCTCATCAGATCAACATCTCCATCATGTCACCATCATCATCATCATCATCATCATCATCATCTGAACATCACCATCACCATCACCATCACCATCAACATCATCATCACCATCAACATCATCATCTTCATCATCATTGTCATCTCTAGGTTCCTCATCAACATCTCCATCATCATCATCTTCTTCATCATCATCATCATCATCTTCATCACCATCTTCATCACCATCTTCATAAGCATCAACGTCTTCATCATCATCACCATCTTCATCAACATCAACATCTTCATCATCATTGTCATCTCTAGGTTCCTCATCAACATCTCCATCATCATCATCTTCTTCTTCATCATCATCATCATCATCTTCATCACCATCACCATCATCATCAATGTCTTCATCATCAACATCTTCATCATCATTGTCATATGTAGGTTCCTCATCAACATCTTCTTCATCATCATCATCATCATCATATTCATCATCATCATCATCATCATCACCACCATCACCATCACCATCATCATCATCCTCATCATCATCATCATCTCTATCGTCATCATCATCTTCTTCATCATCATCATCTTCATCACCATTTCCATCACCATCATTATCAACATATTCATCATCATCAACAACATCTTCATCATCATTGTCATCTCATCTCCATCGTCATCACCATCATCTTCATCAACATCATCATCTTTATCTGCATCATGATCATCTTCATTGTCATCACCCTCCTCTTCATCATCATTTTGTGCACTTATGCACTTAGGGATTAATGTTTAAAAGAGGGTCTAAAGGCCTTTATGGGGGAGGGGCTCTAGGAACAAGGTAAGAGAGAGAGGGCAGGGGGGAGGGATAAAGGCATAGAGAGTCGGTGATTAAGGGAGAAGAAGGGAGAGAGTGCTATAGGGAGGGATAATGATGAAGATAAAGAGAAGGTGGAGAGATGGAGAGTGGGGTGGTAGGGACATGGTTGGAGTAAGGGAGAGAAAGAAACATGAAAGAAACATGTAGGGAGGGATGTAGAGAGAATGAGGGACAGATATTTAGAAAGAGATAGCGGGTATCTAGGTATTATTGGGAGAGAGCTAGGGGGGTATTAAACCATACAAAACATTTGTCCCACACTAAAAACATTTGTTTTGTATGTAACCATACAAAACATTTGTTTTCTTTTGATTTTATTCGTTGCCTTAGCCGTGCACCTAACCTATTTATTGTGCTTAACCATATCGCGTACGCGTTTGTATTCCTCATATCGCGTGCACGTTTTAGCTTTATATAACGCGTATGCGTTTTGTAACTCTATAAACAGTGGACTGTCCCTGTCCGAGAGCAACTTCACTCTATCCAAACCAAAATAACAAATCCCGCGATTTTTTCGAACAGCACAAGCCTGCCATTGGAAATACTCACCATTTACACCATCTCCATCATTATTTTTGTTATGCAAGTGCAGCATTGAGGACATCTTTCATGGTTGCTCAATTTGGTGTTGGGTTATATGGCCATATTTGAAGAAGATAATCAACAAGCTTGAAGAATCTCCAATTGAATAACACCAAAGATAAGGCCTTTGAAAGATTCATTTTGCCTATATTTGAGGAGCACACAAGATAAGATATCAAGCTTCAAGACCATTTCATGGTGATGGTGGATATACACAATTGTACAAGAGAATAAAAAAGCCCAAACAATTTATTATTTAACTTTCATTTGCTTATTATTGAAGAGCACCAAAGGTAAATTTTCTCATTCATAATTGTTTTGATGGGAAAGATGAACATTTGAGAAGGAAGATTGAAGCACCTTGAAGGATCTATAGTTCTAGAAAGCACTAAAGGTTTGAAAGCTTGTAATTGAGGACCAACAAAAACAAACTATATATTGAATTGATCATTGTGGTGATGGGGAATCCACGTAACCGAGGAAGAAAATCAGCAAGGAGGAAGAGACCTCAAGAAGTCATTGAAGAAGAGAAAGAAAAGAAAAGAATACACATGATGAATCGGAGGCTTTCTTTGGAAACTAATCCAAATCCAATTGTAGAGGATACCACGGTTCATCCTATTAATCCACGACAAGAGGGTCGGTCCTTCAATTTCCACAATAGTTGTTGAACAAGCACCCCATGGAAGTAATCAAGAAGCAAAACGTAGGTGCTCATTAGGGGATGTTTCAATTCCCACTTCAAGTCAAAGTGATAAGTTACCATCTCAAGATGAAGCTCATGAAGAAACACAAAATTTGTTATCTGGATGTGGTTATACAAGTGATGAAGTCAGAGAGGCATTGGACATGTTGCCTACTGTTGAAGAAGAAAATGTTATCCGGACCATCGATGAGGATGTTGGACTTCCACCATCCAACTACCAGGAAGAGAATGAAGGACACCAAGCTACTATTGAAATGCCAGAGCGTCTTGGTGATGCACTACATGGTATAATTCCAACCCCCTTACCTCCATTAGCAAGCACACGTCGAAGAACTCCAAAGCGTATACAAGTTGATGAAAGTCTCGTCAATTCCATTGAAGGTACGCTATCTAAACGTACTATTGCTTATCAAACTCAACAGATACTTGATAAATATTTTGTTTCTAAATGTGATGGAGATAAATGTAGATTATTTTTATCATTGTTAAAATCTAGGAGCATGAATGTTGTTAGGAAAAAGTTAGGGATAAAGATGATAAAGAATTTTGAACCAAGTTCTCATATAGTTAAAAGCTTAGTAGATGCATTTGGTAAAATTGGTAAGAACACACGTTCAAAGGACCGCAATGCGGCTTGTCGTGTGTTGTCACAAACAATAGCAAATAAGAACACTAGGGTCCTTCGTATTCTCAGGCCTACATCCAAACTAGTTAATTTGAATGTAAAAACCCTCCATAGGTATTCTATTAGAAGAGAACATCTTGACACAACCGATCAGACAGATTTTTGGGCCTTTATTGGTTGGTTGCCACGTCGTGACATGAAGCTAGTTGACGCAGTAAAGGGACTAGTGCAGAGGTTTTGGCATGATCACACAAGGCCTTCTTCAAACCGAAAGGATGTACTAAAACTAAGAAGGGGTTCAAAGGATCGTGAACCACATACTAAGCATCTTCTTGATATAACACAGACATAACTATACGAGAAATTTAGGAATGAACATAGACAATTGAACTTGGGGAAAAGATCTTTTGAGAAATGTAAGCCATGGTATGTTAGAATAAATACTCTTCGTAACACTTGTTGTTGTAGATACCATGTAGAATATGAATATTACTATGAAACATTTTTGTACATTCGTCGTGTGTTGCATACTAACTATGTACAGGATTGCTCCCTAAAAATACCGCTAACTTCATCAAAAGAATTCATTCATAGCATCATGTGCAATAGGCCTAAGGGGCAAACATACTATGCAAAATATTGTTTGGATGGAACATGCCCCAACTGTGGTGGAATGGCATTATTGAGCCAATGTATGCACGAGAGTGGAGACAGTGAATTTGGGAAAATGGTTGTAGACATGAAAAGTTTCAAATATATCAGCTATGAAATAGTCCCAGGGAAAGAAAGCAAAAAAATACAATTGGTGACATCTCAGGTATGCATTTATATCTATAAAATTATGTTTGAACAGTTACATTTCAATCCTTGCTTACAAAAAAATCTAACATTGAGATCATTTTGTGTCACTAGGTACCAGTTAGTGACTTCGTCAAGGAATTTATTGAAAAGACACGTGATTATGTTCATCATGTCCACTTGGCACGATGATAAGATGAACAGTTTAGAATATGCAGAGATACATTTCCCCGTGGTACTATACTTTCAATTGTTGATTTTGCCGAGAACTACACTCTGCAACATCAAAATGAGATCCAAAGTCAGTATTATCACTCTGAGTAGGTTTCCTTGATGGTCCATATCACATATAGGCATGGCCCAAATAGCACTGAAGAGCAAAGAGAAATTCTGAAGGAATATCACTTCTACATAAGTGATGATAGGTGCCACAACTTCCACTATGTACGTCATTGCTTCATCATGTTCTATGATCACTTGAAGGGAAGGAACATACAGATGGATTGAAACTGGATTTGGTCTGATGGATGTGCTGGTCAGTTAAAAAATGCACACATATTTCAATGGTTGTGTTCATTGCATAAAAACTACAAAGTGCCACATATGTGGAACTATTTTGAGACTGGGCATGGTAAAGGAGAGCATGATGGAGCTGGAGCATGTGTCAAAACAGCCCTACGAAGAGAGGATATGAAAGTATCTACAGAATCTACTATTCAAAATGGTCAATCTATAGTCAGGTGGTGCACGTTAGTAATGGGAGAGGAATCAACTATGCGGGTAGAATCAACTAGAAAGAGACATGTGGAGAGATTTTTTTGGGAGGTAGTAGATATAGATCGTTCACATGCATGGGAATGCAAGACTGTGCCTAGGACTCGTGGCTTTCATTCGGTTCGAAGCTCTGATAACCCAGTATTTAAAATTTGGACTAGAAAACTTGCTTGTTTTTGCCTGCCTTGTTGTGATGGTGATTGGGATGGGTGTGAATCATTGGATTGGGTTGATGGATGGGATCGCATATCACTTCCACTTGATCAACGTGCAATTGTTGAATTAACTCCGTTGGAAGAAGACCAATCATCTATTTCTGCAGATTTTGATCATGTCTCAGACCTTGTACAACCTGGTATGATGCATTTCCTTAACATTTTTTTGTTTATTTACGTAGTCTTCAAATGCACATTAATGGCCTTGTATCGCATGAAAAACATTTTGATCATATACCTACAATCATATTATGCAGGGCACATATACGCAATGGTTGCCTCAAAAGATAGTGAATGGGGTGGTGATTATTGGTTGGCACGCTGTATAGATGGAAATCAAACCCTCATTATGTCCATGACTGACGATGAAAACAACCACTACCCAATCGGGTCTATGGTTGTTAAAGGTGAATACTTGACACAAGACAACAATGCAAGAAAGAAGGGTGGATATGTTTACAGGGATTACAAACCAGGTGCAAGTGTGTATCACTTTACCAACTTAATCATTGGTACAAACCTCCAGGTATGAACAATGCCTAGCCGAAATTCATCGAAGGTACGCTACTTCTTACCGGATACAGAGCACGAGAGACTAATGGAGACCATCAGTATAAGAGATGATCCGGAGGGCTTGGTTGTATGATAATATGTGGGATCTAGCATGATGAGGTATGTTACATACTTTTAATACTATACTATTTATACTATTTGTAATTGAATATTCATATATGCTCAAATTTCACATGTATGTTGTTTATGAATATGTCAATTTTGTGTTCTTGATATGCCAAATTTATATTTATGTTGTTTATAAATATGCCAAAAGTTCTCTTGTATGTCAAGTTTATGAATATGTCATTTTTTACATATGATCAATAAACCCTAAGATTATGGGATTGGGTAGAGTTAGATGAAACTTTCCTTTGGTGATCTAACGCTAATTTGTTTGATTGAATACACATGCGTTTTGTAATGGGATCATTACATAGCTAATCTGGATTTTTTATGTGGAGGGAGACACCCATCAACCATTGATACCTAGAGCTCTACACACAAGTTGATTATCCCCAACCCAAAAGAACTCTTATATTATGTTGATTATGTTGGTTATTGGCTTCACCCAACAAAATTTTATTTAACAATACACATATTCATAGATTTGGTTACCCATGCTCAATGCTCACTATATTTAACAATACACTTATATTAAATTTAATTCATGTCTTGTTAATATAAAATGTACATTAAACCCTACCACTAGACTCTAACCCTAACATTAAACCCTACCACTAGACTCCAATATGTCCTAATCTCCCTACAAGTAACACTAGGTCTCTTCACCCTCTCCACAATGGTGCCACTATCATGAAACTCATCACCACCACCATCATCTTCATCATCACCACCACCATCATCATCTTCAACAATATCTCCATCATCATTGTCATCTCTAGGTTCATCATCAACATCGCCATCACCATCACCATCACCATCACCATCACCATCAACGTCTTGATCATCATCACCGTCATCATCATCATCACCATCCCATCACCATCACCATCTTCATCACCCTCACCATCACCATCACCCTCAACATCACCCTCACCATCACCATCAATGTCTTCATCATTATCACCATCATCATCATCATCACCATAAGTGCCCGGAGGATGATTTTGCAAAGTTGACCCCCGTGTGCAACAATTGCACACTCCCTTATTGATCAAAACCCTAGTTTCCAAAATGGACCTACAAGATGACACCTGGGCCATGGGATCGGAGGATAGGGGCACCCTTAGAACTATCCCAGTGCCCTGAATCCAACGGAGTCGATGGTTCGTTGATCCGAGCCACGGTCGTCATTCTATGGCCCATTCCGTCTCGCATCCAAAAGGCCTTCAGGGACACCTGTTGGATACCTACAGGGGGCATAGAATTCCAACCATGCAACAAAATCGGGTTCCGGGGAGTCCTACAAGTGTGTGTAGGAAGGTTCCGGCTGGGAACGCTAGCCATAAGTGCCCGGAGGATGATTTTGCAAAGTTGACCCCCGTGTGCAAAAATTGCACACTCCCTTACTGAGAAAAACCCTAGTTTCCAAAATGGACCTACAAGATGACACTTGGGCCATGGGACCGGAGGAGAAGGGCACCCCTAGCACTATCCCGGTTCCTTGAATCCAACGGAGTCGATGGTTTGTCGATCCGAGCCACGGTCGTCAATCTATGGCCCGTTCCATCTCGCATCCAAAAGGCCTTCAGGGACACCTGCTGGATACCTACCGGGGGCATAGAATTCCAACAGTGCAACAAAACCAGGTTCCGGGGAGTCTTTCAAGTGTGTCTAGGAAGTTTTCGGCTGGGAACGCTAGCCATAAGTGCCCGGAGGATGATTTTGCAACATTGACCCCCGTGTGCAAAAATTGCACACTCCCTTACTGATCAAAACCCTAGTTTCCAAAATGGACCTACAAGATGACACCTGGGCCATGGGACCAGAGGAGAGGGGCACCCCTAGCACTATCCCGGTGCCCTGAATCCAACAGAGTCGACGGTTCGTCGATCCGAGCCACGGTCGGCATTCTATGGCCCGTTCCGTCTCGCATCCAAAAGGCCTTCAGGGACACATGTTGGATACCTACCGGGGGCATAGAATTCCAACCGTGCAACAAAATCGGGTTCCGGGGAGTCCTGCAAGTGTGTCTAGGAAGGTTCCGGCTAGGAACGCTAGCGATAAGTGCCTGGAGGATGATTTTGCAATATTGACCCCCGTGTGCAAAAATTGCACACTCCCTTACTGAGCAAAACCCTAGTTTCCAAAATGGATCTACAAGATGACACTTGGGCCATGGGACCGGAGGAGAGGGGCACCTCTAGCACTATCTCGATGCCCTGAATCCAACGGAGTCGATGGTTCGCCGATCTGAGCCACAGTCATCATTCTATGGCCCGTTCTGTCTCGCATCCAAAAGGCCTTCAAGGACACCTGCTGGATACCTACCGGGGGCATAGAATTCCAACCGTGCAACAAAATCGGGTTTCGGGGAGTCCTGCAAGTGTTTCTAGGAAGGTTCCGACTGGGAACGCTATCCATAAGTGCCCGAAGGATGATTTTGCAACGTTGACCCCCATGTGCAAAAATTGCACACTCCCTTACTGAGCAAAACCCTAGTTTCCAAAATGGACCTACAAGATGACACTTGGGCCATGGGACCGGAGGAGAGGGGCACCCCTAGCCTTATCATGGTTCCCTGAATCCAACGGAGTCGATGGTTCATCGATCCGAGCCACGGTCGTCATTATATGGCCTGTTCCATATCGCATCCAAAAGGCCTTCAGGGACACCTGCTAGATACCTACCGGGGGCATATAATTCCAACCGTGCAACAAAACCGGGTTTTGGGGAGTCCTGCAAGTGTGTCTAGGAAGGTTTTGGCTGGGAACGCTAGCCATAAGTGCCCGGAGGATGATTTTGCAACGTTGACCCCCGTGTGCAAAAATTGCACACTCCCTTACTGAGCAAAACCCTAATTTACAAAATGGACCTACAAGATGACACTTGGGCCATGGGACCGGAGGAGAGGGGCACCCCTAGCACTATCCTGGTGCCCTGAATCCAACGGAGTCAACAATTTGTCGATCCAAGCCATGGTCGTATTTCTATGGCCCGTTTCGTCTCGCATCCAAAAGGCCTTCGGGGACACTTGCTAGATACCTACCGGGGGCATAGAATTCCAACCATGCAACAAAACCGGGTTCCAGGGAGTCCTGCAAGTGTGTCTAGGAAGGTTTCGGCTGGGAACGCTATCCATAAGTGCCCGGAGGATGATTTTGCAACGTTGACCCTCATGTGCAAAAATTGCACATTCCCTTACTGAGCAAAACCCTAGTTTCGTCCGACGAAAATTGTAGCAGGATTTCCATTTATACTATAGGCAGATTTTTTATTGGTTTCATCATGAAAAGTATCATTTTCAATAACAAGTGGAACTAGGGAATCCTTCGTTGTGTTCCATTAGCCTTTTGTTCAGCATTTCGTGCTCTGATAAGTGGTAAGTCACCTCTATCATCGAAAACTTGGGTCTATAGATACTATGGTATTTGACGGGATCATGGGAACCCGGACTCCATTAAAATTCAATTGGATGATTTTGCAAAGTTGACCATCGTGTGCAAAAACTACACACTCCTTTACTGAGCATCCGGTACATTGATGCTTTAAATGATGAACTCTTTCCTTTATGGCATTATAGGGATGCTTACCCTGCATTTAACGGTGGCATTAATTAGTTAATGGCTTCCTTGTTCGGAGCGTAGAGAAAAACCTTGTCACATTACAAAATCCTTGCAACATCATATAAATTAATAGGGGAGGCTTCCAATATGATCTCAATTTACGAGAAGCTTCCACGTAGCAATAGTTTGCATAGCTAGGCATTTTTCTCTAACATTAGTTATTATTTTTATCTGATATCAGAGAAAAATGCCCAACTATGCAAACATGAACGAGTCCCCCCTCTTCACCTTTTTCTCTTGGAGTTTATGTTGGGTTCTCTCAGTCTGCACCTTCCACTTAGTCTGACATGATTTATGGTCACTATATAATCTGCTGCAGGTAAGAGTTATACCTAAACTGCTTACTTTGGTTTCAGAACCGATGCGTGGTTTTAGAACTGGATCAACCTTTTATGGCCTACCCACCTAAAATTTTTAACCGTCGAAACTAGCCCGATAGAGTCACAGGGGTATTATTTCTCAAATTCATTCAAGCGGGTTGAGTGGAGTATTTCGGTCTTTTTGGGACTCGGACCAACCAGTTGGTCGAGCCTGCTTGCACATCATCGATATCTCGGTCCAAAATTTATGTGATTTTAAACAGAGGAGCATGAGCGCCTTTGAACCAGGAAGAGTTAAAATGAGCTAGGTTGAGGACAATAAACGGGGTTAAGGGAGGGAAACAAATTTTAAAACAAGTAATAATATTCACTTTATACAGAGTATAAATTATTGCTATGTGGAAGCTTCTCGTAAATTGAGATCATATTGGCAGCCTCAAAGCGAGAGGACAAGTTCATCAAAGCGACTTCATTCATCTATATTCTCGTAATGTACACATAGTCCATCCTTATCTTGATAAACAAGAGTTTTATGATAGCTTGAGTTTTTTGGGCGTGGTTATCTCCCTGTGTTCGGTTGTCTGATTGGTTGACAAGCTTGCCTGAAAATCTATACGTTGAACTTCTTTGTTTTGTTGCTGAAAATTGGAAGGGATTTTCAAGTCACCTGCAAAACGCTCTTTTGTTGAAATATGTAAGTTCTTCCAACAACATAGATTTGGCTAGTGTATCAAATGCTGCCATAACCCGAAGAGCTTACCAGTCTTTGCAAGAATATTCCCCTAGTAGATGAAGATGGGAAAATCATTAGGTTACGAGACTCTTTGAAGTTTCTCCAGCCTGCATCCACGAGTAATTGGGCCAAGTTAATGGGAAGGAATCCCTGGACTATCGTGGGATTTTCAACCCTTTCTGAAGGTTACCTTACACTACCATCTTGTGCAGGAGCTTTGATGTATTCAATTAATGATTTAGTTTCATTCTTTCGAAGACACCTTGATGTAGTAGATATTCCAGAGTTATTTCCTCCAAATGCCAATATTTATGATGTTTCCCATGCTTTGACAAAGGATAATGCATTTCTTCTGCTGCAATGGATCCAATATTTGAAAAAAAAGCGGAAGATGCTGGATGCTTTTATACATAGTATATCGGAAGGCAAATGGATGAAACCATCCAGAGGCTTTGAATCTCCAAACATAACTTTTCTGTTTGATTTCATTGGGGGATCTTCTCTCCTCCGAGAAGGTGACATTCCCTTTATCGATCAGGCATTCTATGGAAAACCTTTGCATGAACGGAGCCACAGTGGAGGGTTTTGCAGAGTTGACCCACCAATGCAAGATTGCATTGAAGAAACTGAGCAAAACCCTAGTTTACGAAATGAATGCACAATGAAGCCATTGGGCCATGAGAAGACGAGGGAGAGGGCCCCCTCGAGGTAATCGCATGTCAGGAGACCAACGGAGTCGACGGTTCGTCGGCCCGACCTCCGGTATCCGAGTTATGTCAAGTTGCAAGTCACATGAAAATGTCGTTCAGGGACACTTGGTGACTTTCAGTCCGGTAGCCAAAAAGAAAACGGAGCAACAAGATTGCGTGCCGTTGGCTCCTACAAGTGTGTGTGGGAAATGCCGACGTGGGAACACTGCCAACACTGGCTTGGTGGAGGGCAGAGTTGACCCACCAATGCGAGATTGCATGCAATGAAACTAAGCAAAACCCTAGTTTATGAAATGAATGCACGATGAAGCCACTGGGCCATGAGAAGACGAGGGAGAGGGCCCCCTAGAGGTAATCGCACGCCAGGAGACCAACGGAGTCGATGGTTCGTCGATCCGACCTCCGGTTTACGAGTTATGTCGAGTTGCAAGTCGCATGAAAATGTCGTTCAGGGACACTTGGTGACTTTTGGTCCGGGATCCAAAAAGCAAACGGAGCAACAAGATTGCGTGCCATTGGCTCCTGCAAGTGTGTGTGGGCAATGTCGATGTGAGAACACTTCCAACACTGGCTCGAGGGAGGGTTTTGTAGAGTTGACCCACCAATGCGAGATTGCATGCAATGAAACTGAGCAAAACCCTAGTTTACGAAATGAATGCACGATGAAGCCACTGGGCCATGAGAAGACGAGGGAGAGGGCCCCCTAGAGGTAATCGCACGCCAGGAGACCAACGGAGTCGACGGTTCATCGATCTGACCTCCAGTTTCCGATTTATGTCGAGTTGCAAGTCGCATGAAAATGTCGTTCATGGACACTTGGTGACTTTCGGTCCGGGAGCCAAAAAGCAAACGGAGTAGCAAGATTGCGTGCCGTTGGCTCTTGCAAGTGTGTGTGGGCAATGCCGACGTGGGAACACTGCCAACACTGGCTCGGGGGAGGGTTTTGCAGAGTTGACCCACCAATGCAAGATTGCATGCAATGAAACTGAGAAAAACCCTATTTTACGAAATGAATGCACGATGAAGCCACTGGGCCATGAGAAGATGAGGGAGAGGGCCTCCTAGAGGTAGTCGCACGTCGGGATACCAACGGAGTCGACGGTTCGTCGATCCGACCTCCAATTTCTGAGTTATGTCGAGTTGCAAGTCGCATGAAAATGTCATTCAGGGACACTTGGTGACTTTCGGTCCGGGAGCCAAAAAGCAAACGGAGCAGCAAGATTGTGTGCCGTTGGCTCCTGCAAGTGTGTATGGGCAATGCCAACGTGGGAACACTTCCAACACTGGCTTGGGGGAGGGTTTTGCAGAGTTGACCCACCAATGCGAGATTGCATGCAATGAAACTGAGCAAAACCCTAGTTTACGAAATGAATGCACAATGAAGCCACTGGGCCATGAGAAGACGAGGGAGAGGGCCCCTTGGAGGTAATCGCACGCCCGGAGACCAACCGAGTCGACGGTTCGTCGATCCAACCTCCGGTTTCCGAATTATGTTGAGCTGCAAGTCGCATGAAAATGCCGTTCAGGGACACTTGGTGACTTTCAGTCCTCCTAGGGTTTATGTTTTTTAAGCCTTGTATAATTTCCTTCTTGATAGCTCACCTCTTATACCATGTTAAATTTTTGATACTTGATCTAGATAAATGCTTTATACCAATTATAACCATTAGTTCAATGCATAAATTTAACCATAAAACATAAAGAATTTAACATGTAGGATCTAGTTAAGAATAACAATTTTTAATTAGATACCAATTAGTGCACGCATGTAGTGAGTTCGTTGAAACCTTTAAATATAATAGTTTGTTCTTTTGACATAGCGCATTCATGAGTAATAGATAATCCACACAAATCAACACATTAGATTGACACAAGAACATGTGGAAACCGAAAAACAAATACCAAGTGAAATGTATCATTCATTTATAAATGAAATGTCGATGTACATATCTCCAAAAGTACATATATATCCAAAAGTATCCAAAAGTACATGTATCCAATGAAGTTAATGTACATGTCTCCAAAAGTACATGCACAATGAAGTCGATGTACATGTCTCCAAAAGTGAATGTATCGAAAAGTACATATATATCCAAAAGTATCCAAAAGCACATGTGTCCAAAACTATCCAAGACACATGTACATGTATCCAAATGTACATATATCCCATAAGACACATCAAAACTCAAGCTTCCTCTTGTTCTTTCCCGACGTTGATCCTCTAGGCACATCTCTAGGATCAGTGTGCGTCTCTAGATCCTGCAAATTAAATATCAATTGTTAAATTCAACTAACTATGTACTAATACATTAGTTCAACAATTATCAACTTGTGCATGGAAAGTGCATGAAACACTTGGTCACTGAAGAACATCTCACCTCAACTGACAAAGGGTATTGCGTTGCTTGTGTAGCAGATGGAGCCGTTGGTTGAACATCCAGGATGGTCGAACCAGGGGGGCCAAGAACTGCTCGTGCTGGTGGTGGCTACAATCACAAAATGTTGAAGTAGTTAGACATGCATTAATAAACAATAGACAACAATAATAAACTATGTAAAGATCATGTTGAAATAGTTACATACCTGTGTGTGATCAGTTTCCATTGTAGATGCAGCACTGACTGCTGCATCAACCATCGATGCGAGGTTTTGAGTAGACAACTCGGGTTCCTGATGCAGTAAACATGCAATTCAAACATTAACAAAAACGATTTATGCACTGGATTTCAAGTTAAACAACAAATATCATCGAAGGATATACATTACCATGATATGAGTAAGCCCATGGTTATCGGCAGCTGGAGTCTTGCTAGGAGTAGGCCGCCTCACATACACATGACCCTTGTTCACGAATGGCCTAGCGGGAGATACAAATCCAGGCAATGGTCCATATGTCTCGGATGGTGCCTACAGTCAGCAAGTGTTCATGTAGTTAGACATGCATGATTCAATAAACAAACATGTATTTAAAAAATGGCATTTTTAATTGTTTACCTGGAGCCCAGATGTTTCCTCGGACGGTACGACCATGGGTGCTACCTCCACATTAGCTTGCCCTAGTGAAGGATCTGCCATCTGCAAGTTTAATAATTGTAAATAGTAGACCGTAGATAGCATTAGTGAACTAAAATGTAAAGTATGTGGAAATTAACAAATTAACAAGTATTAAAAAACTGAAATTTTAAAATGTTTACCTCGGTGTGAGATACGGCAATGGGTGCTATATAAGATGGGCCTGCCAAATGGGTAGCATCATGCCCCCCTGTAGAGTCTGGAACATATGACTCTGGGGCGTCACTGCCGGCATAAAGCATCAACTGCAAGTTCACAAAATTTATATATTAGCTCAAACTATATATATATGTGTACAAAGACGAAAATAAATGAAGAATTTATTACAATTAACCATCTACATACCTCAGTCAAAAACTCACTGAAGGCAACATCTGAGGCAAGACCATAGCAGGGACGACCACACCATGTGCACTCGTGAGACTCAATACTAGTCCCGGGATGTGCCGATGGTCCTGCACTAGTGGATGGTCCTACACTAGACGACGGTCCTGCATGGTGACGACCTGGTGTATGTACCACACCAGGGACAGATGTCCCTTCCTCACCCATATGCTGAACCATAGAGCCATGGCGAACAACCACCCGTGCCAAACTCAAAAATGCATCACGTGTCCGTGGAATAACACGATGTGCAGGTGGGACATCTGGCCCAGGAAACTGCTTGCGAGGTGCAGGGATAGGGTGATCCTGGTCTCGAAGCCTTGCATTGGGTCGGTTTTGGGGCATCCCCCCACCGATCCCCTGAAACTACAAGATATCAAAATAGTTTACGTGTTTATGTAACACGAACTCTACATACATCTTTCGAAGGAAATACAAGGGAGTTTCCCTGTTGTTATGTGGTGGCATATCAAAAACCATGTACCATCTGTCCATCCAGTTATCAACAAATGGTTGAAACGTGCACCACTCAATGGAGATATGAGGCTTGTTTGCATTTGGGATTTCCCCCGACCGAGGGTCTTTAAACAATGCAAATATGAGCTCTTGGGATATTTTCAATTTTTTTATTGCATTGTAGTCTAGCCCATCAGCATATTCTTGTCTTTTTCTTTCTCTATATGATGTAATATCATATAGTACATTGCTAGACTCTGAAATGGTGTCAACAATTGCATCCAAGGTTGATGCAAGTGAGCGGCAAATCCTGTCACCACCACTAAAAGCTGCACTAATGCCCCTCAAGCGGGAAAGCTCAATCAGTATCTCGGCATTTGTGTCCATAGCCGCAACTGCAATAAAAACATCAATACGAAAATCATTAGAAAAATATACATGGTATATAATGACGTCTCTTCAAAATTGAAAATGTATTAAATCAAACTCAAGTAAGCAATTTAATGGCATTCACTTACATACATTTAAAACTTAAAATTAAACACTTAACAATTAAAAAGTAAGTTTCGTTCAACTTCTTTCTAGAAGTTAAGGCACTTCTTAACCCTCATTAGTGACTTTTCCATGCAAACTTGGGTTTAAACTTCTTAGAATTGAAAAGTGTTATTTTGGCATGTTTTGGCCTTTACGTCCCTTGCAGAAAACAATATTTCCATCAACTTCATAAGCTAACATTAAATTTATTGATTTCAACATATTACGCCTTGTGGTTGGAGGGGAGGACAAAGTGGCATGGAATGAAATAGATATGTATGAGTTTGTCTTGCCAATATGATTACATATGTACTTGAGATGACTATCAATGATTAAGATGTTGAATAATCAACTAGAGATTGTGACTAGAATGACAATAACAACAATGTTAACTTAATAAGATATCACAAGTGGAATATGACAGTGTTAGCTCAGAATTATCACATGCATATTTATTAATTTGATCCAAGTATTATGATATGTGATTCATATGACAAGATGGTTGATTAGGAGGATGAAGATTAAGTTGAGATAGAACAACTAAATTTAAATGTCACAGTCCTAAGACTGTGACTACATTCAGTTAATGAATTTAAGTAAGAATAGGATATGACTTGTTAGGCTTAGAAAGATGGTTAAGATAACATGCTCGGGGACATGTCAGGTGGTAAAACTCAGACCCGTGTCTTAAACACAGTCTTTAAGAGGGATGGAAGTTTAGGATAGATGTAGGGTTAGGACAACATCCAAGGGAAGAAGGTCCGAGATAGGTAAGAATGTTAGAAGGGTTTTAGGATAGGTTTCTAGGAGTAGTTACTAGGTCAGGGCCACAGGTCTTTCTGAGTGTAGATTAGGATTGTTGAATATGTAAACGAAAGGGGCGAGGGACTATTAGGATATGTGAGGCAAGAAAAGGGGTGAAAATTAACTTGATCATGGTTGGAAACACCCTCACGAAACACTCTAGGTAATTCATGGGTGTTCACCATTTCCATTGTTCTAAAAACATGGAAACCAACCAAAACTGACAATTCCTTGGAGCAAAATAGAGACAATTTCTCTCTGCAAAATCGATCTCTACATTGTATGGCAAGTTCAGAAAATTAAATAAAAAACATATTGATTTTCTATATGAAGTCTTTGAGTTGAATCGACGGTCCCTGAGCGTTGAGTATATTGATCGAGGATGTGGATAGGGCAGGCCCGAGAGGCACTTTGTTAATGTGTTTTGGCATTTAGTTAAGGGTGCTTAAAACTAAGAGGCAATGTATAGCTACATACACTTGTGATGAAATTTTGATTATGTTCATGGACAAATGATTGTGATGAAATTTTGAGAAACCAAGTTACTAATTTTTTATGCATTTTTTCTATTCATGCTTGTGCATGCATTTCATCTTGTTATGGCCATTTCTGAGGAAATTATTTAATTAGTATCATGGGAAATGGCCTTTGAGGGTTGGAAATTTGGGTTTCATGTGGATGGATACATTGTAAAAAGGGAGGAGTTCTATTTTTTTCGATTTTTGGTTGGATTAGGAATTTTTGAGTTTTTGAAAAGGGATTCATTGTAATTATTCACTCATCTTGGTTGAGGGGATGTGAATTTAATTAGAGATTGGGTTATTTCCAATTTTATAAATATTACAAAACTAGGTTGTTTTAAACCATAAAAAATGGTAATTTAGGTTAAGAAATGACAAAACAATGGTATGGGTGAATGAATTACCTGACTAGATGAAAATCCACCGGTGAATTTGCCTCCCCTCCAACTAAATCGAGCTCCTCGGATACTCCAGGGCACACAAACCATCCTCGTCCAAGCTCTAATTTGCGTTTCCGATGCGTGAAAAGCGCCACGGGTGGTCAGGGGTGGTCGGGACTGTGTTTTTAAATTGATTTTAGATTTACAAAACGCGTACGCGTTTTGTAGTTCTATAATGCGTACGCGTTATGGTTACCTAACCTACATGTCTAATGACATATCAGGCTCGGGTTTTACCATACCAAGTGCTAAGTATCAGAAACGCGTTATGTTTTTATGTATCAGAAACGAGTTTTGAAAAAGTAGGATTGCATCTAAAGTGACCCTCATCTTCTTGCACACACCCAATATCTAGATCTTTTCTTGGTTGGTGATATATCAAGGTCTCCCCTCTAAGGCTCGGCTTGCCAAAAGTGGTATTTCAGATGGCCTTTGCTCTCATTGCATGAGGTATGAGATTGTGAAGCATATTTAATGGGAATGTTCTTTTGCTCGTTCTTGCTAGACTCAAGTTCAAGCCCAACTGTCAGATATTCTGTAGGGTTATCTTCATTGGCGTGCGATTCTGCTAGGTGACTCCAGATCTGTGATTCGGGATTTCCTACCTGGTATTTGCCATTGTTTTAGACCTACGACTTTATACACTATTTGGAAGTTACACTGCAAGCATGTCTTTGATAATGAGGTTAGTTCATTGGATGCGTTTTCACAATTATGGTGCGATGAGGTGCATATGCAACTCCTAGCCAAAGGAATTATATTGATTAAGGATGCCAAATTGTTAGATATGAATTCATACTCTGATTTAATAGTTGTTTTAGTGTCTCTCGGAAGAGGGTATGAGGCTTTGTGTATATTTCTTTTTCTTTTATTTAGCTCTAGATGTAAAATACTTTTTGTATATATAAGAGGTATCTTTTACAAAAAAACATTTATTTTTTAATTTTGTTTGTTGGATGGGTAGAGATTGTTAGATCTGAATTCCTACTTTGATTTTATAGTTGTTTTGGTGTCTCTCGCGAAGAGGGTACGAGGCTTTGTGTATATTCATCTTTCTTTTATTTAGCTCCTGATGTGAGATATTTTTTTTATATATAAGAGGTATCTTTTACAAAAAAAAGAACCATTTATTTTTTAATTTTGTTTCTTGGACGGGAGGGGATTGTATATGAAAATGATTGTTTATTTTGTTTATTGGAGGGTATGGATTGTGCACGAAAATGTGGTTAGTTGTAAAGTATAGATAGAGTATTTATGTCATAGATTTATTTATTTTTTCATACAAAAGGAAAGATGAAAGGTCAAACAACAAACATACTCACACAACCAGTTGATCATTAACCATTTTAGTAGGAGTTATTTTTTTTTGCAAAGCTGCAGTATTATATTAGAACTGAGGAACAAAAGTTACATCAAAAAATACATGTCTGTCAGCCTGTTGGGGTGGTCTAAGGTGGTGAAACCACCATCCCAGGTGCTCAAATATGCTGAAAAAACTATAATCATGACCAAAAAATCCCTATGGGGCGATACTGCATCACTGTAGTTTTGGGTCAGATTCAGGTCATACATAACATTCTTAATTACATGACTAAAAAATGAACAGAAAAGTAAATTGAAACAGATAAGTTGAGTGTCACATAGATAACCCAGAGCCACCGCAGTCCTTCTAGGAGCTTGCTTTTGCATAAAGAAAGTTGGGTGTTTCCTCCACGATAAGGCAGCCACCATAGAAGTCGTCGTCCAAGTTCTGAGAGTGGAGGTTTGGAGACTGAGGCAGAGCGTTGCGGCTTGGGGAAGTGTGGCCTTCCTTCTGCTCCTTGGTTTTACTCTGCTGCACAGGTCCCATGGTGGACGGTACCAAAGGGGAGGGAAGTTGTGGGGAGGCCCCGGTCCCAGGGAGGCCACCAGCAGGAGCATCAATGCCCGACGAACCTCCGGCGTGCCTGGTGTTGCTGCTTGTGTTAGCTTCTTGCTGCAAACCTTCAAATTCGTTGCTGCGACCCAGGGAGTAGTTCTCCAAAACAAAACCGGAATCCATATCCTCGAGCCCTCCCCCAGCTTGATGATGTTGGTTCTGATATCCCTGAGCGTGGTTTTGTTGGCGTTCCAGTTGGCTGTCATTTCCTCCACGAGGGTGCTCATCATGTTCTTTATCGACCAGTAGTAGTTGATTCTACCACCATGCCGCCCTGAGGCTAGAATGGCCGAGACTCTTCGCCAATTCATTGAGCAACCTGAAGGTTGAAAGCCTCGACCATATTTCCTTCTTTACAATGCCCCTCAATCACAGAAGTATAAGTCACTTTATCTGGCCTCAATCCCATCTCCATCATATCAGTCAAGAGCATATTTGCCTCTTGTGCTTTATCCACCTTGCAGATGCACGTATGAGCGTATTGAAGGTAAAAACATTGGGCTGAATGCCTCTTACCACCATTTCATCTTTCAACCTAAAAGCCTCTTCAATCTCTCCTCCTTTCATATACCCATCAATCAATGTTGTATATGTAACTTCGTTAGACATCAAACCCACTTCCAACATCTCCACAAGAATTTCCCTCGCTTCACTCACTCTCCGGACCTTACACAAACCATTCACAAGTGCACTGTAAGTATAAACATCAGGCATAATCTTACCCTCCAACATGCTTTCATACACCCTGCCAACCATATCTATCCGGTTTGCCCTCGGGCCTCAATAAAGCCCCAAGCGAGTCCGTCGACCATGTCAGAAGTAAAACCCATATGCCATACGCAACCCATCGAGTAGTACATTGCAACAGCGCAGACTGGGCATGTGACCGCGTTTTTGCAGCCGATAAAATGCATCTACAGCTGTCATCACCTTACCATTCTGAACATATGCATCAATCAATAAATTAAAAACAATTGGGGATGGCTCAGATTCTTTGCATGTGTCTATAAGGCACTCAACCACTGTAACTCCGAGGCACTCAACCACTGTAACTCCGGTGGGTGTTGGAGATGAGGATTCTGCATTGATGACGCGATTTAACATGGCATTTGCAGGTCCAAACATGTTGGCTCTTGATAGAATATGCAACATGATTGAATATGAATGAATGCTATGACAGCAAGTTTAGCATCCGCTACCTGGTTTTTTATCAGAACTCTCTGTAATACATGTGGGTTGCGCTTGTTGGCAATGTCGGCTGTTCTGAGCAGTGAATCCCACTGGTTTTGCTTCAGTAAATGGCATATTCTATCGGTAAGCTCTTCTTCTTCTTCTGCAACTTCTGGTGCGGATGTTTCCTTGCTTGCAGTTGTGCAGTATTGCAATGTTCTTGTTATACGTCTTCCTGCCACGAAAGGACATTTGTATTGAGATCCTCTGATCCATTGAACATGAATCAGAGCTCCCCATATGTGTAATATCCCCATCGTTTCTTCCTCTTCCTGAGAAATGCACCTACTGGTGTTTCATCTCAACAACGTACAGCATGTTGAAGGTCAGTTTTGAGGATTGGGATCATAATAATGGACTAAATCATTAGTCATAATCCTGATGTTTCCAAGGGTTTGATTAAGTTTTTTTTTTCCATTCTGAGTTTTATTCCCAATTTCATCCATGAACAACTTTCTTATTCTGTTCTTGCTCTCTTCAGATGATTCCTTGTGGAACTAGCAAAGTAAGCATGTCTGATACGTCTCTTCTTTACAAACAGTCATCTTTGCAAACAGTCCTCTGATACCTCTTTCTTTACATAAATTTCATAGAATTTTCGTGTCTCGCTTTGAGCCGATCTCTTTATTATTATCTCAAGTTAACCAGGCTTGCAAACCCTTTTTGGAATTGGATGAAACGTGTGCTCAAAATAGTGGCTGTGATAGGTCGCATGCCAGTCGGTTGCTTCAATGATCCTGTAACGTAAAATATGCGCTCACTGTTGAAGTTATGTTTTCCTGTACAACTCCATTGCAAGAGAATGCTGAATACGTCTTCCTATTTAGTAATAAATTTCCATTACTTCTTGTTCTGGATCCTGCCGAAGCTGTCTGGAGTGGAGTAGCCCAAAGTCTTCTAATTCTATCCCTTCATTCCAATCCATGTTCACAACAGCCCCCTATAGAACCCTCGACTATTGGGCAAGAACGCCGTTTGAAGACATAAGAAGTTGTACATGCAATGGAAGGCATCTGCCCACATTTCTAGTTGAATGCTTCTTGACAAGATGACAAATTTTGGGCACAATATGGAGTTAGCAACCATGTTTTAAGGGGATAACGCTTGCACAGTCGAGACGCCCCTCATAGAGCAAACATGTCACTACGATTTGAACCTTCATAGGAGTGGAAACACCCTTACTTTACAAATTAACCAAGAGACACTTACCAATAAAAAATTCAACATTATATTGTAACGCCAAGTTGTCCACCCTTCCCACTTTATGTTTCATTGTGTAGTTATTGAGGTTGTACAACAGGTAAATTTAACAGAATAGATCCCTTTTATTGTGTAGTTATTGAGGTTGTACAACAGGTAAATTTAACATAATAGATCAAGGGATGGATGGTTACCTGTGTAAAGAGATGAGACATTGAGAGTATATTAACAAACAATCCTTGGAATTTGAATCGGTTGAAGTTATTTGCACTTCAAAGATGCCATTATTTATTCATGTTTATTATCTAAACTTACTCCCAAAAAAAAGTTTACCCATAGCTGGTATATGGTCCTTGATTAGTTAGGAAAAGTAAATAAATTACATTGTCAATCAATTATCTAAGTTAGAACAATGGAGATTGAACCATGTACCTAAGATACTAAATTTTTGAAACGTGAAACCCTAAATAAATTTGTCCCTAAAATGGATCTGGGATGAGTATCTAGAATGAATACTTTTTTTTTTCAACCTTGTAATTTTGTGAAATATGATGCCTTTCCATCGCTATAAAGTCTAATGCAAAAGCCAGGAAATGAATACTACTAAGCTGTAAACAAGAAGACAAATCCAATTTCAAAAAGAACTACGATAGCCATAACAATCTACGGCTATTAGCATAGATAGAAAGTAGAAAGGTGACTAAAGTATTATATCAGAATACACTTATTGTAACTGTCAGGCAAAAGATACATGCAACTAGCCTAAATGCTTACATTGGTAAATTGGACATACACTACCATACAATATTTTTAAACAAAACCAGAAACGCAACTCAGCCCTGAGCTCAAGTGCATCAAGAGGTAGATGGGCAATGTCTAGGTCATCATTGTGCTTCTAAAATATGTAGAAAAAAAAATAGAAACCAAAATTCAAGAAAGAAGGGAGAACCTAGAAACCAATCCTGGAATTGGTTTGGCAACAATAGGTAGAAGGGTGTGTGCAAGAAGATGAGGGTCACTTTAGATGCAATGCTACTTTTTCAAAACTCGTTCCTGATACGTAAAACATAACGCGTTTATGATGTTTAGCACCTGCCATGGTAAGACCCGAGCCTAACATGTCATTGGACATGTAGGCTAGGTAACCATAACGCGTACGCGTTATATAACTATAAAACGCGTATGCGTTATATAACTACAAAACGCGTACGCGTTATGTAGTTACAAAACGCGTACGCGTTATGTAGTTACAAAACGCGTACGCGTTATTTAAATCTAAAAAACAATTTAAATACACAGTCCCGACGATTGCCGACCACCCGCGGCACCCACGCATCAGAAACGCGAAATTGACCCTAGACGAAGACGGTTTGTGGCCCACTCAAGTATCGGTGTTGCTCGATTTAGCTGGAGGGGACAAATTCACCGGTAGATTGTCATCCAATCAGGTAATTCATTCACCCATACTCTTTTTTTATCATTTTTAACCTAAATTATTATTTTTTTTTGGTTTAAAAAAACCTAGTTTTTTAATATTGATAAAATTCGGAATAACCCAATCTTTCATTAAATTCACATCTCCCTCAATCTCCCTCAACCAAGATGAATGAATAATTAAAATGAATCGTTTTTAAAAAACTCAAAAATTCGTAATCCAACCTAAAATTGAAAAAAATAGAACTCGGACCCCCTTTCTACAATGTATCCATCTAAGTCACCCAACACGAGAACACGGGACACGAGTGTCCCCGCCGCCAGCCACAACTCACTAAATATAATGAAAATGAGTGCACTCATGTCTTTTCATTAGCTGGCAAGGTTTCGTATCATGTGAAAATGTTTTGTATCATGTGAAAAGATAATGATACTCTGAACTTATGAGGCACCAATTGGAGAGACTGCGACTACTACTGTGGAATCAGGTGTGGCGACTGCTGGCAGTTTGGCCCCCACTTGCAGTCATTCTCAAGAGATAGGTACATCTGCACCATGCCTGTTTACATCAAATCCAAATACATACAATTATCATATAATGCTGAAACGATTGAAAGGAAATTTATAACAACTGATACAGATAACGCAATACACCCCATCCCGTAGCTGGTTTTCATAATACCATCGAGCCTGGAAGCCCTTTTTGCTGTGGAATAAAACAATCCGAACGAGAATCGAACCCCTGACGAACAGTGGAAAATTTAAAAAGAAAAAGAAGAGAAATTGCTAGAAATGGAGACGAAAGAAAGGTTAGAAAAGAAACAACAACAAATTACTTCACTTATGATTTCTCAGATGCCTCTGCTTCTCATGTAACACTCTCCTACCGATAGATATCAGGAGGCCAATGCCGGCAAAATGTGCCGATGAGTTCGCCAGGACGGGAATTATGGAATATCGGAGAGGGGAAGCATGCCGCAGACCCTTCCTCGAAAGGGATTATGTCAGGCAGCATCTTTGAACTCAATAAAGTCGAGCAAGCACGTCCACAAGTCTGAGTTGGAGATCTATTGGGTGGATGCAGGTGTTGAGTTACCAGTGGTTTTGTGCAGCCGGATAGGGTTCGCACATGGAGGTAAAAAGCGGGCCTGAAGCGCGCTCTGAGCCCGCTTCCTTGTAACTAGGCTTCAAATTTGAAGCCTTTAGGGCCCTTCAGAGGTCATTTTACACGTCATAGAAGGCCACTTCAAATTTTACCATGCAAAAAAAATTTAATCTCATGGTAAGCCCTTCAATAATTAAATTAACCACTACTGTTTAAAATTGCAACAGAAGGGTAGCTTCAAATTTCACCCATCAACAGTTTTTAGTGGGAAATTGGGAATGCGGCTACTAGCTAGGTGACTTGGGAGTGGGACTCGGTTACTCTCCAATATCCACGTGTTCGATCATCCATGGATCATGGACCATTGGGCCTCTAATAATATCATTGTGCAACTTACGTGGACGGGCTTACACTGAGCAACCCATGGCTTGAACGCTTCGAAGTTCTCGTGTTTGTAGCGAGCGCTTACGTTTTTAACACATTTCATGGCATCAACAAAATTATTAAACCTGGTAGGTGGCTCATACGTGTTGTTGCTAGCGGGCTTACCAAGTTACAAGTTATCACATACCAATTCGTGAATGCTGACTCCGTGAGTTAATTGAGTATTCAATGTATAATATATTATGTTAATGTGCCCCCGCAAATTTGGCATTTCAGACAAAATCCACAATCCATAAACTTCTTGTAATGTTGCAGGTTGTTGCTCTTGCCCGTGGCCCCTACCTATAGCCCTGTGTTTTCTTTGTTGTATCAAGTTAATCCTACCGTCTACGGCTCCCAACCTCACACCCTGTGTTTTCTTTGTTGTATCAAGTCAATCCTGCAGCTCCCGAGTTCCACCTTTTGTTTTCTTTGTTGTATCAAGTCAATGCTCGAATTCCATGCTTCCATGGCTCCGACCATCAATATATAATATTGCATGAATAGAAACAAGCTTTTTCTTATACCCCTATTCCACTGTGGTTGAGCTACTTCCAAGTTCCACCTACCCTATCTCCTCTAGTCCTCCAGGATAGTTTGCGAAGCGAAGCTGGCAATGCCAGCCTACCATAAACATATTTAAAGAAATTCGTTTTCTTTGAGGAGCTCAACTTCAAGGCTGACTAGATTTTTGACATCCTATGAATTTACAGGTCTGCTATATCCACTGAAAAATAAAGCCTCTCAACTTTACTACG
Organism: Larix kaempferi; assembly: GCA_027924585.1. Taxonomy (NCBI): domain Eukaryota; kingdom Viridiplantae; phylum Streptophyta; class Pinopsida; order Pinales; family Pinaceae; genus Larix; species Larix kaempferi. The sequence continues at coordinate 5,110,588 of BSBM01000584.1, forward strand.
TCAGTAAACATTGAAATTTTGATGTACTATTACATTTTCAAATGAAAAGAATAACTTATTATTAATAAAAAAATCAAATCACATTAATATATTAATGAATTTGAATTTAGCTTCCCAATATTAAAATAAATTATACATTTTAAATGATCCACAACCAAATATTATCCTGAGAAGGAAATGGAAAAAAAGGAATTTCCTCAACACAACATGCTATTTCCTTATGATGATGCTTTTACGTTTATGATTACCAACCTTGGAATCAGGTTTGGTTATCCGAAGGTGTAATATCTTCTAAGCTAAGTCAATAGGTAGGGATGTTGGTATTGATATAATTATGACAAAGTTTTATAAAGGATTAGGAACAATTCCGTTGGCTTGTAGATGACATATTTATGGATAAAAAGCTTGTTGTTATGAGATAATGACATCATGCCTCAAAAACATGTCCCATACAATCTAATGTTAATGGGCGCTCTACATAGAAATTGGAATGTCAACATTTGTGAGTACAATAAATATGTGGATAATTTTGGCCTACTACAACTTTAATATATTGAGTGGATTGATAACCTTCACAATTATATAAGAGATTGTAGCTATGACTAGGAGGAGAGTTAACAATGCAACAAAATCAAGTAATCGAATTTTGTGCATAAAATGAACATGAGACTCCCACCAAATTTCACTGAATCTACGTCTTAACAAAAGAACTCATCGTTTCACGGGATTCCACCCCATCAATCCTTTTAACAGTAATGGCCATAACAGTTGCTACAACCCTAGCGCGAGAAAAATCAATCGAGCTACGCATGACAATACTTGAAACCAGACTTTTTGAACTCCCTATTACGTCATAGGAATCAATACTACTTTCTCCACAACATGTGGCACCCTCAATATCTTCCATCACCGCAATTTACATTTGATAAAAAACTTGTTTCCAAATAGTAATTACCCCATTCTTTGCTCTAAAAAGGCCTCGGTTAACCTAGAATCCAATCCATGCAACATGAACACATCCATATATACACATAGAATAAATATTAATAAATTTCTCATAGCCCTTCAATAGTGTTCAATATCTCATAGCCCTTCATAGTGAAATGGGACCCCACCCTTCAAATTTGATCCCTGGTCCCCACTAGACACGGTGACCCCCGGAATTATGACACGTAGGACACGGTGACCCCCGGAATTAATATATTTTTAAAATATATTAAAATTTAAAAATATAGACATATAGATCATCCAATAAAATTTAACATTTACAATTACAAATATTCAATAGAAATTACATTTACAATTACAAATATGAAATATTCAATAGAAATTAGATCATTCACAAATCACAACACATTTGTCATTCACAATCACAAAACACAATGAGACATTGAGACACATAGATGCAAACTCATCACTGCCCTGATCCTCCTCCTCCATGCCTGAATCAACAAACTCATCACTGCCTTGATCCTCCTCCTCCTCCTCTCTGCCAATCTAACTAACTTACTTTTTAATTGTCAAATGTTTAATTTTAAGTTTTAAATGTATGTAAGTGAATGCCATTAAATTGCTTATGTGAGTTTGATTTAATACATGTTCAATTTTGAAGAGACGTCATTATATACCATGTATATGTTTCTAATGATTTTCATATTAATGTCTTTATTGCAGTTGCGGCTATGGATACCAATGCCGAAATATTGATTGAGCTTGCCCAATTGAGGGGCATAAGTGCAGCTTTTAGTGGTGGCGACAGGATTCGCCGTTCACTTGCATCAACCTTGGATGCAATTGTGGACACCATTTCACAATCTACGAATGTCCTATATGATATTGCATCTTACAGAGAAAGAAAAAGACAACAATATGCTGATGGACTAGATTACAATGCAGTAAAAAAGTTGAAAATATCCAAAGAGCTTATATTTGCATTGTTTAGGGACCCTCGGACGGGGGAAATCCCAAATGCAAGCAGGCCGCATATCTCCATTGAGTGGTGCACGTTTCAACCATTTGTTGATAACTGGATGGACAGATGGTACATGGTTTTTGATATGCCACCACACAACAACAGGGAAATTCCCTTATATTTCCTTCGAAAGATGTACGCAGAGTTCGTGTTGCATAAACACGTTAACTATTTTGACATCTTACAGTTTCAGGGGATCGGTGGGGGGATGCCCCAAAACCGACCCAATGCCAGGCTTCGAGACCAGGATCGCCCTATCCCTGCACCTCGCAGGCAGTTTGCCTGGGCCAGATGTCCCACCAGCACATCGCATTATTCCACAGACACGGGATGCATTTTTGAGTTTGGCACGGGCGGTTGTTCGCCATGGCAGGATGGTTCAACATATGGGTGAGGAAGGGACATCTGTCCCTGGTGTGGTACATACACCAGCTCGTCACCATGCAGGACCATCAGCTAGTGCAGGACCATCAGGACCATCCACTAGTGCAGGACCATCAGGACCATCCACTAGTGCAGGACCATCGACTATTCCCCATCCTAGTACTGATCCTCACGAGTGCACATCATGTGGTCGTCCCTGCTATGGTATTGCCTCAGATGTTGCCTTCAGTGGGTTTTTGAGAGAGGTATGTTGATGGTTAATTGTAATAAATTCTTCATTTATTTTCGTTTTTGTACACATATATATAGTTTGAGCTAATATATTATGTTTGTGAACTTGCAGTTGATGCTTTATGCCGGCAGTGACACCCCAGAGCCGGATGTTCCAGACTTTACACGGGGGCATGATGCTACCCATTCGGTAGGCCCATCTTATATACCACCTATTGCCGTATCTCACACCGAGGTAAACATTTTAAAATTTCAGTTTTTTAATACTTGTTAATTTGTTAATTTCCACATACTTTACATTTTAGTTCATTAATGCTATCTACGGTCTAATATTTACAATTATTAAACTTGCAGATGGCAGATCCTTCACAGGGGCAAGGTAATGTGGAGGTAGTACCCATGGTCATACCGTCCCCTGAAACGTCTGGGCTCCAGGTAAACAATTAAAAATGACATTTTTTAAATACATGTTTGTTTGTTGAATCATGCATGTCTAACTACATGAACACTTGCTGACTGTAGGCACCATCCGACACATCTGGCCCATTGCCTGGATTTGCATCTCCCTCCAGGCCATTCGTGAACAAGGGTCGTGTGTATGTGAGGCGTTCTACTCCTAGAAAGACTCCACCTGCCCACGACCATGGGCTTACTTACACCACGGTAATGTATATCCTTCGATGATATTTGTTGTTTAACTTGAAATCCAGTGCATAAATCGTTTTTGTTAATGTTTGAATTGCATGTTTACTGCATCAGGAACCCGAGTTGTCTACTGAGAACCTTGCATCGATGGTTGATGCAGCAGTTAGTGCCGCATCTGCAGTGGCGACTGATCACACATAGGTATGTAACTATTTCAACATTATATTTACATAGTTTATTATTGTTGGACCTATTGTTTATTCATGCATTTCTAACTATTTCAACATTTTTTCATTGTAGCCACCACCAGCAGGAGCAGTGCCTGGCCCCCCTGGTTCAACCATCCTGGATGTTCAACTGACGGCTCCATCTGCTACACAAGCAACACAATCTCCTTTGTTAGTTGAGGTGAGATGTCCTTCAGTGACCAAGTGTTTCATGCACTTTCCATGCACCAGTTGATAATTGTTGAGATAATGTATTAGTGTACATAGTTAGTTGAATTTAACAATTGATATTTAATTTGCAGGATCCAGGGATGCACATTGATCCTAGGGATGTGCCTAGAGGATCAACGTCGGGAAAGAACAAGAGAAAGCTTGAGTTTTGATAGTTTTGGATAGTTTTGGACACATGTGCTTTTGGATACTTTTGTATATATATGTACTTTTCGATACATTCAGTTTTGGAGACATGTACATTAACTTTATTGTGCATGTACTTTTGGAGACATGTACATTGACTTCATTGGATACATGTACTTTTCGATACTTTTGGATATACAAGTACTTTTGGAGACATGCACTTTTGGAGACTTTTGGATATACATGTACTTTTGGAGACATGCACTTTTGGATATATATGTACTTTTGGATACATGTACTTGTGTCAATCTAATGTGTTGATTTGTGTGGATTATCTATTACTCATGAATGCACTATGTCAAAAGAACAAACTATTATATTCAAAGGTTTCAACGAATTCACTACATGCATGCACTAATTGGTATCTAATTAAAATTTGTGATTTTGGATGATCATTACAAGTTATGTCAAAGTTCTTACTCGTGTAATTTAATCAAACTAAATGCAATACAATGTTTTCAAGGTTTCAACGAACTCACTCATGCACACCCATTGCCATCAACTACCAATGAAAGTCTAACATTATGAGGTTCTTCTTTAAAAATGGGTAATATTTCCTTGATGATCGTAAATTGAGCACCATTTGTAGCCACTCATATAATACCATCTTCACTTATCTTTGTACATGATAATCCATATAATGTGCTATGTTTTTTAACCTAAACAATCATCAAAAACCTAGAATTATAGGGATATGACAAAGAACCTTATGGGGCACCTTATATATTAACCTTGTGTATACATTAGGATCTTTGTCATACCATTGTTTGAAATGTCATTCAATACCTTCAATTTTATCAACATCAAATTAGTAGACAAAGTGACTCATCTTTGATCTCTTGTATAGGCCTTTGTGTGCCTTATCAATAAGATGTACATCATGAATATTATCATAGGTCTCATACATAGGTGCATCCTCATCCATGCAAACAAAGGTGTCATGGATCAACCTATTATCCCTTTATTCTCAATAATATTAGTATCATTATCTTCCATAGGATCAAATTCAACTCCATCACCCCCATTATTACTACTCTAAATTACAGCCTTAGGAGTTTTGATCATGTGTTTTTGTCTCTTTAGGAGTTTTGAAATATTATACTCTTTCCAAAATAATATGGAAGTTCAAATATTTAAAAGTGGCTTAAATTATAAAATGGGCGGAAATTCACCAAGTGTCCCTGAACGGCATTTTCATGCGACTTGCAACTCGACATAACTCGGAAACCGGACGTCGGACCGATGAACCGTCGACTCCGTTGGTCTCCTAGCGTGCGATTACCTCTAGGGGCCCTCTCCCTCGTCTCCCCATGGCCCAGCGGCTTCATTGTGCATTCATTTCGTAAACTAGGGTTTTGCTCAGTTTAATTGCATGCAATCTCGCATTGGTGGGTCAACTCTGCAAAAACCTCCCCCGAGCCAGTGTTGGCAGTGTTCCCACGTCGGCATTGCCCACACACACTTGTGGGAGCCAACGGCACGCAATCTTCCTGCTCCGTTTGCTTTTTGGCTCCCGGACGGAAATTCACCAAGTGTCCCTGAACGACATTTTCATGCGACTTGCAACTTGACATAACTCGGAAACCGGACGTCGGACCGACGAACCGTCGACTCCGTTGGTCTCCTGGCGTGCGATTACCTCTAGGGGGCCCTCTCCCTCGTCTCCCCATTTCCCAGTGGCTTCATTGTGCATTCATTTCGTAAAATAGGGTTTTGCTCAGTGTAATTGCATGCAATCTCGCATTGGTGGGTCAACTCTGCAAAAACCTCCCCCGAGCCAGTGTTGGTAGTGTTCCCACGTCGGCATTGCCCACACACACTTGCGGGAGTCAACGGCACGCAATCTCCCTGCTCCGTGTGCTTTTTGGCTCCCGGACGGAAATTCACCAAGTGTCCCTAAACGGCATTTTCATGCGACTTGCAACTCGACATAACTCGGAAACCGAATGTCGGACCGACGAACCGTCGACTCCGTTGGTCTCCTGGCGTGCGATTACCTCTAGGGGGCCCTCTCCCTCGTCTCCCCATGGCCCAGTGGCTTCATTGTGCATTCATTTCGTAAACTAGGGTTTTGCTCAGTGTAATTGCATGCAATCTCGCATTGGTGGGTCAACTCTGCAAAAACCTCCCCCGAGCCAGTGTTGGCAGTGTTCCCACGTCGGCATTTCCCACACACACTTGCAGGAGCCAATGGCACGCAATCTTCCTGCTCCGTTTGCTTTTTGGCTCCCGGACGGAAATTCACCAAGTGTCCCTGAATGGCATTTTCATGCGACTTGCAACTCGACATAACTCGGAAACCGAACGTCGAACCGACGAACCGTCGACTCCGTTGGTCTCCTGGCGTGCGATTACCTCTAGGGGGGCCTCTCCCTCGTCTCCCCATGGCCCAGTGGCTTCATTGTGCATTCATTTCGTAAACTAGGGTTTTGCTCAGTGTAATTGCATGCAATCTCGCATTGGTGGGTTAAACTTGCTCACCTTGCAAACATCATCCATCAAACAGAAATGTGATGGAGTTGAAATCAATGGATTGCTTGTCACAATAGGCATTCATAAGTTTGCGTAATTGAATACTCCTCTTAATCCCTAAAAAATACTTCATTCCCATCCTGCAAATCCCAAACAATGTCAAAGGTAAGAAGGATTTCCATATAATCCAAATATATGTTTTTTTTCAAATATATTTTACATGGAAACATAGCAAAATGGAATCTAATATTTCGTTTGCATTGGGAAGAAAAGATTGGCAAGGCCAACATTGGCTTCCTTTTGGATAAATATCTCCATTTATAATTCCATAGATTTATACAGTTGTCTTAATCCTAACTGTATACATTGCATGAGAATAAACACCATCAATCTCATTTTTGAGACTTGGTTGTCATGTTAATGCAAATGTAAATGTAAAGGTTGCCTTTACAGGACTTTTGAAACTGAGTGTGGGAAAGGGGATCATGATCGAGATGTTGTGTGCATAAAAATTACATTCTGCAGGTAAAAATGGAAGTTTACGAGAAATTCTCTCATTAGTTACACAAAATCTATTGTTGAATGGTGTTCTTCAATAATTGTAGATGGAACAAGAAGACGAGAAGAGGACTCAATAAGGAAAGGACATGTGCAAAGATATTTTTGGGAGGTGGTTGATGTAGATCAATCACATAGAATAATGCATGGAATTTGTGGATTTCATTTAGTTTGAAACTCAAACAATGTTATAGTAGAAATATGGACAAGAAAATTCTATCACTCCCCATTATTCTAGGTATAAATATTGAATTATCCTAGTTGGATGAGGACTAATCAACCATTTCACCACATTATGATCATGTCTCAAATCTTGTCGGTCCATCTGTATGTTCCTTCCCTTCAAGTGATCATAGAACATGATGAAGCAATGACGTACATAGTGGAAGTCGTGGCACCTATCATCACTTATGTAGAAGTGATATTCCTTCAGAATTTCTCTTTGCTCTTCAGTGCTATTTGGGCCATGCCTATATGTGATATGGACCATCAAGGAAACCTGCTCAGAGTGATAATACTGACTTTGGATCTCATTTTGAGGTTGCAGAGTGTAGTTCTCGGCAAAATCAACAACTGAAAGTATAGTACCAAGGGGAAATGTATCTCTGCATATTCTAAACTTCTCATCCTGCCATCGTGCCACGTGGACATGCTGAACATATTGATGTGTCTTTTCAATAAATTCCTTGATGAAGTCACTAACTTGTACCTGGTGACACAAAATGATCTCAATGTCAGTTTTTTGTTGTAAGTAAGGATTGAAATGTAACCGTTACAACATAATTTTATAGATATAAATGCATACCTGAGATGTCACCAATTGTATTTTTTTGCTTTCTTTCCCTGGGACTATTTCATAGTTGATATATTTGAAACTTTTCATGTCTGTAACCATTTTCCCAAATTCACTGTCTCCATTCTCGTGCATACATTGGCTCAATAATGCCATTCCAGCACAGTTGGAGCATGTTCCATCCAAACAAGATTTTGCATAGTATGTTTTCCCCTCGGGCCTATTGCACATGATGCTATGAATGAATTCTCTTGATGAAGTCGGTGGTATTGTCATGGAGCAATCCTGCACAATGTTAGTATGCAACACACGACGAATGTACAAAAATGTTTCATAGTAATATTCATATTCTACATGGTATCTACAACAACAAGTGTTACGAAGAGTATTTATTCTAACATACCATGGCTTACATTTCTCAAAATATCTTTGCCCCAAGTTCAATTGTCTATGCTCAATCTTAAATTTCTCGTAAAGCTCTGTCTGTGTTATATCAAGAAGATGCTTAGTATGTGGTTCACGATCCTTTGAACCCCTTCTTAGTTTTAGTACATCCTTTCGGTTTGAAGAAGGCCTTGTGTGATCATGCCAAAAACTGTGCACTAGTCCCTTTACTGCATCAACTAGCTTCATGTCACGACGTGGCAACCGACCAACAAAGGCCCAAAAATCTGTCTGATCGGTTGTGTCAAGATGTTCTCTTCTAATAGAATACCTACGGAGGGTTTTTACATTCAAATTAACTAGTTCGGATGTAGGCCTGAGAATACGAAGGGCCCTGGTGTTCTTATCTGCAATTGATTGTGACAACACACGACGAGCAGCATTGCGGTCCTTTGAACGTGTGTTCTTACCAATTTTACCAAATGCATCTACTAGGATTTTAACTATATGAGAACTTGGTTCAGAATTCTTTATCATCTTTATCCCTAACTTTTTCTTAACAACATTCATTCTCCTAGATTTTAACAATGATAAAAATAATCTACATTTATCTCCATCACATTTAGAAACAAAATATTTATCAAGTATCTGTTGAGTTTGATAAGCAATACTACGTTTAGATAGCGTACCTTCAATGGAATTCATAAGTCTTTCATCAACTTGTATACGCTTCGGAGTTCTTCGACGTGTGCTTGCTAATGGAGGTAAGGGGGTTGGAATTGTACCATGTAGCGCATCACCAAGACGCTCTGGCGTTTCAGTAGTAGCTTGGTGTCCTTCATTCTCTTCCTGGTAGTTGGATGGTGGAAGTCCAACATCCTCATCCATGGTCTGTGGAAGTCCAACATCCCCTTGTGGAAGTCCAACATCCTCATCGATGGTGTGGATAACATTCTCTTCTTCAACAGTAGGCAAAATGTCCAACGCCTCTCTGACTTCATCGCTTGTATAACCACATCCGGATAGCAAATTGGGTGTTTCTTCGTGAGCTTCATCTTGAGATGGTAACTTATCACTTTGACTTGAAGTGGGAATTGAAACATCCCCTAATGAGCACCTACGTTTTGCTTCTTGATTACTTCCATGGGGTGCTTGTTCAACAACTATTGTGGAAATTGAAGGTCCCTCTTGTCGTGGATTAATAGGATGAACCATGGTATCCTCTACAATTGGATTTGGATTAGTTTCCAAAGAAAGCCTCCGATTCATCATGTATATTCTTTTCTTTTCTTTCTCTTCTTCAATGACTTCTTGAGATCTCTTCTTCCTTGTTGATTTGTTTACTCGGTTACGTGCATTCCCCATCACCACAATGATCAATTCAATATAGTTTGTTTTTGTTGCTCCTCAATTACAAGCTCTTCAATAATAAGCAAATGGAAGTTCTTCCTTGTTGGTCTTGAAGCTTGATATCTTATCTTGTGTGCTCCTCAAATATAAGCAAAATGAATCTTTCAAAGGCCTTATCTTTGGTGTTCTTCAATTGGAGATTCTTCAAGCTTGCTAATTATTTTCTTCAAATATGGCCATATAACCCAACACCACAGTGAGAAACCATGAAAGATGTCCTCAATGCTGCACCTGCATTAAAAAAAATGATGGAGTTGGTGTAGAATATGAAAATTTTCAGACGCGGGCTCGTGATGTTCGAAAAATCGCGGGATTATTGCTTTCGTTTGGACAGAGTGAAGTTGCTCTCGGACAGCAACAGGCCATTATTTCTGGAGTTGAAAAATGCGTACGCGTTATATAAATACAAAACGCGTGCGCGATATGTAGTGAAAAAACGCGAACGCGATATACTCAAGCACAATTAATAGGTTAGGTGCACGGCTAGGGCAACGAACAAAATCAAAGAAAACTAATAATTTATATGATTGCATACAAAACAAATGTTTTGTATGGTTTAATACCCCCTAGCTCTCTCCCAATAATCCCTAGATACCCCCTATCTCTTTCTAAATATCTGTCCCTCATTCTCCCTACATGTTTCTTTCATGTTTCTTTCTCTCCCTTCAGCCATGTCTCTACCACCCCACTCTCCATTTCTCCACCTTCTCTTTATCTTCATCATTATCCCTCCCTATAGCACTCTCTCCCTTCTTCTCCCTTAATCACTAACCCTCTACGCCTTTATCCCTCCCCCCTGCCCTCTCTATCTTACCTTGTTCCTAGAGCCCCTCCCCCATAAAGGCCTTTAGACCCTCTTCTAAACATTAATCCCTAAGTGCATAAGTGCACAAGATGATGAGGAGGAGGAGGGTGATGACAATGAAGATGATCATGATGTAGATGAAGATGATAAAGATGATGAGGAGGAGGAGGGTGATGACAATGAAGATGATCATGATGCAGATGAAGATGATAAAGATGATAATGTTGATGAAGATGATGGTAATGATGATGAAGATGTTGATGATGATGGTGATGAAGATGTTGATGATGATGGTGATGATGATGATGATGAAGATGATGGTGACATGATGGAGATGTTGATCTGATGAGGAAGATGATGATGATGATGGTGATGATGGTGATGATGATGAAGATGTTGATGAGGACGATGATGGAGATGAAGATGATGATGATGAAGAAGATGATGATGATGGAGATGTTGTGTTGATGGGGAACCTAGAGATGACAATGATGATGAAGATGGTGATGGTGATGACGATGAAGATTTTGATGATGATGCTGATGGCGATGATGATGAAGATGTTGACGATGATGGTGATGGTGATGTTTAGATGATGATCATGATGATGTTCAGAAGATCGTGATGGTGATGATGGTGATGATGATGGAGAAAATGACAATGATGGATATGTTGATGAGGAACTTGCAGATGCCAATGATGATGATGATGGAGATGTTGATGAGGAACCTACAGATGCCAATGATGATGGTGATGACGATGAAGATGTTGATGATGATGGTGCTGGTAATGATGATGATGATGATGATGATGAAGATGATGGTGACATGATGGAGATGTTGATCTGATGAGGAAGATGATGATGATGATGATGGTGATGATGATGAAGATGTTGATGACGATGATGACGGTGATGAAGATGATGATGATGAAGAAGATGATGATGATGGAGATGTGTTGATGGGGAACCTAGAGATGACAATGATGATGAAGATGGTGACGGTGATGATGATGAATATTTTGATGATGATGCTGATGGCGATGATGATGAAGATGTTGACGATGATGGTGATGGTGATGTTTAGATGATGATCATGATGATGTTCAGAAGATCATGATGGTGATGATGGTGATGATGATGGAGAAAATGACGATGATGGATATGTTGATGAGGAACCTGCAGATGCCAATGATGACGATGATGGAGATGTTGATGAGGAACCTACAGATGCCAATGATGATGGTGATGACGATGAAGATGTTGATGATGATGGTGTTGGTAATGATGATGATGATGATGATGATGATGATGATGAAGATGAAGATGATGGTGACATGATGGAGATGTTGATCTGATGAGGAAGATGATGATGATGATGATGGTGATGATGATGAATATGTTGATGACGATGATGATGGTGATGAAGATGATGATGATGAAGAAGATGACGATGATGATGGTGATGAAGATGATGATGATGAAGAAGATGACGATGATGGAGATGTGTTGATGGGGAACCTAGAGATGACAATGATGATGAAGATGGTGATGGTGATGACGATGAAGATTTTGATGATGATGTTGATGCTGATGCTGATGATGATGATGATGATGATGATGAAGATTTTGACGATGATGGTGATGGTGATGTTCAGATGGTGATGATGATGATGATGATGATGATGATGGAGATGTTGATGAGGAAGGGGGAGATGACAATGATGATGAAGATGTTTATGGTCATGAAGATGATGATGATGGTGATGGTGATGATGATGGAGATGATGGAGATGATGGAGATGGCGATGAAGATGATGATGATGATGATGATGGTGAAGATGATGAAGAAGATGATGATGATGGAGATGTTGACCTGATGACGATGAAGATGATGATTATGGTGATGATGATGAAGATTTTGATGCTGATGATGATGGTGATGAAGATGATGATGATGGAGAAGATGATAATGATGGAGATGTTGATGAGGAACCTACAAATGCCAATGATGATGATGATGGTGGTGATGACAATGAAGATGTTGATGATGATGGTGATGGTAATGATGATGAAGATGATGATGATGATGGTGATGGTGATGGTGATGTTTAGATGATGATGAAGAAGATGATGGTGACATGATGGATATGTTGATCTGATTCAAGGAAGATGATGATGATGATGATGATGGTGATGATGATGAAGATGTTGATGATGATGATGATGGTGATGAAGATGATGATGATGAAGAAGATGATGATGATGGAGATGTTGATGTTGATGGGGAACTTAGAGATGACAATGATGATGAATATGGTGATGGTGATGGTGATGGTGATGGTGATGGTGATGACGATGAAGATTTTGATGATGATGGTGATGGTGATGATGATGAAGATGTTGATGATGATGGTGATGGTGATGTTTAGATGATGATCATGATGATGATAATGATGATGGAGATGTTGATTTGATGAGGAATATGATGATGATGATGATGATGGTGATGATGATGAAGATGTTGATGATGACGATGATGGTCATGAAGATGATGATGATGAAGAATATGATGCTGATGGAGAATATGATGCTCACAACTCCCTCTAGTCTCTCTCTCCCCAACCATCAATCTCTCTCTCTCTCTCTCTCAAACACACACACATACACACACATTATGTCACTTTCCATTCTCAAACCCATCCCCCCTCCATCCATATCTATCTCCAACTTTCTCCCTCCATCCCTCACCCTACCTTCTCTCCCTCCCTCTCTCATCGCCTGTCTCTCACCTTCTATCCCTCCCTCATCTTTCCCTCAACCTATCCCAATCTCTTCATCACTCCCTCTCTCTCCATCGCCACCACTCTCTGCATGTCTCCCACCAACACTTTCTGTCCCTCCCTTCCTATCTCTTATTTCGTTCTATCCCCATCTATCTCTCACTCCCTCCAAATCCATTCCTCCCCATTGTCCCTCTCCCTCCCTCGCTCTATGTCTCTCCCCCCCTTGTATTCTTTATTTCTCTCTCACATCCCCCTTGCCTCCATCCATTCCCCCTTGTCACTCAAGTCTCACTTTCAACTTCTAACCCTATACCTCTTCAGAACCTATTCTACTCCTAATAGTGCTCTCAAGCTCCACTTCCCTTCACCCCCTGTAGCCCATCATGTTCTCATTCCCTTCATCTCTCCCCACTCAAGCTTCCAACATCATTCTAAGCCCTTGACCCTTTCCCACCCCTATTAAATATTAACCATAGATTCCCTTGACCCTTCCCCACCCCTTCTCAAATATTAAACAAAAATTCCCTTGACTTCCACACCCCTTCTTTCTCAAGTATTAAACATGTATTTTATGATTTGAATAACGCGAGCGCGTTTTGTAACTATATAACGCGTACGTGTTATGTAGTTATATAACGCGTACGCGTTAAGTATTGATATAACGCGCACGCGTTATTTAGTTATATAACGCGTACGCGTTATTTAAATCTAAAAGCGCGGCAATATTTTTGAATTTAAACAGGCCGAGTCACATGCTCACATGTCAACAATAATCCTATGTGTATGCTTTGGAGTTTGCTTCGGTAATTCCAAACCTGTGCTATGTTAATGAAAAACCAAAGCTAATTGGGTATTTCTTCCAGTTTCTGGAGAAGCCTGTGCTTAGCCACTCGTTACAATATGCTACACACAGTCATTTTTGACGAAATCTTAGACACAAATAGCATTTTTTCTGCAGATTCCAAATATGTAACTTTTATTTTGAAATATTAATTTTTCCTATTTTCTTTCAATTTCTTTTCTGTCCTACCTCCTTAACTCGTGAAACACATTGTTAGTGTTTCTTCCATAACTTTTTCAATTCTCAATCATTTCAAAAAAAAATTGTATGGTGCACAAGAGGACACTAACCTCCACGTTCTATGAAAAACCCATTTCAAGATTTTTGCATTAAGACCTTCAAAGGCTCTACCCACAAAAGAGGTACTATTTTTGAGGTTTGATCACTTAGACAATTATAAAAAAAATTATAAAATTACTAATTTAATTTTCGAAAAATAATGACGCACAAGTGCTATGTGTTCTCTACATGCATGCCGATTTTTGTAGCTTGATTCCATCATTTAGGCCCTCAAAGGCTCTACCCACAAAAACATATACCTTATCATTTGCCTGAAAAATAAAAAGTGTCTGTTAGGAAAAATGAAACTTGACATAGCTATGCAAATTTTCAATACATAAAAGTTATATATTCAGAAACGTGATTCAATTTCCTACATTTCATCATTTTTACTCAATGCAAGATATTTTCCGTAAGTAAATCAAAAAATCCAAGTAAGTTGAGGGATGCCTGCTTTTTCAGTTTTCTATTGCATCTAACGTGCCAAAAGTGACCCTCATTAGCTTGCACTGACCCAAAAGCTGCAGTTCCCAATCATTCTCCATAGAAAGATGATATACTTGACAATATTTAATGCATTTGCATTTATATATTTAATGCATTCGAATTAATATATTTAATGTATTTGCACTATTATTAATTAATGCATTTGAAAGTTTAATGCATTATGCATTTGAAATAATCTATGTATTTGAATTAATTAAATTAATTAATGCATATGAATTATTTTGTTTAATGCATTTTGAATTTGTAATAATTAAAGCATTTGAATTATGAATTTTCTATTTGAAGTAATTAAATGAATTATTTTGAAATAATAGAGTTTAATATATTTTACATTTAATGCATTTAAATAATTATACATTTGAATTATTTAATGAATATGAATTAATTAGTGCATTTGAAATTAATTATGCATTTCGCCATTAAATTAATTAATGCATTAGAATTATTATTATATTTAATGAGCATGAAATTAATATAATAGAGGAACATTTGTGAAATGCATTTAATAATGAAGTTATTGCACTATTATTGCATTATGAGTAATGCATTATTATTTCCGTTATTATTATTATTATGGTTGTACAATGGAATTATTGCATTATACATGAAATTATTGCATAGTGTACAATTGGAGTGTTGTTTGTTTGTTTGATAATGCATTTGTTTGTTGGACTTATAATGCGTATGTTTTTGCTTGTTAGACTCATAATGTGTATGTTTGTTTGTCGAATTGGCATTTGTTTGTATGATAATGCATTTGTGTTCATTGTTTGGTAAATGCACATTTGTTGTGCAATGAATTGTTATTGTTTGATGCTTAGTGAATTTATTGGTAAATGCCTATTTTTGTGCATTGCATATTTACTAAGATTTTTCTTGATAAATACTTACACACTATGAGTTAGTTATGTCACATTCAAATGCATTGGATGTGAATACATTAATGGTGCATATATGGGTTGTGATCTCGACAATTAGGGGTGGATCCCTAATTCCTCTACCTAGTTTGCATTCATACACTAGGATGTTCTTGAAAAGCTTGTATTGAATTAATACGTATTTACTATGCATTGTATACGTACTGTGTTACTTGAGCATTATATTTATTTAGTATCGAAATTGATTTAGGTTTTGGAAGGCATGATGGAGGTTATTGAGTAAGTACTATGTGTGACAAAGATTAAGGTCCGCATAAAGACTAAATACTATATGCATTAAACTCATCATGCATTGAAAATAATGGGTAAATGCATTATTAGTAAGCATTAGTTATCTAATGATAAATGATAGTGTGCATTGATAGTCGCATAGTCTTTTCCAAGGTTGGATTGACAGATAAGTGTTGTGCATCAAATTTGATAATAAAATTTCTACAGATTGATAAATGCAAACCTAACTTTTAATAGTTGGTAATCGTGAATAGCTACTATTTGCATATAAATATCATAGGTAGGAAATTTAGTAGAAATTTATTAGTGCATGGTTTGCATATCTAGGTACCGTGGGTTGAGAATCTAATGATAATTGCATTATTGTTATTGCATATGCATGGATAAATAGATACTTACAGTACAATGCATTGCATATTTAGATTGAAATGGTAATTATTGTGCATTTCATATCTATATTTAGTAAACAAAATTGGCCTACGCTTGTTACTAGGCATTGCCTCTCTTCACTGTCCATTGAATTAATTGGTAAATGCTTAAGTAGGATGCATGACACATAAATGGTATGAAATCATGTTGTGGTTCATTGTGGTTTATTATGGTATTTGACAGCTCTGTCTTGTATTAGTGAGGAATAAGAGATTATATAAGACATTAGTATATGACATGTTATCATTTCATGTTAATACTTATTGCTCCCATTAGAATGCATATTTGATATGATGATGGATTATGTAAGTTTTTACTAATGATGGATGAGTTGTTACTCCATGTTGATAGTACTAATGTTAAAATATGGCATCTTGTCATGACCTATTAATGAGATGCTTAGTAAAATTATGAAAGTATCATGGCCAGTTATGTTATAACGGTAGCACAAAGAACCTAAATGCATTAGATGTTAAACTTTGCATGACTTATCGTGACAATGGCTTATGATGTAGTGTAATGCAATATGAACCAGTGGCTAGACATTCTTGTTAGCACATGATTCAAGGTTGATCCATAATATATTATTATTGAGAAATGGTTACTAATGATTATTCATTATGGTAAGTGCAAGTTGTTCGAGGTGATCCACTCAAATACCCCGGTGAGGCTAATCATTCTATGATTTCGTGGGAGCCCATAACCACGAATGAGAATGGATACTATAAATATATTATGGTCTGGGAGACAAGCCCAACAATTAATTCTATGCCAGCAGCTCTTGACTTTATTACCAAAAGTGGGGAGGGTGGCAATGCCACTGTTACTTCTCGGATAACTTCTGATGTGACCAGATTCCACGGTTGGAGACATACTCACTAGGAGGGAGGTTTATGTAGGACTTCTGATGCCTAGGACTAGTTCCTTGAGGGTGCTTATGGACGATGTTTAGACTAGCATTTCGAGATGCCTGGGTTATAATGATCCTAATATCAGGATCGGGGTATCGAGAACCAGATGTCGGTTAGTACCGATGAGGTCCAGATTTCGGTTAAATTTCGATGAGGCCACACTATTACCAGAAGTTGGGAGGGTGGCAATGCCGCGGTAATGTCCCGGGGAACTTCTGATGCCTACTATATGATCCGTGGACAGGTTACATTAGAGGGCCCGTGCCATGGCGAGCAGGACCATCCGGAGTTGGATGGGAGGTTTATGGAGGTGGCGGATGGTATGATTCTCAGGGAGAGGGTGAGTAAGGAAAGAGGAAGTAAACAAAAACACAGTTATTAATTATTAATTAATTGTTTAATGCTTCTGTGTGTATGATGCATAATTGTTTCTATGGCTGCATACTAGACTCATAGGGAATTACTTAAGAGCATGTTGTAACTTAAGGGCGTTTGATTATATTAGTGTGGTTTGGAGACTTCTATGTGGTGGCCACACATATAAATATCTTAACTTCACAATAGTACTAGCTACCTATATATTATAGTATTTACTTGATTGATTGATTGAATAAGTATTGTATTTATTGTTTGAAGATTATAACTTCGGGACGAAGTTTCCTTACGGAGGGAAGTATGTAACAACCCTCATGTATGCATATTTGTGGAATTTTATAATGAAATGTAAATAATAAGGTAAATAATAAAAAGGAATATGAAAGAAAACAAATTGCATTAAAAGAAATTAAGAAAAAGGGGACGAAGGGGAGATAAAAAGAGGAGGAGAAGAAGAGAGGGAGATCTTTTCTTTTGGTCTTTTTGGCATTTTTGGAAGGAGATCTTTGGAGGAGCCGAAGCAAGAAGAAGAGGCTGACAGAAAGAGGAAAGCAAGCAAGCTCTGGCATAGGGTTAATTGTTGGGGGCTCGGCGACCTCATCCATTGGTTGGGGGTTGGTTTGGTGGAGAGTTGTCCCCCCACCTTCAGTTGCGGGCATTGGATCTTTTAAGGTAACTACCAGGTCATCTAATCAGGTAAGGCTCTTTAACTTTTCATAGAATATTTTTTTAACATGTTGATAGATCCACTGGATCTCTGTTGCATGTTGGTTCTTTATTGTTTACTGGATTTTATGAGTTTGAGAACATTACATTAGTTCCTGCTTGTCCGCGATTTTTATCCCTTCTAGTAACCCTGATAGTTCTGCAGCATTATTGGTGTCATGTCCAATGGTCCCATAGTACATCTTCCTAATAGATCCTAAAGAGTCCCTTACGACACCTCCAAAACCAGCAGCACCAAGGTTTCCCTTTGAAGCACCATTAAAATTAATTTTGAAAAAACCTGCCGGTGGCTTGCTCCAATGATCCGGGCTGGGGGTGCTAACAATGGAATTTCGAGTATGCATGGGGGAGTGAGGATTTTGAGGTCCCACCCTTTCAAAATTCCATATTCCTGAGGTGAGGTGGGGAGGTCCGAATTATTCCAGTCCTTTAGTGCTATGGTTTCTTGCAGATTGGTTTTAATAGTGTGCCATATCTCTGGAAGCTGTCTAGAGTTGTTTTCAAATATTCTTTTATTTCTTTCTTTCCATATGTTCTAGACCACAATGCTTGGTATCAATTCCCAGAAATGATTGAGTACAGTTCTCTGGAAGGGATTGTCTGCCCATTGAGCTATGGTTTGGACAAATCCCCGCGTATGCTATTAGTTCTCTTGCATTTACTTGCGACCTTGTCCCATATATCACCTGCCAGAGCGCAAGAGTCCAGAAGGTGATCAATGGTTTCAGCATGATTTCCACAGATGATGCACCAAGATGGTCCATGGAAGCCTCTTTTTATGAGATTGTCCTAAGTAAGAATTCTTCGGTGAACCAACAACCACTGGAAGGTTGAAATTTTCGGCCAGAAATTAGATTCCCAGATTTTTTTCCATATTGGATTCTGTTGCTCCTCCGTCCCCCATGCTTTTAAGGCATATGCTTCTTTGATTGTGAAGGAGCCTTTTTTAAGGCGGCACCATCTGAGGATGTCCGGATAATGATTAAATTTCAAGTGTCTTGTTTGAAGGTGATTTCAGATGTTCTCAATGCTTTCCATGGGGAATGGGGGTCCCAGAGTTTAGGTGGCTTCCAAATTCTGGCTGTGGATGAATCCGAGTGTCTCCAGTAATCTTTGACCACTGCATTTTCCTTTTCTTGAAGGTGTGTTTGAAGTTCTGGCAGGGCATTTTGAGTGTGGAGGCTCGGGTGTTGTTTGCAAGAGTCATGCCAGAATTTTGCTTGGTTTCGGCTTCTTATTTCCCAAAATTTGTGTTGTTGTATTAAAGCTCTTTTACCGTTGGCATCCCTCCAGATGAGAGATCCAGGAGGGTCTAGGTTGTAGCGAATGCACTGATGAGGAGACCAAACTGGAGCATATTTTCAATTCCATAGTTGATTCCAGGTGGTGGTATCATCTAGTACCCATTTCCACCATATTTTGGTAGAGAGCACTTGATTGTTTATTTCAGGGTCCCTAATTTGCAGGCCTCCTTCCCGCTTTGGCATGTAGACGATTTTCCATTTGACCAGGGCCCATTTATTATTGTAGTGATTTCCCCCCAGAGGAAGGATATTTGGATTCTTCACATCGTTTTTAAGACCCACTTGGGTGCTTCCAGAACCGAGAAGAGGTATAGGGGCATGGATTGCAGGACAACTTTGAGACAGATAAGGCAGCTAGGCCAGTTGAGACATCTGTGAGTCCAGGAGGATATTTTGGATTATAAATTATCCAAGAGTTCTCTCCATGAGGTGTGCTTGATGACTGAGTCAAAGAGGGGCACCCCTAGGTATTTAGACGGGAGGGAGGATATCGAGAATCCCAATATGCGTGCAATGTTTCGTTGTGTAATGGTGTTAGTATTGAAAAAGAAAAGTTGAGATTTCTCAAGGTTGACAGTGGTACTTGAGGCTTTTGAAAAGGTAGAAAAGGTACGTAAGGTCCGTTTGAGCGAGGAGGCCTCTTGAATTAAGGGCTGTCTAAAAAGGAGATTATAATCTACAAATTGCTAATTGGTAATGGGGGGGAAGCCATGAAGAGAAAGTCCTTCCAGAGTTCCAGAAGCGACCTTTATTTTGAGCATTCTGCTTAGCCCTTCAGTCATCAATATGAAGAGGAAGGGAGAGAGTGGGTCTCCTTAACGAATGCCTCTAGATGGGGAGAAAGTGGTGGAGGGGTAACTATTGGCCAGGATAGAGAAAAAGGATGAAGTGGTGAGGGCCATAATCCAGTGTATCTAGTCAATGCAGAAGCCAAAGGGACTTAACATTTTCTCGATAAAGTTCTAGCTGAGTTTGTCGAAGGATTTAGAGAGATCCATTTTAGCCAACATTCATGGGGTTTTGGTGGTTTTCAAGGAGTGGATGACCTCGTGCGCGAGGATGATTCCGTCAAGGATTTGGAGACCTTCCACATATCTCGTTTACTCCGGAGATATAAGAAGCGGGAGGATAGTTTTCAGTCTATTAGCCACCACTTTGGTGATGATTTTGTAAATTACATTGCATAGAGAGATGGGACGAAACTTACCAGGGCTGGTCGTACTGATTTCTTTGGCTATCAACGTGATATAGGTCGCGTTCAGTGCCGGAAGAACCCATTGTTTTTGACGAGCTTCTTCAACAGGCTCGAGGACTTCTTGCTTCAGGAGGTTCCGACAGTGTTTGAAGAAGTTTATGGTGAATCCATCTCGTCCTGGTGCCTTTCCTTCCGCCATTTGATTTACCACTGTTTCCACTTCCTGCATGGTGATGTCCTTCATGAGGGAGGTGGTGTTTTCATCCGTAAGAATATTTGGTATATGTCTTGTGACCTTCCTGATTGCATCAGTTCTATTAGTATTTTCTTCAGTAAGGAGATTTTGAAAATGTCTGATGAGCTCCTGTTCCATATCTTCTTGGGTTTTAAGGGAGTCCCCTCCTTTCGTCCTGATGGTGGATATTTTGTTGGTCATCCTATGATGTAGAGTGGAATGATGAAAGAAGGTGGTGTTTTGCTCTCCTTCCTTTAACCAGGTGATACGATACTTTTGCTTCCATAGGGTCTCTTCCTGTTCACAACATGCATCGAGTTGTTTGAGAGTATCTTGTTCCTTTTGCTTGCGATTGTCGAGGTGTCCCTACTCCATGATGGTTTTGTGAATCTGTTCAAGCTCCTTCTCTAGGTCACTTTTAGCTTTGAAAATGTTCCCAAAGGTGGTTTGGTTCCATTCTCAAAGCTTGGCTCTGAGAAGTTTTAATTTTTGGTGCATTATTGCCATTTTGGAGCGTCCCTAAACCCTTGTGTTGGTCCACCAGATGCCTACCATGTCCTAAAAGGTGGGGTGAGGAAGCCAAAATTTCTCAAAACGGAAGGGGCGGTGTTTTTTCATACATGAGTTCTGCCACAAGAGGGATATAGGCCAGTGATCTGAGCGCACAGAAGGGAGAACGGAGGTAGTGAACGTTCCTCCAAAATCCAACACTTTTTTCGAGACAAGGAAGAGGTCCATGCACAAGGCTATTTGGTTGATCCCTCCCCTTCGGTTGTTCCAGGTCATAAGACCCTCGGAGGGTATGAGATCTATAAAGTTACAACTATCAATACAGGATTTGAAGTTGACATCTTCATTTGATAAGACTTTGCGCCCTCCTTTCTTCTCTTAAAGAGAGGTTATCATATTGAAATCGCCTCCCGAAATTATCAGGATTCTGGATGTCGAATAGAGAACCATCTTAAGTGATTGAGAAGTTGTTGCTTAAGAGTGAGGGCTTGAGGCCCATATACATTCATGAGGTGAGCCGTGATTTTAGTTCCCAAGATGTTGAAGGAGGCAGTGAGAGAGTGGGTTGTGGAGGCAAAGTTGTCCAAGGAGATCAAAGTAGGGTTCCATGCAATCACTAACCCTCCTGAGGATCCTTTGGAATCATTAGCCATGGCTTCACTTCCTTTCCATATTTTGGCCATCAGGGTTTGTAAAGTGGCGTTGGAGCATTTGGTTTCTTGCATGAAGATGACAGTGGGCATGTCCTGAAGGATCTTTCTTTTTAGCTTGCAGTGCTTTGTGGGTCGGTTTAGCCCTCTCATATTCCAGGATATTAATTGCATTGAGAACCTGGTGATAAAGCAGGGAAAAACTCTGTTAACTGGGCATATTTCCCTAATTCTACAAGTTTGGTTCCCAGCAGACTAATCCTTTGTAGGTCAGTTTTTCTAATCCTTTGTAGGTCAGTTTTTCTGCCACACTTCTTGTTGTCCTTCTGGAGTTTTTGTTTTTCCTTTTGGCATAGATTTTGGACTCCCAACTTATAGTTCTTAACCTTGTTTAGGTCTTCTGTTAGAAGTTGGATCTGCTTTGGTGGTATGGAGTGATAATATTTTCTAGTGCATGCATCCTCCATCCCCATAATGTCTAGGTCGCCAAATTCCAGTTCTGCCATTTCCTCATCCATTATGACTTCAGGGCTCGAAGATTCAGCGTTATTTTGCATCGTTGTTGCATGATTCCTTTTTTTTTCGACCTCCGCATCAGGGTTTTGCGTAGCTTCTTCATTATGGATTTCCTGTGGTGTAGTTTCTGAGTTCTTCTGGTGGTCGCATTGGGCTTTCAACGAGTTTGATCCTTCCATTTGCTTTGTTGTTTCTGGGTTCTCAGGTTTCCCATCAAGGGCAGCAAAGTTGTTGCTGGTGGTGGGGATGTCAACCTTCTTCTCTTCTGGTTGTGTTTTACGGTTGTGTCGGCGTCTTCTTCCCAGTTTTTGAAATCCCTCTCCGTCCTTGTCCTTGGCCTGGGGATCTGTGGGACTAGGTTTATTGAGGGGACAATCTCTGAATAGATGTCCATGCTCGTGACATTTGCGGCAACGGAAGGGGACATGTTCATAGTCCGGTGGTTGTACCCATTCAAATTCCTCATGTGTTAGGATTATTGAGTCCGTCGGGGACTTGGCTATCTGCATATAGTCACAGATTCTGGTGTAGGAAGTATACTTATTGTGTTTGGTTTGCTCCGCCAATTTTACATAGATTCCAAGAGTATTTCCAATGTACTTAAGCGTGTCTTCATCCCAGTATTATTGTGGCAGGGAGTACATGCGGATCCAGACAGGGGCCCAGGTGAAGTCTTCTTTGTCCGGGCTGAATCTTTTGGTCTAGTTTCTGAGGTATAGGCCGACCGAGTTGAAGAAATACGGGCCTCCTTCTTCAACTCTTTCTTTATCATCAATTCTTTGGAAGATGATTGTGAAGAACCCTTTAGAGCCGATCTGTAGATCAAAATGGGCTTTGGGTTTCCATTTGGATGATATCCATCCCTGGAGAGCTTGCTCTATTGGCCAGATTCCCATGAATTTGTCGATGAGAGTGTAGTCTTTCATTCTCTGGACTCGAGCATTAATGCATTCTGTGGGAAGGACAAGGCACAACCTTTCAATGGTATTTTCTATACAGGTGGTGGTGCCCACCGTCGAGCTGGGGTGCTTGGGGGAGCTTAGCGTTTTGGGTGAGCCTTTAGGTATCACAGTGTTGTTCAAAGGAATTTCAGCGGACCCAATCTGCACCGAGGCAACATGGTGAGTCATCGAAGGATTGAAATCCATGTCTGTGGGTGCGTGGGAAGGGCCTTCAGCCCCTCCCTAGGGAGCTACCATTGGCACAGCCAAAAGCCGCGAAGCAAGGGGTCGTCGCACCAGGGAAGGAGGATCGCGAGGAGTTTTCAAGAAAACCCTAATAGGAGCATGCATGCTGTCTAGGGTTTCATCAACTCATCGTCGCAAAAAAAATGATTTTAGTAGGATTTATTACTTCTTTGTGGTTATCCAGATTGGCATAAGGATTATGGTATATTGGAGCTTACATGTTATTGTGGACTATTTTTCTCCCCTAATGTGGTATATAGAGGTATTTATGTTATAAAAACAATTCAAAGAAGGATGGAGCTTATATGTGTCATGGAGCACTTCTCTTAACCAATGTGGGATATCAATATTCATCTTGTAAAAACAATTTAAACCTACGTAAATACATATATATTAGGTATTTCTAACTTAGTAATTAAGTCATGGGCGTTTTTTAGAAAGGTATGCAAAAAGGGTACTACTTTTTTGCTTTTCTTTTTGTGGAAAGAGGGAGGAAGGCCAAACATTGAGCATATTCACACCAAAATTGATTAATCATATTATCAATGAGAGACACCACTCCCTTGTGGTTTCCATTAGCATAAGGATCATTGTATATTGGAGCTTATATCAAAATGATTGTTAGAATTATGCATTGTGATCATGATTATAATGATGAAATGTCCTCATAACTAGAATCTTGGGATAAAATCAATATCTAATTATGAAGATAATGGTCAATTGGATCTAATTTTGCTAAATTAACTATGGATCTCGTTATTTATTAATTGCTACAATTTTTTTGTGTTGTATATTGTTCTTCCTTATTTTGCATTATAGAAGCATGTAGGTAGAGTTTGTTTAGTGAAAGGTAAATATTTTATATGAAAATGAGTATGTTTTTGCATTATAGGAGCAGGTAGGTAGAGTTTGTTTAGTAAAAGGTAAATATTTTATATGAAAATGAGATTGTTTTTTGTTTGTTGAAAGATATATAATGTATATTAAAATGATTATTTTTTTTGTTTTTGTTTCATGAGAGTTAGGAATTGTATATGAAAATGTTTGATGACACCATGCACAATGCTTATAAATAGAATTTTGGATCATGTTTATAATTAGAATATTGTAATTAGATTAATTTTGTTAAATTAATTATAAAACCAATTATTTTCTTTATTTTTCCGTCTTGTAAATTGTTATTTCTTTATTTTAAAATAAGAAGCTAAAGTATTTTCTCAGAGACTTATATCTCTTATTGTGTATTAATTTTTTTAATTTTTTCTTGAAACATGCTTGTAATTATAACCTTGAAACCTTATTTATATTTAATTATGAAGATAATTGCTAATTGGATGTTGAGTAATTTGCTCAATTAAGTAAGAATCTAATTATTTTCTTAATTTCTTAATTGCTACATTTTTTAACTTTTTATATTGTTATTAGAAGCGAGAGTATTATTTTCTTATGTAGGTAGATTTAAGACTTCTCTTTGTGCATTGGGTTTTTACTATTCATGATAAAGTGGCCCTTTAAGTATCTAGCATAAATCAATTCAATAAAATGATTGAAAATTATGGATAAAATATATAGTGCTTCAAAGCAATTTTAATTGTTGAATCCATTATTATGTTTGAACACCCCTATAATAAAAGTGTCAATGTTTTAGTTTGGGTGATACATATTCAGAGCCACGATGTAGGGAATATCTACTAACTTGAGGAAGTCAATGGTTACAAGGAAGTAACCATTAACAATACAGTAAAACCAATACTTTATGACATATACAAAGTCAAATAGAAAACAAATAAATATATTTTTGAAGAATTAAATTCACCTCACCATCTTGTGTATTAAGCATCTAGAGTGAGGAAGCTAGTACCTTGTCAGTACTCACCCCTCATATTTCCTTCATCTTATCTATTCTTTTGGCTGGAAGATAATATTAATTGCAAACTGCAATAGTGGTTGGTAACTTGAAAAGACTTGGTGCGAATGGATCTAAATGGTTGAATTCATTATTATGTTTGAACACCTCTATAATAAAAGTGTCAAAGTTTTAGTTTGGTTGATACATATTCAAAGATTCGGTGTAGGGATATCTACTGATTTGAGGAAGACAATGGTTACAAGGAAGTAACCATTGACAATAGA
This sequence comes from Larix kaempferi, assembly GCA_027924585.1. NCBI lineage: Eukaryota > Viridiplantae > Streptophyta > Pinopsida > Pinales > Pinaceae > Larix > Larix kaempferi. The sequence continues at coordinate 5,136,637 of BSBM01000584.1, forward strand.
GTAAAACCAATACTTTATGACATATACACACTCGAATAGAAAACAAATAAATATTTTTTTGAAGAAATAAATTCACCTCACCCTCTTGTGTATTAAGCATCTAGAGTGAGGATGCTAGCACCTTGTCAGTACTCACCCCTCATATTTCCTTCATCGTCTCTCATTTTTTTTAAGGAAGATAATATTAATTTCAAGTTGCAATAGTGGTTGATAACCTAACAAGACTTGGTGAGAATGGATCCCATGACTGTCCAAGGAATTACCTATTAGCAAAAAGGATTGAACCAACCAACCTATCCCCTGGGGTTAAAATAAAATATTAATATAATGACAACTAAGAACATAAGTAAACCGGAATGAAAAATTAGATATCCTACTCTAAAGATATATAATTTCCACTATATGTTATTATGTAGATAACCAGTAGTTAATCTAGAACCTATGTGCCAAAACCCAAATATGGATTGTGAAGATAGCCTCCTAGTGAGGTGAAGAAAAAAATGTTGCAATAAATTTGTTAGTGTATAAATATTTGTGTGTTTATGTAATCAAGAGAGTAGCTATACAATTTCCATTGTCTATTATTATGTATATGAGTTGTTAGTCATGAACCTAAGTGCGAAAACCTAAAGATGGATTGTGAGGCTAGTTTCCCAGTGAGGTGAAGACAAAATTATTGCAATAAACTATAAGAGTGTAAATCCTTGTGTTTTGTAGTATCCGACAGAGTTGTAGTAGATCTTCGAAATTTGTTTATACATAAGTGTACAAGAATAAACTGCATGGTGTTGCCAATAATTGATAGTGACAAATGGGCATGTTGGCATGACACCTTTGATTGTTTATGGTAATTTGGGTTAGGTCTATGTGAGGTCTTCATGTTTAATTGTGATGTTATAGAGATCCAATGTGACCTATCAGTGTTTGAACTTGACATGAGGTCTATTATACAAAGTTGTTGCAAGCTTGGATTGGTAACCCTTGGTGATGAAACTTAAGAGAATTGTTGTCATGTCAAAGGTTTTAGTCAAGTTGTTGTTTGGATCAATATACATACGTGTTTAACAATGATCCCCATTGAATCTCTATGAAGATGAGGAATATTTTGTTTTAGTTGTTTCAAAGTGAATAAAGTTGATTGTGTGGGGTATTTGTTAGGCCTAAGGATGTAGAACAAGAAAATTGCACCTTGTGTTTATACTTCATCATCGTGTCATTGATATGATCATGTTTCATTAGGGAAACATATTTTGGATCCATCTCTATTGGTGGCTTAGGATGTACAATATATTGTTCCAACAATGGGGCAGTGTAGGGTTGAAGTAGCTTCATATTGAAAATAAGCAACCTGGGATATTGTGGCATATCCAATTTAGAGGAATTTTCACCAACTTAAAGATTGTGTATGGTCCAAATATGATGTCACGCAATTCCTTGTGCAAACCTTTCAATCCTTCCTTGTGAGTGTGCAACTATACCTTGCCACTAACTGGTAACTATGCATGACATACCATTGATTATGTCATTACTTATACTTGGTGGTGGTCTATTAAGTATTCCATGTACTTCATATTGAGTTTTTTGGACTAGTTTGGTGAAATTCGTTTCCTTTTCCATTTTTTCCTGCACTAAAACATATGTGCTTTCAATTGTTTGCACTAGATTGGAAAATGTCCATTGGTGTTACATGTTGGAACTTACTGAAATAAACCTTTGAGGGTCTATCTCCAATAGAGTCATGCTTAGCTTTGTTGGACCATTGTGTTGATTAAATGATAAATCTTCATCCTAAGCGCATAGTTGTTTATGGTTATACATATGTAAGGGGTATGCAAGCCCTATTTGATGGTTCTATTAGCTACCTTTACTGCCCATTATTGTTGGGATGAAAATTTGTTGAGACATCTATGTTGGTATCCAAATCACTCCATAATGTTTTCTAAGATTTGTGTTGATAAGCTTTTTATCTTTGCTTCAAACAATGGATGATGGTAATATAAACTTCACCACACTTTCAAGAAGATTAGCTTGGCTATATCATGTACTATCAGTTTAGAAAAATTATCAACCACTACACAAACATTGCCATAGCCATCCTTGATGGTCAGTAAGTCAGTGAAAAATCCCTTTTAAACATTCCTAAGTGCATTGTGGTATTGACCAAAGTGTATATGATCCCTTCTTTTTATTTCTTATTCGTTGGCTTTATAGTTATGGATGTAATGCAATAATACACACACACACACACACACACACACACACACATATATATAGCTGTGAAGGTTTGACTAGTAGAAACATTTTTGTAAGACAAGGTTTTTTTTGGATGTCGATTTTGGAAGTAGGTAGGCCCATTTTTTGGATGTCGAATGTGGGAGTAGGTAGGCCCATAATACCTTTCCCACCCTTAGGATTCTCAAATATTTATCAAGAATTGGTAAATATTTAACAAAACCCTACTCTTGTACTATTGCATGAAGGTTTGATAACTAAATAAAGACTAATTCATAAAAAATATATTAAAAACATACTTTGAATCAAAGCATATGTAGGGCACATTAAAATTTCATGAATGTCACACACATATGATTAAATTTTTTCCAAAGATACAAAGTTATCTTTTAAATATTTCATAAGCACATTACTCTAGGATAGATAAAATATCACAATCTATGCAATAGATAATCACTACCAACCACACCCAAGCTCCTTGGGAAAAAATCCTCGCTTGAATATGAATAACCACCCTCACGTGTACTATTTATCAAATCATTTATTTGATTAACTATGAATATGAAAAAGTTGGTGTCACCTTAAATTTTGTCAATGTACTATTTGATAATAGATCAGACAACTTAACTATAATCAAATTTGGACTCTATTTCCACCAATAGATTTTTTCTAGCGATCTTTGAACTCAAACCCAATTCCTATACATTGCACTATAGTATATACATTGACAATTTCCTATATTAAAGATACATCCATACTTTGAGAAATTAATGCCATGTAGAGTGTGACAAAGGTGTCACTAAAGTTGTTGACTAATGTCTCTTAGTTTAATGTGTGTGCACTTATTTTCTTACCATACCATTTACAATATATGTTTTATTATAACTCTCTCAATCTAGCTTATCTATCCAAGCAAAATATGAAGATAATAGGGTCATTGCTAAAATGATAGTGGGGAGTGACTTCTAAAGCTAAGTAGGGTTGGCCTCATTTTGTCCAAGAGCCAACTCGAGAAATAAAGTTGGTTATGGATCCCTTAGCATCGTTCATATTTCAAGGGGAAGATCTCAAGGGACAACAACTATGACACTATTATTATTTCACATTATCACCTTAGGCTTACGATTTATTTAGTTGTACATTGAGAACTAATCTTGATTGTGTTGTGTTGTGATGCTCTAGAGCTGATCCACAAATAATATTTCTTATCCCTATGAAATGCATCATTTGAAGCAAAGATTGAATCTTTTACTCTTGATTGATCTAGTATCTCACTCTCTACTACATTCTCTTTTATGTATTTTTCTCTCTCTACTTCTTTATATTGATGAATTTATTTTTCTATTTTTCTTATGTTCTTTCTATGAGAAACCATGACAAATAATCAAGTGTTTATTAAAATAAGAATTTGTTGACAAAAGTCAAGTCATCATGTCTATTCAGATACATCATGGATCCCTTAGACAAAATCTTTAGAGTCTACATCTTGATTTCTTCTTGCAATATTCTTCCATTCAAACTATCCAGGTCATACGACATGGGAAAACTATCCAAAAATGTGTCCAATCAATTGATGTTACAAGTAATTCCTACTTGTATTATTCTTTCACTTGTATATTCTGAAAGCATGTCCCGCACTTAGAATTTTTGAACTCTTGTAGTCGATACAAAATAAAATACCATCCAAGTTTAAAATGACCATGGACAAATCCTTCTCATGTCTTGATTTCCAATCATAATAGTCAAGTGTGCCTGAATTGACAACCATAAACCACAACTATTAATTGACAAGGTGGGACTCCATACATATATTCCAAATGTCAAAATTTCCATAATTTAATTACTCGATAAATCAAATATTTATCATCACCATTAGGATATACTTTAATTCTACCATGATTACCTTTGACCATGTAATCATCTATCATATTTTAGATCTAAAAGTACAATGCCAATTGGAAATTTATTTCACCACTAACATCCTATAAGCACATGACGATTTAGTTCTACCTCATCTATTGCTTGGTTGAAAGGCCCATTAGTCTGCAATTGATCATCCCCTTCCTCATTGGTGAATAAGGTGTCACCCATCTACAATTACTTTGTAGATACCTATTGTAATGTTGTGTCCATCCTAATTGTGATGTTGCATCCATCTCTTGGTTACCACTTGAAATATTTTATGCCAATTTATTATGTGCTTTCTATAGTGCTCATACCTCTATTACAAGTAATTAAAGGTCCCTGAATTGTTTGTTATTTCAATGGCTCTTTCATTGCATCTCCCTTACCTAACACCTCTATAGCATACTAGAATCTTTGTCAAAATTATTCTTTTGTAGAGCTTCTTACATGATTTGACTGAGGTTATTTTTTGTAACCTTGAAAATGTGGTCGCTTGACTCCCTTCTAAAATTAGATGTGCAATATTTATGTGGTCAAAAAGGATTCCTAGGCTATCGCAATTATGTTCTCAATTGTTCTCTCAAGTTCCAATAATATATGATCATTTTGCTTAAATTCCTCTTGCATTTATTGATACTTGGGCTCAAACATGGTGGTACCCATCAATAGTTAAGGTCTATACGATGTATTTGGAATTTCCATGGATATATATTTCAAGAGTACCCCTATTGTCATTAAAAGATATGTTTATTCAAGGCCAATCACTAAGTTTTATTGTCTTCCCTTCTTAGGTGACCATTGCTTTGAGAGAAATTTCCCATTTAGGAATTTCTTCATACATTCAAAGCACTTCCTTCTTATTCTTTTTGAAGGAATCAATGTCAAACATTCCTTCATTACAAAATGGGCAATATTTTGTTGAGAGGTTCAATGATGATTTCCCCTAAACCAAAATTGTCGTGTGACTAATTAAGGTCTTTTGATGCTTATACACATTATTTCCTTGGCATTTATCACATTTCACATCATCTTATTCTTTGTAAAATGTTGTTGTCTCTAGATATCCTATATGTGTCTTCCCCTTTGGTGTCTACTTCTCCTTGCTAATTCTAAAGAGTCTCTATCTTCATGTGGCATGTTCACCATACTAGTCCACCATGGCTTGAAACTCATCGATTGAACCTCATGTTTCTTTTTTGTTGGATTATTATTGCGTTTATGGTTGATTTTTACATGATGTTTCTTTGGAAAAATGTAGTAAAATTTGGTATTTTTTAAATTTTCTTTTGAATCTTCCTTCTATGATTGGGCCACTTGCCACTTTTTCTTAGCATCCTACTCCATTTTATATTTATTTTTGACCTCTTCCAATGCTCTCCTATGGTTATCTACCTCTTCATTGGATCTTCGTTCTTATTCAACATACTTCTTGGCCCTAGCGTCACTTCCCTAATTCTCTTTTTTTGTTTTTCATTTACTTCAATGCTCTTATGTAACTTTTACTTTATTATGGTGTTCCTTATTTTGTTTTTCTTTATGTTTTTTCTCCTTCGCATCTTTCTCTTTCTTCCTATGCTCTTTGTAAGAATTATTGCACCTTATTATTTAATTATCATTGCTTCCTATGTGTGGATTCTACTTTTTCTATGTAGTGCCACTCACCTCTTCTTCTTGACCTCCGTATCAGCCTCTATCTAGAATTCAACTCGCTATTACTTTTGTTCTTGCTCCACCTGTGGACACTTGCATTCAGATTCCTTTCCATATTCCTCCATGTATATCTTCTTTGTGTGTTCTAATGCCACTTTTCATTTAGCTCCAACTTCTACCCATGGTAATTCTTGCTCCTTTTCACACAATCGTGCATGTGTATAAATCTTGAGGTGATTATTATATTTTGTTTAGAACAAAGAGAAGATGTATATGTCCACCTTCTCTTTCTTTTTCAGTTCTTTTGTACCCTCCTATTTAGCTTGGCCCCTATTTGGACAATCTTAGATCTGGACAAGTTCAATTGTTTAGAGAGTCTTACAAGTTGTGATTTAGTCATCAACGAGACTATGGTCGATGGACCCACTTTACCCTTCTTTGTCCTACCAACTACTTCTTTGGATGTGTGAGCTATGTCTCGTGCTTCTTCCACTCTTGGTGTTCCCTCTACCTCCTTTTTATTACAAGGATTCAATGTGAATGTTTTTTGTCTTTGGATCTTTCTTGGATTCCATCAATTTTGATTTTTTTTTCTGATTTTTTCCCTTCGTTGAACTACCCTTGCTGTATACTCTATCATGCCATTTATCTTGCTTCAATTTATTTTCCACGGCCTTCCTATCTCTTATCCACAACTTCTTATTTGACTTGTTGTGCTTGATTGGTGGGAAACTTAGCAGGTCGCATATGTTGTCTCTTCCATTACTAGGTCTCCCCTTTTATTTCTTTCCCTCCTTTTACCTTCATTGTCTCCAACTAGGCTTAAAACTCATCTATGAACCCCTTGACATCAATGGTGATATCTTCATCTCATTCTTGGTTGTTTTTTTCACTTTTCATTTCATAGGATGTGGGCTATAGAATTCCCTTATGCCCCACTTCTTCCTTTGATATATATTATTCCCCATCATCATGATCTTACCTTGATCCGGATTTATGCGAGAACGAAATGAAAGAGAATAAATATATTCACATACACAAATATATGGCAAGAAATACAGTGATACAGTAAACTCAGATTCTATTAAATGAATGAAACAGAACAAACTGTAAAATAAAAGCATCTAGAATGGTGGTAGCTATATCTCTTAGAAGAGATGTGGCGGATATGCTCATTCGTGAAAAGCTGAATACAAGAAGAGGATGAAAGAGCCTATTTATCATAAGCATGAGGGAAATAACCCTAAACATCCAAAAACCTAACCCTAGAAGATGAACCGTCATAAAGTTTGTGGACCCAAGGTGGTTAGTTGAACAATCAACTTCCCAATGTCATAACTTTTGCTTATGATTTTCGTTTGGGGCGCTCGATAGCTCGTTGGAAAGGTCTATTCGAGATTTACAACTTTCGATTAGGAGACAATGTATGTCATTGGAAACCATCGCCTCCCCGAATCTCCAAAAAACTTCGTTTAGGGCCTCAAAGCGGCCCCAGAAGTTCGGGACCGGAAAAACTGTAGAAAAATTACTAGAAAACTGCCAAAATGGAAAATTGTTTTGAGCCAGTGGAATAGGTGGGTGGACACCTATATCAATATGGATCAGTACTCCCCCCTTAGGAATCAATGGTCTCCATTGCATTGATTTCCCCCATCAAATGGGGAAAATTCTGCTGAACTTGACTCCTGGTGAGCCACTTGCCTTGGTGGAGTAGTTGCCCTGCTTTAACAACCCAATCATTAGTTGGATCTTCTACTGGTGGGTGCCCTTAACCTGTATGTCCATGATCTGATCAATATTTTCCTATTCCATACATTCAGGATTAAGCTCTGTAGGTGTCAATTGCTCAGCCACCTCTGAGGTGTCTAAGAATGGTGGAAAATATGGGCGAAGGAGCTCCACATTGAATACTGGGTGCAGGCCAAGGAATGAAGGAATGCTTAATTCGAAGGCATTGTAACCAACTACTTTGGTGATGGTGTATGGCCCATATCGAAGTGGACGAAGCTTGCAATGGGGTATTGTGAGCCTCTCTTTCTGCAAATGCAACCAAACCTTATCACCCACTTGGAACTTTTGTGGAACCCAATGTTGCTCATGTAGCTGCTTGTACTTAGTGTTGGATTCATTCAACAAATTTGGTGGCCTTATCAGCCTCAGTCTGAGCATGGGAAGATTCCTCTTGTGTGGATGCAATGGGCAGAGATACATCAATTGGGGCTAGTGGTTGGAACCCCAGGCACACTTGAAAAGGACTGTGGTCGGTAGAGCTATGAAGGGATCTGTTATAGTTATGTTGAACATAAGGAAGGCTCTCATCCCATCTGCAAAGATGTTTAGAATTGTACATTCTCAGAATACGCAAAATCATCCTGTTGACTACCTATGTTTGTCCATCGGTCTGGGGGTGGAAGGAAGTTGATTCAGTGAGCTTGGTATCCATCAATGACCATAGGTTGGACCAGAGATTGCTTAGGAACCTGTTGTACCGATCTGAAATGGTAGTTTGTGGAAGCCCGAAATGAACCCAAACACACTTGAAGAAGAGCTTAGCAGTGGCTTCGGCAGATATGTTCTTCTTGCAAGCTATCAGAATGACCATCTTAGAGAAGCGATCCACAACCACAAACACACAGTCATTACCATGCTTGGTTGAAGGTAGTCCGGATATGTAATCCATGGAGATGGATTCCCAAGGCCCATTAGGAGTGGGCAGAGGGGTGTACAACTCCTGCTTTTTGATGGCAGGTTTCGCGATGGCGCAAGCAGTGCAGGATCTGATGTATCGGCTGACATCTTGTCAGAGCTTGGGCCAATAAAAGTACTTTTGCAATATGGCCACTGTACTTTTGGTGCCAAAATTCCCTGCCACCTGATTGTAATGTGCTTCCCAAATCATCTTCGCACCCTCACTTGAAGGAACACAGAGATGGCACAAGTGGCATACCAATCCTTCTTGGAGATGAAAGTCTGCCACATGTGTTCCTGCAGATACGGCTTGATATATGGGAAAAACTCAAGATCATTGCTATATAGTTGAGGCCACGTGGAGGTCTCGTGGCCACAAGAGTTGAGCACCGTGGTCAGTGCTGCAACTGGAGGTCGACTAAGGAAATCAACGACTCGATTGGTGATGCCCTTCTGATATTTAATGTTCAAGTGGAATTGTTGCAAGTAAGTGGACCACTTCTGGTGGCGGTCATTCTGTAACTTTCCTTGGGTTTGCAAGAATTGTAGGGGCTTGTGATCAATGTGGATGACCGTTTCTTTTCCAAGGATGTAATACTTCCATTGGCTGCAGGCTTGGACAATGGAATAAATTTCCTTGTCATATGTGGGGTACTTACGGACTACATATGAAAGTGTCTTACTATGACAGGCCATTGGATGGCCATGTTGAGTGAGGACTGCACCAACAACATAGTCTGAAGCATTTGTCTCAATCTCAAAGTGTTGTTGTAGATCTGGTAAGGAAAGGATGGGCATCGAACATAAATGTTGCTTCAACTCCTCAAATGCTTTTTGTTATGGCTTGGACCAAATGAACTTCTCCTTAGATCCCCCTTTTGTCACCTGGCTAAGGGACCAAGCAATATTAGAGAATCCCAACACAAGTCTGCGATAGAAGTTGGTAAGGCCTAGGAAGTTGCGAAGCTTTGTGAGAGTTGTCAGGGTTGGTCAATCGCGAATGGATTGGATCTTGGCCGGATCCACATGAACACCATGTTCGTCCATGATGTATCTGAGATATTGAACCCTCTCCATGCCAAATGAGCACTTCTCTAGATTGGAATATAACTTGTGTTGTCGTAGGGTGCTGAGGACCTGGTGGATATGTTGCAAATGTTATGCCCATGTTCTTCTGTAAATGAGGATTTCATCTAGATCTACGACCAAAAACTAATTGGTGAATGGCTGTAGGATATCGTCCATCATCCTCATGAAGGTTGTTGGAGCATTAGTCAATCCGAAAGGCATGACCAACCACTCAAAAAGGCCTTCCCGATATTTGAAGGCAGTCTTCCAGACATCGGTCTGCTCAATTGGCACTTGATGATAGCCATACTTCAGATCAATCTTGCTGAAATATTTGGCACCCTTGAGCTGGTCAAGAAGTTTGTCGATCCAGAGAATGGGATACCGATTCCAGACTGTGATCTTGTTTAGAGCTCAGTAGTTAATATAGAGTTTCCATGTCCCATCTTTCTTCTGTACCAACACAATTGGGCTCCCACAAGGTGAGGAGTTGGGTCGAATGTGACCCTTTTGGATTAAATATTGAATCTAGCGTTTGATTTCTTCATTTTCCATGAGGGAACGCCTGTATACTGGCCCATTAGGTAAAGGCGCGCCAAGTATAAAATCAATGGGATGCTTGACCTTGCAATGTATTGGCACCCCGACAGGTGTGGTGAAGATGTCCTTGTATGCTTCCACGATATTGTCCACCTGTTTCTGCTGTGCATAGGGGCTCTGTGTGGAGACGTGGTGGATGTTGCTGTGATATTTCATTCTCCTTCAGAATGAACCATGAAGAGGACGAATTTCCATGTCTGCGAGATTACCTTCCTGCACTGCTTAGTTGTGATGAGGGACATTGCAGTCATGGGAAGTGTCTCTGGTATCTTGTAGAGTTTCTTTCCCAAAGTAATAATGACACTACGAGGTCTAGACTCATACACAGCATGACATTTCCACATATATGGTTGTCCTAAAAGAACATCACAAACTTCAAGTGGGGAAACATCACACATTACCTCATCTTTGAAGGGATTGATGCCGTAGGAGAGGCGGCACTGTTGACTGACGCGGATGTCTCGTACCTGTCTCAACCAACCGATATTGTATGGTTGGGGATGTGGAACCATCAGAAGCTTCAATATTTTTACTACCTCGACTGAGATGAGGTTCTTCTGACTACCACTATCAACAATGAAATGTAGTGGGGTCCCCTGCACCCATAGTTGAGAATGGAAGAGGCTCTTCCCTTCCTTTGGCTCCTTTGACTCTTCTGGTTGGATATTTGCGGTTGCGATGGTGGCACTTAGTTCCACATCAATGATATGCTTTCCCCTTTCTTTCTCTACCTCAGAGTTTGAGTCAGAGTCTGGATCTAGGGATTTCATCTCATCCAACAAGGATTGTTTTGAGCGACATGCATCAATGTTGTGCCAGGAGATCTTGTGGAATTCGCACCACATTCCAGTGTCCTTCTTTAATTTCCCATTACCCTTCTTTGTCTGCGGCTTGGACTGGTTTTTAGGGCTTTGTTTGTACTTGCTCTGTCCTTTTCCTTGTGAATTAGGTCCACCTTTCCCAGGATTCTACCGTTGATTTGCAGACCCAAAATGCTGCTTATTCTTTTGCTTAAAATTCTGCTCAATCTTGAAAGCATACCGATAAGTTGCTCCTAGTGAGGATATGTCCAGGAAATCCATCTCCATTTGAATGTACCTGTGCATCCCACTACGGTACTTTAGGACCAATTTCCACTCAAAGTCTCTAATACCCAGTTTCGAGCGTAGGGTATGGAACATGTTGGTAAAATCTGGCACTGTCTGGTCTCTCTCCTAGCGCAAAGTTGTCCACCTGGTGTACTGGTCATCATAGTTTACGATTGGGTAGAACTCCTCCTTGACGGCGTCGACAAAATCCGCCCAAGTGGGGGTCTATCCTGAATAGATCAGACTCTTCTCCTGCTTGCCTCTCGTAGTACCCATCCCACCAGTCTTTGACATGGGGGAGGGACTTAAGGAGCGCGAATGTGATCTTTTCACTATCGAAATTTTTTTGAACAGAGAAGTATCCCTCTAACAGATTTAACCATTTCTTCAAATAATATGCATATATATTTCCTTCAAATAAGGGAATGTCAAAGTTAACTTGTACCTTGAATGAAGTCGCACACCTGAAACAGTTGCTCGTTGAAGGTGCATCTCTCGTCGTCGGTATTCTTCAAAGGATCTGGGCGAAATTATCCATCATCTCGTTCCTCTGTCACGCAAGGGATTCCTCGAGCAACAGCTTAATAGGATCTCCTGCTCCAACATCTATATTTTATTCCCCCTCCATGTGATTCTTCTTGGATCGATGAGAGGGGTTTTCCCCAAGCTCAACTAGTTCGATACCCAACTCTCGATATTCAGATCTCGTTGGGGACATGCATTGAGAAACCACAAGAGCAAAACGCTCTGATACCACTAATCCGTATATATGTGAGAACGAAATGAAAGAGCATAAATATATTCACATACACATATATATGGGAAGAAACACAGTGATACAGTAAACTCTGATTCTATTAAATGAATGAAACTGAACAAACTGTAAAATAAAAGCAGCTAGAATGGTGGTAGTTATATCTCTGAGAAGAGATGTGGTGGCTACGCTCATTCATGACAAGTTGAATATAAGAAGAGGCCGAAAGAGCCTATTTATCATAAGCATGAGGGAAATAACCCTAAACATCCAAAAACCTAACCCTAGAAGATGAACCGTCATAAAGTTTGCGGACCCAAGGTGGTTAGTTGAACAGTCAACTTCCCGGGGTCATAACTTTTGCATACGATCTCCATTTGGGGCACTCGATAGTCCGTTGGAAAGGTCTATCCGAGATTTACAAATTTCGATTGGGTTCCAATGTACATGATTTGAAACCATTGCCCCCCCCCCAAATCTCAAAAAAAACGTCGTTTAGGGACTCAAAACGGCCCCGGATGTTGGGGACGCGAAAAACTATAGAAAAATTACTAAAAAACTACCAAAATGGAAAATTGTTTCCATCAAACCTTATTGATTCTATATCCATCTTGTTTTCTAAAAATAATACAATTCATCATCATTCAAATGCTTCTACTAGAAGTTCTCTTCCTTTAACACATCCCCTATCCACAAAAAAAAAAACCTTTTTTGATACTATTACATTTGAGGCCATTTTATGACATGAAATCACCATTACAAAAATTCAGTTCACATCATCCCTTGAATTGACCAAACATTTTCCAAGCATCACTTAAAATGTCAAATGTTTGACTTTACTGACGTTAAGGACATGCCAACTAAGTGATAATAATCACACCTCCTTTTAGCAATTTAGTGTCCATGTGCATTAGTGATCAACAAGAACATAATGTGAAATCAAAGAAAGAACGCCATCTTAGAATTGATTTCCACACTATCTTTAAAATATGGTGGCCTTGGACATATATTAATCAACATTGCAATGACACATCATGGACGTGTATTGGAAGTGCAATTAATGTAGTTGCCACATGGTAGGTGCTATACCAACCAAATGCTGACGTGTAATGTTAATAAATGTTGATATGCCATGTCACATGTGGTATTTACTCATCGACCTTTCATTGACATGGCAACCACCAAGTTAATAAATGTTGATATGCCATGTGACATGTGGTATTTACTCATCGACCTTTCATTGACATGGCAACTACCATATAGTAGCTTTAGAATGCTCTTAGAGACATCGATAAGTCAATGCATATCCGATGTTTATTTTATACCTTTGACGTGTAACCGATGTATTTTTAATTAAACCTTTCATTCAACATACTCCCATACATATAACTTCACAAAATTTATGTCTTGAATTTTTTTAATAAAAATAATTATTGAAGTGAGCAATTGACACTTGTCGATAGGGGTATTGCAATATCTAGATTTTACTTACCTTATACAAATATCTAGGTTGTGGTAGCTAATTAAGGAACTATCTTCATACAATGAAAGGTCCACAAACATATCATTAATCATGGGTCAATATAACCTATCACCCTCCATTACACTCTTCTCCTTAGTGTTTACTATGTGATCTCAAGGATGAAATGACTTAAAACATTGATCTCTTATAAAAAATATCTAGGTTGTGATAGCTAATGAAGGAACTATCTCTTACAAGGAAAGCTCCACAAACATATAATTGATCATGGGTGAATATAACCTATCACCCTCCATTACACTCTTCTCCTTGGTGTTTACCATGTGATCTCGAGGATGAAATGAATTAAAACATTGAACACTATTGTGATTAAGTTTGAAGAGCTTGTCGGTGAGTTCAAATAAGATGGAAGAGAATATCATCTAAACGGATCCACTCCTCCTACTCAAATAATCGGTTCTCAAATAATGAAAAAACTCTAAATATGGATATAGGTTGGATCATTTCCAAGTTGTTCCATATGGGATGTAGGGAGGAACAAGAAGCCACCCATGTGGATATTTACTCTATTGTATATAAACATAGTAGGGTGTTTCAAGAAATTCCTAAGAGAGGACACACTTAAAAACTCTTTGATAGGGGCTAGATTTGATCCCTAAATTTGTAGGTAGAGTTAATTTCAAGTAAAAAGAAATTTTAGCTTTTGGGGTTAATCTAAAAGTGTTTACACAACACTTGGGAATGCTTCATGTGATGTGGGGTGCAGGGTGTGTTGATTACCATTAGTTGTACCATGATGGACATACGGATTGGAGATAGTCTACTCATGAATTGCTAGGCCTTGTTTGATGATTATGTGGCACACTTCCTTAGGGCGGTGAAGCCTATATAGGTTGGTGACATTCTTCATGAGGTACACATGGAGATTGATTGTTTACTTGGGATGACACCTAACCCTGGAAGATAAACATTGGGTATAGTGGAGCATTGAGCCTACGATGGCATGTGGACACTTGATTTCTTGCTTAGAGGCTTGTACTTGACTTGCGGATGCTTGTGTTGATGAATGATAATGTAGGTGTAGTGAAACGAGAGGTACACATGGCTTAGGATGGATCATTGGAAAATTGGAAACCTTTGGAGGAATGTTGGACACATATTAAGGAGTATTCAACCTTAGACCCTTGCTTGTTGGATGTACTCGGATTGGATCTCAAGTAGTGTCATTTGGAGTTCGACTGCTCCACATGTGGGCCTATATTGCATAGATTTAGGTTGCTTGTAGTAGACTAGGTCCATTTTGTATTGTGCCTCCCTCACTTTCATATAAATAAAGAGAGGAGAGGGTATTTTGATAACATTTTCACTCATGTAATCACATACTTATGTTGGATATTTGAGAACTAGGGTGAACAAGTCTATTTGTATAGTTCGATATTCATTTGTATTTTCTCTCTTTATCTTGAGTGCTAGGATTCTTGGAGGAATTTCAAATGAATAATAGGGTTAGTGTTTCGCACTAAGGAAACAAAAAATACTATAGTTTGGGATAAACCCTATAGGATCAAATAAATCATTTTATCTTGATGTAGCTATTGGGAGAAAATAAGACTACAATTTTGTGGAATTTGTAAACCCTAGTCCTACTTGGTGTGTCTATTATGGAGAAGAAAGAAGAATATGTCCCTATACACTTGTGGGATGCAAGTGTAAGTGTCAAGGAGGAATTTCCAATGCGTTATCTTGTTGAGTATCTTTGTTGTAGCGATCAATTTTGGTTAGAAGTGATTCCTAACTATAAGGAGGAGTTGGTGGCTAGGGTTTTCTTATGGTTTTCCTAGCTAGGGTTTGGAGAGCTTGACTTGTACCAACTTGTTATAAGTCATTGCTCTACACATCTACTTTATCTTATATATATATATATATATATGAAGTGTTCCAACTGTCCAATTTTTTAGTGTTTGCATATTTTAATTTCATCTTTATCTCCATGATTGGATAGATTCTAGTGCTTGCTGTGCATGTTGATTTGACATAACACAGAGATAATTTTGTTAGGTGTTTTAACAGAAATATAGAAGATAAAGGAGTAGATTTACTAGTGTTATAATCTAACGTAATAATATATTTTAGATCTACTATATGCTTGGAAAAGTGTGCCATAAAGTTTGTATATTTGTGTTGTTGAACTACACTTGAATGGTATTTATTTTCTTGGAGTGCCTTGTGAAATTGGGTTGAAAAGAAGTGGAGCATATGTTGCTCTAATTTAATATTTAGATTATTCCCCAAGGTTGAAAGTTCACAAGAATAGAGTTGGGAGACCTCAAGGTTGAGGTGAAATTTTTAAATTTCCATTAATTTCCCCATTCTAAGAAATTTCCTCATGGTATTAAGGCATTTTTGATATTTCTACATGGTATCAGAGCTATTTTGACTAATATTTATCTCTTGGTGGAGAGGGAGTTGTATATTTTAGTTGTAGTGTACCTAGAAGAGGTGCTTGACCTAGTACATGTTGAATAGGAGTGAAACCCTAGTGTGCTTAGGAGAACTGCTTGAACCCTAAAAGGGTTGTGCTACTTTATTTGTTTCTGATTTTTCTTTGAGGTGCACTTCATATTTGTAAGGGAACTACTCTTGGTATTTTATAGTGTGATAGGTTGGATGGTGCTTCCAATTTCATACCTTGGAAGTCTAAGCTATAAATAATTTTGGAGGAGGATAAGATTTGGGAGCATGTTGAGAAAGAGATCATTGCACCTACCAATCGAAAACTATTGGTCATTCATGTTATTGAGGATAAGACAAAGAGAATCATTCTTGATTTGGTGAAGGACCACTTTTAATCTCTCACATTGTAGACAATATGACCGACAGGTTTGTGTATGATGCTTTGGTTGGTTTATATTAGAGTTATTGTATCTCTAGATAGATGCTCCTTTGAAACAAGCTTTCAGCCATCCACATAAGTAATGCAAATACAATTAGTTGACCAAGGTCATAGAGTTGAGAGATAAGTTGGCTTCCATAGGGACACAAATTTAATATAAGGAGTTGACATTTCCTTTAATGGACTTGCTCCATATTAAAATCCTTTTGTACAGGGTGTTTATGCTTGTGACAATTTTCTTGATTTTCCAAAGCTTTGATATAACCATGTGCATGAAGAGATTATGCCAGCCAGTGTGTAGAAAAGATGAAGGGGTTGTGGGTGGGAATTTTCGATTTACTAGGGTTAGTGGGTTATGGGATTACGGGTTAGTATTCAATGTAGTCAATATGACCAACCATGGTCATTATAGTGAAGATGATCTACCATGAACAATATGGAAAACTGTGGTAAAATGTGGTTAAGATATTGGTTAGTTGGGTAAACTATTGATTATAAATATTGTGGAATAAAAATATTAATGATAATAAAAATAATAGTAATAATTAATATATAATATTAAATATGATCGACCATGGTTATACCAAAGGTTGATCATATTAACCATGGTTGGTCATGGCCAATATAGTGAACATGGTTAATATAATCACTATAGACTATAATTTTTCATAGTAAATAATACACAATATTAAACATGATTAACCATGGTTATACCAAAGGTTTACCACATTGATCATGGTTGACAATGGTTAGTATGGTGAAACATGGTTAACCGTAGTCAATACAGTGAACATGGTTATCCATGGTCAATATTATTTATTATGTGTTCTTTTGTTAGTCATCATTATATCACAATACAAAAGCATGTACCTACTCAATATGGTGTATTTATAGATGACCCCAACTATAAACAACCTACATATGTAAGTTTCTATCCAACAAGGGAAAACACATTACTAGGAGAATTAGACCTTGGTGGGTGGAACAACAACATCTTTTAGCAAAAAAACAAAAACCCTTTTAAATTTATGTATTATTATTGTTGCTCATTGTGTTGTTATTATTATGTGTTTTTTCTTATCTATTATTTTTTATTTATTTTTAGACCACAACAATAGGAAGATTAATTAAGGACCGGTAAATTAGCTACCGGGTGCTGCAATACATAGAGAAGAAATCCTAGTAAATCAAAATTCTTTGACTTAGGAGCTAGCCACAGATTCCAGGAGTGGATAACACAAACAGAAATACAAAGAGGCTTAGAAAGCAAATAGCTATTTCGATTATTTATGGACGGACTGCTTTGATTGGCTAAGATATTTTTATTTAGGATCGAGCTTCTCCATGAGCTTCTTAACCGCCATTTCCAGTGTGCTGATTCGATTGCCGAAGTCTCCTGTGACATTAGCCACATCTTTGAACTGGACGTATACTTATTCTTTAAAGTCGTCCATTCCGTCATTTGATTCTTTGTATTCCGCTCTGAGATTCCGGAGGTCCTGGTTAATAAGATCCCAGCTTTTGTCACCTGAGGCGATGTTTGAGTGAAGCCGCTTCTCTTGCTCATTTGATTTGATCTTGAGTCGATCCATTTCTTGTTGCAGATCGTTGAGATGCTTTTCATACGATGGGCCTGGAGCAGAACTGGATCCCATAGAGGCCATGACGACTCTGGACACCTCCTTCCTACACCTTATATGTAATTCGCTTCTACCAAATACCGCCACTGGGCAAGCCTTGAGCACAATGCCTTTGCCTCTTGGCACACCTCGGAGCATTGCCTGAAGCTGCCTACCACCTCTTGGGGAGCACCACTGGAACAGAGAGAACATAAATTTTGGACTTGGTGGAGGAGGACTCGGATCTTACTGGATAAATAGGGAGAGAACCAGCCTGGAGGATCACGGGTTTCATGAGCGATAGGACTAAAATTCATTGGATTCTTTGGGGTATTGATTACTGACAAGAACACAATGGAGAATTGTCTCCCTGCCCAGACGGATTTGATGCAGTGACAAAAATCTGAGGATAGTCCTGACCTACAAAATATTGCACAAGGATTCTCTTCCATCCACGATTAGCGTGCTCCTGCTCAAGAGGGAGCCTCTGTTGGCTTCAACGTCGGTTATAGAGTTAAGGCCTCTCAATATGTGATAGAATCTGATCTTTTGAAACTTGGAAGAGAGGAAGGTGATTTTTTGTAAAGTCCTAGTCAGCTGGAGATGGGATGGAAATTTCTTCATGGACAGGGCCTGTATGATGATCCTTGAGTCCCCAAACACTGAGATCGAAGTGATGCCGAGGTTTAGGGCCTGCGAGAGTCCCTTCCATAGTGCCAAGGCTTCAGCCCTGTTGTTCGAATCCAAACCTAGACCCCAGGCGAAGGTTGAGAGAATGGAGTCATCTGGGGAAAAGATCACTCCCCCACCGCCAGCATGACCTGGATTGCCTTTGGAGGCACCATCAAAGAACAGGAAGAAATCATCCAATGAGGACCTCCATTTAATGAACTCCTGTTCATCCAGACGAACTTCCCATTTGGATAAGCAAGGCTTTGAAGGCGCAGACCTGATCGGGGCATTTGGGGCCATCCCTGAGAGCCATCTGGATTCTTCCGAGTCAAGAGGCCTGGCAATAGAAAGAGATGCTTTAGATTCAAGAGCTTCTCCCAGCAATGCTTTAACTTTTGAGGCCACCCTAGAGTGGGAGCATTCTTCTTCCCTGAAGATACATCTGTTTCTCTCCAGCCAGATCTTCCAACAAACCGCTTTTGGTATCCACAACCATGCTTTTTTGAGGAGGACTTTCTTGGCCAGAGAGAAAGGGGATAAGCTTTCCCAGAGGGAGAAAAGGTTCTGAAAATTATCTGGAAGAGCAAGATCACCTATGTTGATAGAAAGGACTTCTCGCCAAACCTCCTTAGCAAAAGGGCATAAAAGAAATAGGTGGATCGAGGTTTCCTCCTCGTTGAGGCAGAGGGGACATCTTGAAGGACCTTCCATTCCTTGTTTCTTGAGATTTTCATAAGTGAGTATGCTTCTATGTGCTAAAGTCCAACAGAAAATGTCAACTTTGGGCACAAAGGGATAGGACCAAATGAAACTCCACTGGGATGGATTCGGGGCTGCATACTGGATTACCTGGAAGGAATGATAGCCTTCAGTAGCAATTTATTTCCCAGAGTAATGTCCCCACCCCCTTTTATCATGGGCTGAGATTGCTAGAGGTGCTTTCCCATGAAGCAGCTGAGTCAAAAGCTCTGCTTCCTCTTTCAACCAATGTGGATAATCTTCGATGTTCCAGTCTTTCCATGTGCTATCTGCATCATCACCCTAGCTGGAAATGTCCCAAAGAGTTTCAATGTTCCTTTCTTGAAGCCAACTTCTAATATTTTCTAGCTCAGAGATTTGCCCAAGGGGCTTCTCTCCCATGATAGAGTCCTCCCATAACTTGATCTTTTTTCCATTCCCCGGAATCCAGTATAGGTTGGATCCAAACTGGCCAATGACTTTAAGGCAGAGCATATAGATAGGTGAACCCTTCTTGCGCTGGCGAGTAGAGTCTAAACACCTAAGGCGTTGCCCGGGGAAGTACTTTTTCCACAAAACTTTCTTGCTCGAGCTTGTTCTACCAGAAACTAGATTCCAGAGGACCTTCGCTCCCATGGCTAGATTTTGTCTTGCGAAATTGCGGATCTGAAGACCTCCCTCCTTGAATGGCTTTTGGATTTTCTCCCAGCTGACAAGATGGAGTCTGTTCGTGTTTTCTTTTCTGCCTTCCCATAGAAATTTTCTTACAAGACTGTCCAGCTTGCCAATGGCAGAGGTAGGAGCGAGAAGGATAGACGTCTGGTAAATTGGAATACTCATTAGCACAGATTTTAAGAGGACCGTTTTCCCTGCTAGGTTTAGCCAGTTGGCCCCCCAATTCTGAATTCTGGATTTTATATTTTCTAGGATAGGAGACCAATGAGCAGCTTTCGGAGTGCCTTTGAAAATTGGAATGCCTAAATAGGTGAATGAGTCCTAGGATTTCACTCCTTCCATATCTAAAAATCTGGCAATTTCACCCAAATCTCTGACTGAGCAGTTCCAACCAAAGATTTTACTTTTCTGAAAATTTATCTTGCTGCCAGAGACCTACTTGTACATTTCCAGCTCTTGCTTGAAGTGCCTTGCAGAGGAGATGCTGGCTCCTCCTAGCAGCAAGGTGTCATCCGCGAATTGGGCATGGTCAATGTCCTTTACATTGTCCACCATTCAGAGGACTAGCAGGGTGCGGATCTGTTGACAGAGATTCAGCTGAAAGCTAAGGACAGATGCCTAGATGGCGTAAAGAAGAGGGGAAAAGGGGAATCCTTGTCTAAGCCCTCTTGAGGCTTGAAAGAAATCGGTGGAGTGCCCATTCACCAAAGGAGCTATCCAAGGCGCACTTATATAACCTTTAACCCAACTAATGAAGGCTTTGGAGAAGCCAAATTTTTCCATGACTAGGAGCAGAAATTCATGCCTTACCCTATCAAAGGCATTTGCTAGATCGATATTTATGACCATTCCTTCTTCTTTGCGGAGGACACTTGAATGAATGGCTTCTTGGACCAGCAGAATGTTGTCATGTATCTTGCGACCTTTGATGAACCCCCCTTGGCTCTCAGGAATGATCCCTGGGAGGATCTTCTTTAGTCTGTTTGTAATAATCTTAGTTATAATTTTGTAACTCATGTTGTAAAGAGAGATGGGCCTGAACCTAGAGAAGTGAGTAGTGCCTTTTTCTTTGGGGATGAGAGCAAGAAAAATGGAGTTTGTACTCCCCCCCAGCTTATTAGTGGTTTGCGAGTATCTTACCATTTTAAGGAGATCTAGCTTGATCGTTGCCCAGCAACTAGTGTAGAATCTAGCCGTAAAACCGTCAGGGCCAGGGGCACTATCAGGTTTCATGTGAAACAGGGCAGCTTTGAGTTCTTTTAGAGAGATTGGGGCGGTAAGACTGAAATTATCAGCATCTTGAATCAGGTAGGGAATAAGGTCAAAGGGGTGCTTTGTGGGGTCGAGGGGATCCTCAATAAGGGCTGTGAAGAGGTCTTTGAAAGTGGAAAAGGCTGCACTCTTGATGGCCTCGAAATCCTTTACCAAAGCTCCTTGGTAGTTGATTTCTGTCATTGCTTTGAAGTTTTTGCGGGCTTCTGCTTGCTTGTGAAAATAACTGGTGTTTTTGTCTCCGCTATCTAGCCAAAGGCTCCTGGACTTCTGATGCCAAAATTCCTCTTCCACTCTGCAGGCCCGAAGGAAGGATTTTTGAAGTTCAACTTCCTGATTATTAATGATTTCAGTGATGGGTGAGTTTTCCATGATCATTCGATGATTTTCTAGGGCTTCCTGCGCTTCAAGTCTACAGGAGGTGGGATATTTGATGAGTTTAGCCCAAGATTTAAGGTCAAATTTGAGTCTCTTAATTTTCCCTTCCCAGGCATAGGAGGGGGTGCCATGGAACGGCTTGGACCAAGAGTCGAAAACAATTTGATGAAAGTCTTCTTGAAGGATCCCAAGCGGGCTAAATCTAAACGGAATGGGTCCAAGATTGACTTCTGGGGATAGATCAAGGAGGATGGGCTTGTGGTCAGAGGTGTAATTAGGCAAAATTTTTGAGGAGGCTAGAAGGCCAAGAGTGAGGAAGGCGGAATTAACCAGAAATCTATCAAGACAGGCCATAATGTAGCCAGGACCCAGCCTTTTATTGGACCAGGTGAATTTACCACTAGAGGGCTTGATGTCAAGTAGATCCCAGCCTAGAATGATGTCCTCAACCCATTCTCGGGCTTGATCTCTGACAGGAGTTCCCCCTTTCTTTTCTTCAGCCGCCAGGGTCACGTTTAGATCCCCTGCTATAATCAGATTTCTAGGATTGTGCAAATTTAGGTAGGATTCAAGAGAATCCCAACAATCTTTTTTTTCGAAAAGCAGATTCGGACCATACAAATTGAAAAGACTTACTTGATGACCGGAATCTTTATGGATGAAACTGGTGAAGAGCCAATGCATTCTACTTTCTTCATGCTGAAGTTCGAACATGGTGGAGTCCCAGAAGGTGGCGATCCCTTCTGAGGCTCCCCTTGAGCTGACTGCTTTTCCTAGACCTTTTTTCCAAAATGTTTTCCCAGCTTGGTAGAGGACGGAGTCCTCCATTTTCGTCTCCTGAACGAGAAGGATGTCGGGCCTGTTTATTCTTACAATATCTTTCAGAGCTTCTTCTTTCATCGTGGTGCCTAAACCTCTGCAGTTCCAGGAGACGTATCGCATTCTTAACTTATGTGGGGGGGATGGCCCCTTTGGAGGCCTGGCCCTGCTTCGATCTGGTGTTTATCATAGCTTTCAGAGTTTTCTGGGACCCATGGAGGATGTCGTGATAAGATTTATCTTCTCGAAGTTTTTTCTTGGATTTTCGACTTCTAGGGATCTTGCCTGGGGTTGCATGCGAGCTGCTTGACTCCGTTGCTCCATCATCAGAGTCCCCTCCAGGATCCAATTCAAGAAGGGATGGATCTTCCTCCAAATCTTTGAACTTTGCTGGGACCTCTAGCTCTGTTTCTGGTGCAACTTCCGTAGCGCAGGGGGGAGGAATTTCTCCAGGTTCCAGGGCGTCAACCGCGTGGGATCCAGGGTCTGCCTCTAAATATATAACCTCCGTGGAGGCTACTTGGGGTGGATCTGCTGAGGGTACCTCCTTCGCAGCTTCCTTTGGATATTCTTTAGTGATCGGAGGGGGAACTTGTTTTTGCATGGTACCCGCGGCCTTTTTCTCTTGAACTTTTGATGCTGTTTTCCCTTTTTGGACCTTTTTCCAGCCTTCACCCTCCTCCGGCGGTTGTGCCTTTGGGAAATTTCTTTGGAAATGTTCGTGCTCGTGATAGTGTCTACATTTGAACGACAGCTGCTCATAGTCCAACTTTTGGAAGTGTTTCCAGGAACCGATGGTGAGCTTGACCGCTTCGGGGAGCCTGACTTCTAGATCTACCTCCACATAGATCCTGACACACAAGTATTGTCCTTTGGGCTTTGCTTTATCGATGAAACGACCAAGAGCATTACCAATTTTCTCCAACGATTGGATGTTCCAGCAATGAACCGGAAGGTTTGGGAGGCGTACCCAGACAGGGACCTCCTTTGGGACGTCTACATTGGGATTGAAGTCCGGTGACCACCTATTGAGATACAAGCCCTGGGATCCCATGAAATAAGGGCCACTTCTGAAGATGAGATCATGATCCTCCTTTGAGATAAATTCGAACACGAAGAAACCCCTGCCAACAGGGTAGCAGGTCACACTGTGTTTCAAATGAGGTCTCCAGTTTCGTTGAATCCAATCATCTGTGGATCTGGTTGAGGGCCAAAGCCCCATGAACTGACCAACCAATCCACGTTCTTCCAGTTCCAGATCAATTTTGATAGGCTGCTCTTTTGGAAAGGCTATTTCGGGGATGGCGTCCAATTTCTTGATGAACTTCGGGATTGGGAGCCACCGGTTTCTTCCCAGATGGCACAATGAGCCTTCGAAAGGCTTCCTCGACAGATATTGGAGAGGAGGGAGGGGGATCACCTCCCCCTGGAGCAGCCATGGAGGCTGCGGCGTAAGGCGACCGTGAATCAAAACCCTAGGAGTGGGCGCGGATTTCCTCATGAGAGCACGCAGCCAATTAATGATGATATTTTTGCGTTGGCATTTGATGAGGACTCAATAATGTCTTCAAAAGAGGCAATAATTTATTTATGTCAAAATGGGCATTTATATAGGTATTCTATGTGACATTATCATAGACTCTTTAATAATTGTTTCTATGAATTTTTTCATCAACTATATAATATCCATATTTGATATACATAATTGTAATAAAACCAATTTAATGAAGTATCGAGGTAGAGAGATCTCTTATTTTTTTTTGATAATAAATCATCCAAATAAGTTATACAACTTGACGAGAAAATTATACTCGAAATGAGAACTCTAGGGATAAAAACTCACATTTTTGCGTCAAAAACACCAAAAACAACCTCGAATCGAGAAGTGTTGCTACCAGTAGCACCACTTTTTTTTCGAAGCTAAAATTACAACTTTTTGGTAACCCCGGATGGTGTTGTTGTAATCAAAACCATAAAATAGGCCTAAAATTGAAATTGGTAGCACACATATTTTACTCATTTTTTCCTGGTGCTAAAATTACAATTTGTTTGACATTGTTGCCTTAACAATCGACGCCTTCGCAATGCGAATGCCAAAATCAGTCTACGAATTGAAAAGAGGTGCTACCAATGGCACTTCTTTTCTTTGTCAGGTTACATTTGAAGGCATTTATAAACCATGCCTCAAAAACATTTAAATTTGAAAAAAAAAACTTTGTAAAAATGAACAAATTCATTGCAATTTCAAGAAAAAAAAATATTAAACACATTTTAATCCAAAAAAACCCTTAAAGAAACAAAAAATGAAAAAAAAATACATGTTTTAAACAACACGTTTTGAAGAAAAAAACGAAATGAAATGAACTACATATACATCTATTTTAAAAGAAAAATAAAAATAAATAAGTAAAATAAAAACCTAGCTAAAAAAGATACATATTAAAAAAATTAAAAAAAAAAACAAGAAAAAAAACATAACAAACAAAACTAAACTAAACTAAAAAAGAAACAATATAAACTAGAAACAAATTAAAAAAGATATAAAATATTAAAAAAATTAAAAAAACTAACTTTAAAACTTAAAGGGGCCCGAGAGAGGGTTTAATAAATGGGAGGGCACGTGAAGGATGAGGGGGTGGGTAGTGGAGTAGGTGTGGGTGGGTAGTGGGGTAGGAGGGGGGAGTGACGTGGGTAGGGGAAGGGGTAGTGACGTGGGTAGGGGATGTGTGGGGTGTGTAGGGAGGGGGACGAGAGGGTGGTGAGGGGGGTTGGGCACGATTCTCATCCAACCGCCCCCTCACCACCCTTCCACCATCACATTTTTATTTTTTTTGTTTTGCTTTTAATTTGTTTAAAATGTGTTTTCTTTAACTGTTTTAGTTTTTGGAAGTGTTTTTTTTTTTTTTTTTTTAATTTGTTAAAATTTTAGTTTTTTTTCTTTTTATGTTTTTTAAAGAAGGTTTTTTTTTTAAATTAAAATATTTTCAGGTCATGGTTTAAAAATATCTGGAAATGTAACTTGGCAAAGGAAAGAGGTGCTACCGGTAGCACCCTTTTTCGAGTCACTAGTTTATTTTAGTATTTGCATTGGAAAGTCATTGGCTATTAAGGTGACGACGTTAAACAAGTTGTAATTTTTGATATGGAAAGAAAATTGTGTTCTGCCATTTTCAATTTGGGTGTCTATTTTACAGTTTTTATTATATCGGCACTGTGTTGCACTGCTCGGGGTTACCAAAAATTTGTAATTTTAGCCCCCCCAAAAAGTGGTGCTACCGGTAGCACCACTTTTTTATTTGGGGTTGTTTTTTGGTGTTTTTAACGCCTATAAAAAAATGAGAACAATGTCGAGTTCTCATCAAGTTGGATTCCAAGATCTTATAACTTTGGTGATATATTGAACATTTTGAGCCATAACCTTTCCCACTTTTTATGGATCCCATGGAAAATATATTGGCATCCCTTCTTATAATGTGATTTGACATGTATATACAATTTCAATCATCCTTTAAGATTAACTTAGAGGATATAATTATATTACAACAAGGCGTGAGCTTTCGTGTAAATTTTCATTAAGCAACAACAAGTCCATTCCACAACACATCTAGAAAATAACAACAAGGCCATTCATTCAACATAGTTGTTAAATACATTCCCTAATCCAACTTTGAACCTAAAGAATGAAGAGTCAAAATATAAATATAATCCTCCCAACTCCACAAATGGCTAGGATCCCCTTATTTTGCCTCATCGAAGAAACCCCATACCTTTGGTTTATCTATTATAATATCATCAAACTATTGTGTTTGCTTGGCTTTAGGAACTTTCCATATAGCTTGATAACTAGTCCTTATTTGTGATATCACTTGGAAAGGTGATATATCCATGTCTTGAAAGGGTGTGGTGTTTCTTTCTAACCACGAGACCAAGATACCACATAGGGAAACACACCATAATATTTGAATCCTTTGTTTTCAAACCATATTATAGGATTGTCCTACACTATGTTCTCCTACCATACACCTATGCTACAACTTATAGATCTTTCTTTATTTATCCCAAACAAATTGAGCAAATATACAATGACTTGGTAAGTGATTGATTGATTTCTCATCTTTTTTACATAGGACAAAAAAACCAGGACTTTGTCAACTTCTCTTTACAACACATCTCAAGTAGGATATTTATTGTAAAAAAATTCCATAGGAAAATCCTAGTATTCAATTGATCTTTAATTTTCCATATGGCCATCCACCACCTAGAGGAATCCCACTGCACCTCCTATGAGAACATTGCTTTATATCCAAAAAAAATAGTGCAGTCAAATATGGTGATTTTAGACAAGCTTATTGAAGATGATGGAGGATCTTTTCATGTTTAAATCCATTCCAAATGTCTTGCCATATAGGTCTAAGATTTACTTGAACATTCTAGCATCCCTAAGAGATCCATAACCAAATAAGAGTACATCATCAACAACCAACATGTGTGAAAAATAGATGATTATGCCTCTAAAGTCACTGGTTCTATTTGCTTCTTTGATTTCCCTATTCAGACCTTCTAGCATCCCTAAGAGATCCATAACCAAATAAGAGTACATAATCAACAAACAACATGTGTGAAACATAGATGATTATGCCTCTAAAGTCACCAATTCTATTTTCTTCTTTGATTTCCTTATTCAGACCTTCTACTACTAGGAGAAAAAGTAATGGTGAAAGGGGGCACCCTTATTTTAGTCTCCTTATGCGGGTGAAAAACCCAAAGGTTGAACCATTGATTAGTACAACAAAAGACACATAAGAGAGACATCCTTGAATTCAATTTACCATTGGTAGATATAAACAAATGTAAAGAAGCATTGATCTTAGATAAAGTCGTTTTGATCTATCAAAGTCCTGAGAAATATTGAGCTTTATCATGATGGATGAGATCCTTTTTGTTTTGATAGTGCACATTCCTTCTTGTGCAAAATTAACAACCTCATGTATCTACATCTAATTTATAAAACCAAATTTATTTGCATAAATATGCTTTGAGAAGACATGCTTTATTCCTCAAATGAGGATGGAGATTCCTTCTTGGGAATAAGTGCAGTGAAAGTGGAGTTATAGGCTGCTAGAAATTTTCTTGAGGTTCTAGACTCTTCTATAACCTTCATAAGATCATATTCTAGTATATCATAGACACCTAGGAATAATTCCATACTCCACCCATTAGGTATTGGGCTCTTGTCCTTTTGTAAAGAAGCCAGGTTAGACTTTAGTTCCTCCTTTGATGTGCATCCTCCATTAAACTTACATTAGTTTCTTCATTGAAAAAGTTTAGAAAGTATGATGTTAATTGAATAACCTCTTCTATGTTTGCTCTAATGGGTTCTTTGTACATATTTTGGAAGTGGGACACTCCCATCTTAATTATTTTAGTGTTTTTAGTCTTACTTCCATCCTTCCTTGCCAATTGCTAGATAGTATTTATATTTCTTGAGCCTAACATAGTTACGAAAAAATTTCTATTTTAATCTCCTGACAATAGCCATGTTCTTCATCATCTAATTAGATCCAGGTCCCAATCCAATAATTTCCTCTTTGATAATTCCAAATACTTGATCTTATATGTGTCCTCTTTTGACAAGATGCCATCCTTTTTTAGGTCATATACTTTGGCTATATGCACTTCCACATATATGTGATTTTGATCAATGTCCTTGAACTTTTGTTCAGAAAATATAGTGAAACCACTTCAAATATTTTTAGATTATGCGTGAATTGTAAGACCATTGTGTCCTCTAAGTTTTCCTAAAAAATGCCTCCATTCATCTTTCACAAGTTCAATGAATTATTTTTCCTCCAACCACATTGGATTGAACTTAAAAGGACTAGTTGGATTTTCATCATCCTTTTGTATTTGTAGGAGTATGGAAAGAGATTATTAAAATCCCCCAATCTCCACCCATTAGTGAATTTTCTCATATTCCATGATAATTTTTCATCTACCATGAAACTATCTAATCTCTTGGAGATTGCTTCATCTCCAGATTGGAATTTGCACCAACTAGGAAAAAGCTTCAAATGGTCTACATCAAGAAACCATGCTTCCTCTATCATGTGAAGGAAATAGTGAACCAAAGGATCCATTCTTGCTACATTCATTGAAACCTATTTCCTCTTTTTTGTAAATTTTATGTACCCACAATAATAATATTGTCAAATTCTTTAGCACCCTCGGCTTAAAGAAATTGTCGCAATAATATTTATTCTCACCATAGTTCCATATAGATTGATCATTGAGTAGGACTTGCCTAGCTCTACTAATTTGAGCTTAGATTAAATACCTTCAGGTATATCAAGGATAAGTGATTGAGATAGCAAGATTAGTTCCAACTAGTTAAAACCCCACCAAATTTTCCCACCACATCTAAAGTAAAAAATCCCCAACCTTTAAGAAAATAAGCCACTATACCTTGCATCTTCTCCCCCAAACCCATTATTTCTTGAATTCAGATTACATTAGGTTTGTATAAAAAACACAAGCATTTTAGGAATTTTTTTATGTGGGCTACCCAAACCCCTAATTTTGATAGAAAGAATAATCAATAAAACCCCTTCCTAAGGGACTTCCCTACTATAACGACCCCTCAAGTTATCCTTTATTTATAACTTTGGATCTCTCTCACAAATTTAATTTAGGCATGGGATAGAAAGTAGTTTCTATGAGGAGTGTTTGAAATTTCTCTTCCCCCACCAACCCTAGATCATTACATAAACCTCCTTCAATACCTTCATTCTTGTCATTGCTTATAGGTTTCCTAGTTTCCTAGCTTGAAGGTGGTAGTGAGACATTGAGGTGAATGAGGTCAACATTCCCATCTAATGATAGAGACACCATAATTAATCATTGGGAGGACTCCCCTATCTCAAATGGTGTCTATTTGGAGGAATTTAATACATTTTGATAGGAGGGCTCCCCTATTAGGTTTTTCTTTGAGCTAGATGTACTAAAAACAACCTACATACCCTTCCCTTCATAGGAAATATCCTTCCCTTTCCACTAATGGATTTGAATTTCTTTTGGGGTAGGCCATGAATCTTCTATCACAACGAATTTAGACCACAAGAATTAAGTTACAAAGAATTGCAGGTTTTTGGATTGTGACAACATATCGTTTTCTTGGTGACCTCTAATCTAAAAAGAACAAAGTTCATTTCCCAACGAATATCCAACACAAGAACAACAACAAATAGTAATCCATAGAAGGTAATAATACACACACACACACACACACACACACACACACACACACACACATATATATATATATAGAGAGAGAGATGAATATGATACAATGAGACGACCCATATATACAATCCTAAAGGGCACCTTGATGACTATTCACAAAGGGTTATGACCCTTGGATTATTATCAATATTATTATTATGATTTGTCAATGAGTTGGTAAGATAATGGGTGGAGACTTGTGAATTTCACTCACTCTACCTAGGTTCAAATCCCCAATGAGGCATGGGCATGTTATGATAAGGCTAGAAGGGTAGGCACCCCCATGTAAGTGGGACCGCCATGTGTGTGTGTCTCTGGGAGCATTGACCCTTGCTAAGTCATGAGTTATTGGTATATCTGACTTGCAAGTTGTTGGATATACTCTTGGTTGTAGTGGTAGCCACTGGATTTGAACCCGAGCCTTGTCCAAGTAATATCGATGAGTTACTGATTTCCATGGTTAAAAAAGTATTATTATAATGCTTTATTATTATTTATGTATCGTTTTAATATATATTACATACGTTACATTGTCATCCCCTTTAAAAATTCTTTGTCCTCAAAGCATGTTTATGAATACTTATCTCTTATTCTAGCTTGTAATATTGTCCTTTGATTCAACGTTCTTGAATTGGTGATGGTTGAGGACATGAGGTGATAGTATCTTCTAAGCGCTGAAGAGAATTGTTGAATTGTGAAGGGGTCTAACCACCCTAATTCGATTTTATGCAACACTAAACTTCTCTTCAACATAATGGACTTTTCATTTAGGTTCGTATCCTGAATTTGTTCTGAAATAGTTGTTTGGATGAAACTTCTTGTTTTAAGCTTCCAAAATCTGTATTGTGTTTGTTTTTCTTTGGCATTATGATTCTTCTGCATGTATGAATATTTACATTCATGTTGATGTTGTTGTTGGTCACGTCGACTCTTGTGATTTGGATGGTGCAATAAAGCACCCTTGTATGTTGAACCTTATTCTTGGAACCTTCATCTTATGATACTTTCAGCGATTTATTGGTCGATACTTTTTCAATATAAGGACCTTCCTTATTTTGGACGTCGATTGGTTCTATCTTAGTTCATTTTTCTGACATCTGAATTTTAATGTTTGATGACTCCTCTACTGCAACTAGGTCAATCATCATTTCCTTATTGAATTTTGATTCCCTATTGGTAAGTTGCACTATCTCTTCTTGTAGCGATTTTTTATTGTTCTTTATTTTCTTAATTTGCATAAGTAATGCTTTTTACGATTCCTAGGGCGAGAAAGTTCTCCATCTTTATCAATGATAACCTTTTTAGCTTATTTCTCCACCTTTTGTACTAACTTCTAATTATCTTGTAGGATCATCCTTGAGATATCTTTCAAGTCTCCTGATGAAATAGCTTCAAAATTTGACGTCATTGAAAAATCCTGTAAGGTTATTTTCTTCTTCTTGTAGCAAAATGTCAAAAACCTTTTCTTTATATTTAGGATGAAGGTCCTGAATGTTTCCATCTAGGGTGAACCTAGAATTATGCCAACTTCTTCTCTATACATAGTTGTAACATTGAATTCAGATATGTAGGTATAATATTTAATTGACTATTGGACATTACTTATTCCACATTCTTTACAATTAGCCCAATTATTTTGTTCAAATATACTTGACTCTGGTATTACTAATTGACTAGCCAAATTGACACTAATGTAATTGTTGTCATTATATGGACAAATAGCAATGTTAATGTCCCTCCTTTGAATAGAGCCAGGTATGGTTAGCTCAATTATTTTGTTTGAATATACTTGACTATGGTATTACTAATTGACTAGCCAAATTTCCAATGATGTAATTGTTATCATTATATGGACAAATAACGATGTTAATGTCCCTCATTTAAATATAAACCTTAATATTAATTAGCGCAATAAAAAAATTTCTAGGAGTTTGAGGGAATCTTCCTTTATTTCACTATTAGATTCCATTTGGTTTTTCATCACAAACGGCCTTGATTTAAAAAATTATCTCTTCCTTGATATACCTTAAATCTTCACTTAAGTTTAGAGTTAAATATAAAAGTTTTTAAATTGTACTTTCTCCTTATCCCCTTTAATTTATCAATTAACTTTTATATCGCAATTTAATAATAATATAATTTAATAATAATAATATGATAAACCTCTTTTTATATTATTTTAATAACTTCCCTTTTTTTTTATGATAAACCTCTTTTTATATTATTTTAAACACTTAATGTTAAGTTACTATAAAAGGCACATTTTTCCTTGAATAGTCACAATGATTAACTTTTCTTTGATGATGCACATAATATTTCCTTTACGCATCAATTCTATTCCCCCACAACTTATGGTTGCCAACGGATCGGTAGGCGAATTTCTCAATTCGTAACGACTACGAGTAATTTCTTAATAGATTATGGCGGGCGCAGGTAATTCTCCCCGTGTTGTATTCCAGCGACACTGAGCACTTCAAATGGTGGCGAATGTAATAAAATCTAAAATTTGGTTAATCCTTCTACAGCTATGATGTATCACCTCACGAGTCACGACCTATGGTTTTCAACTTTTCCAGTCGCTTAAAGTAGGACGATTGGTAAAGGGCCACTTTTGTAACCTAATATATGGCGTCCAACTGTTACAATTGTTATTACTTCCTCATGACGACAGTTAGTTACACTAATTTCAAATACCCTGAATCATTAAGACAACAGTCATGAACTGAACCACAAATTCTCAGCCGTTATAATTACTTCATATCTTTATTAACTGAAAGATTTTATTTCCGATTTTGTCAATATATTTTGTGGCTATTTCAAACCAGTGGTACTGTGGTAGTTCTTCGGATTTAATGGCTCCTTACAGTAGTATATACGAACTTAAATGGCCGAAATTCAGTTTGAGATCAAATACAATAATCAAATTTGAAAAAAGAATGTGTGGCCAAAGGTCAAGTCTAATAAAATATATAGCCACAGGCCGGGATCGGTATCAGACATAGCTCTGGTACCAAACGCCCAATGAATATCCAACACATGAACGATAGCAAACAGTAATCCATAGAAGGTCAATTGTCTGATAAAATGTATAGCCAAATGCCAGGATTAGACGTAGTTCTGATAACAAATACCCAACGAATATCCAACATAGAAACTTAGCAAATAGTAATCCATAAAAGGTAATATATATATAGAATAGAAATGAGATATTAGATATGAATACAATACAATGAGACGGCGATATATACAATTTGAAATGGCATTTTGATAACTATTCACTTTTGGATGATGATGATGATGATGATGATGATGATGATGATGATGATGATGATGATGATGATGATGATGATGATGATGATGATGATGACAACAAATACCCAACGAATATCCAACATAGAAACTTAGCAAATAGTAATCCATAAAAGGTAATATATATATAGAATAGAAATGAGATATTAGATATGAATACAATACAATGAGACGGCGATATATACAATTTGAAATGGCATTTTGATAACTATTCACTTTTGGATGATGATGATGATGATGATGATGATGATGATGATGAAATCGATCTCTACTCACATGGCATTGATAGATTCCTCCACATCTAGAGGAGATCCCAAGCTATATAGAGAAGAGATTAAATCACTTTCCATGAATTCAAATACTATCACTATAGTATTTTGTTGATTCATTTATCTATTGTAGTCATTTCCTCTTGAGGTGACATTGATTTAACCATCATGAATTGGCCCTCCACTGGCTCTAACCCTCGAGATGAATTAGTGCCTTTTGACTTTTGAGAGGATGAATTAGTAATTTGATGAAATTTTCCTTCTTTCTCTATTCTACATGATGACATTATGTTTTCAATATTCCATAATATGTCCATAGGCTCAAAAAATTTACACATATAAATGGTATATGGACATAATCTACCAACTAACACTGACTCCACTTACCATCTACAATCACCACCCTATTCAGTATACCTAATTTGAGGTCTATTTCCACCAAAATTTGAGCCATAGAATGATTGAATTTGTCATTGACGCATTTGTCAAATTCCATGAGTCTACCCATGCTTTCATTATATATCCCTCAATGATTTCTCAATCCATAGTTCTATAGGAAGTATGGGATCTTGACCCAAATTGGTTATATCATGGATCCTTCATTTGTACGGTCAAACAAGGAGCCCACAACTTCGAGGCAAGAAGTGTAGATTCTAGTGTCATCTTTAACCCACTATTTCGTTAGCATCTTCACCTAATCGAAAAACAAAATCCAAACAACCTTCGATTAAGACATGAAATGTTGAGATATATCCAAGAAACTACAACCATGCATTGGTTATCTAAAAATACATAGAGTTCTTCAAGATTAGTCTTCCACATAAATGACCAATTGTTGTCTTTGCCTAATATATCCTTACTTCCTCACCCAAAACTAATCTTATCTTTTGTCATTAGAGTTTAACACAATTCTTGCATTTTTTGTTGCAAGTTTATCTCCTCCATCCCTACATTCCTCTAATAAGTGAGAGCCTCAAGGTAAGATCTTGCCTATCTAGCGCTCCTCGTGGATCAAATGCATGTATGCTTTTGTATTATCTCCTAATCCTATAAGACCTAGCTTTGGACTGGTTTCAATATGGGACGAATGTATTACTTATAATCAATGAAGATTTATATTTTCATATGTGACTACCCCCCTCACCCCTTCCCCTCTCCACATTCTTCAACTTAAGTGGAAGTAATGCCAACCTTTTCTTGGATCGAGATCTAGTACCATCACCCTCATTGACCTTGATGTAATTTGAAACCATACTCCTATTCCCATGTGATACATATGGGTAAATAAATACCCTTGCCTCCTTTGCATAATCAATCATCATCCTATCAATGGATGTGGCATGCTCCATATCATTAGAACCAATTTTACAGATTACCTGCTACTCTATAAAGTCCCTTTGGGAGGGGAATATTTCACCTACATTTAGTTCAAATTCAACCAAATCCATCATAATTTGGTCGTAATTATTCATAGATTGCAATACCCTTATAGAAACTCTAGTTCCCCTTGAGTCAGTTATATACTAGCTACATCATTTTGCATGAAACTCTCATGGAGTGATGTAATGTAAAAAAAAATCATTATAGTATATTTTTTTTCTTATTCTTTTTGTTGTTTAAGATCATGAGTTGCATTTTACGATAAAATTTCATAATAAGTCATACAAGAAAGCTCAATGTCTTTAGTGAGATATTAAGGAGAGCAATTAATAAATCAATTGGCCTTTGCCATCTTTTTCTATTTACTTATGTTTAAGCTCTTATGGGTAGTTTTCCATCACGTGGAGGTATTCTTGTGGCTCATGTTATCATATGTGATATTTCATGTCACCACTTATGATATCTTAATGGAAAATTTCACATTCCAAACTTTGTGGCCTTTTAGGTTTACCTTGGCTCAAGTAGATTTATTGTTGTTCAATATAGGTAATGATTATCTAATGTCAATCATGAATTATTTGATTATATTAGTTGTGATGATATCTTATAGGAACATGGTTTTAACATAAAAAGTTGTGATGATATCTTACAAGTAGATGGATTGACATAACATGGAGTATACATAGTTTTTGAAAAGTTATGGGTGTGTTTTGATTACGATCATCAATTATCTTTCATTTCAATAATAGATTTTCCATGATTTGTTGTAAACATTATGGAGATTGATGGATGTCAAACTAAAGAGGAGTATTGCCTTCCATCCATAAATTAGTGACACTTAAATTGATTGCATGTTCTTGACAAGTTCATAGGTGCAGTAATTTTGTTAGACACTCCGTTGACGGTGAAAGCACACATTGGTTAAATTTGTAAAAAAAACCATGTGGACCTAAATACACATTGCTGATTTGGCCCACAATTTTTTTTCTTGGCATGTGATAACATGCACTTGTGCCATATTATTTTTAAAAACACATGTATGTAGAGGTGGTAAGTTGTAGTATCAATTTGGTTGTAAATGTAATAGTATTTTCATGTTTGCCAACACTTATCACTATTTCCAAGGATCAAACCAAGGTCACCCGCATGATAGGTGGGAATACTTACCACTATACTACAACAAATAGAAACATCCATATATTTTAGCAGTAAGTTTATTAATAACTAGAGTATTATGATTATAATCATTTTTATTTAACAAACGTAAATGATGTGATGCTTTAACACAAAGAAGAAATGGGACTCAAACTAGCAGTTGTTTAAACATGGATTTGACCTTGTGACATATCAAGCATACAACAAAGAGACTCCTTGTGAATAGAGGGATAGTTATATACCCAAAATCAGCATGTACAACAATCCATAGGACTCCAACTTCAACAATAAAAAAATGCACAAATGAGGATTTAGCTTCACTAATAAAAAATGAAAAACACAACCGAATGCTAATGCACCAATTAGGAATTGAACTTGGGTCTATACTGTGGTAAGGTGGTATTCTACCACTAGACTTATGGTGTTGATGTGAAATGTTTTTTTCATTCATTATGTTCTTAGTTCTTAAAGTTTTGCAAAAATAAAAATGTGATCTCACCAACTTTCGAGCTCTAACTTGCATCTTTGCATTATATATATGAGGTTATGGCTCATAATGTATTTGAATTAACTAATCATTCAAATAATTTTACTTCATTTAAAGATCTAAGTACTTAGGAAATTTATGGACTTCAATGATTCATTAGCTTCTTCAATTAATAAGGGCATTGCACACAATATTATCCAATTTTCCTTTTCCTTAATTTTTTCATTTTCTATTGCACTGAGAAAGGGAGGGTATTCAAAATTATTTATTTGATGTACATAGAAATATTTACTAGGATTGTCTAAGCATAGTTGTTGTCTAATATTTTTACATGGTTAATGTGCATCGACGTGTGCAAGCCTATTAAATATCACTGTGATATGAAGATGTAATATAGAAATCTAAGTTAAATAAATAGACAACAATATTAAATTTAATGCATGTAATCCTTATAAACTTCTACCTTTCATATATCAAAAATTGCATGCACATAGTCATTAGAATGTTGTCTTATGTAATTATTCAATTAGGGGTTTATTAATGTTATTAGTTCACATCATATATACTACAAATTTTCTTTGACAATGCAAAAGCATGCCCAAAGAATGGATTTGTAAAAGAGTATATTGGGAATAATGTTGATAGTTAATAAATCTGCTTCCTTTTAGAAATTGATATATCAACTTTATTTTGTTAGTTTGTTGTGCCAAGATGCATCGTTTATGATGATAAATTTAAATATGTTTCTCAATGTGTTTGAGAATGGGGTTTACATTGACTGCTTAAGTTATACCCATAGAAGAATTAAACTTGAAAGTATTGCTTGAAATATTCTGAATCTTAACTGTTTAATACAAGTCAAATCATGTTAAGCATTCCCCATAAAACTCATATGTCCAATGTAAAATAGATTATCTAAAGTAGAACATTGTTAACCCCATAATTTGTTTATCATCACATCCTCTCCATTTTGGGGATACTTATTTCATTTTAATTAGAAGTTACCTAAACTTATTGAGCTCACTTTGTGCATTTGGTCTTGTCATCTTATTTGTGAATTCCCAATTAGTGAATCAATTGCCAATTACGAGGTTTCTTGTGATCTTCTTCTACATGAATTGACAATTCAAATCCCCAATACTCCCAATCACTCCCTTGTGTAATGGCAATTATAAAAAAACTTTAGTGTTGTTTTTCAATACTCTTGGACCTATTTATGAGGTGAATGTCATCCAATTATTTGAATTACTATATATTCAGAACACATATTGTATAATATACATATAGTATGAGTCCTAGGTTTAGCTTAATTGGTTGTTATCAATGTTGTTGAGGATTTGATTAATTCTATTATGATAGGTGTCATGTTTGAATCCCCTTAAGTGAAGTGCCATGTTCAAATGTGGAGAAATATCTATCGAGTTTCCATACAAAGTTTTCAATGGAAAAATATATAGATAATCTATCAAAATGCATTAAATCATCCTCTTACTGATATTATTTAATAAAGTTATTATTTTAACTTAAGATCCAAAATTTATCCAAACACTTGGACCCAATATATTGGTGATATTATATGGATCAAATAGAATCCATAAGCTTTGTTTTTCTCATTTATTAACTATGTGCATGTCAGAGAGAGAATTGTGCATGTTAGAGAACTTTTAGTGACCATGATTGGTAATTTTTAACGTAGTGGACATGAAGTATGAACCTTACTTCTCTCACTAGCTTATAGTTCTTATTATTTATACAAATGATTATTAATATTTTGTATTTAATGTATAATGTTTATTGAAAATAATGACTCATCTACTTCAATTTTTTCTATGGAAAAAGATAAGCATCTCTTTCAATATTTTGCCAATCATCCCATGGTGATATAGGCGATAGAGTACCAATATATTGGAATTTCTTCCAGTACAAACTTGAATAAGGTCAATCTTAAAGTGATGGAGAGCCACCCATTACACCACATTGAGACTCTATTTTCAATCTTTTCACAGATCCATTGTGAGTATTTTTTCCCATAGTCATTATGTTTTAGAATAAAACCTAGATACTTGAAGCCAATGGAGAAATCTAATGTCTTACAGGGAAAAAACATGGGCAATGATCTACATTGACCTTCAATAATCCTATTAAAGGTGATGGAGGAAAATTTCATGTTGATCTCCATTCCATATGCCTTTCTATATAGGTCTTGATCAATCATCAAATAAGAATAGGTCATCCACAAACAACATATGTAGTACATAGACAAATCTTCCCATTTTTTTACCTCTAAGGTTATCAATTATTTTTGCTTTTTTGAATGCCATATTGAGACATTTTGCTACTAAGATAAAATGAAATTGTATAAGGGGTCACACTTT
Source organism: Larix kaempferi (assembly GCA_027924585.1). Taxonomy (NCBI): domain Eukaryota; kingdom Viridiplantae; phylum Streptophyta; class Pinopsida; order Pinales; family Pinaceae; genus Larix; species Larix kaempferi. The sequence continues at coordinate 5,175,421 of BSBM01000584.1, forward strand.
TCTCAAACCCTTTTGGGGGTAAATAACCTAGACAATGAACCATTGATTAATACAACAAAAGACATAGAAGAGATATATTCTTGAATTGAATTTACCATTAGTAGATAAAAACTAATGTGAAGAAGCATCACTATTAGATAAAGCCAAATTTCTCTTTTAAAGGCCTTAGAAAGATGGAGTTTTATCACAATGGATGATGTATTTTTTTTATTTTGATGGTGTATAGTGTTTATTGTGCCACGTCAACAACTTGATGTATCTACCTATCATTTATAAAATCAAATTGCTCTGCAGAAATATGCTTTGAGAATTTAGGCTAATTTATTCTATTAACAACATTTTTGGCAATTATTTTATATATACAATTACATAATTATATAGGCATGTATAATTCAAATGAGGATGGAGAGTCCTTCATGGGGATAAGTACAATGAAATTAGAGTTAAAGGATCCTAGTACTTTTCCCAAGGTTATGGAATCTTCTATAAATCAAATAATATCATCTCCTAGTGTATCATAAAAGCCTAGGAAGAATTCCATAGTGCACTTGGAAAGGCTTGAGCTCTTGTCCTTTTCTAAAGAGGGTATTCCAAACATTAGTTCCTCCTTTTATACCTACTCCATCAACCCTACATTAGTATATTGATTGAAAAAGCTTGGAAAGTATGATGTTAATTGAATAACCTTTACTATGTTTTCTATAATGGGGTCTTTATACATATTTTAGAAGTAGGATACTTCCATCTTAGTTAATTTAATGATTTTTTTGGTCTTAATTCCATCCTTCCTTGTCAATTCCTAGATGGTATTTATATTTTTCTATGCTTGATAAGTTATGAACCTTGGTATATTTATTTTCATCTCCTTTTTCTAACCAAATATCCTTGCTCTTTGAATATCATACAATTAGATTCCTCCTAGTTCAATAATTTCCTCTTTGAGGATTCCAAAGACTTGAGCTTATTTTTGTCCTCTTTTAAGAAGATGCCATCCTTGTTTAGGTCATATACCTATGCAATCCATGCTTCCACAAATACAATATTTTGATCAAAATTCTTGAAATTTTGTTTAGAAAAGCAAGTGAAATTGATTTGACTCTTTTTAGATTATTTATGAATTGGAACTTCATTGTTCCTCTGAGTTTTCCCCAAAAAAGCCTCCATTCATATTTCATAAGACTAATGAATTATTCTCCCTTCAACTACATTGGATTGAACTTAAAAGGTTTGGTTGGATTTCATCATCCTTTTAAATTTATAGAAAGATGGGAAGAGGATTTGAAAATACCCCAATCTCCACCCATGGGTGAATTCTATCAATTTATAACAAATTTCATCATCATTTTTTAACCATTGGGAACCTATCTTATCTCTTGGATACTAATTCATCTTCGAATTTGGAATTACATGAAGCAGGAATAAGATTCAAATGTTCTACATCAATAAGCCTTTCCTCCTCTATCTTGTGAAGGAAATAATTAGTCAAGGGATCCATTCTCCCTGCATCCCCCAAAATATTTGCCCTAGATTTGTTGAAAAATTGAGCCAATAATTATATTTTTAGTCTTTAGAACCCTCAACTCAAACAAATTGTCCCAATATTGTTTCTTCTCATAATAGGATTCACAGAGATTGATCACTTAGTAGGAATCACCTAGATCCAGTGATATGAGCTCATAGAAAATACCTACAAGTAGAAAGGATGAGCTATTGAGATGGTAGGATTGGTTCCAACCAATTAAAACTCAACTAGATTTTCCCACTACATCTAAAATTAAAAATTCCAACCTTTAAGGAAATAATCCAATATCCTTTCAACTTCTCCCCAAAACCTAGATTGTTTCTAGAATTAAAATTACATTGGACTTGTGTAGAAAACATAAGCATATTAACACTTTCTTTTTATGCGGATTTCCCGAATCCCTAATTTAATAGAAATAATAATCATTAATAAACTCTTCCTAGGGCCTCCCCTGCTCTAAGGGCCACTAGAATTGTCCTTTTTTTACCACTTTGGATCTCTCTCATAGATTTACTTTGTGCATGGAATAGAAAGGATATTTGGCTAGGAGTATTTGACATTCCCCACTCCCCCAAGATCATTATATATAAGCCTTTTTCAATTCCTTCATTATTGGTGGTGTTCATGGGTTTCCTAGATTGAAGGTGGTAGTGAGGCTTTGAGGTGGGGTTTGAATTCCTATCCAATGAGAGAGAGGACCTACTTAACTCTTGGGTGTTCTCCCCTATCTCAAATGATGAACCTTTGAAAGAAGCTGATACTTTTTGACAAGAGGGCTCCCCTATAAAGCATTTTTTTGAGCTAAATGTACTCAAAGGGAATTCCATACCCTTCCCTCCATATGAAATATCCTTCCCCTTCCCTTGATGGCTTATAATTTCCTTTGAGGTAAGCCGTGACTCTTCTATGACAAGAAATTCATACCACCAAAATTAAGTTACATAGAATTTGTGGATTTTAAACTAGGGAAATATACCTTTTTGAATGTCTAGTGACCTTTGATTAATGTTTAATAGCATGACATTGATACATCTCTCCTTGTTTAGAGGATATCCCAACCTCAACACTAATGAGATTAAATCCCTTTCTATGAATTCAAATATTGTCACTATGGCACTTTTATTGATTCCTTTATCTATTTTGGTGATTTCCTCCGAAGGGGATACTAGCTCGATCATCATGAATTGGCTCTTCACTAGTTCTAACCCTTGAGTTGAATTAGTGCCTTTTGATCTTTGAGAGGATGAAAGAATAATTGGGGTGAAATTTTCATTTTTCTCTATTCTACTTGCAAATGTTTTTGAATGCATTCATTACAATTTGTACATAGGCTTGACATTTTACACATCTAAAGGGTATACAAATATAAACCACCAACTAACACTGAATTTGCATACCAGCTATAATTTCCACCTTGTTTTGTAGCCCTAATTTGAGATTCATTTCCCCAAAATTCAAGGCATGTAATGATTGACGTTGTCACTGAACCATTCACCAAAGTCTAGGAATCCTCCCATCCTTTCACTATATAGCCCTCAAATTTTCTCATCTATAGTTCCATAGGAAATCATGAAGCTTGACCCAAATTGGTTGTATTGTGGAGTCTTCTTTTTGGGATCGAAACATGGTGGCCACCACTTAATGGAAATATGTGTAGATCCGTAGTGTTATCTTCAACATAATATTTTACTAGGATCTTCACCTAATTAAAAGACAAAATCCAACCAACCTTTTGTTAATACATGAGATGTTGGGATATAGGCAAGAACCTGCAACCATGCATTGCTTATCAAAGAATAGAGGTACTTATCCAAGATTACTCTTCCCCAAAATCAACCATTTTTTTCCTTTTCTTGCAGGTCCAAGCCTTGATTCATCTATTATTACATCCTCCCTCCAAACCAATCTTATCTTTTCTTGTCAAATTTTAGCATGTTTCTTTCATTTTTCTATAGCTTAATCTCCTCTACATCTAGCCCTATATTACTCTAAACCACTCCTCTAATAAGTGAGAGACCTTCCACTAAATTTTCTCAAGGTGAGATTTTGGTCTATCTAGTGCTCCTCATGGATCAAATGCATGTCCACCCTTGTTACATCTACTAACTCTAGAAGACCTAGCTCTGCACATATTGAAATATGTGACGAGAGGGTTATATTGTGAATACATCATTAACCCAATCAATGATGAAGGTTATATTTGTGCAAACATCATTAGCTCCTCTACTTCTAACCCTACATTCCTCTAAACCACTCATCTGATAAGTGAGATCCCTTCCACTAAATTTTCTCAAGATAAGATCTTGGTCTATCTAGTGCTCCTCATGGATCAAATGTGTGTTCACCCTTGTTAAAACTCTAGAAGTCCTAGCTCTGCATGGATTGCAATATGTGACGCGAGGATGATAGTTGTGGGAACATAATTAACCCAAGCAATGATGACGGTCATATTTGTAGAAACATCATTAGCTACGCATCGAAAGAAAATGAATTCAATTTATCATTGTTCCAATTAAAGATGAAACAAGCAAACAAAAATAATAGAATTGGTTATCATGTTGTCCACAACAAATTGTCATTGTCACGGATTGAGCTTGGGTCATCCACTAGGTAGGAATACTTTCCACTATACATAAATGATATGATGCTTCAACAGAAAAAAGAAATGCGATTCACATTAGAAGGATTTTAAACATGCGGTATGACACTTCAACATAAATAAGAAATGGGATTCATGTTGGCAGCCTTTAAAACATGCGATTGACCTCGTGACATTTCACGTAGATAATAGAGAGATCTATTTGAATATAGGGATTGTTATATTCCCTAAATAAACATGAAAAATTCACAAATAAGGTTATAGCTTCAAAAGTAAAAAAATAAATAAGAAATGAGATTAAATGAAAAATGAAACTAAAATTTCAATGCACCAAGCTGGGATTGGTGTTCATTTTTTTTCTCTCAAAGATGGAAAATCGTATCATAACTAAGTTGTCAAATTGGCAATGAGGACAACCATCACTAGTTGCTATAAGCAAATGCAAATTGACTAATCATTGTTATTCAAGGAAAACCACACCCCTTGAAATAACATATTGGTGGCCCGTAAGGGGGTAGACTTACACTCCTGCCAGATGCCTCCATGTCTTGGGCCATTAAATTTTTACCTTATGTTTGAGGAAGACAATCTCTTAGCCAATCAAAAGTAGTTTTAAGTCTTACTCTAGGACCTAAAGTGTGGTTTCAACCCCCTATAGTATCCCCTGTTCTCCATCATCGTTGAGGCTAGCAAGAGGTCATTTGGTATTAAGTATCCATCATATTTTAGCTCCATACATGAATCCAAGATACTATATCTGGTTGCAGTTTTACCTCATGCCCATGAGGTAGCCCATTGATGTTAATATGGAAATTGAGTTATTCATTAATTTTATTTCAATATTAAAATTTGGTAAAAATAAAGAAATCTGTGTCACCAACTTTCGTGCTCTAATTTATGTCTTTACTTCATAAAATATGAGGTGATAACACATTACTTTCTTGAAGGAACTAATCATTACAGTCTATTATTTGACTTAAAGATCCAAGTACTAGGAAATTTTATGGACTTCCTTGCTGTTTAGGAAACCTAACTCTGTATGGACATGAGTGAGGTTCACAATATTCACACAGGTAGCCAGCTTGAGAACTTGGACCGATGAACTCTTGTTTGCAATTCACAACATTCAACCACCCAAGCTAACTCACTAGACTAAAACACAATATTTTCTTATTTGTTTTAATTTTTCCATACATTCATAAAAATGTAGGAATGCAAACATAATTTGTCTAAGAATTTTAGATTATCAATGTGCACCACATGTCCATGCCTATTAAATATCACTATCACTGTGATATGAAGAAGTAAGGCCAAAAATGTCATTGCCTCTCTAAATATAATGAATGTCAATGTTTTGGAGATTCCGTGATTGTCATTCACAAAATGCGAAGTAACAATGAAAAGGTTGACTACTTGGATAATCAAGGTGCTAGGTTAGACCAAGGAGTGATCATGTTTAATTATGGTCGTCCTCAAAGGAAATGGCTCCCATGTTTATAAACAAAATGACGGAAAAGAGGAGCATGCAATATGTCAGGAAGATATGAAAGGGGTTCCTTGATGTTGTGGATCTACCCTCGAGACTTAAGCTAAGTCTCATAGGTGGTGGTTGGACAGGTATGGTTAGACACATGGCCTAGGATGGTCATTCTCTTTGTGGTGGGGCTTTAAATATCTCCCCATGTGAGCTTGAATGCTCCCTCACATCTTGCCAAGATCGCACATGAGTAATTTAGGATCCGTATTTCAAAAGGAGGGAAACCCTGACCTTTGATGGATCATTTATAATTTCACAATCTGAAGGGATCCGTGTTTGGTTCGAAGGAGGGGCTCTCTGTGCTTGTCCTCTTTAGTTTGAACATTATGAGATAGGCAAAGAGGTACCTTATTCGTTTACCTCAAAAGAGGAAGACCTCTATTCTTTTATTGGTGATGTTCACCTAAATGTGAGTTTTCTGAAAGGAGCCCTAAAGGAACAACTCTTCTAAAAGAAAAAGTGGGGAGAGTTATGTTGTTGGGAATATTGCTCGAGTTATTTTTTGTCCTTGGACTCCTTTCCATCGGTCATGGAACCTTGAGAAGGGCGGGGAACGATAATACTAAGTCCATCAGTGAAGCTGGTCCTCTTTCGATCAACCAACGAGCTGGGGAAATGTCATCTTGGAGGGAATTGTTTAGTAGTATGAGAATGGATCTGAGTGACTTTAATCGTATGTTGCCGGTATTTCATGGCTGCATTAGAGGAATGTTGGACATCCCCGGGTAGTTGTCTTATTACACTTATAACATGGACTTCAAAATGGAAGATATTGAAAGTAACTCAAGTCCGAACAAGGATGAATTCTTGAAGGGGTTCGGGCTAAAATGAATAAACTACTCAACATGAACCAATGCAAGCATTGCCAAATTTGTCCCTCTATTGAAATGAAGGCCATGGAAAAGGACTTTGTTCTTAAGCCTCTTAAAGAAAACTACCTTGCAAGGCATGGGTAGACTTTGTTTTCTATACAATCTTTTTTTTATAACAAAAACGGTTAAGAAGCTTTTATAAAAAAAGAAAAAAAGAAAAACAAAGATTACAAAGTTTTGAAGATAGACTGATCCCAAGAGAGGACTACGTCCATGAATCCTTGTTCATCTTCAGCCAGTCTATACTTATCCTGATACTTTACTATTCTATGGAGACTGTATCTCCTTACAAACTGCCCAAGAAGGAATTACAGAAAGAAAATGACTTGTCTTACTATCCAAAGGAATTTATGGGCTACATCTACTACTAGCAAGACCAAAATTGTTGTTGTCCTACTTCTTACATAAAAATATCGATGCAATCCAGAAATTAACGATTTGAAGTTTGATGGCTTCTTGTTTTTCTTGGAGAAATTGAATTTTATTTTGGCTTCAAAGAGGGTGAAGCTCCTTTTTTCTTTTTGCCGAATTTGGTCCAATCTGATGGCTTGACATAAGCTTCGAGAATGGGAACTGCATCTTCAGGTGCATCCTGTGGAGCTAGACTTTTCGGGTCCATCTGTTGGGTTGCACTATCCCGTGGAGCTGCAGGTGGATTCTTATCGATGGCAGGGATCCTTTGTTCTTCTAGAGTGTCCTCTTTTTTAGCCGGAGGAGATTCCTTATCTTGTGATGGAGCCACTTCAGATAGATCTTCATTTTTGTTTACTGTATAATGCTCAGAGTTTGCTCCATCCCACCAAGTAGATTTGCGATGAAACTTTTTGGATTTGGGTATCTGAGAGGCTTTTGGACAATATTTGACAAGATGTCTAGTTGCAAAGCAAGATCTGCATCTGAACATCACATTTTCATAATCTAGCTTTTGCACCCACACATAATCCTTACTGGTCAAATGGATCTCAGCAGGAAAGCCATTGTTGAAATCCATTTCCACACATATGCGAGCAAAGGTAGTTTTTATGTAATCCTTTGTTTCTGGACTTCAATCGTAGAAGGATCCCAACGCATTGCCAATAGCTTCAAGTGAGGCAGAGTTCCAGAGATGCAAGGGAAAATTTGGAAGCCATACCCAAACTGGAGCAGATGAGATCTGGTCAGTAGTTGGGTCAAAAAGAGGGCTCGAGGGTTTCATAAAGAGCCCCAAACTTCTCCAACACCATGGACCATAATCTAGAATGATCTGTTTTTCCTCAAGAGAATTGAAATCCACAACAAAAAAAAACCCGCGCAAAGGGGTAAATAGAAATTTCCTCAGAACAAGGGGTTTCCATACCTCATAAATCCACTTATGGAGATCAACCAGGCGAGGCCAGAACCCATTGAAGCGACAAACCAAAGCTGACTCTGCAAAATTCCATGCTTCAACCAAATATTCCTCTACCACCACAATGGAGGGCGCTGGTATTTCCTGAACAATCAAGGGCGGTTGTCTACAGGAAACCTTTCCCCCTTTGAAGAGCGAGACCGGGATCGAAGGAACTGGGTCCCCGACTGGAGATGAACAAAGTACGTGAGCGACAGAGAGGTAGTTGGCCGCCATTCTCCTGATTGTAGAGCACTAGGCTGCCGGTGTCTAGCGCAGGGCTTCCTCATGGGCACGAAATGACGACCGTCTTCAGAAAACCCTAGCGCAGAAGCGGCTCAATTGGAGGATTTAGAATCTCTGCATTGTTTTCTATACAATCTTTTTTTTTTTCACGAGAACGGTTAAGAGATTTTATATAAAATAAGTGAGATAAAAAAGAGATATATAGAGTTGGAGAAGGTTTGTTCCCCTACCTGGAGGAATTAACTAGTCCCTACAATCATCTTTGACTGGACTATAACTGTCACGACTAAGTACTAGCCTATTACAACTATAAAAATGAACAAACTGCCCTAAAATATTTACACAAAAACAATACATTGAGGGACCATTATCATGCTGATGTTCAAGTATTCATCTGCTTAATACAAATTTTGAAAAACTCTACAATGATTTTCATCTAAACAAAAGTAAAAGAGTTCCAAAATGTCCCGAACGTATCCAAAAAGAAGGCAAAAAAAAAACCTGTGAAGTCACCGAAGAGACTACGAGACTCTGGTTCAAGCTCCTCCCACTGTGTCGCCGTGGTCATTCACCATCTCCTGCTTCATTTCTTTGATATCTGCTCGCATCCCATTGATTTTCCCTTCTATAGTTCTGGCTCTACTGTGAATCGCCCTGATTTGGGCATCCAGGTTGACCGAGCAAGGGCATCCGTTGTCCCGTACTTCTGCTAGGATGTCCACCTTCTCATTTAACTTGCTGTTGTTCTCACAAAACTCTTTGTTTGTTGCCTGGGCCAGGGTACACATATGCTGTAGAGCTTTCTTGAATTCGTAATTTTCACCTCTCAACATTCGGACTTGGGCTTCCAGCTCCTGTAAATAGTCCTTAACACTTTTGGGAATGCTATCAGCTTCCTGTGCCGAACCAGAAACGCCACCTGTTACCAATACAGGGGAGGAATTCGAGCAATTGTCATGTGAAAAATGAGCTTCATCTCGCAGACTGAGCTGAACTGGAACCGAACCACCCTGGCGCCCGTGCATGGTGGGAAACTTCTTCCTAAAATCTGGCAACACTGAGCCTCCTCAGCGAGGAATTTTTTTCTTGCAGAGCAGGCAATTGGTTGTTACGGGGTCGGCCATCTTTGCAAATTCTGAAGGCATGCAAGAGTGCTACCCACCTTCAAACCACCACTCATTTAAACCCTGCTTTCCTCGAAACCTTGCAGTAGTTAATTCGTGCATGCCATCCAAGTGGAGGCCATGTGCCTCCGGCGTGCGAGCATCCCTCTTCCCAAGGCGCAAATTTGTGTCAAGAGCCATAGTTTTGGTTTCATCTCCACGCCGGAGATAATTGTTGAAACAAGTATGAACGAGGATGAAGATTTTACAAAGCTCCAAACCAATAGTGTAAGTTTCCCATTTAGGCTTGGGCATGAGGGTTCTTTCCTGAAGGTAAATTATGGGATCCAAACCTGTTCCTTCATCTTTTGATTGATAATCATAACTCCACGGTCAAGCCTAGCTCCACTATTCGCCATAATATCTGCCTCCTGATTGTTGACTCTCAAAATGTGAAGAAAGTTTAAATGGTGTTGAACTCGTTGACTAAACACTTAAGGATACGATGGGTTTTAGAAACTGGATTCTTGCGGTTTGTGATTAGATTTCGAGCCTCTCTAATCACCAGCATTGAGTCCCCGAAAAAAATTAGTTTAGTTAGGCCCTCATCCCTTGCAATCTCCAAACCTTTTATTAAAGACAACCATTCAACACTATTGTTTGTCCTTCTTCCGATTCTCCAAGCATAGTCCTTCATCTTATTTCCTTCCGAGTCATATAAGACTCCACTTGCACCTGCCAACCCTAGCGTTTTCTATACAATCTTGATTAAGCATGTTTTTGGTTTTTGATGTACTTCTATATTCTTCTTCTAGGACAATATGTGTGTATTTATAGCATAAATAGTATAGTGTTGGATGTTGAAAAGGAAGATATTCTACTTAGAAAGTTAGTCTATGTTTAATTTTAGGAAAATAAATTAAAAGCCCTTATCATTGGTAGAGGCCTAGAAATTTTGTAATAGTCAGTTGGAAACAACATTTTAATATCAAAATACAACCGTTGCTCTTAAAAAAAGAACTAAGGCAAAAATTACGATAAATAAATAAACAACATACAAATTAAAACAAACCATAATTATAAAGTTTTACCTATTTTGATATTTCAAAAATTACATGTATTAGTTACTACATTGTTATATCTTATGTAATCATTTAATGAGAGGTTTATTAATATTGTTAGTTCACTACATTGTGAAATCATTTAATGACAGGTTTATTAATATTGTTCATTAACATCATATATATGCACATTGTCTTTAAAAATACAAAAGCACATTGTCCATAGAATGATTTTTTTTAAAAAATAAATAGATTAGAAATCATGTTTATAGTCAAGAAATCTTGCTCATATATATGCTACTAGCATATTGTCTTTGAAAATGAAAAAACAAATTGTCAGTAGAATGGATTTCTTAAAATAAATAGATTAGAAATCATGTTCATAGTCAATAAATCTTGCTCCTTTTAGAAATTCATCTATCAAGTATTTTTTTCTCGTTGTGTCAAGATATATCATTTATGATTAGCTAATGCTTGAAAATTAATGAATTCTTGATATCCAATACAAATCAAAGCATGTTAGACATAGCTAATGCTTAAAAATTAATGAATCCTTGATATCCAATAGAAATCAAAGTATGTTAGGCATGCTCCATAAAACTCATGTATCCCATTTAAACAAATTTTTTTGGTTACGCATTTTTTGTTTGTTTAGCAATTACCTAAACTTATTGAGCTCATGACATATCTGATTTGGTCTTGTCATCTTTTTTGTGAATTCTCAATTACTGAATTAATTTTCAAACTAGGTTTCTTGTGATATTTTTCTATGTGAATTTGCATTTCAAATTCTTATTTTTATTTTTACAAATAGGTTTTTATACTTATCAATTAACTTTGCCATATAATGAGAATTGTCAAAAAAATCTAGATGTTATTTCTCAATATCCTTTAACCTATTTATGAATGAATATTATCCAATTACTTACATTACCATATATTTATAATAAATATATGAATAATATAGAATATAATATGAAATCAAATGTTAATTTAATTGGTGATTACTAATGTTATTAGGTTATTTGGTTAATTCAAATAAAAATTCCAAATCAAAGTAAAATGAATAATTTTAATTAATATTTTTATAAAATAATAAATTATAGAAAATAAAAAAAAAGTAATATTCATATTTTGCTCTAATATTGCCTTCAAAAATGTTTTGAAAACTAAAACTCATGCAAATATCCATGATATTATAAATTGGTGCCACACAATTTGCAATTAATTTTTTAGGGCTTGCACCTCTAGTGTTATATTTCCTTCTATTTGCTCACGATTATCTTGTTTGATGTCAAAGAAGCAAAGGCAGCCAAAGCTTTTCCTTGTACTTGTTCAGTTTCATTGACATTTGGTGCGACCCTCCTCCTTAGATGGATGGCTAAATTCCATTGGGCATTTATCCATATAAGGTAACAAGTCCTCTAGCAATAGCTGTGGCTGGATCTTGCTTGTCCAAACTTGCATTTTTCCTCCAGTGATAGAATTAATAACAAGAGTTGTTGGCATTGTCAAATGATAGTAGCCGCACACCTTTCTTCTTTCTTCGTTGTCGTCATAAATCTGCCAGAAAATGAAACTTGCACTCAGAGTCTCCTTCACAGCTTGGTTGGCCCATGTGTTGCTATTAAACCTTAAGTCATTTCCCTTGGTCCACAGCTTCAAATTTTGCCTGCTCAAAACTGCCTTTGAACATCAATTCGAAAGGTGGGCGATAAAGTGCTTCCAATCGATCTCTGTTTTCATCGTCACCATTCGAAAAAGCCCAGGCAGAATTTGGTTGACTATAGCAGTGTGCCGATTGCTGATCTCTACACTGTATATAGTCAGAGTCAATTTCATGGCTACGAGATTGAGCATAGAGTAGCTGTATTGCTTTGTCTAGGTTCCAGTTGGTTGCCTATAAAAAATTTCGCACCTTGTCTGTGGATTCCCCCACTATTCCAACAAAAGAAGCAATCTGTTCCTGCATCCCTCCCAACGTTTCCATTGAATGAACTTTGCAATCTGTTCCTGCATCCCTCCCAACGTTTCCATTGAATGAACTTACTTACGGTGAAAACCACAATAAATATTAGTATATAAAAACATTACACAACGATATAGAGCAGGATTTAAAAAAAATGTATATTGAACATTGAATAAAATCACAGATTGCCGAACAGAATCTGCAGAATTACCTTGTGGAAGGAGCAGGATCGCGCTGACGATTGACACAGGGGTGGAGGTAGCACTGGTTTTGTGCAGCCAGAGAGAGCCACATACCACACATATCGAATGTCACACAAGCAGATGCAGATGGGAACCGTGAGAGCAACATGGTTTTTTTAAAAACCGGGTTGGAGGTGAATGTATCAATTTCAAATTTTTGAATTTGAATTTGTGGCAGAAGCCCTCATTAAAGACACCGTCCCATCGATATAATGATGATGCAAGTAAAACGGCGGACGGCGCGGAGGCACCCGTACAAAGAACGGAAACGGCATGGACTAGACGGCGTAGGGTTGAAGGTATTGCCACTTGCCGGATGATCAATTGCCAGATGCTGTTTTTTCTAAACGCCGGTTACCGGGAATGGGGCGATTTGTGTGCCCCAAATCCCACGCCGGGATGGACTGCTGGCAATTCGGGCCTGTACGGAGGAGAGGAACGGACGGCCGTCCTTGCATATCAAGGTAGTTGACTCACCGGTTGTCACAATCAATCTTTTGCCTCAGGCTCAAGGTAGAGAGGATGGACTGCTGGCAATACGGGCCTGTACGCTGCGGGGCCATTGTTAGTTTGAGATCATGGAGATCTAGGAAATGAATTCATGGAGATCATGGATGCTGTAGCCGGGATATCGATATCCCTGCAGCAAATGCACTGCTGCGGGTGCTTATTATTCTTACTTGGTTGAGATCATGTAAGGTTACTGGACGGGCATGCGGAGGAGGACGATCCATGGTATTGGTGCCTATTGAACATGAAGCAAACGTCCCATCCTGGACGGACATCGTGGGCATAAGCTTGACAGGAGGAAAACTAATAGTTGCACTCAAATTGTGAGAAATCCCAATTAGCATCTCAAATTTATATTCTCGATGTGAAAGTGACCAGTAATACTATAGACTCGACTCTTTGCAGCAGAAATGCCTAAAGTAGAAATCACAGAAACTCTTAGAACATGCACAGCTTGCATTGAAAAATGCATTGGATCATTTCATGCCCCTTTGGATTGGAGCGGCGCATCTTTTTTCAAAGTCATAGAAACCAACTCGTCTTCCTGTTTGGTGGGTGAAGTATTATATCATGATGCTCGACTCAATTCAGATTTCGTAGAATATTAAAATTTGTATTAAATCTGCCAAAGATAATGGTTCTAATAGTTCTGTTTTTGCCCAAACACAACTCAGATCTTGTTGTAACAGTGCCCATGCAGAAATATAGATGAATTCTCGGATGGTTTGATGTACAATGTACATGTGGGTTATGTTTTTTAAAAGTAACTCTTTTTCTCCTGTATTTTGTTCATTGCAGGGGATCCCCACTAATTTTATGAAGAGAACGCAATGTGGGGTGTGTAAAGATGCAATTCTACAAGGCCCAAGTGGACATTTGTGGCATGTGAATCTGTGTTGTGCAAACACACTGGCATCTTTCACAGATGGTTGGGAAAGTTTTGTTTCTGACCATTTTATTGAAGCTGGAGATATTTTAGTTTTTAGACATGTTGATGAGGTACATTTTGCTGTTCAAATCTTTGGGCCAAATGGTTGTGGGAAACAAAGTACTTTTTCTTTTCAAAATTACACCTCATGTTGTTTCAGAGAAGAAAACTTAAACCTGTCCACAATTTGCAACAAGAAGAGGTGCGAACACAGACAGAACTCTACAACAGCCTCTGTCTTTTCCATGGGAGAGCCCTACATATGTGAAAATAAAGCTAGCTTGTGTGTAGAAAACTACCCAACTGTATATGCATGTACACAAGTTGCACCTGTAGGGGAAGATCAAATTTCACTGCCACATTCGACTCTCTCAGGTAAGCAAATATTTATTAGCCAAAAGCTATGAGGACAATTTCTTTTGTACGCCATTGTTTATCTGATATGTTTATGTCACTTGCTGAGGTTCTAGAAGGCATTAATTCTGGCGAGTCTAATTTGCTGAGGAATATGCCTGAATTTTCTTTGCTTCTGCGGAAGTCTGCAGTGACTAACAAACCCAGGATTGTAAGTTTCACTCCAACTGTCATTAGATTGCATATTATGTACAAAAGCATGCTTCCAAAAACATGATAGAGTGTTTTTTTTCGGAGTTTTATCCTATTACGGCGAAAAATAATTGTTTTTGGTGTTTTGTGCGGTTATGGTGAATAAATCGAACAACTCAGTATTCTTCAATCACAATCCCAAAATATATGGGTTCCTTGGTTAATTCAAAGATTATTAATGAATGCATTTAAGGATCTTAATCGATCATACATAAATGGGTATTGTATCGGATCATCGTGTTGAATGCATAGAAGTATTTGACAATATTCTTCAATCACAATCCTAAAATATATGGGTTATTTGGTTAATTAAAAAGTTATTAGTATTTGAAGTCACACCAATGCATGAATTCATTTATGAGGATGTATTTAGAATTCCTTATCGGATCATACATAAATGAGTTCTTTATTGGAACATTATGAAATACATAATATATATTTAGAGCATAGTGGAAAAAATCGGTATCGGCAAAAAATCGGCAAGGGTCCTGAATACAATTTCTCGGCAACATCGGCGAAAAAATCAGCAAAAATCGGCAACCCGCAGAAAACATTAAAAAATACAAAATATATCATTTTTTTTCAGAATTTTAAACATATCAAGCAACAACAACATTAGATAAACACATTAGCACATAAATATGGAGAAATCATTGATATATATGATGTAGTGGATGCCAAATAAAAAATTATACATCCAAGTTTCAAATATTGGAAATTTGGAAGTTTCAACATTGGTTGGAACATTGGTCAACACCCTACAATTTTAATGAAACTTCATAATCCAAGCGTTAAGATAAGGTAGAAAAAGCTTTCCATGCTTAATAAGTGATTTTGCTTGACTGAAGGGTATATTTATATTAAGGTCATGACAAAGGAGTTCAATCAACTTCAACAATCAGACATCAACACCATCGACATCAAGGTATGTACCTAGTTTGATGTGCTTGATTAAATTCCAATCCCTTACCTTCATATATGATAGAATTTAGTGGAAACGTTGCAATCCTGAAATCTTGAAAACTATTAAGTTTGTTGAACCTGGATAACAATGGGGGAGACCTAGATCAACTCCCGACAGGAGAGATCTAACCAAAATACCAGATCAAACCAACAAGCTAGAATACGTAAGGTGTAAGGTATGATAAATCCTAGATCTATGGATGAAGTCACAAGGTGAGTTAAGTTTGGATCAAGGGGCTTAAAAGATGTAAATATTGACTCTATGTGAAAGTAAAAGTGACTTATAAGTATGGAAGCTAGATCTAGGATCGAGGCACTAACATATGAGAAAGATTTCTTTTTCCTTGGGAAACGTGTCAAGGTAGAGGAGTTAAGATCAAGATGAGGCTATCTAGTACCTTTAGACTGAGACTTGGTGAAGGGTATGACAATGTCTTAGATCACAAGTAAAAAAGATGCTCAAACAACCTGGAAACAAGGCAAAATCAAGGAGGACGCAAGAGCAAAATGACCAGTTCCTAGGAATTAGGGTCAGATAGGGTGCACCAACGGTGATGCCCTTGAGAACTCACTTTGGGCTATGCCCAAAGTGAAAAACCCAGAAATCTTTCGCCAAGATTCCAAATTAAATGAGCTGGAGAATTTTTATAAGATTTAGCAGTTAGGGTTTTAGTGTAAATGACAGATGGGTAAGTTAAAGGAATAAAATACGTACCTTGTAAACATACCTGGATGATGAGAATGGATGCCAGAATGACAAGTGTTGCCGTTGAGATGCACACCTGGGGGGGGAGCGTAGCATAAATCTTTTGAAGCTGCTCGGTGTGGCCTTAGGGGCAAGCAAAGAGTCAGGTGTTGTCACCTGATCCCGACTCCTCTGTTTAGGAAAAATCCTAACGAAGCCAAGGGGGGTAGACCCTACAATAGAGTTTTCTAAATTGTAACAAAATTAAACCAAGCTTATTCGCAAATTTAATTAATGGCACATCCACAACATGATATAATAACAATAATTCGTAAGATACATGCAACGCAAATGTTCGTAAGATATAAAGAAAAGATTTGTAAAATATTGTTGTTGCTCAAAGACCAATGCTAATGGAGTCACTACTCGTAAAATGTTGCTGAGGGACTGTTGTGCGAATTCCTCTTGGTTTATTTTATTGTAAATTTTAAAAAATGAGGTGATTTATAGTGGGATGAGGGGATTTTCGATATACCTTGCGGTATAAGAAATGTGTTTGGATTGTGATTGTTATCACATCTATGTTAGTTGGAGCTACCATACTGCAGAATGTGTGGCCGAGGACCACACAGTACTTTTTTTTCCAGATCAGAGATCGGATGCCTTCAAAGGAGGCACACAGTTTTGTTCAGATTGCCCTGAGCAGAATTATTAGAGGGGACAGATGGTTGTACAGTGGTCCAGACATGTTACTTAGCATTTACCGCAGGGTCACCCTTCCTTGCTAGGCTTTGATATGAGCCCATTGAGACAGTTGTCTAGTCTTGCTTTGATTGAGACTATCACAGAGTATTGCTGGTTTACTATTTGTGCTCGGATTCAGCAGAGATCCAGTTCAGAGACAGCCTCAGCAGCAGGTATATGGTGCGGCAGGTATTGCATTTGATGTTTATTGCTCATGATTGTTGCTTAGACTTGTTTATACATGATAGCACACTAACTTTGCATATGACGATTGATTTGGTGATCTAGCTATTGTTATGATATATGATTGGGCCCTGGTGATGTCAGTCCACCCCTTCGTAGTAGGCCCCTGTACATGCACACCGGGTCACACCCTTACTCTTGGTATAGACTTGGTCACTTAGTCCCCCTTGGCAGCTGACTTTGGATCCACCTTCACATTCTCCACCCATCCGACTCATTCGTGATAGTCTTTCTCGACTTGGATTCCAATTTGTGACCTTGAGGATCCCTTTCCCCACTGATCTCTGAGTATGCTGTGATTCCCTGTCTATTATGCCTCAGCTCTTTAGTGTGTGAGATGCACTCTCAAACCTGGGATTTGCTCTTGTTGGTTGCCCCCGATGTTGCAATGCAGTTAGGATTGTGTAGCCTCATCGGGTGTTCCTCATTGGTCATCGAAGCATGTATTGCTCACCCCCATTACTTTGCAGTATGAGCACCATGATTATATCTATTGAGATATGTATGTAGCCAAAAAGGGCCTTGATGTAAATTGAAGAAATGAAGAAATGTAAAGCAAGCGAAAAAGGCTTTTTGTAAATGTAAATCTAGCCAGAAAAGGGCTAAGTATGAAATTCATTATAAAATCCATGCAATGTGTTTGTAAACACACATGGACACAGGTCAACTGTACATGTCAGCATTTGTAGTGGTTATTTCCTCACCTAGTCCTGCGGGGCAAGGAGGTGAGAGGGAGCAAGGGACAAGCTCAAGATTGTTCCCTAGAGTCTCAAGTTATGGTTTGCCGGACACCCAGTTTGGCGACTCTAGAAAAGAACCTCAAGGAGTCTTCGGGCACGATTTCCCTGCACTATACTCATTTGTGAGGCATCGCCCTTTCCCGTGTTTTGTCATGGTATGCTTATCTCAGTGGACCCTGCTTTCCCGAGTTATCCGAAAGGTCACATGATCTTTATCCTTGTCATCCCTCATCCTTCACCGTGTATTCCACATCACCCAAAGTCGACTAGGTGGTCAAGTCTATAGGTTGTGCATAGCAGTTGAGTCTTCTGGATGTGGTGGGCCCACCTCACTTGGGGCCTTGTATTTTTCCGAGATTTAATGCAATTTTTTATCACCATATTATTGTCATATTGTTTAGTAATGTACTAACTTGTATAAGGAAGCCTTTCACTTCATGATTGCATACAGGTATTCAACTAACACCATTGTTGACTAGATTTGACTTGGTCAAACTAGGTTGACCAGGCCAAAAATGGGCCCGAAAAAATGTTGCCACCGGAATTTAGATTTTGGTCAATTATTATCTACAGGGGACCCATATGAGCTTCCAAGTGACAAAATGCAAAAAGATCGAGGCGTTTGTGAGATTTTTAATTATCATTGGTCATTAATGATCTGTTTTAATTAAAAATCATGGATTTTGGGCAAATAATGCTTAAGTGATGGATCGGGGTCGTTCGAGTAGTCATTCCTACCATTTTTGGGGTCCACGATCACATTGCAGCAGACGGTTCGGCAATACAGGCACTCTAGGTGGGTCAAAAGCCCAAATTACATCTTCAGCAATAAAAACTAGCAATAAAATACATGGAAAATAAAAAATTGACAAGGGAACTATAGCAAAGGGCAAAAATCAAAGGCTGACTAATTCAAGGGTGACTTATAAGGTAATTTGGTAATGTTTGGACATGATATTTGTGAGGTGGGACCCTCATGTTGGAAAATTCACCATGTGGGGCGAATTTGCCCATAGGGGCATTTTTCCACTTAGCAAAAAAATCATATTTTTGATGTTTTATGTATTGAGATCATAGTGTAGTGGTATGGGGGGATAAAACAGCCCATAGACACCCCTCTACCACATTTTATATGTGTATTATGGGCCCCACGAGTTGGCCCCATCTCCACTTGGGCGTTTTTGAGGGTAATTCGCCCCCCCTCTTGAGATCATCCCCACCATCGATTTGGGTTGGGAGAGAGTTAATCTCAACCCTTAGTTTTGGGGGGAATTAGGTTTGAGATTGGTCTTTCTCTATAAGAGAAGACACTCACCTCATTTGTAACTCTCTTGGCACATTGTATACTTGACATTTGAGAGATATAGAGACATTCTTCTCCCGGTTTCTTGAGATAACTTGCATGGATGTTGATGGTCTTGATTGTTAGCCGATTTCCATAGCTTTGTGGAGTGATTTCAATGAGTTTTCTGCCCATGTGTGACTAACACGATTTGCAGGAAGAGTGGCAATTTGGAGGGAGGCGCTACACTAGGAGTGGGAGCTCCGTTCTAGCGTTTCTCGTCAAAATAATCACAAGGGAGTTGTCTTTTGCTGTTAGCTTGTCAATTTCCTCATTTTCAGCCATTCATTTTCTGTTCTTACTTGTTTATTTGCTGCACTTGTTGATTTTCTCTTGCTGTGGCAGGTATCCAGGGCAAAATTGGTCATTTAGCTGCTTAAACGCTCAAAGGAACTCACTGGTTGCTCACCTATTGAACGTGGAATTAGTCTTCAAGCCATTTCAGCCATACATCTCTATCCTAGGTATTCTTCATTTGCTGGTCTTATACCTTTCAATTTCATTGTGTGTGTTGAGCTGCAAAATCTACATAAAAACCCATAAAATTAAAAAACTAAGAATTTAACCATCGAAAACCTTCTTCCTTCAAAACCCGCTAAACTCTCATATTTCAAATTTCATTGTGTTCTGACTCCAATTACCCATAGAACTAGGCACTGGTCCCTCACTGATTTTGCCCCCCTGGGGCATTTTAGCCAATCTCATTGTTGGGTAATTTTCTGGGTTGTGGGTACTTTTGATTCATGTTTAGAACGTCATTTTACCTTAGGGAATCAAGTTTCATTGGCTGGAAGTGATTTTAAATACTAATTTTCCGCTGCCCCAGGTCTAGCAATCTACTACTTAACCCCTTTCTTGGGCAGTTTACTTCACCATCTCACTTCCAATTCGCTTTGCATCCTTAGACTATTTTCAGCGATTTGATCTTTAATCTAATCTATTTTATTCATCACATTCGATCATTGGTCACATTCCATTTACGTGCTTACTTCATCCGTGTGTCCAACCGGTCGCTGAAACTAGACTTAGGAGTCTATTCACACTCATCTCCTGTCTTTACTTCTTTTTATATTTTGGGTTTGGGTGTGTATTGTCTCTCAAACATCACCTGGTTGAGCGGGGTATCCCCCTTGACTTGGCTACGTTTGCATACTACTTTATCTAACATGTTGTAGGTAAAAAACAAAGTAACGGAAAGAAGATACAGGCTTCCCCCAAATGGGGGAAGAGTTTTGTGGGAGCCGTAATCCCACTTTCTTTTTATTAATGATTATTTACAAATTTATTAACTCTTCGATAGAGAGCGCTCTTGATCCGCAAACAGCGTGATTTAAGAGACTTTTAGGCCTAAGAAGGAAAAGGGATAGCGGGGGGACAAAAGATGAGGGTTTTTTGTGCATTTATGCTCAAAGTTTTCACTTTCTTTGCTCACTTTTCGGTAAAACAACACAAAAACCAGCTAATAGAAAATTGTTAAAGTGTTAGTATTTGTTAGTCTAATCACATAATTTATACAATCAAATACTTGGAAAATATTTCAATAAGATTACTACTCAAGTATTTATGATAAATAGATCTAGATCTATGATAATCTTTTGAAAATTTCTAGATCTATAAGCAAAGCAAATAGACTTTTAAAAATTAACTTTCAGGCTCAGATCTATTTACTTTTCTTTGAAAAAAGGAAAGAGATTTGATTTAAGATTTTTGAAAAAGGTGAGAAGGAAAGAACCAAGCCACAACTGAAAATGAGTTTTTTATGCCTGCAAAACAAGATTATTAGTCATGAACTAGTGAAACCAAGTGTTGAAATAGGAAGGAGATCCAACTGAGGTCCACTTCCTTATTCAAGCCTTTACCCTGCACAATCTCAATACACACTTACACAAGCAAAGGGATCAAATCTGGTAAATATGTTAAAAAAAGACTTGAAGAGCATTAGTAAATCTTAATACACTTGCTACTTCTCAACTTTAACTAACATACTACAAATAAACAAATCAAAGACTATGAATGTTATGTCCTATGGGATCAAAGGCCTTCTAAGCAAGATTGATCCACAAGAAAGACTTATGTAAGAGCAAAGAGACTGTAAGATTATACCTCAATACAACAATGCATGCATAACAACGACGGATCTTGCAAGCTCATAGACCTCCAAAGTCTCAACAAATTCTATCAATAAAAAATGATACAATTACAGAGGCAGAGGTTCGATGCTTAATCCACCCTGAAGAATGGAGCATAACCCTGCTTTTATAGCAAAAGAGGAAGGAGAGGGTGCGCATGAGATCATTGAGAGAGGGTTGCAATTCCTTAATCAATGGAGTGATAGATGCATTGAACTACATGTTAACTAGCACTTTTGGTTGGTGTGATATGAGGTGGGAGCCACCTCACAAGAGGGGCGCCCCTCCTCACATTGGAACCATCACGCTATCCAAACGAGCGAGAACCATGAATGAGCAAGTCGCCCATCACGTGAAGGAAAGCACATCACCTTTTTTGACTTTATAACACGTGACTAAATTGCCTCATATGGTCACCCTTCATTTAAAATTAATATGCCACCCTTTTCCCAAACTTTTTTATTCATTTTTTGGACCTTTTTTTATTTTTGACTTTTGTGCATTTTGTTGCATTTTAGCATTTAAATGTCGTTTTGTAGCATCTTTAAGGAAAATTGCCACAAATGACAATTTAGTTGCCCGAAACTCAGGAAAAGCGGGTCCTAGGTTAAAGAGAACGCTTTGAGCGTGAAAACGAGCATCCCCATGCCAAATTTTGCCCCCAGATTGAGTTTTTTCAATTAAACCATTAAAAAATGGTCTATATTTACAGAAAAAATTATTTTTATCGGAATGAAACCAAACTCCTAGGGGACCTAGTGCATGTCCATACGACTCAAATTAGGTGCCTAGCATGTAAAAATACATAGACACAGACTTTAATAACCTCCCTAGGTTCAACCACCATGGTAAATACTCTAGCTTTGGAGGTGTGAGTGAAAAACTCAAGAATTATACGCCATTGAAGAGTAACGCATAATTCCTAAGGAAAAAACACTCTAGAGTATCTCCTTGATAGCCAAACCCAAGGTAGGCTAAGTCTTTTACAAAATAATCATGCATAAACCAACTTATTACAATTGCCCCATGTGGGTTTGGACATGCAATTATTACAAAGGGGCCAAAATTGGCCCTTAAAAAGTCATCTGAACTTCGTAACACTGATGATGAACACTTGACATGTTCATGAAACTGGCAGCTCATAAGAAGTCCGACTATGGTACAAAATAGTTGGTAACAATGAGTACTCCCGCAAAGATCAAATTAAGATTTGGTTGATTCTCTTGCTCCCACAATTTGCCCAAGTCCACAAGTGCGCCCCTCTCTTCCTGCCAAACCAAGGACAAAATCTCAATCAATAAGCGACAATGAAGGTAGATTCAAGCAAGAAGTAAGATGCAGAGAATGATTGGTACAAAGACAAAACTACTCCCTGAATAAATCGGATCTAAGAGAGAGAGACAAGTTGAGTCTCCCAGCTAGTGCGCCCCTTTTCCAAATCGCCCTCTTCACCTGCAAATCAAATTATGGATCGAAAGTATGCAAAATATCCACCAAGATCTTTCAGTGCAATGGAAAAGTAGTTTCGATCACCATAGCCAAACATCCAACCCAAGATCACAAGAATTTCTCACGAAATGTTTTTAAATGAGTGGTTGAGATCATAAGATACAACAATGATAATCAACGGCTAAGATGAGCCGGGACATTAAAACATGGATCACTCTAACAGAGGGGGACGTATTTTGTCAATGATGCCCTAGTGGGGATGTGTGACATAACATGAATAGGAAACACAACATAACACTTTGTTGGAGGGGTCTAGGAGATACTATCTTCACTAGGCTAATGCCCCAACTACATCAAATAACATATACATCATAAAGTGATAAAAATCACTAGGATGTTTTGTCCCAATAATACAATATAAAACCCCCAAATAATAACCCAGAGGACATGTGGACCCCACTGAAGCTGTAGACTATGCCGAAAGGTGTGGGATGCATCACAATAACTCTTTGATCAAACCTCATTCCATTTCCTTGCCTCATTTTCCCAGATCGATTTCCTTAGTGGCCATTTTTTCCATTTTTATTGCCGAAATATCACCTGTAAAATAATAAAATGCATGTAACTCTTTGCAAAGTGCCCCGGGCACCAATCTGACTGTACCAAAATGTTTGGGAGCATGGTAATATGGTAATAACGAGTGGCTGGACCCCATACTCCCTTTGTAGCGCCCTAGGAGAACCAAACAGATCTCAAAATGTGCTGACAAGCAATTTTATATGAAAAATATGCAATAAAGTGATAATTTGACCATAACCTTATCTGTAAGTGCTTAACATTGATACATGAGTGTACCAATGAACTCATAAGATCCAAATCTAGTAAGGATGAGTACTCATACATCATGTGACCACCTGGATAATCATCTATAAGCTTAACCATGCCCGGACAATAAAAAATAATGGCCTATAAATAATAATAATAATAAAAATGCATCAAACCATCACATGAAACCTGTGTTTGATGCATGGAACGATCAAATGGGCACCATAGGACCACAGATAATCAATCTCGAACATCATCGGTCCAACTCATCTCGAATCCTGTGGTTGACTTGGTTAAACTGGGTTGACCAGGTCAAAACTGATCAAAATAATGACCCCGACTCAAATTGACTGATGTTGCAAGTGCAAATGGATAATATATGCTCCTTTAAATAGTTCAATAGCAAAACAAAGCATAAAGTGTTATTCTACTTGGATTAAGCAAATAAAACATCAAATATAAGTCTAGATTAAAGCAATCAATTATTGAGAAAAAGACCCTCAAGTGTATACTCATTTTATGGACGTGGCCATTATGGGTGAAGGTGGAAAAGACAAGGCTAGGACAAAGGTATGACTTTACAACTTCAACACTATGACACTTTGGATAAGGGAAAGGGAAAGCCACCTAAGCATATGTTCAACATAAAACACACAAGGAATGGCGGTGTCTCATAAATGGAATAAGTTGTTTGTAGGAGTGCCCATTCAACTTTAACAAATGTCTACAACTCACATCCAAAGCTTGAAACTAGCTCAGTGAGGATCTTTTCTATAACAACCGTGACTAGGTGCATAGCTAATCATAATTTGAGGTTCTAGGGGACACTTAGAATTAGTTGTTCCTTACTCCATCTCACATCCCAACCCGTAGGCTCCATGAGGAATTAATCATTACATTTCAGATAGCATGGCCAATAGTCTTTAGATTTAGCATACATTTAACCATTGCTTTTTAGGCCTTATGACCCTTAGGATTTTGCATGTGCTTAGAAGCACAACTAATTACAGCTTTCCTTCAGAGTGCTTTACATTTCATTTCATAGCCCTCTTCATAGTGCTTAAAAAGCACAGTTTTACTTTATATTTATTATGGGCTTGCATTTAAGAAGATATAACAATGAATCACATAATGCATGTAATGATGGTAGAACAATTTGCTTCAAGTCTTAGCTGACACAACTTAGGCAACTAGGCGGAATCATCCACAATCCACTAAACATCGGGGGAAACCGACCAGAGAGGTCAAGTCTTCAGAAACCAACTCACCTAACCTCAGGAACCAACACTAATGGGTTCTCCTGGCCTAGAAGGATCAAGGCTGCAGCAAGTTCTATTGCACAACTCAGAGCCGAGACACATAATAATAGGGGGCCTATCCAACATAGAGGCATATGTGGGGAAGTCCTCAATACCACAGGTTGAAGCGTAAGTCAGGTCACAACCAAGAATGGGTGATAACGAATGGACAGGGAAAGTGACAAGTGATGCCATAACTAGCAAGCCATAACTGGTGGGAATGACCAAGTCCATACTACTAAGAGGGTGAATTCAACGAGTATACACAAGAAATTCTAATTCCAAGCAATTGAATCACTTCTATTCTAAACAGT
Organism: Larix kaempferi; assembly: GCA_027924585.1. Classification (NCBI taxonomy): domain Eukaryota; kingdom Viridiplantae; phylum Streptophyta; class Pinopsida; order Pinales; family Pinaceae; genus Larix; species Larix kaempferi. The sequence goes on from BSBM01000584.1 coordinate 5,200,714, forward strand.
CAACCAATAACCATATGCATATATATATATCGCCAGATCATGACCACTAAATACCTAGTCAAGCTACTAAAATAAGTAAAAGAGCACAACATAGATATCTAATAGACTAATGCACAACCATATACCTGCTGGGTCATATACCTGTATCCATCACCTGGACCATCAACTATCACTGGAACACTTCTGTTGCATAACTCTGGGCACTGTCATATCACTTCTTTGGATGGAAGACAATGGCCAACTCAGTCATCAAATTTGGGGTCATGACGCTCAATCATGGCATAAGGATGAAAATGTTTGCTCTGGGTCTACATAAAATATGAGTGATCATAGAATAGCTGCTCATCATCTGCTGATCTTATGCAACTCATAGAAAAAGGACTGGCTCAGAAAAGTACTGGTATCTGATCTGAATACATAGTTGCCCCAACTACTATGAATGTGATAACAAGAATATGGACCGAATGGGTGACCTTCCCGATTTTGCATGTTCCAAGAGTTAGCAAGCAGGCTAAGTTAGCCTGGTTATTCGCCTCCTTATTTTGATTTCTTTTTACATGATAAGCTTTGAACGATTCAAACTCCTCACTCCTTAGGAGAATTATTGAAAGTAATCTATCCAAATAAGGATCTTTGGGGGTGGGTTTTCGAATGCCCTATTATGATAAGTTTCTTATGACCTTTTTCAATTGCAAGATTGACTCCTTTCCATAGGGCCAGAGCTTCTGCCTGATTGTTAGAGGCTATGCCAATCCTCATGCATACTTCAATTCCCGTGACTCCTTGGGGTCATAGAGCACCCCCCTTGTTGGACACAATGGGCACATTGAGAGGGGGGGTGAATCAATGTGCAGGCAATTTACACTTTTTCACTTCTTATCATCAACATTAATCAATGTTAAGCAGAGTTCATCATTACATTATAAAACTGAGTAGATCATCATTAGTAATTAACCATACATATCATTAACATATCATCAACTGATCAACACATAAAAACCATAGCAAGAATCATATCACATGAGGAACACTAGAATTGTATGAAACTTTTTGTATTTAGTTTTGGTTTACATGGAAGACATCAATCTTCGCGATTAATCAGCTCCAACTGACAAGAGAGCTCCAACTCCTAATCCAAGACCCAACTTGGTTTTCTTAGCTCCAACTAATAAGGGGTGAGGTGTCCAACCCTCAAGAGCAAGACCCAGCTTGCAAGTAGAACCAATATGTCATCATATCACTGTCCTTCTATCACTGTCACTCATATCACTGTTGTTAGGTACATCCCTGTCATGTCAATACTATAACTGCCAAATCATCAATCCCTTGATGTCACTTGTCTGCTATCACACAGCTGATCATATGCCAAAGAGTTCTGCTTAGTCATATCTGCCCTATCATACTGTCACTGCTGTTATCAACTGTTGTTATTGTATTCATATGCCCTCTGCTTTAATGACAGTCTTACTCATCCCTCAGTCAAAGATATGCCTGAGTTATTCATGTATATCAGTTGCCACAAGATCAGAGATGGTTGAATGTGGTTCAGCTGGCTTAGCGTGAGTATTCCAAATCAGAGTTAAGAATAAAGACACCTCTTTATGCACAAAGCTGTTTGCACAATGTTCACTTAACCTTTTGATTAATCTAAAAGTTTAACTGTTCACCAACATCTCACATCTATCTCATACGTTGCTGCTATAGAGATACTTGAATGATATCACTGTGGTTGTTCAGTATGGAAGATCAAAGCATATCTTCAACCAACTTTAACTCCACAAATACTTTACTGTGAATTTTTGCCTCAATTTAACATTTGTTGTACGTGTTCGAAATTCAGAGAGAGATGTGTCCATGCAACAACCATGAGCTGCCTCAGACTTCACTTTTATCCACCTCAAATCCATCTGCCTTTTTGACCTCAGAAATGCCTCGTGATGCCTTTCCTTTTCACTGAATTTGCCTTAGAGATGACCGAATTTTAGGGCTATGTAACTTACTTTTTTTTTGAATGAAGTTTCATTGGTATATTTATACTTGTTTCAACGTGGAGTTTAATTCATAAATGCAGGCCGACTAAGGAGGGCCGACGTAACTTCAATTATTTTATTATTATTATTATTTTTTTGTTTTCAATCCAATTTTGACTAGGCCTACTAGCAAGGTTTTGACTAATTTAATGCTTTTGCTAGGCTGACTAAAGGCTTCTCTTGAAACAAATTTTAATCATAAAAATGATAAAGTGAGCTGGCCGATCAGTCATTTAGGAGGAACCACATTGGAACAAGTTCACATCATAAGCCCAAAGATGTTAAGAGGCCCAAACATAAAGAGTAAGGGCTTCATGTTGTGCTATGCCCACTTCATACCAACCACAACGAAATGCTTAAGGGACCTGTTATCACACAACTTGTAGTTGCCCCTAGAGGTATCCCATCCGGGACGGTAGAGGAGACAGGCAACTTAAAGAGGTGACCCAAGAGATGCCACGGTTCCCAATGCAGGTGGGAGTCACGTCAACCGAGGCACTCTTCGCTTTAGGTCAAGGTATGACTTAGACCAAGGGGGAGACCCTATACCCCAATCACAGTTGATTGGACCCAAACAAAGGTTTCTAAGGATAGGTAAATGATGAGTTACGGAAACCAATGCAAGGTTAAGTAGACCTATTTTTTTGAAGGTATGGTTGAAGGTGATATCATGGATAGCTAGTGTTTCCAACTATGTATGGTTTAGGCTACTTGATGGGGTATGATTATTAAGTATAGTACCATGTGTTTATACAAGTGGATCTTGTTGCCTTGGGAAGTGTGAAATGTTTCTAGATTGGTCCACAAGGTGAAGTTGATTGTGAAGATGGTACTATAGGCTAGATCTAAGTTAGATCTACAAGTTAGAGTTGGTTCTAGGATTACCCATGTGCTAGATCTAGGGTTGGACACTAATCCCAAGAAGTGCGCCTTGCTTGGAGAAAGACTAGTGCCTTGTTTAGTGGGCTAATGGAGTCAAGAAAAATGTCAAAGTGTAGATCGGGACACCTAGAAGCCAAGTCAAGTGAAATGGATGTGATCCAATGGTTAGGTCTTACTAGATCTAGGTTTTTGAGTGATGACCAAAAGTGGACCACAATTCCTTAAAACAAGGAATGTAATCCCCAAGGTAGATCGGGGCAAAAGGATAGTCTAGACCTAGGTTTCAAGGCATGGGCATTCCAAATCTACGAAAATCTCCAACACCCACTTCCTAGAAGTGGTCCAACTCAAAACTCCCAAGGGGTCCGACTTTCTCAAGGAGAGGCAAAAAGTGGGTTTGGTGGACCATGCCAAGTCCAATGGCCACCAAAGTGTAGATCCGGGGTGCTAGTACCCCGATCTATGTTCCTTCAAAGTTTCAAATGAATCCAATGGGTAGATCTTGGTAGATCTAGGTTTTAAGGTGCCAAGAAGGTCAAAGGGGGGTTTCAACCCCTCAAAACATGGAGAGATGTCCACAAGGTAGTTTTCACCAAAGTAAGGATATGGGTATGTGTTATCAAGTGTCTAGTTGTCAAATCAAGCGGGATCTCACATACCCATGTGCTAGATCTAGGGTTGGACACTAATCCCAAGAAGCCTCTCTCAAGGAAGTGCGCTTTAGGTCAAGGAGAGCTTTTTGTCTTAGAAAATGGGTCAATTCTTAGCCAATCACCACCAAACTATAGATCCAACTAGGGGTGGATGCTATAGAGGTGGGTTTTCAATATCTTTTCAAATTGAGGGCTAGATCTAAGTAGATCTAAGAAATACCAAAAACAAGGGTTTTAATTTGATTAGGGTTTTTGTGATCTAGAAATTATGGAAGATTCAAGGAAGAGAAGATCATACCTCTTGGGACATACCTGGATGAAGAGATGAATGCTAGTTGAGACGAGGATTACTTTGCCAAAGATCAAATGGAGAATTGTTGAAGCCCTCTTGCCAAATCGATTTTTCCAAGCCACATGTGATTCCTTCTAACCTGTCAAGCCAAGGAGCAAAGCATCAATTAGTTTAACAAATTGAAGGTAGATGCAAGCAAGAGAGAGAAAAACATAGAATAGTTGACACAAAGGCAAAACCACTCCCTGTCAAACCCAAAACGACTTCTTCCAAGCTTGAAGGGCAAGCCTCCCCACCAATTCGCACTTGTCAAAGTCTCCCTCTCAACCTGCAAATAAAGTATGGCAAATACGCAAGATAGCTACAATAGATCCTCCAGTGCAATGGACAATAGCATTTACAATCGAAACAACCAACATCCACTCCAATCCAAGCATGTACTCCAAAAGATAGAAATTTTATTCCAAGAGCCAAGAGCCAAAAATCTCTAGATGAATTTTACAATGAGGGGGTCTCCTCCTTATATAGGATAATAAAGACCAAAACCCTAGATCTCAAAACCACTTTTTGAAATGAGTGGTTGAGATTAAAAGATCTCACAACATAATCAATGGCTAAGATGAATCCATAACATAATATCACATGGATCACTCAACATAACAATAGCGCCCTCACTAAATGGTACAATAGAGGGTGACGTCATCCCATAAGAGGGGTATAAAGGACAATAATCCACCTCATGATGACTAGGACATGATAAAATAAGCACATGGTGGGGCTAGGAGGTATAAATCCTTGCTAGCTCACCCCAAGGCACAATGAAATAATAAAAATATGTCCAATATAATAATAATGACCAAAACTGTCCTCAGAATCCATGACAGTCGAGCAGTAAATGTCCTCCTGTGATCAATCTGGAGATACCCACATGGTGAAAAATGACTGGAAGATAGTGAGATCAACCTGGAAGACCTCTGTGAAAACCAAATGCCAAAACCTTGCCTCAATTGCCCAAATCGATTTCCTCAGTGACCACTTTATCCCATTTTTTAACTGCCTCGGGAACTGTGAAAGTGCCAAAACTGCCTCCTAGGGTGCTAGCGCTGTCCATCTAAGCCCACCAGGCTCTCCGGGAGGGGGGATAAATGGTAATAACAAGTGGCTGGACCACCCCCTCCATCATCAGCGCCCTAGGTGAACTGGCCTCTCGGGGCCCCTGCTGCTCAGGCTGGGAAATCAGCCCCAAATCTGGTCAACAAGTGTAAAACTGCATCAATCACTGTCAGAAGTGCCCGGAACTGAAAGATAAGTGTCTCAATGGATCCAGAAGACCCAAATCCACTAGGAATGAGTACTCATACACCCTGGGTCGCCCTAATGGGCCAGCTGTAGGGTCCACCATATATGGACAATGTATAATCTGCTGATCTGTAATAATAATAACCTGCTGAACTGGATCAAACATCATCTGTATCATATGTCCATCATATGATATCATCATCAAACATGTGGGACCATAAATCATCACCAATAATCATCATACATGGTCCACATCATCACGGATCCCAAGAATATATATAATCAAGGATAAATCACATCAGTAGACTAAGACAATGCTTCTTTAATCACTTCATAGCTAAGCTCAAAGTATAAATTCCATTCAGTGGCATTAATCAAATTAACATATTCCGTGATTATATAAAATTACTTGCACCATAGTTCAAATGACAAACTCACCCATTGGACATGGTCAAACTGCTAGTGAAGGATGAGGGCTAGGCAGCAAGGTTGGGCCAAGGGTGTGACTTGTCTAACTCAACTCAACAATACTTTGGACTGGGAGAAGGGGGAAGCTACAAACTCTGTGCTGGACAAAAGAACACGGGGGATGGATGTGCCTCACAAATGGATAAGTTGTTTAGAGAGTGCTTATTCAACTTAGGCATCATGTCTACATCAAGTTGATCCAAGTTCATTAGGATCATTCAATTTATTTCCATGGCCTTTTTGGCCTACATAACCCTTCGGATTTCAGATGTGCTGAGAAGCACAACTAGTTGCAGCTTGCATCCAGGGCATGTTTTTTATATATTCACAAGGTCAGCAATTGTTTAGATATAGCTTTTAAGAACTATTGCTTTTTGGACCTTTCTTATACTCTTCGAGGAGTATTTTTAGCTTTTCATTGCTCTTGCCCTTTTTTGTTTCCATGGGCGAATTTATTTAGTTTCCACAGGTAGAACATGAGCTTTCAGTTTTAGCCAACAACATCTCAAGTGACTAGGGGGAGTTCGAGCCAATGCCAAACATCGGGACAACCGACCAGAATGATTTAGGCCTACAATCCAACTTACCAAAGGAAAGTTCTGTCACCAACTTAGAGCCGAGACACTAGATAAACAGGGATGTGGTCCAAACACAGAGGTAGAAAAATAGGGAAGTCCTCAGTATCAGAAAGTCAAATGAGACAAGTCAGGGTTTAAAGTCAAACAGGAAGGTCATGTATGGATGGAGATAAGTGAGTATGGAGCCTACACTAGCAGACAACTGGTGTCGGGAAAGACCATGTCTATGTAAGGTGAGATACCAGTAAGTTTTGTTAAATGACCTAAAAGTGCAAGCAATTGTCCATTTTATGATTTACAGTTCATTTTAAGTTGTTTGCCACATCAGGAATAATATACCAAGCACATGCTATAATCATGACTAAATCAACAAGCTAATAATCCACAGTCAGTGAGAACATATCCATAGATCATACAACATCATCATAATAGCAATCATCATGCATCATCTGAAACACTGCTGAAGTATATCTCTAGGCACTGAACTGAAACTGTAATGGGATAAGTGGTCACATCAGTCATCAAATCTGAACTCTCTAGGCTCAGCCTTGACACAAGGTCATACAATATCTGAATAATGTACTGCTCTGATCATGAGTGATCCAATATATATAGCCATGCTCTGGAATAAATGAAGCTCTGGAATGTGCAGATATCTGCTGTACAAGAATAGTAGCCCTGCTACTATGGTGTGATAACAGGACCTTTTGATTCACCATGCAAATATTAAATATATTTGAAAAGGGATGCCATATTACCTTTCTTGTGATAAGGAACAAGTCATAGAAATAGACCACAAGAAAACAATAAAGGGTATTGTTATCATACATCTTGTAGTTGTCCCTAGAGGTATCCCATCCGGGATGGTAGAGGAGATGGACAACTAAAGAGGTGACCGAAGAGAAGCCACGGTTCCCAATGCAAGCTGGGAGTCACGTCAACTGAGGTACTCTTCACTTTAGATCAAGATGAAACAAGACCTAGGGGAGACCCTATAGCCAATCAAAGGTGATTGGACCAAGACAAGGGTTTCTAGGGAAATGTGAAAGATGAGTTCCGGAAACCAATGCAAGGTTAGGTGGACCTAGAAGTTTAAGTATGGTTGAAAGAGGCTTAAGGAGTGACTAGTGTTTCAACCAATGAGTGATTTAGGCCACATAATGAAATTAGATAACAAGATCTAGTACCATAAAAGACATGTGGGACCCACTTCCTTGGGATATGGGAATGGTTCAAATGGGACCCACAAGGTGAAGTTAAGGGTGCAAATGGTACCAAGGGGTATGCAAAGACTAGATCTATGGATCTAAGATGAAATTAGGGATACCCACATATGGGATCCAACACTTGACATTATTCCCAAGGAGTGCGAATTGCCTTAGGTGGACTAGTGCCTTGAAATGGATGGGAAAATGGAGTCAAAAGGATGTGAAAGTGTAGATTGGGACACCTAAGATCCAAATCAAGGGTATTGTTTAAGATCAAGTAGATTGGATGGTTAGATCTTACTAGATCTAATGTTTCACTAGGTGACCCAAGTGGACAACAATCCCCAAAACAAGGAATGCTACCCCCAAGGCAAAACTTCACAAAGTGAGACACTAGATGTAGGTTTCAAGGTATGCTCGTTTCAAATCCAATGGGATCTCAACCACCCACGTCCTAGAAGTGGACAAACTTAAACCCCAAGGAGAGCGACTTTGCCCAAGGAGGGCTAAATGCATGGAAAAGTGTGTCAAATCAAGTCCAATGGCCACCAAACTTTAGATCCAGGTAATATAGGCAATTATCAATGTGGATCTAGAAAATCAAAGTGATCCAATGGCTAGATCTCCATAGATCTGAGATTGAAAGTGCATCACCAAATTGACCCAAGTGGGGCACAACCCTCAAAATGAGGAATGGGGCCCACAAGGTGAAAATCAATGAAGTGAGACACTAGGGGTAGGTTATCAAGTGAGGAGAGTATGAATCAAGTGGGATCTCACCTACCCATGTGTTGGATCTAACCCAATTAGCTTCTCCCAAGGGGTGCGATTTGCCTCAAGAGGGCTCTTTTGCCTTGAAAAGTGTGTCAAATGGAACCCAATCACAACGAAACTATAAATCCGAATTGCCGTGGATACTATAGAGGTGGGTTTTCAATATCTTTCCAAAAGCTAGGCTAGATCCAAGTAGATCTAAGAAAAACAAAAATGAGGGTTTTGACTTTTAAGGGTTTGTGACCAATGAAGAAGAATGGATGGATCTAGGCACATACCTTGTAGAACTTACCTCAATTGCTTATGGCCACCATGCAAATTGATATCATTCTCCTATGTGTATATTCAAGAGTGAGATCCAAGAGCTCCAACCAAAAACGTCCTCCTCCAAGATGCCAAATCGTCCTCCTCCTACAAGACAAGATCAAGTGAAACAAGCCAAGTAAGATGATTGTGAAATTGATAGAAAGATGTAATAGAAAGCATCAACTATGTCACAAAGATACAATAATGATACTCCCTGTCACCAAGATCAACCCAAGAGAAAATATGTGGATCCCTCCAATAATAATCCTCTTCAAATCGTCCTCCTATCCACCAATTCGGCCTCCCTGCAAGAAAACAAGATGTAGCTCCAAAATCCACAATGATACATAGAAGAGATACTGTATACTCAAGATGCAAGAGAATCCACAAGACGAGAAATATGCTCCACAAAGAAGTGTTCTATTCCAATATTCCAGAGCTCCAAAGGTGAGCTATACAATCGGGGGTCTCCTCCTTATATAGGATAATAAAGACCAAAACCCTAGATCTCAAAACCACTTTTTGAAATGAGTGGTTGAGATCAAAAGATCTCAATACATAATCAATGGCTAAGATGAATCATAACAACATAACACATGGATCACTCAAAATAATGATGTCGTCATAGCCTAAAGTACTCATGGAGGGTGACGTCATCCTCTAAAGGGGGCAAAAATACATGGGCCCACCTCATATGATTAAGACATGACTCATGAAGCACATGGTGGGGCTAAGAGGCATCAATCCTTGCTAGCTCATCCCCATGGCACAATAAAATAATATAATATGTCCAAAATAATACAAATGATCAAATCTGTCCTCAAAATCTGTGAGAGACATGCAGTAAATGGCCTCCTGTGGCCTCTGTGGACCCCACTGACTCATGAAAACTGGCTGGAAGATGGGGGGGTTCACCCTGGAAGACCTCTGTGAAGACCAAGTGCCAAAACCTTGCCTCAATTGCCCAAATTGAATTCCTCAGTGACCCTTTTATTCCATTTTTATCCTGCCTCAGTAACTGTGAAAGTGTTGAAACGGCCTCCCAGGGAACCTGCGCTGTCAAACTGAGCCCACCAGGCTCTCCAAAAGGGGGGGTAAATAAAGGAGATCCCAATACACGTTTGGAGAATCTGAGTTAACAAATTTCCAAAAGAAGTTAGATGATTGAGCTTTAGGATCTCTCTTATGATAGGTAAGTGGGGTTCCTTCTAGTATTGTAAGGATGTAAATGAGTTCGCTCCTTAGTGGAGTCACGATTCGGAGTCGCCAGGTAGACTTTTAAAATTCTTACCAAGATGTATGTCGTTTGAAGTGCAAGGAGAGAGTAAGTGAAAGACAGATGGATATGGTTTAATTAAGAATTGAAATAATACCCATCTAGATTAATCTGGATGCGATAAGATATGAGTTATGCATGGATAATCGCAGACACCTAAGGTAAGCTTCTACCTCCTCGACAACGGCGCCAAAATGTTGGCAAAGAGAACGGGAGTAGAGCTTGAAAATATATGTCGAACCAGGGTAGGCCTCTACCTTCCCCTACAACGGCGCCAAAATGTTATCACCAATCTTGTAGTTGCCCCTATAGGTGGATCCAATGTGGACAATAGAGGGGATAGGCAACTAAAGTGGTGAACCAAGAAGGCCTAGGTTCCCAAATGGATGGTTGTCACGCCAACCAAGGCACTCTTCGCTTTAGCTATCAAAGCCAAGATAGTAAGGGGGAGACCCAGATCTACTCCTGACAGGAGAGATCAACCCAATCACCAGATCAAATCAATCTAATGAGGTACGCAAGGTGACAGGTATGGAACCCTAGAAATAAGGAATTAAGATCACTGTGGAGGTTTGGAGAAGGTATAGTATGATAATGATATATAACACACAGTGACTCAATGATTATGTATGATTCCAGTATTCAAAGCTAGTTTCAAATGATCAAAATCAACTGCCTTGGGAAACGTGACCCTTAAAACAGGGAAAGTGTCCCAAGTCAGAGATATGATAGTTAGGGGTTTCTAGCTATGCTTGATGAAAGGATATGATAGTTTCAAGGTGTTTCAAGCAACAATACAAAGATCAAGCCACAAGATAAGTCAACAATCTAGGAAAGTCGAATTGACTTGGGGAAGATTAGTGCCTTGGGAAATGGTCCAAATGGATTTGGATGTCCACCAAATTGTAGATCTGGAATGTTGAGGTGTTGAGGTAGGTGGATCTAAAAGATTAGGATCATCCAATGGCTAGATCTCAGTAGATCTGAGATTGAAATGTGCCACAAAGTGACCTTAGTGGGGCTCAACCCTCAAAATGAGGAATGGGGCCCACAAGGTGAAAATCACTAAAATGACACACTAGGGGTAGGTTATCAATTATGGAGATGATGGATCAAGCGAGATCTCACCTACCCAGGTGCTTGATCCTTGCAAACTAGCCCCTCCTAGGAAGTGCGACCTCCCTTGGAGAGACTGTTTTGCCTTGGGAAAGGGGTCGGATGAAGGCCAAATCACACCAAACTACAGATCCGAATTGTCATGGATACTGTAGAGGTGGGTTTTGAATTTTATACCCAAACACCAAGTGGACCTTACTAGATCTGAGAAAATGTAAAATGAGGGTTTGTAAATTGAGGGTTTTGTCAATGAAGTAGCTATGTCAATGGATTGGAGCCAAGACAAGAAGAACAAACCTGTGGATCTTACCTGGATAACCTTGTAGATGCCTTGATGATGATGATCTATGCAAACCTGATCAATTTGGAGCGATTTGAGGTAGTTTTCTATGAAGTCAAATTGGCTAAGGAAGCCAATGCGCCCTCTCTCCTGCACAATAAACGTCAACAATATCAGATTTACTGCGAACAAGAGATAAGACTAATGCCACAAGAGAAATAACAGAAAGATAGCATAGATCACAATTATACTAATGATAACTCCCTGATACAAGCGAATGCCAAGTGGAGCGAGTTGAAGAAGCCTTGCAAAAACGCCCAAGTGAAGTCGCCCTCCTATAGACAAGACAAAAGTTTCCAAAAAAAAAAGATCTTACCACAAATACCCAAATGATAGGATGCAATAAACTTTCCAATCACCATCTAAGAACACCAGATGCAAAGGAGACCACAAGAATTTCCACAAGAAAGTTTTTCTATATCAAGATTCCAAGAGCCAAAGACCCCTTTACAATGAGAAGCTCTCCCCTTTAAATAGGAAAGAGAGAGTCCACAATCTAACCACTTTTTAAATGAGTGGCTAAGATTAAAAGATCAAAAGATCTAATCAATGGTTGAGATGAGCTCAATAATACAATACATGGATCACTAATAAAATATAACAATAAGTGGACAAAATCGCCCTAGGAGAGGGGATCCCACCAAATCATGATGACAAAACATAAAATATAGCTCATGGTGGGTCCAAGGGGTAATTTCTAACACCCTTGGTCAATCCCCATGGCACAATATCCAAGAATAAATGATCTAGACACCAAATCGTGCCTCTCTAGGAAAGTCGTGAGCCTTAGGAGGCTCTAGAAATCATCAAAAAGTGCCATAAGTGATGGATGTGGGTCCAGATGAAGCTGAAACTGCTGGAGAAGGTGTGGAAGACATCCCACTCATCATCACTGATCATCCCATGCCATAACCTTGCTTCAGTAGCCCAAATCAAATTCCTCTGTAGCCATTTTTACCATTTCTGGAGTGCCTCGGGAAATGTGAAACTGGCCAAATTGCCTCCTGGAGTTCCTGCGCTGTCAAGGTGAGCTCACCAATGAGTCTGGGAGGAGGGTAATATGGTAATAACAAGTGGCTGGACCACCCCCTCCATGCACAGCTCCCTAGGTGAACCAAGTAAATCTCATCACTGCTCTAACAGGGCCTCCGGTAGACCAAAATTGCACTAGGATAGACAACTGAGGCTCAATCATCACTGTAACTGCCCAGAACTGAAAACAGACCGTCTCATTGGACTTAGAAGGTCCAAATCCATCTAAGATGTGTAGTCATACACCATATAAACCTTTGCATGGTACAAAATAAATACTCATCATGTCCGGCAGACTAAATAATAGTAATTTGTAAAAGTGCTGAAAAGCACAAATCATCATCATAAGCCTGAAACCACTGCATAAGCACACCATGGTGACCTGTACCAGACCATATATCATCTATCTGTAACATTTGAGGTCTGCCACCTCATGTCCTGTGGTTGACTTTTGGTCAAACTGAGGTTTGACCAAATCAACATGACCAAAATATGACTCAAACTGTCATCAAGCTGTTGCAAGGTGTCAAGGGTTAAAACATGCTTTACAATCCATTCACATAGCAATTATAACAATTAGCAATCATTACTTGCGATCTAAATCCAAATATAATATTTCATTAATTATTATTAATTACTTATACAAGACTTTCAAGGTCATACTCACTTCATAGTTGTGATCAATTTGCTAGTGAAGGGTTAAGGCTAAGAAACAATTGGCTAGGTCAAGGATGACTTACTGACTTAACACTGTGACACTTTGGAAATGAAAAAGGGAATACACACCATAGCATATAGTGGACAAGCAACAACACAGGGAATGGCGGTGTCTCACAAATGGATAAGTTGTTTGTTCAAAGAGTGTTTATTCACCTTACATAGATGCGCACAATCCATAATACAAATGAGGCCAGCAATCTTTTTGATGTAGAATTTAAGTTCCATTGCTTTTTGGGCCTAAAGTTTCCATAGCCTTTGATCTATGTGTGTTTATAAACACATTGCATAGATTTTCATTTAATTTAGGCTTCTTGCTGCAGGTGTGTTTTTAAGGCACTTGTTTACGTGAGCACTTCTAGGTGTGTCACAGACAACTTGTTTACCTAGGTATTTACATTTCATAATAGATATAGCATTTGATATTTCACAACCATTTTCATTTGGCTTACTTTTCATACAAGATATAACATTTGATTTCCATACTTTGTATTCATGGCAGCACTAAAAGTTTTAGGTTTAGCCAACAACATCTTTAGTGACTAGGGGGATTTCTCAAGGAAATCCAACTCACCACAGGTAAGTTTTGTTACCCACTCAGAGTCGAGACACAATAAACAGGGAAGCTTATCCAATATAGAGGCTACAGTGGGGGAAGGTCCTCCATGCCACTAGTCAAGTAGTAAGCCAAGGTAATGAACAAACTGGGCAAGTCATGAATGGATGAAGACAATGAATAATGAAACCAACACTAGCAAGCCAAAGTATGGTGGGAATTATCACCTAGGGTAAAACCAATGAGTATAGGCCAAGAACTTCTAAGTCTAAGTAGGGACAAATATGATATACATATAGTACAACCAGGTCCACATATCTATATGATCGCCAAATCATGATATTAAGTGCTAAGACATGCTAAGAAAATGGAAATAAAAGCAACATAACCACAACACCATAGCATACTTGTCGAGTCATATACCTGAATGCTCACCATCTGAACCATCATCTGTCCTTTGAAACTACTGCTGTAACTCTGGGCACTACTGACTGCTCTGTATAAATGGCTAAATAGCTACATCGGTCATCTCTTTGAGTGTCCTGAAACTCAATCATGGCATGGGGAATATATTTGCTGTCCAATATATGATAGTGATCCATAGTAGATGCTCATCTCAGCATCTCAATGTAAGGGAACTGGCTGAATAGTGTAACGGAATTTGACAAAAAAAATGTATGGTAGCCCGGCTACTATATATGTGATAACATCTGGCTTCGGCTGGGACAAGTGCTTTGCTGAAAAGAGCGCTTGAGAACCTCGGAATTTTTGGTCCTTGAACTTTGCTATTCGAATCCTTGATCCAACACTCTACCTTTTTGCTTTCAGCTTTCTTCTTCTTTTTATTTTTATTTTTATTTTGCACCTGTATCTGCGTTCACAAACATCAAAATACCATCATGCAACATGTATGGGAAAAATATAAAATCCAACTGAAATAAAATATATTCTGTAACAGAAATTAAAAATCCATAAAAGGAAATCAATCTACTAACATAACTTGCAAAGTTTGAAATTTATTGTGTAGAAAAAGAAAAATGATAGGTACTCAATTAAACTAGGAGCTTCCAAAAGGAGCTTAGGAAAAGACAAACAAAAGGGTGCCAGACTCAATGGCTGAAGAGACTAACTACTGCCCAAGTAGGCTTATTCAGTTCCTACCTACTCTCTACTACCAGGCAAGGCAATGCAAGCAGAGAAATTCCAACTACGTGGGATCAGGGATATGATCCCTTAAGTCCCTATGATTTACAGGATATAATATACGTTGCCCACTACCAGTGGTCAGAAAGCACATGCCATCAATGCATCGCTCTACTGTGAAAGGTCCAACCCATAGGCCATCCGCCTGTCCAGATTTAATATGCAATAAGTGGTTGGGAATGATGACTTGACATCCTGTGGGAAACCTATTTCTATTGACAGACTTAGGAATAACTCCAATGTTGCGAATAGGCATAGGGTGGATTTCAGCAGGGTTTTGCGGTTGAGGTGTAACAATCCTTGGGCTCCTCCTAGAAGGAACCGCATTGACTTTGGGTGGGCCACCATCTAAGGAAATAGCAATCCTGCCAACAAGGACTTCTCTAATCTCTCTTCCTGTTTCTTGGACTACCTCATTTGACCCTTCAACATGAGAAGACACAACATTTTTTACAACTTCACCTACAGTCTATAAATCTCTATGTTCTTCCAAGGGAGGTGGGTCATGGGATATGACAGTATTATGACTAGAGCCTTCCCCTGAAGGAACTGGAATGACCATGTTTTCCAACCCGGTGGAAACTGACTCAGAATGAGATACAAAAGAGCTAGGAATGTGAGAAAGATCATAAGTATGATGACTAGATGACTCAGGTGGTAGAAGAAAATCAGGGACATGAGGATATGCAGATAAAGCATAATTTTGAGAATCTGAAGGAGTTTGAAAAATAGCCAGATTGTTTAAATTAAAGTCTCCTTCATGGGCATCATTAATTAAGGCATCCTCTTCCCAATGTAAAGAATTATCATGAACTTGAATTAAATTATCATCTTCTAAGGATAAATGGGATAAAGAATCATCTACATCAGAATAGTGGGAGATCTCAGATTCTTCATTGGTCTCAACCATAGTAGATGTTTCAGGACGGTTTTCCCAAGGATAAATAGGTGCAAGCCCTTGGCTTTCCCTTTATCTATTATGATCAGTTAAGGCAAACCACTCTCTAACGGTAAACATAATTCTCTCTCCCCTCCTAATGTCATCAAATTCATCAACTACAGGGATAGGATCTTCAATAATTGGTTCTTCAACAATTGCTTGCTCATGATTGTTTTCCCATGGGAGTATTGGTTCCAGACCTTGGTTTTGTCTTGTTATATTATTATCAATGAGTGCATTCATTTCAATGACTGATTTGGGCAAATGTTCAACTCTTCTTACATCACCTAGGCCATCATCAACTTCCTCAAGTGTTTGATTTTCAATAGTTGGTTCTTCATTGATTACATCATTTTGTTCTTGAACTTGAGTTTGATTCTCATTTATTCTCAATTCATCTATTTTGTTATCACATTATATGTCGGCAGCACCTTCCATACTGTAGACTGTGCGGCCGAGGACCGCACAATACTTTTTTTCCAGATCAGGAGATCAGCCGCCTTCAGACGAGGTAGTTTTGTTCAGATTGCCCCTAGCAGACATATCAGAGGGGACCGACAGTTGCATTTACCATCTACCACAGGGTTACCTTTCCTTGTCAGGCTTTGACACAAGCCCATTTGAGACAGTTGCCTAGTCCTCTTCTGATCGAGATTATCACAATACAGTGCTGGTTTATTATGTGCCTGGATTCAACAGAGATCTAGCTCAGATACAGGTTCAGTAGCAGCAGGTATATGGTGCAGCAGGTATTGCATATGTTCATTATTGCTCATGATTATAGATTAGACTTCTTTATACTTGTTAGTACACTAACTTTGCATGAGATGATATATTTGGTGATCTAGCTATGATATGATGTGAGTGGGCCCTTGGTGATGTTAGTCCACCCCTCCGGTTAGACTTATGTATATGCACGCTGAGTCATGTCCTCTATACTTGGCATAGACTTGAACATTTAGCCCCTCGGTAACTGACTTTAGCACCATCATCACTTTCTCCACCCATCTGAGTCATCCATGACACTTCTTCCCCGACTTGGATTCTGATTTGTGATCCCGAGGACCCCATTCCCCACTGATCTCTGAGTTTGCCATGACTCCCTGTTTATTGTGCCTCGACTCTTTAGTGTGTGAGATACACGGTTAGACCTGGGATTTGCTCCTGTTGGTTGCCCCCGATGTTGCAATGCAGTTAGGATTGTGTAGCCTTACCGAGTGCTCCCCATTGGTCATCGAAGCTTGTATTACTCACCCCCATTACCTTTGCAGTATGAGCACCATGTTTATATCTTTTGAGATATGTATGTAGCCCAAGAGGGCCTTGAAGAAATGAAGAAATGAAATGTAAATTAGGCTAAAAAGGCCATTGTATTGTAAATTGTAAAATCTAGCCAAAAAAGGGCTAAGTATGAAACTCATTGTAAAATCCATGCAATGTGTTTATGAACACACATGGATTCTTGTCAGCTATACATGTCAGCATTTGTAGTGGTTATGCCTCACCTAGTCCTGTGGGACAAGGAGGTGAGAAGGAGCAAGGGACACGCTCAAGATTGCCCCCTAGAGTCTCAAGTTACAGTTTGCCGGACACCCAGTTTGGCGGCTCTAGAAAAGAACCTAACGGAGTCTTTGGATACGGATGTCAGTTGTGGGATACTTGTTAGATGACTAGTGGTGGTTTCCCTACACTATACCCATTTGTGAGGCATCGCCCTTCCTCGTGTTCTGTCATGGCATACTTACCTCAGTGGACCCCGCTTTCCCGAGTTGTCCAAAGGGTCATATGATCTTTATCCTTGTCTTTCCATATCCTTTGCCTTGTTGTCCACATCACCTAGAGTCAACAAGGTGGTCAATTCTATAGATGTGCATAACATTTTAGTCTTTTGGAGGTGGTGGGCCCACTTCATCAGGGCCTTGTACTATCTCGGGATTTAATGTATTTTTTATCACCATGTTATCATTGTATTGCTTAGTAATTTACTAACTTGTATAATTGAGCCTTGTCACTCTATGATTGCATACAGGTATTCAGCTAACACTATTGTTGACCAAATTTGACTTGGTTAAACTGAGTTGACTAGGCCAAAAATGGGCCCGAAAAAATGTTGCGATTGGAATTTCAATTTCGATCAATTATTATCTACAGGGGTCCCATATGAGCATGCAATTGACGGAATTGTAAAATATTGAACCGTTTGAGAAATTTTTAATTATTATTGGTCAACTTTGACCTGTTTTAATTAAAAATTATGAATTTGGGGCAAATAATGCCAAAGTGATGGATCGAGGTCGTTCGAGTGGTCATCCCTACTACTGTTGGGGTCCACGATCCCACTGCAGCAGACAGTTTGGCAATCCGGGCAATACAAGTGGGTCAAAAGCTCAATTTTCAGCTTCAGCCATATAAACCAGCAAAAATTACATGGAAAATCAGAATTTGACTAAGGCAACTATAGGCAAATGGCAAAATAAATGGTTGGCAAAGGTCAAGGTAATTCCTAAGGTAATTTTGGTAATGTTTGGACATTAGAGTTATGTTGTGGGGCTTGTTATCACATATATAGTAGCCGGGTTACCATACATTATTTTTCTGACTCCAGTACACTATTCAGCCAGTTCCCTTACATTTGAGATGCTGAGATGAGCATCTATATTGGATCACTATCAGATTGTGGACAGCAGTTGTATTCTCCATGCCATGACTGAGTCTCGGGACACTCAGAGAGATGACCCATGTAGCCATTATACCATTGGTACAGAGCAGTCAGTAGTGCCCAGATCTACAGCAGCAGTTTCAGAGGACAGATGATGGTACAGGTTGATGAGCATTCAGGTATATGACTCAGCAAGTATATCATTGTGTTATGGTTATATTGCTTTTATACTTATTCTTATAGCATGTCTTAGCACTTAGTGTCATGATCTGGCGATCATATAGATATATGGACCTGGTTGATTTTATTATATATATTGTATTATCCTTACTCAGACTTAGAAGTCCACTATTCATACTCATTGGTTTTACCCTCCTTAGAGAGAATAGAGGTGATCATTCCACCATACCTTGGCTTGTTAGTGTTGGCTCCATTATTCATTGTCTTCATCCATCCATTGCCTACCTTTTAATTTATCACCCTGACGTACTACTTGACTAGTGGCATGGAGGACTTTTCCCCACTATAGCCTTTGTATTGGATGAGCTTCCCTGTTTATTGTGTCTCGGCTCTGAGTTGGTGACAAAACTTGCCTATGGTGAGTTGGAGTTCCTTGTGAATTCCCCCTAGTCACTAAAGTTGTGTTGGCTAAACCTGAAACTTTTAGTGCTGCCATGAATACAAAATCTGGAAAAATGAAATGCTATATCTTGTATAAAAAGCCCATTCATGCAATGTGTTTCTAAACACACATGAATGAAAGGCATGCCAAATGAAAATGGCCATGAAAATAAAATGTTATATCTTTTGGAAATATAAATACCTAGGTAAACAAGCTGTCCATGACACACCTGGAAGTGCTCAGGTAAACAAGTGCCTTAAAAACACACCTGCAGCAGAAAGCCTAAAATAAATGTAAAATCTATGCAATGTGTTTATAAACACACATAGATCAAGGCTATGGAAACTTCAGGCCCAAAAAGCAATGGAACTTAAATGCTATATCAAAACAATTGCTGGCCTTATTTGTATTATGGATTGTGCGCATCCGTTAAAGGTGAATAAACCCTCTTTGAACAACTCATCCATTTGTGAGACACCGCCATTCCCTGTGTTGTTGCTCATTCAGTATATACTATGGTGTGTATTCCCTTTCGCTTTGCCAAAGTGTCACAAAGTTAAGTCAGTCAAGTCATCCCTTAGCCTAGCCAGTTATTTTAGCCTTCACCCCTCACTAGCAAATTGATCACAGCTATGAAGTGAGTATGATCTTGAAAGTCTGGTCTGAGTAATAATAATAATTAATGACACTATATATTTGGATTTAGATCTCCAGTAATGATTACTTTGTGTTATAATTGTTATTTGAATAAGTTGTAGAGCACGCATTAACCTTTGACACTTTGCAGCAGCTTATGATGATGATCTGAGTTATATTTGGTCATGTTGACTTGGTTAGGCCTAGTCTGACCAAGGTCAAACATAGGACATGAGATGGTTGGACCTTATGATGATATGGACAGATGATATATGGTCTATGTATATATACATGATGATTCTATGCAGCAGCTACAGGGTTATGATGATGATTCTTGGTTTACAACAGTATTTGATCATTTACAGATTATTATTATTGGCCCTGTTCCGGTATATTGGATATATATTTTGATCATGCATAGACTCATATGGTGTATGAGTACACATTTTGGATGGATTTGGACCTTCTGAGTCCGATGAGACAGTTTGTTTTCAGTTCCGAGCACCTACAGTGATGATTGAGCCTCAGTATGCTATCCCAGTGCAGTTTTGGTCTGTCGGAGACCCTGTCAGAGCAGATGTGATTTTTATCCGGTTGACCTAGGGCGCTGTGCTTGGAGGGGGTGGTCCAGCCACTTGTTTTTACCATATTACCCCCCTCCCGGACACATTGGTGCCCTCACCTTGACAGCGCTGGCACTCCAGGAGGCAGTTTTGGGCAGTTTCACGCTTCCCGAGGCATTTCAGGATTGGTAGAAATGGCTATTGAGGAAATCGATTTGGGCTACTAAGGCAATGTTATGGCATGGGATGATCAGTGATGATAAATCGGGGTCTTCCACACCTCCTCCAGCAGTTTCAACTTCATCGAGGCCCACATCCATCACTTATGGCACTTTCTGAGGATTTCTGAGGTCTTTTTTGAGGCCTACGATTTGACCATGGAGGCATGAATTGGTACATTTAGGATTATTTTATGATTATTGTGCTATGGGGATTGACCAAGGAGGGATAAAATTACCCCTTGGACCCACCATAAGCCTCTTATTATATTTTGTCATCATGATTTGGTGGGATTCCCCTCTTCTAGGGCGATTTTGTCCACTCACATAATATTTTATTAGTGATCCATGTATTTTATTGTTGAGCTCATCTCAACCATTGATTAGACATTTGTATCTTTTAATCTTAGCCACTCATTCAAAAAGTGGTTAGGATTTTGATGCCTCTCCTTCCTATTTAAAGGAGAGAGCTTCTCATTGTAAAGGGACTTGTGGCTCTGGATTATTGGAATAGAAAATTATTATTGCATCTATTTCCAGTGTTGTGGTGAATGTTTTTGGTGTTCGTTCGTTGGTTCTTCCTTTGCATTGAGTTATTGGAGATCTTGTTTGCCATATCTTTTGTACCATGTTTTTTGCATCTACAGGTGGAGGCCGATTTGCTTTGAGGAGGAAGTATTGGTAGGGGAAGACTCTCCCTACTTCTTCTTTGGATCTCTTCATTTGGTAACATGGAGTATTACTGTCCCAGGACCTTCTATTCTATGTTATCATTGCATTTTACTTGTATTTCCTCCATACTTGACCTCTCTGATTGAAATCGATTTTCCTTGGATTGACAGGTAGAGGAGGGCGCACTTGTGGGCTAGGGCATCAATTTGGCAAGCAAAATCAACAATCTCTCATTTGATCTCTGCGAGAATCTTCCTCAACATCAAGGCATCTCATTCACATCACTCAGGTATGATCTCAAGGTAATTTCTTTCCATGATCTATCCACTTGTCTAAAACATTTAAAACCCTAATTAATCAAAACCCCCATTTTTACATTTTTTCAGATCTACTAAGATCTAGTGGCTTCTTGGGTAAGATATTTAAAACCCACCTCTATAGTATCCACGACATCTCGGATCTATAGTTTGGTGAGGATTGGCCTCCATTTGACCCTCTTCCCAAGGCATTTAGCCTTCTCCAAGCAAGGGCGCACTTCCTAGTTTGGGTTGGTTGACCTAGATCTATTATGTGGGTAGTTGAGATTCCACTTGATTCGTGATCTACACATCCAATAACCTACCCCCAGATTGTCACTTTTCTGATTTCTACCTTGTGGGCCCTATTCCACATTTTAAGGGATTTAATCCCCATTTTGGACCACTTGGTATTTTCAAACTCAGATCTAGTAAGATCTAGCTGTCGGATTGCCGTGAAATTATAGATCCATACTCCTACTTGACCAACCTACCCGGATCTAAAGTTTGGATGTCATCGGACATGTCTTGACCCCACTTATCCCACTTTTAGGCCTCCTTGGGCAAAGTCGCACCACCTTGGAGAAGGGAGTTTGTCCACTTCTAGGACATGGGTACTTGAGATTTTCGTGGATTTGGAACAGGAATAATTCAAAACCTAGGTCTAGTAGGTCACCTTGTCAAATCTTGCCTTGGGGATAGCATTCCTTGTTTTAAGGGATTGTGGTCCACTTAGGTCAAACCTAGATCTAGACCATTTCATCCATCAAGACTTTAATTGCCCACTACTCTCATACAATAGGAGTCTTTAACCACAAGTCAACCTTACTTTGACTCCATTGTCCCAATTCCCAAGGCACTGGTTCCTCTCCAAGTCAATTTGACTTTCCTAGATTGTTGGATTAACTTGTGGTTTGACCTTTGTGTGGTAAACTAAACCCTTTGATGCCATCATGCTTCATGATCAAGCTTGTCACTTGTACTGGTTAGCCCCAATTCAACCCCTAAACTACCCTGCATTGGACACGATTCCCAAGGCAGTGGATTTTCTCACAATTGACTAGTACTCTAATCCTGGATCTCATTTCAAATATTATAAGTCACTCTCACATCAACAATGAACCAAAGCTATACTCATTGAACCCCTCACTTGTCTTTTGACTTCATCCTAAGGTCTAGGATAAACCATACACCTTACTTCTCTTAGAAATAACTTGATTTGGTGTCTTGGTTTTGATCTCTCCTGTCGGGAGTAGATCGGGTCTCCCCCTTTGTTGTCTGGGCTAGACAACATAAAGAGAAGATTGCCTCGACTGGCGGGACAACCAATCCATTGGAGGTCGAGGTGATCGTGGTTGCACCTTTGAGTTGCCCTTCCCTATTGCCATCCATGAGTGGATACATCCATAGGGGCAACTGCATCTTAGGTGATAACAGGGCCCTCATCTTGCCCAGCTCACCATGAGGGGCGAATTTGCCAATAGAGGGGCATTTTTGATTATGTAGAACTTAATATTTTGTAAGGATTTTGTAATGGGACTTTGTCCAAGTCGTATGGGGGGCTAAAACAGCCCGTAGGCACCCTCCAACCACATGTTTATGTATTTTATGGGCCCACAAAGGGACCCATCCTCCACATGGGCGCTTCAGATGGGCAATTCACAACCCCTCCTTGGCTCAATCTCCTCCATTTGCTTTTTGTTGATGGGGATTGATATCACCCCTCCATTTTGGGGGGAAATGAGTTTTGAGAGTGGCCCTTCTCTATAAGAGAAGGCACTCACTCCATTTGTTGACTCTCTTGGCATTTTTTGGATTTGGAATAGAAGAGAAAACGTTGTTGCTCTACTTGGCTCTTGTGTGATAGCTTCTTGATGTTGTTGATTGCCATACTATCTTGATGCACTAGTTGTAGTTGGTGTATGTTTCCAGCATTATTTTACTTACCATTGTTTGCAGCAAGCTCAAAGTCTTGGAGGAGGGCGCACCATTTGGCTTCCACTGCTGCTCCACTCTCCGGATTGACCACAAAAGGGAAGTGTTTTTGCTATTTTCAGTCAAGCATTTCTCTCATTTTTATTTGTGCTGCTGTAGATTTCGTTTGTTTGCCAATACTGATTTGATCTATTGTCTATTGGTGTTTGCAGGCAGAGGGGACGAGTTGGTGGGGAGAGAGCAAATCGATTTCAGCTGGGACTTCTCCAACCGCTTCAATTTGATCTTCGGGACGTATCAGCCTCTTCAAAATCAGAAATATCAGTCATTTCCAAGTAGGTGTAACTTCTTCTTCTCCCGCATTTCAATTTCTAATTTTTGTTGAAGAGAAAATCATAAAAAACCCTAAAAATTGATAACTTAGGATTTCACCGTAGGAACTTGTTCTAATTAAAAACCCAGTAATGATATATGCTTAAACTCTCATATCTCAAGTTTCATTCGAATCCGACCCCGTTTACCCTTAGAATTAGGCACTGTTCACCTGCTGAATTCGCCCTCCTTGGGCATTTCAGCCAATCTCACTGTTGGGTAAATTTTGGGGTTTTGGGTAGTCTTGATTCCATCTTAGAACACCATTTTACCTTAGGGAATCAAGTTTGGATCTTTTAGACTCCATTTGCCCATAGATTTAGCATTGGTTCACTTGGCAAAAACGCCCCTCTGGGGCGTTTTTTCTCTTGCTGCTTAAGTGGGATGATTCGGGGTTCTGGGTACTTCGAATTTGGATTTGTATTGTCATTTCACCTTAGGAAATCAAGTGCAGTCTTGTCGAAGTGATTATAAACATCATTCTCTTGCTGCCCTAGTTCATCTGACTCGTTATGTAACTGTTATCACACCATAGTAGCAGGGCTACTATTCTTGTACAGCAGATATCTGCACATTCCAGAGCTTACATTATTCCAGAGCATGGCTATATATTTTGGATCACTCATGATCAGAGCAGTACATTATTCAGATTTATGTATGACCTTGTGTCAAGGCTGAGCCTTGAGAGTTCAGATTTGATGACTGATGTGACTACTTATCCCATACAGTTTCAGTTCAGTGCCTAGAGATGTATTACGACAGTGTTTCAGATGATATTGGATGATTATTATTATGACGATGTTGTATGATCTATGGATATGTTCTCGCTGACTGTGGATTATTATCTTGTTGATTTAGTCATGATCATAGCATGTGCTTGGTATATTATTCCTGATGTGGCAAACTATTTAAAATGAACTGTAAATCATAAAATGGACAATTACTTGCACATTTAGGTCATTTAACAAAACTCACTGGTTTTTCACCTTACATAGATATGGTCTTTCCCGACACCAGTTGTCTGCTAGTATAGGCTCCATATTCACTTGTCTCCATCCATACATGACCTTCCTGTTTGACTTTAAACCCTGACTTGTCTCATTTGACTTTCTGATACCGAGGACTTCCCCATTTTTCTACCTCTGTGTTTGGACCGCATCCCTGTTTATTCAGTGTCTCGGCTCTGAGTTGGTGACAAAACTTGCCTTTGGTGAGTTGGATTGTAGCCCTAAATCATTCTGGTCGGTTGTCCCGATGTTTGGCATTGGCTCGAACTCCCCCTAGTCACTTGAGATGTTGTTGGCTAAAACTGAAAGCTCATGTTCTACCTATGGAAACTTAATAAATTCGCCCATGGAAACAAAAAAAGGGCAAGAGCGATGAAAAGCTAAAAATACTCCTCGAAGAGTATAAGAAAGGTAAAAAAAAAAAGCAATGGTTCTTAAAAGTTATATCTAAACAATTGCTGACCTTATAAATTTTTGAAAAAACATGCCCTGGATGCAAGCTGCAACTAGTTGTGCTTCTCAGCACATCCGAAATCCGAAGGGTTATGTAGGCCAAAAAGGCCATGGAATAAAATTGAATGATCCTAATGAACTTGGATCAACTTGATGTAGACATGATGCCTAAGTTGAATAAGCACTCTCTAAACAACTTATCCATTTGTGACGCACAGCCATTCCCCGTGTTCTTTTGTCCAGCACAGAGTTTGTAGCTTCCCCCCTTCTCCCAGTCCAAAGTATTTTTGAGTTAAGTTAGACAAGTCAACCCCTTGGCCCAACCTTGTTCCTAGCCTTCATCCTTCACTAGCAGTTTGACCATATCCAATGGGTGAGTTTGTTATTTGAACTGTTGTGCAAGTATTTTTATATAACAACGGAATATGCTAACTTAATTAATGCCATTGAATGGATGTTATACTTTGAGCTTAGCTGTGAGAATGATTAGAGAAGCATTGTCTTAGTCTGCTGATGTGATTTATCCTTGGTTGTATATTCTTAGGATCCCTGATGATGTGGACCATGTATGGATGATTATTGATGATGATTGATGGGCCCACATGTTTGATGATGATATCATATGATGGACATATGATGCAGATGATGTTTGATCCAGTCCAGCAGGTTTATTACTACTTCAGATCAGCAGATTATACATTGTCCATATATGGTGGACCCTACAGCTGGCCCATTAGGGCAACCCAGGGTGTATGAGTACACATTCCTAGTGGATTTGGGTCTTCTGGATCCATTGAGACACTTATCTTTCGGTTCCGGGCACTTCTGACAGTGATTGATGCAGTTTTACACTTGTTGACCAGATTTGGGGCTGATTTCCCAGCCTAAGCAGCAGGGGCCCCAAGAGGCCAGTTCACCTAGGGCGCTGATGATGGAGGGGGTGGTCCAGCCACTTGTTTTTACCATTTACCCCCCCTTCTGGAGAGCTTGGTGGGCTCAGATGGACAGCACTAGCACCCTAGGAGGCAGTTTTGGCACTTTCACAGTTACTGAGGCAGTTAAAAAATGGGATAAAGTGGTCACTGAGGAAATCGATTTGGGCAATTGAGGCAAGGTTTTGGCATTTGGTCTTCATAGAGGTCTTCCAGGGTGGCATCACTATCTTCCAGTCAGTTTTCACCATGTGGGTATGCCCAGATTGATCACAGGAGGACATTTATTGCTTGACTGTCATGGATTCTGAGGAAGTTTTGGTCATTTATATTATATTGGACATATTTTATTATTTTATTGTGCCTTGGGGATGAGCTAGTAAGGATTGATACCTCCTAGCCCCACCATGAGCTTATATTGTCATGTCCTAGTCACCATGAGGTGGATTTTGGTGCTTATGTTTCTCTAGTGGATGACGTCACCCTCTTATTGTACCACTTAGTGGGGGCGCTATCATGATATTGGGTGATCCATGTGATATATTGTTATGATTTATTGTTAGCCATTGATTAGATCTTGAGATCTTTTAATCTTAGCCACTCATGTAAAAAGTGGTTAGGATTGTACTCTCTCCCCATCCTATTTAAGGAGGGAGCCTCTCATTGTAAAATCATCTAGAGATTTTTGGCTCTTGGCTCTTGGAATAAAATTTCTATCTTTTGGAGTACATGCTTGGATTGGAGTGGATGTTGGTTGTTTCGATTATAAATGCTATTGTCCATTGCACTGGAGGATCTATTGTAGCTATCTTGCATATTTGCCATATTTCATTTACAGGTTAAGAGGGCGATTTTGGACAAGGGCGAATTGGTGGGGAGGCTTGCCCTTCAATCTTGGAAGAAGTCGTTTTGGTGTAACAGGGAGTGGTTTTTCCTTTGTGTCAACTATTCTATGTTTCTCTCTCTCTTGCTTGTATCTACCTTCAATTTGTTAAACTGATTGATGCTTTGCTCCTTGGCTTGACAGGTTAGAAGGAATCACATGTGGCTTGGGAAAATCGATTTGGCAAGAGGGCTTCAACAATTCTCCATTTGATCTTTGGCAAAGTAATCCTCGTCTCAACTAGCATTCATCTCTTCATCCAGGTATGTTCCAAAAGGTATGATCTTCTACTTCCTTGAATCTTCCATGATTTCTAGATCAATAAAACCCTAATCAATTAAAACCCTTGTTTTTGGTATTTCTTAGATCTACTTAGATCTAGCCTTGCTTTTGAAGAGATATTGAAAACCCACCTCTATAGCATCCACCCCTAGTTGGATCTACAGTTTGGTGGTGATTGGCTAAAAATTGACCCACTTTTCAAGGCAAAAAGTCCTCTTTGACCCAAATCGCACTTCCTAGGGAGAGGCTTGTTTGGTTAGATCTAGCACATGGTTAGGTGAGATCCCACTTGATTTGCAATCTAGACACTTGATAACCTACCCCCAGATTCTTACTTTGGTGAAATCTACCTTGTGGACATCTCTCCATGTTTTGAGGGGTTAAAACGCCCTTTTGAATTTCTTGGCACCTCAAAACTCAGATCTACTAAGATCTAGCCATTGGATTGACTTGATTTTTTGGGCATGCATAGATCGGGGTACTAGCATCTTGGATCTACAGTTTGGTAATCATTGGACTTGATTTGGTCCACCAAACCCACTTTTTAGCCTTCCTTGAGCAAATCGCACTCCCTTGAAAAAGTGAGTTTGTCCACTTCCAGGAGGTGGGTGTTTGAGATTTTCGTGGATTTGGAATGCCCATACCTTGAAACCTAGGTCTAGACTGTCTTTTTGTCACGATCCGCCTTGGGGGTAGCATTCCTTGTTTCAAGGGATTGTGGTCCACTTAGGGTCATTACTTGAAACCTAGATCTAGTAAGATCCAACCATTAGATCTCATTTAACCCACTTGACTTGGCTTCTAGGTGTCCCGATCTACACTTTGACATACTTTTTGACCCCATTAGCCCATCCAACAAGGCACTAGTCCTCCTCAAAACAAGTCGCACTCCTTGGGATTTGTGTCAAACCCTAGATCTAGTACATGGGTACCTCTAGAATCAACTTAGATCCATAGATCTAGTCATTACATAACCACTAGTATCAACATCACACCTAGCTTCACCTTGTGGGCCCACTTAGAACCATTTCACACTTCCCAAGAATAACAAGACCCACTGGTGCAAACACATGGTACCACACCTTGACATCATAACAAACAATGTGGCCTAAACCATACGTAGGTTGAAACACCAACAATCTCTTTCACCACCTTCAACCATATCTCAACTCTTAGGTCCACTTAGCCTTGCATTGGTTTCCGTAACTCATCATTTATTCATCCTTAGAAACTTTTGTGTAGGACCAATCAACTGTGATTGGGTATAGGGTCTCCCCCTAGGTCTTGATACACCTTGACCTAAAGCGAAGAGTGCCTCGGTTGACGTGACTCCCACCTTGCCTTGGGAACCGTGGCATCTCTTGGGTCACCTCTTTAGTTGCCTGTTTCCTCTACTGTCCCGGATGGGATACCTCTAGGGGCAACTACAAGTTGTGTGATAACAGTAACCATTTCCCTGGGCAGTTTATTTTAGCCTTTCACTTCTGTTTCATCATAGCTCCCTTGGTCATTTCAGCCACACAATCCCTGTTATAATCTTGGCATTTAACTATTTCTGATTGTTGGTCACTTATCACGTCATTCTCATCTTATTGCTTGTGTCCATTAATTGGCTGAAATCAAACATAGGAGCACATCTACACTCATCCCTTGCTTTTCATCTCTCATCTCTTTTGTGTGTTGGGTGTACTTGTTGTCTCTCAACCATCACTGATTGAGTGGGGTCTCCCCCCTGACTTGGCCAAGTGCCTTGTCTGAAGTGGCAATAGCCCTGTCCGGTGTGACTTCCGTTCATTCGAGCGAAGGACCTGGCTATTGCAGGCTACACCATCCTAGTTGCATCGTCTACCGTCCCTATTGGGATATATATTACAAGCAGCTAGAGTTTGTGTGATAACAGTTTTGGCGCCATTGCCGGGGTGGTAGAGGCCTACCCGTGTTTTTGTTCGAGTTTGAGTCTTTTGCTTGTTTGTTTGCTTTTCATCTTCGCATCTACAGTTAAACCCTGTTGGTTGGTTTTGTTCTCATTTATATAATTATTTCAGCCAACACATTTTTGTCTCACTCACCACTTCCCCTTCGACATCCTACATTCGGTGAACAAGGTATCCCGTTCACCTGGCGACTCCACTGGAGGCCGAACCCACCACTACAACCTTTGTAGTTTAAAGCATTTTGACACTTTACATGAGACTCCACTGGGAACTCTTGAATTGACAAATCAGATTGGACCCAGATGTTCTCCTTGGCCTCTCACAAGCCATAAAAGAATTAAATGAACGTGTGAATAGATCTAAAAGGAGACATAAGGAAATAAATGAATGGGATGCACAATCCCAGTATGGGTATGAACTTGAATATCTTGATGTTTGCGATACCCGCGATGCCCCTCATCACTCTAATGGAATCTTTTTCCTATCCACCCCTAATAGATTGGTAAGTCAACCTGAATCTTGTCAATCCCAACCAAGGATTTTTAGCCAAAATGGTTGGTCGAATCATCATATTAGCCAATATCAAACCCAGCCGGGACCTTCGGTAAACCTTTCTCGCCCAATTCAAGCAACCAGAACCTTTAGGAAACCCAAGCCATCCCCTTTTGATTTTTCAGAAATACATGGGGCACCTCATCTTATGCCAAATGGATACATCAAGAAGTTGCCCCGCTTTTATGGAAATGATGGAACATCTATTGAAAGTCATTTGGATGCCCTTTGGGACCATATGGAATCTCTAGGTGCTCACGGTGAGGATGTCTATATGCGAGCCCTTCGTGCGTCCCTAGTAGGGGATGCCTGTTTATGGTTTGATAATTTAGCACCGGGATCCATCACTGGGTATGACATTTTCACAAGATTGCTAATATATAAATGGGGTGAAAGCATTGATGAGTCTTTAGAATGTCAATCTAGCACTGATTGTGTCATGGATGAAGATTATATTGATCATCTGCTTTCCTGGTTGGATCACTCCTCTCCTAAGATCTTCCAAATAATGAGTGTGCCTACAATCCACAGGAATGTCACAGAGTATCTTGAGAACAATGCTGCAAAATCTCATGCAGAAGTTAAAAGAAACATCAATCGAATCATACGAGATACTTTGTTACTATTACATGAGGCAGTTGCAGGCCGAATCCTATATCTAATTCGCCTTTCCATTGGTGACTATAGTGAAGCATCACCTAAAGAGCAACTTCACAATCATCACATGGTTGACAATTGTCCTGTTTAATGTTCAAACAATCCAAATTTTGACTCAGATCTTAATCATCTCTCTGAAGAGGATGAGAAAGGTAGGGATTGTCAGATTTCATGTGAGAAACAATCCAGTGATCATCATGTAATTGAAAACCAACTTTGTGAAGATGAGTGGGGTGAAAGCATTCATGAATCCATGGGAGAACAATCAAATGAGGATTATGAGGTGGAGGATCAATTTCACGAAGATGATCAAGATAGCAATTTTGAAATGAGCAGTGATTGTCCTTATCAATTTGATTTCTCCTCTCCCGAACCAATGGTGAATGTGCCTTTGATTCAGCTTCTAAATGAGCCTTTAGTCTATAAGAATGTAGTAGAGTATTTGAAGAATATAGGACATAAATCTCAAGATGAATTCGTGTATGATAGTGAGCAAGTCTCTACCCCTCAAGATTTTAACCTTGATATTGACTTAGAAGGGAAACTTACTAAAATCATACGAAGCACCTTGTCATCTTTACCCGGAGAAGGCACAAATGAAGAAGGGGATCCTATTGATCATCACAGACAAAATCTATGGTTGAGCTTTCAACCAGTGAATCCACTAGAGGTCCTCTTGAGGGGCAGCCCCATAGTCATTGCTTCGTTGGCGATTGTTCAAGTCAATGCCCAAGTGATCTTGACCTTGTTGCACTTTCCAATCATACCTTTGAAGAACAAGAAGAAAAAGAAAATATTGAAAATAATTAGACTTCTGTTGAGAGTGGATCGAACGATCATCATGTGCTTGAAAGCCAAATGTGTAATGATGATGGGGGTTTTAAAAATGATTATATCGATATACCTCCCTGTCAAGATGATGATGATCCAGTTATGTACCAACTCGACCTTGAGTGTTCTTTGCTGCAACTTGCAAGATGGAATCGATGTCACAAAGAACCTTCTAAAAGTGGCATGCTTAACATCAACAATATTCCTCGCCCTCTCCTTGGTCAAAATGAGTTGATTGGGAATATGAATCAAAATGAGCCTTGTTTTCAGAAAGATGGCGTTGACCTTGATGATTTCGTTGACAAGTGTCCCTTATCTCACTCAGAATTGGGGAGGACTATCGTAGGAAGTGCTAAACAGGCCTCTACGTTTCAATCCTCCCTCCCATCCCAACTCATGAAGTCAATGCCTACTTCCAACCTAATCTTGTTGTGCAAAGGGTTCGATAAGAAGTTTGTAGAATGCCAAGCGGTTGATAGTGAAACCTTCTATTTTCTTGTTCAGTCATCCTGGGTTAACCCTATTTTCCAAACTGATAGTCTCATTGATGGGTTGACTGAGAAGCTTTTCAAAGACCAATTTCATCTTTTCGCAATTTTTGAGCAACAAGTGGGAGTAATTTTGATCTTATTTTTAGTAAACCCCAGTTTGTCCCCACATGGTTTTCTCATCAATCCAAGGATGAACGCCGTTGAGAATACCAACTTGATAGATGAGGAGAACATGATGTCCCAGGGGGGGTTGAGTCAAGTGTTATATTATTTTCTTACATCTAATTTAAAAGATATCTCACA
Source organism: Larix kaempferi (assembly GCA_027924585.1). Lineage (NCBI taxonomy): Eukaryota > Viridiplantae > Streptophyta > Pinopsida > Pinales > Pinaceae > Larix > Larix kaempferi. The sequence goes on from BSBM01000584.1 coordinate 5,232,682, forward strand.
CCATTTTCGTGATCCTTTTTGCCTATTGATGGATGTGTTTTGCGAAACCCAGTCTCAACCTCGGCATGATTCCATTTTGCACCCCTCTGACCCTTTTCCAATCTGTGAACAAGTCAAGAGAATTTTGATCTTAAACTCATTAATTCTTAATCCAGTCTTGACTTGTTTTGCTAAACAACATCAAAGAAGAACTACTGATCTATTGGATGAGTGGTTGCACTGGACCTATGATTTTACTTAGTCTTTGTCTAAATCGGTTAGAGTAGGGTAGGTAAATTGAATAAACTCTCGTGAGCAGTAGTTAGTTGTCATTTTTGTTTTGGTTTTTGCTTTTCTTACCTTTTGACACCATTTCCCCTTTTGTTGGGTTTCTTTTCTTTGTTTTTCACCTTTTTACACCCTGTGTATCGGCCTAATAAAATTTTAAAATGTTGTAGAGTTAATTTCGTTATTGATATATCTTTTTTAAGCATTATCATTTTGTTTATTTTGCTGGATTATTATACATGTATATTGTGCAGCCTGACGTGTCGTCTGCAGAGATTGGTATAGCGTCTGCATTTTACAGGATTAGGTACACATTGATGATGATGATGTAGATCGCATGTGAATGCATGTACGTTGATGATGACGAGAGGGGTGCTACGGACCAGAGATTCTGTGGTTCTCAAGCACTCTCTCCCTTAGAGCACTTGTCCCAGTTGGAGCCCGTGTTATCACATTATATGTCGGCAACAACTTCCATACTACAGACTGTGCGGTCGAGGACCGCACAGTACTTTTTTTCCAGATTAGGAGATCAGTGGCCTTCAGACGAGGTAATTTTGTTTAGATTGCCCCTAACAGACATATCAGAGGGAACCGACTGTTGCATTTACCATCTACCACAGGGTTACCTTTCCTTGCCAGGCTTTGACACAAGCCCATTTGAGACAGTTGCCTAGTCCTCTTCTGATCGAGATTATCACAGTACAGTGTTGGTTTATTATGTGCCCGGATTCAACAGAGATCCAACTCAGATACAGGTTCAGTAGCAGCAGGTATATGGTGCAGCAGGTATTGCATATGTTCATTATTGCTCATGATTATAGATTAGATTTCTTTATACTTGTTAGTACACTAACTTTGCATGAGATGATATATTTGGTGATCTAGCTATGATATGATGTGAGTGGGCCCTTGGTGATGTCAGTCCACCCCTCCGGTTAGACTTATGTATATGCACGCTGAGTCATGTCCTCTATACTTGGCATAGACTTGATCGTTTAGCCCCTCGGTAACTGACTTTAGCACCATCATCACTTTCTCCACCCATCTGAGTCATCCATGACACTTCTTCCCCGACTTGGATTCTGATTTGTGATCCCGAGGACCCCATTCCCCACTGATCTCTGAGTTTGCCATGACTCCCTGTTTATTGTGCCTCGGCTCTGTTGCCGCCTAATACACACCTGGGGGGACGCGGCAGGAAACCTTCAAGCCGCTCAGTGTGTCCTTGGGGGCAAGTGAGAGTCAAGTGCTGTCACCTGATTACTCGACTCTGTTGAGATATTGTAACTTCAAAGAATATTATATTTGTACTTTATTATTCCGGAGATGATTCATTCCTCCGTGAAGATCTTATTGTATATCCGGAGATGTTTTTTCCTCCGTCGGAATGTGGTAACTTGGGTTATTAGACTTCGCTAGTGGGGGTCGGCCTTGTATGTGTTATATGGGTCAAAGGGTTATTAGACCACTCTAGAGGGGTCCGTCCCCTGGTCATCTATATTGAGGAAGCTTTACTGGGTTTTCTACCCCATGAGGGTTTCACAGGATAAATTTGTGTCTCTTGTGTTTATGCTGTGCTTGTTGTTTCTTCAGTGATCCTGTATATGCTATTATTGTGAAATGAAATGCAATGCTGCTATTTTTTGTCTTAGCATATTAAATCTTAACATGGTATCAGAGCTAACCTGAAGGAAGGCAATGTATGGCACTTACGACACTTGCTTTACTTACGACAATTTGAAGGTTAGGGTTTTATATAGCAAAAACCAGTCATCGTGGAACTTTCTCCATAAATCCATTTTGGCGAAGGTTCAGGATCTGAAACCTTTACAGGTCGTAGATAACATCTCCAGGTATCTTGTGTCCAAAGGGCACCCTCAGATTCGTTGTACTTTGTAAATTATGATCAGTACAAGTTAGGGTTTCTGCCTCTTCCAGATCTCAGTCAAAATCAGGTGACCTAGGAAAAAAGGTCATAAATTGGGCTAGGAAGCTCCAAATGAAATTTCGTAAAAAGTGACAGGTAGTACACAGACTGTACTATCTCAGGAAACGTTTTCAGAGGCCGAAGCTGAACCAGTGACATGTGGCACGCCGTACAAGTTCACTCTCCTGTTTTATCCCATAAACAGGTCACGTTGCGACACTTGGTATAACTTGGGTTAGGAAGCTCCAAATTAAATTTCGTAAAATGGGACAGGTAGTACACAGACTGTACTATCTTAGGAAACTTTTTCAGAGGCCGAAGTTGAACCAGTGACACGTGGCACGCCGTACAAGTTCACTCTCCTGTTTTATCCCATAAACAGGTCACGTTGCGACACTTGGCATAACTCTCTCTCAGAAAATCCAATTGAGGTCAGACCTGTCGAGATGGAAAGATGACAGGTCGGGCTACCACAGAACCCGTTTTCAGACCCTGTGGAGCGAAAAGTTCGGAGTTACAGCAGAAACAATCAGGTACATATTTCTGTCAAAACAGAATTATTTTTGGAGCACCTTCATTCATGGCTTCCGGAATTTAGGGTTTCGGAGAAAGTTAGAATTTTTGGAATCGGAAACCACGGCTGGAAGTTCCTCAGAAAAATAAGAGTTTAGAGCCTCGGATCGAACCTTTTGATTGGATAGAAGGGTGGGCTTCATCAAACCCTAGTTCAGGTTCCTGTCCAGAAGATCCAGAAGTTTCAAAGGCAATTTTGAGGGGTCAAATTTTGGAGATTTCAAAATTGAAGTATGCTAGCAAGACACATCCTTCCATCCATTCAGAAGTGTGAAAGTCAAAGATTGAATTTTTAGGGTTTCTCTAGCAAACCCTAATCAAGGTCCAGATCAAAATTGAAGGGGAGTTGAGGCTAAGGCCTTACATAAGAAGACTACAAGAAGTCTCGACAGGTATGACTTAAGGAGGTTCAGGTATGTCTTGAAATATGATTCTTGATTAAGTTCATGATGTGTTTGTCTTCATATTATTTATTAGTACAATCTTGATTAATGTTAGAATTGTCTTATCACCCTAGTAATAGTATGAATGCATGTGAATGATCGAAGACATTCATTGATTAGGGCTATATGATTGTACTAATGCATTATGGTGTTGTGTGAGGTTGATGTTGTCTGTTAACAAGATACAGGTACATCACAAAAGACAAATCAAGTTCCATGACCATGACAACATGAAGACAAAGACTCATCCATAATCTTTGTTCTACTTACGAGGTATGTATGACTTTGTTATATTATGCTTAACCTACGAGACATGCAGGTTCTAGCTCAGGATCTCTAAATCATTGAAGAGATTGTTTAGGTATTGTTATCACATATATAGTAGCCGGGCTACCATACATTATTTTTCAGATTCCAGAGCACATTACAGCCAGTTCCTTTACTTTGAGATGATGAGATGAGCAGCTATCTATGGATCACTATCAGATTTTGGACAGCAGTTGTATTCCCCATGCCATGACTGAGTCTCAGGACACTCAGAGAGATGACCGATGTAGCCATTATACCATTGGTACAGAGCAGTCAGTAGTGCCCAGAGTTACAGCAGCAGTTTCGGAGGACAGATGATGGTACAGGTTGATGAGCATTCAGGTATATGACTCAGCAGGTATATCATGGTGTTATGGTTAGATTGCTTTTATACTTATTCTTATAGCATGTCTTAGCACTCTGTGTCATGATCTGGCGATCATATAGATATTTGGACCTGGTTGATCTATTATATATATTATATTGTCCCTACTCAGACTTAGAAGTTCACTATTCATACTCATTGGTATGTACCCTCCTTAGGAAGAATAGAGGTGATCATTCCACCATACCTTGGCTTGCTAGTGTTGGCTCCATTATTCATTGTCTTCATCCATCCATGGCCTACCTTCTAGTTTATCACCCTGACTTACTACTTGACTAGTGACATGGAGGATCTTTTCCCCACTGTAGCCTCTGTATTGGATGAGCTTCCCTGTTTATTGTGTCTCGGCTCTGAGTTGGTGACAAAACTTGCCTATGGCGAGTTGGAGTTCCTTGTGAATTCCCCCTAGTCACTAAAGTTGTGTTGGCTAAACCTGAAACTTTTAGTGCTGCCATGAATACAAAATCTGGAAAAATGAAATGCTATATCTTGTATGAAAAGCCCATTCATGCAATGTGTTTCTAAACACACATGAATGAAAGGCATGCCAAATGAAAATGGCCATAAAAATAAAATGTTATATCTTGTGGAAAATAAATACCTAGGTAAACAAGCTGTCCATGACACACCTAGAAGTGCTCAGGTAAACAAGTGCCTTAAAAACACACCTGCAGCAGAAAGCCTAAAGAAAAAATGTAAATCTATGCAATGTGTTTGTAAACACACATAGATCAAGGATATGGAAACTTCAGGCCCAAAAGCAATGGAACTTAAATGCTATATCTAAACAATTGCTGGCCTTATTTATATTATGGATTGTGCGCATCTGTGAAGGTGAATAAACCCTCTTTAAACAACTCATCCATTTGTGAGACACCGCCATTCCCTGTGTTATTTCTCATTCAGTATATACTATGGTGTATTCCCTTTCCCTTGCCAAAGTGTCACAAAGTCAAGACAGTTAAGTCATCCCTTAGCCTAGCCAGTTAATTTAAGCCTTCACCCTTCACTAGCAAATTGATCACGACTATGAAGTGAGTATGATCCTGAAAGTCTAGTCTGAGTAATAATAATAATTAACGACACTATATATTTGGATTTAGATCGTCAGTCATGATTACTCAGTGTTATAATTGTTATTTGAATAAGTTGTAGAGCATATATTAACCTTGACACTTTGCAGCAGCTATTGATGATGATCTGAGTTATATTTGGTCTTGGTTAGACCTAGTTTGACCATGGGACATGAGATGTTGGACCTTATGATGATATGGATAGATGATATATGGTCTATGTATACATACATGATGACTCTATGCAGCAGATACAGGGTTATGATGATGAATCTGGGGTTACGGCAGTGTTTGTATATGTACAACGCATTATTATTGGCCTTGATCCGGTATATTGGATATTTATTTTGATCATGCAGAGATTCATATGGTGTATGAGTACACATCTTGGATGGATTTGGACCTTCTGAGTCCAATGGGACAGTTTGTTTTTAGTTCCGGGCACTTACAGTGATGATTGAGCCTCAGTAGGCTGTCCTAGTGCAGTTTTGGCCTGTCGGAGGCCCTGTCAGAGCAGATGTGATTTTTATCCGGTTGACCTAGGGCGTTGATGATGGAGGGGGTGGTCCAGCCACTTGTTTTTACCATATTACCTCCCTCCCGGACACACGGGTGCCCTCACCTTGACAGAGCCAGCACTCCAGGAGGTTGTTTGGGGCAGTTTCACGCTTCCCGAGGCATTTCAGGATTGGTAGAAATGGCTATTGAGGAAATCGATTTGGGCTACCGAGGCAAAGTTATGGCATGGGATGATCAGTGATGATAGATCGGGACCTTCCACACCTTCTCCAGCAGTTTCAGCTTCATCGGGGCCCGCATCCATCACTTATGGCACTTTCTGTGGATTTTTGAGGTCTTTTGAGGACCACGACTTCACTATGGAGGCACGATTTGGTACTTTCATGATTATTTATTGGTTATTGTGCTATGGGGATTGACCAAGGAGGGATAAAATTACCCCTTGGACCCACCATAAGCCTCTTATGATATTTTGTCATCATGACTTGGTGGGATTCCCCTCTTATAGGGCGATTTTGTCCACTTATATTATATTTTATTAGTGATCCATATATTTTATTGTTGAGCTCATCTCAACCATTGATTAGATCATGAGATCTTTTAATCTTAGCCGCTCATGTAAAAAGTGTTTAGGATTGTACTCTCTCCCCATCCTATTTAAGGAGGGAGCCTCTCATTGTAAAATTCATCCAGAGATTTTTGGCTCTTGGCTCTTGGAATAAAATTTCTATCTTTTGGAGTACATGCTTGGATTGGAGTGGATGTTGGTTGTTTCGATTGTAAATGCTATTGTCCATTGCACTGGAGGATCTATTGTATCTATCTTGCATATTTGCCATACTTTATTTGCAGGTGAAGAGGACGATTTTGACAAGTGCGAATTGGTGGGGAGGCTTGCCCTTCAAGCTTGGAAGAAGTCGTTTTGGGTTTGACAGGGAGTAGTTTTGCCTTTGTGTCAACTATTCTATGTTTCTCTCTCTCTTGCTTGTATCTACCTTCAATTTGTTAAACTGATTGATGCTTTGCTCCTTGGCTTGACAGGTTAGAAGGAATTACATGTGGCTTGGAAAAATCGATTTGGCAAGAGGGCTTCAACAATTCTCCATTTGATCTTTGGCAAAGTAATTCTCGTCTCAACTAGCATTCATCTCTTCATCCAGGTATGTTCCAAGAGGTATGATCTTCTCTTCCATGAATCTTCCATAATTTCTAGATCACAAAAAAAACCCTAATCAAATTAAAACCCTTGTTTTTGGTATTTTTCAGATCTACTTAGATCTAGCCTTGCAATTGAAAAGATATTAAAAACCCACCTCTATAGGATCCACCCCTAGTTGGATCTATAGTTTGGTGGTGATTGGGTAAAAATTGACACACTTTTCAATGCAAAAAACCCTCTTGAACCTAAATCGATTTTCCTAAGAAAAGCTTGTTGGGTTAGATCTAGCACATGGGTAGGTGAGATCTCACTTGATTTGCATTCTAGACACTTGATAACCTAAACCCATATCCTTACTTTGGTGAAAACTACCTTGTGGACATCTCTCCATGTTTTAAGGGGTTGAAACCCCCTTTTGATCTTCTTGGTACCTTAAAACTTAGATCTACTAAGATCTAGCCATTGGATTCACTTGAAATTTTGAAGATACATAGATCGGGGTACTAGCCACTTGGATCTACAGTTTGGTGGCCATTGGACTTGATTTGGTCCACCAAACCCATCTTTTGCCCTTCCTTGAGCAAGTCGCACCCCCTTGAAGTTTTGAGTTGGTCCACTTCTAGGAAGTGGGTGTTGGAGATTTTCATGGATTTGGAATGCCCATGCCTTGAAACCTAGGTCTATACTGTCTGTTTGTCAAGATCCGCCTTGGGGATTGCATTCCTTGTTTTAAGGGATTGTGGTCCACTTTTGGTCATCACTTAAAAACCTAGATCTAGTAAGATCCAACCATTGGATCTCATTCAACCCATTTGACTTGGCTTCTAGGTGTCCCGATCTACACTTTGACATATTTCTTGACCCCATTAGCCCATCCAACAAGGCACTAGTCCTTCTCCAAGCAAGGCGCATTCCTTGGGATTTGTGTCAAACCCTAGATCTGCTACATGGGTAATCCTAGAACCAACTCAAACTTATAGATCTAGCCTAGATCTAACCTATAGTACCAACCTCACATCTAACTTCACCTTGTGGGTCCACCTAGAACCATTTCACACTTCCCAAGAAAACAAGACCCACTTGTGCAAACACATGGTACTACACCTACAAATCATACCCGATCATGTGGCCTAAACCATACATAGGTTGAAACACTAACTATCCATTACACCACCTTCAACCATACCTTAACCCTTAGGTCCACTTACCCTTGCATTGGTTTCCGTAGCTCATTACTTACCTATCCTTAGAAACCTTTGTTCGGGTCCAATCAACTGTGATTGGGGTAGTCCCTGGGAAAGAGTTTCACTAAGGCTCGATGTTTTAAGTGTTTAAAATGTATGGTGATGCAGATGGGTGTTGTTTAGGAGTTTTTAGTGATGAAAGACACACGATTTACTTTTAAATAAAACACAAGATAAGATGCAATCCACGTTGCGAAACAGTATATAAAGACTTGAGATAATTAAGAAGCATCCACAGATAAAAATTAAATGATAAAAGGACCAGTGCCTTATCCAATGGGTAACGGAGTCAAAATAATTGAATTGTAGTGCTGGGGGATGCTGAAAAATAAGTCTTGATAGTAACTGTACGTGAGATCGTTGTGCAAATTATCTTGGTAAATTTCAAAGTTTTAATGGTCTTGATTATTACGGCTAAAACCAAGGATATCAAAAGAGTGTCCGGAAAGACATTCTAAGCAGCTCCTTTAAGAGACATGTCGGACCTGTCTGGAATCACAGCAAGGCGCACAATGCTAACCAGCCATCGTGTCGCAGATTGGGCACTCCAGCGCCTCCCCTGAGAACTGCTTAAAATACTTTTTGAACAACGCCGGTTCGTTGGTTATGGGGGTGAAAGTTTTAATTAATTTTCACTTATGAGATTATCAAGTCCTTCACCTTTATGAGTACTAGTCCAACCGTTTCCGGTTGGCAGAGCATACGGGTGTTGGACAAACGACCAAGATAAATTAATTAAGGGGAAAATGTGGATTGAAAAGTTTTATTATTTATAGCACTTGTTCAACTCTCCGACAGAGAGCGCTCTTGACTTGGTCTTAAGACCACAATTCAAGAGACTTCCTACTTTAAAATGCCTAATGCAGGGGGAACGTGCAAGTCTATATGCTCTCCGACAGAGAGTGCTCTTGACTTGGATTTGGCCAAGTTCAAGAGACTTTGTTCGTTTTATGGCAAGAAAATGAAATAGTTGTGGAAACAATTATGAAGCTTTGCGGAATTAAATCATGTGATAGCTCAAAGAGATAAAAAGACAACCAGCATGCTACTTGCAAAATGAAATGAAATAACTGAAAGATCTAGTGTTCTACCAAGAAATTCTACTCTGAAGGTGGGATCGACCTCCAAACAAGGTCAACCACTAGAACCGTCAGTCTTGGAAACCTTCCAGCTAGCTGGATGTCCACAAGAAGCTGATGGGGGAACGAGAAGCTACCACAAAACTATGTGGCCTTTGGGATACAATCCCAAAGTTAGCTTACTCTGGTCAAAACTTGGAAGAGAGTTACAGAAATAAAATGCTAAGCTAAGATGCAGATTGTAAGCAAAATCACTATGACAGGAAAGTAAAGTGCAAGTAAACAGTTGATTAATTTAACAATGTAAATGATTGATGTACTTGCAATGCATGAGAGATACTGAAACTAAGATAAACTAAACTAAGTACGGAAAGAAGACAAACAACCAACAAACTTCTCCAAATGGGGAAGTCGGGAAAAGGGGACTTAAAAACCCCACACAAAACGATCTTTTATTAATGAATTACAAACGCCTTGGGATTTTAACCCTTTGAAGGACTTAGTAGAAAGTAAAGACTTAGATTACAATCACTCTTATGAGTATACAAAGGAGAGTGAAAAGATCTAGCCTTCTTGGTTCAATAAAATGGTTCAAGTTTCCTCTTGGGTTTGTATTTCTTCTTGTTTTTTGCAATTCTCTTTGGCAACCTCTTCTTGTTTTTCACTTCTCTTTTTAATTTTGGTCTTCTTCAACATCTACAAGACAAAACACTCAAACTAGGCATCCATTAACTATTAGCTCAAAGTCAAAGATAAATCTTGAAACTATTTGAACTTTAAACTTGTAAATGAAGTCTAAGATGCAAGTGCAACTAACAATCTAGATGTAATATCAAAATTATTGAGAATGAGATGCAACTAACAACCTAGAAATGAAACTAGATCTTAACCATGTAATGCATAATGTGATATGAGAATGACTAACAACCTACTTTTAAAAACAATGCAACTAACAAACTAACAATTTAACAAAACTATTGCAACTAACTAATGCTAATGTTTAACAAATTTTAACGTTTTGTTTGTGCTTTTGTAGGGCTGTTTGAAGGTGGACGAGAGGGATGGATAAATTAAAGAGAGGGCAGCCAGCTAAGTGGCTGCACAAAACAATGGACAGTCAACTAAGTGACTGTAAAAGAAGTGGACAGTCAACTAAAGTGACTGTAAAAGAAGGGGCAGTCAACTTAAATGACTGTAAAAAGGGATGGACAGTCAAGTAATGGGCAGTGGACAGCCAAGAAGGGAGGTGGACAGTTTGCAGCGTTTGAGATGAATGAAGGGCTGTCCAATAGCATGGACAGTTGGTAGTATTGGAAAAATGCAATAGTGGAATGGATGAGATACAAAGACACAATGGGAGCTTGAAGATATAAGCCCAAGGAACCAAGTAACCAGTTTAAGAGTGAGGTTTTTGTTGATGGATATAAGCAAGAGAACTCTTGGCTTTCCTCTTATGATAAAGACAACAAGCTTTGTAGATCTAGATCCTGCAATCACAAAATGTTAAACCCAAACAAAAGTTGATTGAAGCTTGGGATAGATGTAACCGAACTCATTCCCTTCTTCAAATTTGTGAAATCTGATCAGGCACAACAAACTCAATACAAAAGTGAGATCAAAATAACTAGTATACGAAGAGAATCAAAGCTCTATCAATTTTGGTATAACCGACTACGTCCTACTCATATCACTTTGATAATCGTTGCATAATGAATCAAATTGACAAATACAAATGACAAATCTTATGTTCTAGAAATAGACCTCTAAAGCTAGCATTTGATCACCACATATAAGTATTGAAAAATAAGTACTTGGAAAGAGATCACCTCAACCATGACGAATTCATCATAATGAACAAGAATCCATAGACCTCCAAAGTCGAAATATTTTATTCATAAGTTCAAAACAAAAGCTTGATACAATTTTCTCAGAGTAACACTATAGCAAAGAATCCATCATAAGAGAGAGTGAAGCACCTCTCTTTATACAAAAATATGAGACATTAAGCCTAAATTCGAAATTGGCAATGGAGATCCAATTCCTCAATCGAATACCAATCGAATCACTAGCTTGGAGCTTGATCCAATCCATCAACACCGAGTTCTGGGATGATGTGGCCTCCACATGGGTAATGGCGTCAACCATCAAGCATAAGAATCATCACCAAACCAATGAATTACTGCCACCTTACCAAAGCCATGAGCATGCAAGAGGGGCGTGAACTCACACAAGAAGAAGCCAAATCGTTGATTGAAGAGAAATTCACGTGATAGATAAAGCTTGGAGTGTGAATGGTAGGTGGAGATGAGGTGGAGCCCCACTCCCAACGCCTTCAACTTGGAGTAAAACGCCCACCAATTACTCGCATGGTGATGGCCCACGCTTATCCCTCACGTCATTCATATTTAATAAATTTGGATTTCCAAACTTTATAAAACATGTGCTCTAATCTTATATATGGTAGCTCACCACTTTAGAATGGGCCCCTCACTCATAACCCATGCGAATTTGACCCACGTGGATGTATGCCCACGTTATCACTTGAATCCAATTTGCTATCCAAACTTCTAATTTGCATGTGCCTTTAATCACTTAAGTGGGTCGTACACCTCTTAAAATCAATACTCAACCCTTTCCATCAATCCTTTCCATGGATTATTTTAATGAATTTTGACTTATTTGATTTTTGGACTTTAGTGCATTTTGTCATTTTTTGGCAATTAAATGCCACAATGATGCATTTTTAGCCAAAACTGTTCCTGGGGTGATGTAACTACCCGAAAATTGAAGAATGAAGATGCCAAGGTGAAGAGGATGCTCCGAGCATCAAAACGAGCCTCCCCATGCCCAATTCCACCTCCGGATGAGGTTTTTATCACTTCTTGAAAATTTTTAATTAAACCATTAAAAAATGGTCTAATTTTATGAAAAAATTATTTTTGCCGGAATCAAACGAAACTCCTAGGGGACCTAGTGCATGTTCATACGACTCAATCGAGATGGCTAACACGTAAAAAATCCTAGACGCAAGACTCTAATAACCACCTTAGGTTTTGACCACCATGGGAAATACTCCAGCTTTGGAGGTTTGAGTGAAAAACTCAGGGATTATACGCCACTGATGAGTAGCGCATAATTCCTAAGGAAAAAACACTCTAGAGTATCCCCCAAATGGCTAAACCTACGGATAGCCGAGTCTTTTATAAAAGGACCCCGTTTAGACCAACTTCTTACAAATTCCCCATGGGGGTATGAACATGCAGTTATTACAAAAGGGGCAAAATTGCCCTGAAATTGACTTCTGAACTTCTGAATGCTGATGATTAACATGAATCATGTTCAATAAACTGGCGGCTCATCGGAAGTTCAACTATTTGTACAAAATAGGTGATAACAAGTCCCATACATTAGATCAAACTACCATTGATTTACCGCTAGATACCTCCTAACAGCCTGCAGATCACATATACTAGATACTTGTGACAGCGAAAGGTTGAGATGCTCTTATAACTACAAGGCACTTGCCTTTCCATCCGCTCCACTTCGGGCCAACATGTTGCGGGGATTGGAACCTGGGTGGGAAGGTTGACAAACTTCCTCCTAAGCAAGACCAATCGAGTTATTAGATTGAACTATGCAATATTACTGGAGGTATGTCCCTTCACCTTCTTCGAATTTTATATTTTGTGCTCACATGTTTCCTGTCTATCCTTTTCTCACTAGGTCACCTTTCTAGCCTCCATTAAAATTATATGGATCTTGATCTTCACACAAAAATTCTCTACTTAGACAAAGAATATCACAAATTGCTAAATGCCCTTGCCATGTAATTTTCAAAGTATATCTAGAGCATCTCCAAGCAGAGAGTTTTACTCCTAAAATTCTTGGTCCTGAAAACAAGATTTCTTTATACAGCCTTATGGGTGACTGTTTCAACAGTGAGTTGCAGCAAACTGAACTTGAAGCACCACAAATGGTTGAGAATTCTTGGTCCAAAAATTGAGGAGATTCACAGTGACGAAGCCATTCAGTGTTTGGCTGCCAAGGAGCCCTAGCAGCAATAACTTTTACACTCATCCATGAAGTCCTTCATTCTGAACATGCACAGATTAATTTTCACGTTAGATTTGCACAACAGGCAGATGGTTCATATCTCAAATATTTGAAGTTTGTTCTTAATTGGGTCTTTGATGGCTAGGAGTTTTCCATTTAACATATACCATGCAAATAATTGGACTTTAAATCAGTCTTTGACCTCCAGATAATTTGTCATTTTCTTTGGACCTACTGGGAATGAGAAAGATACACTAAGCTGATTTCTGTTCTATGCCAATGTATTACTTTGTCTGTTTTTCGATAACTATAACTATTTGATGTACCTTTTATAACAATGCACTAGACAAACACTAGTTAGTGTTGTTCTCCGCGCCTCGAAAGAACAAGGACAAGATAGAATAGGAAAAGTAGTAAAGCACCTGGCAAGGCAAATCTATCTTTGCTTTTCCTATTCAACGCTCTTTTCCCCTTTCTCATCAGTTTAAAATTTTACTTTTTATTGGTTTTCTCTCTCTTTCAATTTGAAGTTCTATCTTTCCAACTTCAAATCAAACACTTGGATCTCTTTGTTTGCATATTATTGCTACTCATGCCATAAAATTCTAAAATAGCTTAAGCCTTTATGTGCAGCCCTACCCTTTGAAAACTCTATTCTTGAACAGAAGTTGATAGCTTGAATGATATCATTGATGTTTACCGTGGCCATAGTAGAAAATGGATTATACAAACTTTTTTCCTAAAATGATTAAAAGTTGAATCAATCTCTCTTTAATAAGAGGGACATTTTTTTGCTACTATGAATGAACTTCACAATCTGCCATTTTCATTATATGCTTTCGAGCTTGAACCAATTCATAGCATCTCAGTGCCGTCCTTAAAATAGGGAGGTTGTGTTCTAGTGGAAGTATGGCCCAAAGATCCAACTTTTTGTCAAAACCAACTTATCAAGTAAGGTCTTTCCTTAAGAAGTTGATAATAAATAGAGCAAAAATAATGTTCTGTATTTCCTTAAGAAGTTGATGGGACACAGAGGAAAAATAAGTTCTTTCAGATGGAAGGTTCCATCCATTCCATTGTCATGGAAGCTTTTACCTAGCACGTAACAGCAGGTGCCATTCTTTCCTGAAGTGCCAGGTGTCATTCTTTCCATTGTTAAAGTCGTGGACGCTTACACCTAACATTTAACACTTTAAGCATTTGTTTCTCCTAACATTAAAAGTATTTATTGTGCAAAGAATTTTTTTTCCAAAACTGTTCAAAGCACACTTCAACATATATACTCCAAAATTTAACATATTATTAAAATTTGAGTGCATGGTGATCAGATTAGCAAAAAGCAAAGAAAGTTGGAAAATTAACTAACTCAGAATTATTGTTATTGCTAGATCTGATCACATGCAGGTGACCTGAAAAATATTGACAAACTAAAAGTGATCAAAACAACGAACTATGTGAACTAATTCTGCATAAAATAATGATTTGAAAACTATGACGGAAAAGAGATTTCCTGAACTTAGAAAACTGTTGAAAACTTTTATCTAATCCATAATAATAGTGGTGCGGATGAGATCCAATGAATGTAGGCCACCTAGTGGTGCACCCTCTTACATGAGTTCTCTGCCAAGATTAACATTCCTTATCTGAGAAGTGTAATGCCTTGATTTCAACCCTTGAATCATATATGTTAAATCATGTATTTGATTTCAATCCTTGAATCGTATATGTTAAATCATGTATTATTCAAATGTTGAAGTTATGTCATGCGAGTCAAGCCATGTGGGACGAAGTGCCACTTAGTCCATTTATAGTTGGATCTAAGGGCTTACAATCATATAGAAAAATGTACAAGTGGATGGGGGTCCACGGAAAGTGTTTTTTGCACTTTTTGATGAGCTTTGGTCACAAATCCACCCACTTTCGTCACGGACCTGCTAAAAACCAGTGAGCTAAAATGCTGAAAATTAGTGGTTAGAACTTGTTAAATTACATAAAAGTACAAGATATACATTTGCAAAAAATATTGGAAATTTTTAGCAACTACAAGTATAGAAAAGTGGGATCTAGATCTAGTTTTTAATATAAAAATAAAGTTATTCTAGATCTGATTTTTATGCTAAAGTAAAAGGAGATGTTTGATTTTGCAATAATAAAAATCTATCTCTTACCAAGCTTATAGTAATCAAGTAACCAAGGAGTAATTTAGAGAAAAGAGAGATAGTGGAAGCAAACCCTCAAACTCAAGGCTTGATATGGGAAGAAGATGAAGAAGAAGGAAGTAATGGATCAACAACTTGTAGATCCGAAGCTCGAATGTGATCGAGAGAAAGTGGAGTCAACCTAGATCCAAGATCCCTTCACCTTGAGGCTTCCTGCAGAGCTTACACAATTCTCACACAAACAAAGTTAAATCTAGTAGGCTCATCAATCAAAACCAAGAGAATAATTGTACAACCAAATACTAATATTACTCTTTGAAATCTTGAAAGCATGATCATAAAAAAACAAGTTGACAACTGCAAATCTTTGCTCTACAATAGCTAGATCTAACCATTTACTTGCATAAAAATAAATAAAACTTGGAAAGATGTCACCTCAACCAAAATTTGGTACATGCATGGAACAAGAGTCACAATCGACCTCCAAAGTCTTCAATCTTATTACTTGAAAGAGTATTACACATTACAAAAGCAGAGGTTCTATGCCTTTCTATCAGTGAGAAACAAGCAATAGCAACCTTGCTTATATAGATTTTGAGAGAGGGAGGGAGAATTGAGGCGGATGAGGGTGCATCACTAGAAAGGGGGAGTGATCAAAGCCTTGATTGAAGGCTTGATGGAAGGGATGGGGTGATGTGGCTGCCACCTAAGGAGGTCACCTCCCTCATGAGCTTTGGAAACTCCTCCATGCAACCACGAGTTGCCACCTAGAAGAAGTCGCCCAAGAGAGGAGAGGGTGCATCTCTCCAAAGATGACAACTCGCCTTCACTTAATCCTTGATTGATTAATTCAAAATTTGATTGGGATATCCATTAAATGCCCATGCCAACTCAACTAGGCCTTCTCAGAGACAAATTCCATTGATTTAGGAATTTGATTTTCTCTCATATTTATTATTTTTTAATTAAATAATTTCTCAAAAATAATTTTGAGAGAATTTTTATTTAAGTGAAAAATAATGACTTGGAATTTAGGAAAAGTGGGTTTAGGGGTTTTGTGGGTGATATGTGTTAGAAAACGAGCAACCCCATGTCAAAATTCACCTCCTAACCATACTTTTATCACTTTTTTATTTTAAATTAAAATATTAAAAAATCTCGTTAAACGGGAAAAATTATTTTTGTCCGAATAACTTAAAAATCCTAAGGGACCTAGTGCATGTCCTGTTATTACATATATGATAGTTGGGATACCATATCTTTATTGCCAGATTCCAGTATATTTTTCAGGCAGTCCTTTACACTGAGATGCTTGAGATGAGCATTTATTTTGGATCACTCATACGATTATGAGCAACAGTATATTCCTATGCCATGATTAAGTCTCAGGAAACTCAGATTTGATGACTGATGTAGCCATATAGCCATTTACATAACAGTATGTATTTCCTAGATTTGCAGCATCAGTTTCTTAGTGGACAGATGATGGTTCAGATTGTTTATGCACAAGTATATGACCCATTAGGTATTATCTTGTGTTATGGTTATTATTGCTTTTATACTCATTCTTGTGGCATGGCTTAACACTTAGTGTCATGATCTAGCGATCATATAGATATTTGGACATGGTTGTATTATTTATATATATATATATATATATGTCCTCACTCAGACTTAGAAGTTTTTGACCTATACTCATTGGTGTTACCCTCCTTAGGGAGAATAGAGGTGATCATTCCCACCATCTTTTGGCTTGCTAGTGTTGGTCTCATTATTCAGTTTCTCCACCCATCCATTACCTTCCAGTTTTTGTTACTACCTTGACTTACTACTTGACTAGTGGCATGGAGGACCTTCCCCCGCTTTAGCCTCTTTGTTGGATGATCTTCTATGTTTATCTTGTGTCTCGGCTCTGAGTTGGTGACAGAACTTGCCTTCGGGTGAGTTGGATTTCATCCTTGGTGGAACTTCGGCATTACTCATTTGGGTTGTTGTTGGCTAAAACCTGAAACAGATAGTACTACCATCACTACAATGTGTCTGGAAATTAAATGTAAGCCCATTCTAGAATGTGTTTCTTAACACACGTGAATGAAAGGCATGTGAAATTAATGAAAATCCAAGAATGTGTTTCTTAACACATGAATTAAAAAGCCTAATAAATGTAAATCCAAGAATGTGTTTTTTAACACACACGGATCACGGCTATGGAAATAAATGAAAGGCCTAAAAAGCAATGGTTTAATAAATGCTATATCTATTGATTACTAGCCTCATTTGTACTGATTTATTCCTCACTAGCGGTCGGTAACAGGGAGTATTACTGTCTTAGTACCTTCTACTTCATGTTGCTATTGCTATTTGCTTGTATTTCCTCCATTCTTTATCTTACTGATTGAATCGATTTTCTTGGTTTGACAGGAAGAGGAGGGCACACGTGTGGAGCTAGGGCATCTCATTGTAGCAGGAAAAATCAAAGATCTCTCATTTGATCTCTACGGGAACATTCCTCAACAACATGGCAACCTCTTCCATCACACAGGTATGATCTCAAGGTAATTTTCTCATTCCATTAATTTATCTATCTGTCATTTAGTTCAAAACCCTCATTTAAAATCAACTAAAATTCTTCGGAAAATTCTCTTGATCAAACCCCTTGATCATTTGGCAAATCCTTTCTAGGTATTGTAGATCGAGCAAATCCCAAAATGGGTTCTCAAAAACGTCTTACTTGGGTGACTCCATAGGCCCAAACCCCAAGGCACTGATCTCTCCAAGCCCCCACGACTTTCCTGGCTTGCCCTATTTTCTTGTGGGTTGATCCTTGTTTGGTTGCTTGCACACTTAGACATTGTCATATCCCTTCATCAAGCATAGCTAGGAAGCCCTAACTGTTAGATCTACATTTTGGGACACTTTTCCTGTTTTAAGGGTCACGTTTCCCAAGGAAGTTGATTTTGACCATTTTAAACTAGCTTTGAATCCTCAAATCATACCTAATCATAGAATCACTGTGTGTTATCTATACTTATCATTTCACACCTTTCCTAAGCCTCCACCGTGGTCCTAATTCCTTATCTAGGGTTTCATACCTATCACCCTAGGTACTTCACTTGATTGATTTGTTCTGGTGCATGGGTTTATCGCTCCTGTCGAGAGTAGATCTGAGTCTCCCCCTTGCTATCTTGGATTTGATAGCTATAGCGAAGAGTGCCTTGGTTGGCGTGACAACCATCCTTTTGGGAACTAAGGCTCTTGTTATCACATATATAGTAGTCGGGTTACCATACATTATTTTTCTGATTCCAGTACACTATTTAGCCAGTTCCCTTACATTGAGATATTGAGATGAGCATCTATATTGGATCACTATCAGATTTTGGACAGCAGTATATATTCCCCATACCATGATTGAGTCTCAGGACACTCAAAGAGATGACCGATGTAGCCATTATACCATTTGTATAGAGCAGTTAGTAGTGCCCAGAGTTACATCAGCAGTTTCAGAGGACAGATGATGGTACAGGTTGATGAGCAGTCAGGTATATTACACAACAGGTATATCATTGTGTTATGGTTATATTGCTTTTATACTTATTCTTATAGCATGTCTTAGCACTTAGTGTCATGATCTGACAATCATATAGATATGTGGACTTGGTTGATCTTATTATATATACTATATTGTCCCTACTCAGACTTAGAAGTTCACTACTCATACTCATTGGTCTTACCCTCCTTAGGGAGAATAGAGGTGATCATTCCACCATACCTTGGCTTGCTAGTGTTGGTTCCATTATTCATTGTCTTCATCCATCCATTGCCTACCTTTTAGTTTATAACCCTGGCTTACTACTTGACTAGTGGCATGGAGGACTTTTCTCCACTGTAGCCTCTGTATTGGATGAGCTTCCCTGTTTATTGTGTCTCGGCCCTGAGTTGGTGACAAAACTTACCTATGGTGAGTTGGAGTTCCTTGGAATTCCCCCTAGTCACTAAAGTTGTGTTGGCTAAACCTGAAACTTTTAGTGCTGCCATGAATACAAAGTCTGGAAAAAATGAAATGCTATATCTTGTATGAAAAGCCCATTCATGCAATGTGTCTCTAAACACACATGAATGAAAGGCATTCCAAATGAAAATGGCCATGAAAATAAAATGTTATATCTTTTGGAAATGTAAATACCTACGTAAACAAGCTGTCTGTAACACACCTAGAAGTGCTCAGGTAAACAAGTGCCTTAAAAACACACCTGCAATAGAAAGCCTAAATAAATGTAAATCTATGCAATGTGTTTATAAACACACATAGATCAAGGCTATGGAAACTTCAGGCTCAAAAAGCAATGGAACTTAAATGCTATATCAAAACAATTGCTGGCCTTATTTGTATTATGGATTGTGCGCATCTGTTAAAGGTTAATAAACCCTCTTTGAACAACTCATCCATTTGTGAGACACCGCCATTCCCTGTGTTGTTGCTCATTCAGTATATACTATGGTGTGTATTCCCTTTTGCTTTGCCAAAGTTGTAAAATTAGTCACAGCAGATCTAATGAACAAGTAAATCAATCACAACAGATGAACATAGAAAATATGGTGCAAAACTGTGCAAAACATGCAGCAGTGCTCTCTATCCCAGAAAGGGTGAATGAATTACAATACAAACTGTCACAATGAACAGAGCAATTCGAATTGCCTAAGGAGGTCATTCGAATCACTGAATGGAGTAGCTTGACTCAATCTAGGAGTCCTCATCAATCATCGGTGTTGCTCATCAATCACAACAACCAGTCATCCAGGTGTCAAGCTGAGTCTAACTGATCATAATAAATGTAACTGAAGTGTGTAGCACTGATATAGGATCTGGAGGCTCAGTGGGGGCGCATGGGAGGCTAACTGGAGTCAGAGCAAGTCACCTAATCGAACTGGAGGTCAATCGGAGGTGAAACAGTCAGTCAGGAGTGAAATCGGAGTGAAATCAATCAGAATCGGAGCTAATTGAATGTAACTGGAGTGAATCTGCAGTGGTAGGTGAACAAGTGCGCCCTTCTCTGTCAGTAGGTGAGAAGAGGGCGCCTTTCAGCTTAGGAGGGCTAAAACTCTGTGGAAAGTGGCTCCCGGGTGCTAGAAGAAGGTGGATAAGGTGCTGGAGGCATCAAACTGGTGACTGGACTGCATATCCTGAAATAGATCATGCAAGATCCTGAAGTAGATATGTATCCTGAAATAGATGATCCTGAAATAGATATGTATCCCGAAATAGATGATGGATATCCGAACAAAAGTGTCTCAAAGTTAAGTCCGTCAAGTCATCCCTTAGCCTAGCCAGTTATTTTAACCTTCACCCTTCACTAGCAAATTGATCACAGCTATGAAGTGAGTATGATCTTGAAAGTCTAGTCTGAGTAATAATAATAATTAATGACATTATATATTTGGATTTAGATCGCCAGTAATGATTACTTTGTGTTATAATTGTTATTTGAATAAGTTGTAGAGCATGCATTAACCTTTGACACTTTGCAGCAGCTTCTGATGATGGTCTGAGTTATATTTGGTCATGTTGACTTGGTCAAACCTAGTTTGACCAAGGTCAACCATAGGACATGAGATGGTTGGACCTTGTGATGATATGGATTGATGATATATGGTCTATGTACATGTACATGATGATTCTATGCAGCAGCTACAGGGTTATGATGATGATTCATGGTTTACAGCATTATTTGATCATTTACAGATTGTTATTATTTCACCTGTTCCGGTATATTGGATATATATATTGATCACGTGGAGACTCATATGGTGTATGAGTACACATCTTGGATGGATTTGGACCTTCTGAGTCCAATGAGACAGTTTGTTTTCAGTTCCAGGCACTTACAGTGATGATTGAGCCTCAGTAGGCTATCCCAGTGCAGTTTTGGTCTATCGGGAGACCCTGCCAGAGCAGATGTGATTTTTATCCGGTTGACCTAGGGCGCTGTGCTTGGAGGGGGTGGTCCAGCCACTTGTTTTTACCATATTACCCCCCTCCCGGACACATTGGTGCCATCACCTTGACAGTTCAGGCACTCCAGGAGGCAGTTTGGGGCAGTTTCACGCATCCTGAGGCATTTCAGGATTAATAGAAATGGCTATTGAGGAGTTCGATTTGGGCTACTAAGGCAATATCTTGGCATGGGATGATCAGTAGTGATGGATTGATGTCTTCCACACCTCCTCCAGCAGTTTCAGCTTCATTGGGACCCGCATCCATCACTTATGGCATTTTCTGATGACTTCTAAGGTCTTTTGAGGCTTACGATTTGTCCATAGAGGCACGATTTGGTATATGGATGACTATTTTATTGTTATTTTGCTATGGGGATTGACCAAGGGTGGCTAAAATTACCCCTTGGACCCACCATAAGCTTCTTATTATATTTTGTCATCATGATTTGGTGGGATTCCCCTCTTCTAGGGCGATTTTGTCCACTTATGTTATATTTTATGAGTGATCCATGTATTTTATTGTTGAGCTCATCTCGACCATTGATTAGACATTTGTATCTTTTAATCTTAGCCACTCATTCAAAAAGTGGTTAGGATTTTGATGCCTCTCCTTCCTATTTAAAGGAGAGAGCTTCTCATTGTAAGGGGACTTTTGGCTCTGGATTATTGGAATAGAAAATTATTATTGCATCTATCTCCAGTGTTGTGGTGAATGTTTTTGGTGTTCGTTCGTTGGTTCTTCCTTTGCACTGAGTTATTGGAGATCTTGTTTGCCATATCTTTTGTACCACGTTTTTGCATCTACAGGTGGAGGCCGATTTGCTTTGAGGAGGAAGTATTAGTAGGGGAAGACTCTCCCTACTTCTTCTTTGGATCTCTTCATTGGTAACAGGGAGTATTACTGTCCCAGTACCTTCTATTCTATGTTATCATTGCATTTTATTTGTATTTTCTCCATACTTGACCTCTCTGATTGAAATCAATTTTCCCTGGATTGACAGGTAGAGGAGGGCACACTTGTGGGCTAGGGCATCAATTTGGCAAGCAAAATCAACAATTTCTCATTTGATCTCTGCGGGAATCTTCCTCAACATCAAGGCATCTCATTCACATCACTCAAGTATGATCTCAAGGTAATTTCTATCTCCATGATCTATCCACTTGTCTAAAATATTTCAAACCCTAATTAATCAAAACCCCATTTTTACATTTTTTCAAATCTACTAAGATCTAGTGGCTTCTTGGGCAAGAAATTTAAAACCCACCTCTATAGTGTCCACGGTATCCCGGATCTATAGTTTGGTGAGGATTGGCCTCCATTTGACCCTCTTCCCAAGGCATTTAACCTCTCCAAGCAAGGGCGCACTTCCTAGTTTGGTGGGTTGACCTAGATCTAGTATGTGGGTAGTTGAGATCCCGCTTGATTCATGATCTACACATCCAATAACCTACCCCCAGATTGTCACTTTTCTGATTTCTACCTTGTGGGCCCTATTCCACATTTTAAGGGATTTAATCCCCATTTTGGACCACTTGGTATCTTTAAACTCAGATCTAGTAAGATCTAGCCATCGGATTGCCTTGAAATTGTAGATCCACATTCCCACTTGATCAACCTACTTGGATCTAAAGTTTGGATGCCATTGGACTTGTCTTGATCCATTTATCCCACATTTTAGCCTCCTTGGGTAAAGTCTCACCACCTTGGAGAAGTGAGTTGGTCGACTTCTAGGACGTGGGTACTTGAGATTTTTGTGGATTTGGAACGGGCATAATTCAAAACCTAGGTCTAGTAGGTCACTTTGTCAAATCTTGCCTTGGGGATAGCATTCCTTGTTTTAAGGGATTGTGGTCCACTTAGGTGAAACCTAGATACAGACCTATTCATCCATCAAGACTTTAATTGCCCACTTGTCTCATGCAATAGGAGTCCTTAACCACAAGTTAACTTTACTTTGACTCCATTATCCCAATTCCCAAGGCACTGGTCTCTCTCCAAGTCAATTCGACTTTCCTAGATTGTTGAATTAACTCGTGGTTTGACCCTTGTATGGTGAACTAAACCCTTTGATGCCATCATACTTCATGATCAAGCTTGTCACTTGTACTAGTTAGCCCCAATTCAACCCCTAAACTACCCTGCATTGGACACGGTTCCCAAGGTAGTGGATTTTCTCACATTGAACTAGTACTTTGATCCTGGATCCTATTTCACAAATCATAAGTCACTCTCACATCAATAATGAACCAAAGCTATACTCATTGAACCCCTCACTTGTCTTGTGACTTCATCTTAAGGTCTAGGATAAACCATACACCTTACTTCACCTAGAATTAACTTGATTTGGTGTCTTGGTTTTGATCTCTCCTGTCGGGAGTAGATCGGGTCTCCCCCTTTGTTGTCTGGGCTAGATAACATAAAGTGAAGGTTGCCTCGACTGGCGTGACAACCATATATTGGAGGTCGAGGTGATCGTGGTTGCACCTTTTGAGTTGCCCTTCCCTATTGCCATCCATGAGTGGATACATCCATAGGGGTAACTACAGTTTAGGTGATAACAGCTCTCTTGGTTCACCACTTTAGTTGCTTGTCCCCATTACCATCCACCTTGGATCTATCTGTAGGGGCAACTACAATATCGGTGATAACAGGTCACATAGCGACAAGATTGGATAGATTTCTAGTAAGCTCTTCTTTCCTTCAAAAAGACCTTCTTGCAACCTCTCATGCCCTTCCCTCCGCTGTTTCAGATCATAAACCCATCTGCTTGACCCTTTTTGCTCCGGAAAACCTTGGGCTTATCCCGTTCCACTTCAATCCGCTATGGTTGCAAGATGGAAATCTTATGGATATAATACAAATCGCTTGGAACTCTTGTTACTATGGTTCACCCAGCTTCATTTGGGAGAGAAAACTCAGAGCTGTGCGTTCTGCTCTAAAGAGATGGGTCAAAATGACTTTCAAAAATTTGGGTCATCTCAAGCGGAATTACTAATCCGATCTTGCAGCTCTCCACCATAGTATGGAGCAAGGAGAGATAACTACTTTCACTCTGAACCAGGAAAAGGAGTTGAATCTGAAAATTTTAAATGCAGCCAGGCATGTGGAATTCCAGGAAACTATGGCTAAAAGGAGGCGACAGTAACACGGAGTATTTTCACAAGTAAACAAAAGCTCGGCTTAGTCACAATGCTAACAAGGAGCTAAATGACAAAAATGGGAAGAAGGTTGTTGGACAGGAGGAGTTAAAGAGTCACGCCTTTGATCACTTCCGCAACCTCTATACAGACAAAGATGAGGCTGATCTAGAAGCACAAGATGACCTTCTCTCAGGTATCCCCTTGCTCATCTCTGAAACTAAAAATCGAGAACTGGCTAAACCGATCTTAAAATATGAAATAAGAAATGCGATCTGGTCTCTTCATGTTGATAAAGCTCCTGTGCCAGACGGATTCACCATAAATTTCTATGGAGCAGCATGGGATATCATAAAAGATGATTTGAAGAGAATGCTAAATTGGACCAGGAAAAAAGATAAAATCAGTGGAGCCACTAACTCATCCTTTCTAGCCTTAATTCCAAAAGAGAATAATCCTCTCTCGCTTGACAGATTCAAGCCTATCTCTCTTTGCAACACTTCCTACAAGATCCTCTCGAAAATCCTAGACACCAGAATGAAAAACCTTATGGGCCGATTCTTCTCAGACTCTCAAGGAGGCTTTATTGCAAGGCGTCAGATTCTAGACATCATCATCGTTCAGGAAGCTATACACTCCAGCATGGAAAGAAAGCAACAAGGTATGGCAATAAAATTGGACATGGCCAATGCTTTTGATAGAGTTAATCATTTCTTTCTATTTGAAATCATGAACAAATTTCGCTTGTCTAAAAGATTTGTAAGATGGGTTAAAGCATGCATTAGCAGCCCATGGATTGCCCCATTAGTTAAAGGCAGGCCTACAATTTTTTTCCAAGCCACCAGAGGACTTCGACAAGGTTGCCCCATGTCCCCCTTTCTATACCTGTTAGTGGCAGAGTCAATGAGTAGGAAGCTTCAGCACCTGTAAGTGTCGAGTGAACTAAAAGGCTTGAAGATAGTTAGAGGTGTAAAACCATTCAACCACGCTCAATTCACCGACGACACCATTCTGCTTGGGGGTGCGTCTTCGGTCATTGCTGAGAGATTTAATGGTGCATTGACCACCTTCCTAAAAGCCTCCGACGGAAAAGTGAACTCTTCCAAACCCAAAGTCTATGGTTGGAATTTCCCCACAGGAACTCTAGCCAAGATATCTTGATTTCTTGGGTTTGAAGGAAACACTACTTGGAACTCCTTCAACTATTTGGGGATACCAATTTTCAAAGGAAAAAAAGGGTGGTTGACTGGCAAGGTCTGGTAGACAAGATTAAATATAAAATATCTTCGTGGGGGACTAGGTGGCTCATTCCGACCATCAAGATGGTTCTTATTAATTCCGTCCTATCGGCTTATCCGATCTATGTTAGCTCAATATCTTTAGCCCCCAAAATTGTCATGAAGGATGTCACGAGAGAAATCACAAAATTTCTGTGGCAAGGAGGAAAATCCAATCACACAAAAAAGTTTCACCTAATAAATTGGGATAAAGTTTGCAAGCCAAAAATCTATGGAGGTGCTGGGGTAAGAGGCCCTATGATTATGAATCTAGCTTTAGGAGCAAAAATTCTCTGGGAAAAAAGCTTGGTGGAAGGAGATTCTCAGAAGAAAAAAATATATGAATGGGGGCAGAAGAAGGTGTGTGGAGGAGATAAATCAGGACAAAAATGGCACTCCTATCTGGAACCTATCTAAGAGGGCGGCGTTCATCATCCAAAACAACCTATACTAGATTCCCGGCAGTGGAAAGCAGATAAAGCTTTGGTCCGATAAAATAGGTCCAAAACCGACAACATAGGTCCAGGTCCGACCTCCCATGCCAATTTTTTACAGAATTTCACAGATTTAAAGGTCTGGATGGATCAAGCAAACATCATCACGTTATTCGACCTTTCAGTTTGGACAAACAGAGGAAGATGGGCAGGTTGGGTCGATCTGGAGATTCTGGGTCATCTTCTTTCAGAGTATAACGCCTTCCTTTTTCTTCTTCATGGATCAACTCTAGTACATTAGAATATGAACGACAAAAGAGGCTGGGGCAAGTCGGGGATGTATTTTGTCAAGGAAGGATATCGCCTTGTGGATAGCCTAAACACTAATAGAAGTAAAGACAAAAAATGGAACAAAGTCTGGGGCAAAGATGGACTCCCAAAAATCAATTTTTTCACCTAGACCCTTGCTCACCGAAAAACACTCACTGTGGAAAATCTGAGGAAAATAGGTATTGAAGGACCCGCGAGATGCATTCTTTGCAAAGACTTTGAAGAAATAATAGAACACCTCTTCCTAGAATGCAAATTCTCGCAGCAGGTTTGGCACAGAGCCTATATAGACTTAAATTATGGCGTAACTCTGCCAACAAATTGGAACGACTTCTTTGCTTGTTGGAAAGACTACTACCATGGAACTCTCCACAACAAACCTGACTTCCAAAGAGTTTGGGAAGCCCTTCCCAAATACATTTGCTGGAAGATATGGACAACCAGAAACAATAAAAAAATTTATGACAAAAGAACCCCTCCGGGCAAGTTCTCGCCTCGGCAAAGGCCCTTTGGATTGAAGCCTTACTCGTGAAAGGAATGAATAATATCAACAGGGAACCTCTTAACAACAGAAGAAAAAATTTGGGCCTCTGATTTTTTAATTCCAAACCCCTCCCTTTCTTTGTTTCAACATCCCAAGAAACCAATAACTCAGAATTGGTATATAAGAATGAGCGTCAAAGAATTCCAAAGCTGGAATAATCAAATTGGATGCAACACTATGTTCTTTGATGGTGCCTCGAAAGGCAACCCAGGGTTGGTGTTAATTTTTCATCAAATTAGAATTATATGCATAAGAATAACAATTCAATATACTTTAATGCAAAAAGTAGATAAACAAATACTGAAATTAAATATGAAATAGTACAACAGTAACTTCTAACATAATTTTCATCTCTTTCAACTTCACACCTTTAATACTACGAGTTAGGTCACTGTGTTAAGGTAATCTTTAACACTACCAGTTACGTCACTGTATTAAGTTAATCTTCAATAACATGTAATACAAAATAATAAACTTATTAACAGTAAGATATAAAGATGAAGATACTTACCCGGGTGCGAAACCCTTCCTGTAAAAAATACTCAGAAGAGTTACTTTAAGGAAAAGACTGTGTCTCTCAGAGGCCAATCAACTCTACAAACCAGAAGGACTCGAAAAGCGTCAGTACAAACCTGAGAGAGAGAGATGACAGATTGCAGTAGAGATGGTCAATGATATTCAAAACACAGTGGTAGTCAAACAAGACTCAAAATAGTAGAGTAGATCTAAGTAAGTCTCAGCACAAAGGTTTGACCAGAAACAAAGATCAGTACAAAGAAATTTAAACCAGTGTTACAAAACTCTGTTGAGTTCTCACGAGTCGCCGAGAACTCGCGAGTTTTTCCAGGCGCTGAGGTTTTCTAAAAAAGTTGGAGAAAAAATCAGATCCAAGTTTTTCAAAGTTATTGCCGAGTTTTTCTCGAGTTTTGCCAAGTCGATTGAAAAACTCGGTCGCACGGGAAAAAGGGAAAAATGAGGGTTTAAGGCCGCGGATTGGAAAATTTCGGCCTCATTTGGACATCGCAGCGACAGAGAGAGTAGCTAAGGAGCAGGGGATCATTTCACCTAAGCCCAAGGAGTATTTTAGCCATCATTTCATTCGCCATCAAGGATCTAATTTGAAGATTGGAGCTTGCAATTTGGAGATTTTTCCACTGTTATCACAGCTGAAAGTAAGTAAAAAAATTTGCCATCATTTGTCGTTTTTCCAAGAGGGATTCTTGTTGGTTTGATTTGGCCATGACTTCTATGGCTTCATAACTGATTTTTAAAGGTTGTTGATCAATTTTTTTGAACCTGTATTTGCAATTATGTGCATGCCAAAAAAACGTTTTTGTCTTTTTTTCTTGCCCTAGGTTCTTGAAAATCCTCACAAAATGTCCATTTTTTTTCTCTCATCAAATCAATGTTTAAATGCTCAATAAATCTTTGATTTCTTGGTGTTTTTTACATTTCCATCAAACACATGTGGTAAAAAACGTTTTTTTTTGCCCTAGCTTCAAACTTCAATTTGCCATATACAAGATGCTGAAAGCTTTGGATCCATTTTGGGAGTGGGCTACACGTGTTGACCCACATAATCGACAGGTTCTCACTTGCAATCTATGTGGGAAGAAAATGACGGGTGGTATAAACAAGTTGAATACCACCTTGCACAAATAGCAGGGCATGATGTAGGTCCTTGCAACCAATGAACCCTGGATCTCATTCTTAAGGCCACACAAGCAATTGAGTCAGCTGGGCTAAAAAAGCAATACAAGGAGGCCGTGAGAAATCAAATTTCTTCAAGAACAGAGTCTGCAATAGGACTGGGGTGTAGTGGGACAAGTCCGGATACCCACTCCACACAACAGTCCATGCAACCTTCACCTTCGGCAACATCAGCTTTTTTTGTGCCAAGAAGCACACCTAGTGCACAACCTTCTTCGAGGTCCATGGTGAAAGTAAACGAGAAATCAAAAGCAGACAAACTTGTGGGCCGGTGCTTGTTGTGGAGTGATATTCCATTCAACATTGCTAGGAACTTGTTATCACATATATAGTAGTCAGGTTACCATACATTATTTTTCTGATTCCGGTACACTATTAAGCCAGTTCCCTTGCATTGAGATGCTAAGATGAACATCTACTATGGATCACTATCAGATTATGGACAACATTTTTTATTCCTTGTGCCATGACTGAGTCTCAAGACACTCAGAGAGATGACCGATGTAGTTATTTAGCCAATTGTATAGAGCAGTCAATAGTGCCCAGAGTTACAGCAGCAGTTTCAGAGGACAGATGATGGCTTAGATGATGAGCATTCAGGTATATGACTCATCAGGTATATTATGGTGTTGTGGTTATATTGCTTTTATTTTCATTCTTTTAGCATGTCTTAGCATTTTGTATCATGATCTGGCGATCATATAGATATGTGGACCTAGTTGTACTTTTATATATGTCATATTTGTCCCTAATCAGACTTAGAAGTTCTTGACCTATACTCATTGGTTTTACCCTCCTTAGGGAGATTAGAGGTGATCATTCCACCATACTTTGGCTTGCTAGTGTTGGTTTCATTATTCACTTTCTTCATCCATCCATGACTTACCCAGTTTGTTCATTACCTTGACTTACTACTTGACTAGTGGCATGGAGGACCTTTCCCCACTGTTGCCTCTGTATTGGATGAGCTTCCTTGTTTATTGTGTCTCGGCTCTAAGTTGGTGACAAAAATTACCTTTGGTGAGTTGGATTTCCTCATGAAGCCCCCCTACTCACTAAAGATGTTGTTGGCTAAACCAGAAACTTTTAGTGCCGCCATGAATACAAAGTATGGAAATTAAATGCTGTATTTTGTATGAAAGCCCATTCATGCAATGTGTTTCTCAACACACATGAATGAAAGGCAAGCCAAATGAAAATCGCTTTGAAATATCAAATGTTATATCTATTGTGAAATGTAAATACCTAGGTAAACAAGTCGTCTAAAGACACACCTAGAAGTGATGAGGTAAACAAGTGCCTTAAAAACACACTTGCAGTAAGAAGCCTAATGAAATGTAAATCTATGCAATGTGTTTATAAACACACATGGATCAAAGGCTATGGAAACTATAGGCCCAAAAAAGCAATGGAACTTAAACTCTATATCAAAAAGATTGGTGGCCTCATTTGTATTATGGATTGTGCGCATCTGTCAAGGTGAATAAACACTCTTTGAACAACTTACCCATTTGTGAGACACTGCCATTCCCTGTGTTATTGCTCATTCAGTATATGCTATGGTGTGTATTCTCTTTCCATATCCAAAGTGTCACAGTGTTAAGTCAGTAAGTCAGCCCTTAGCCTAGCCATTCTACTTTTAGCCTTCACCCTTCACTAGCAAACTGATCACAACTATGAAGTGAGTATGGTCTTGAAAGTCTGGTCCGAGTGATAATAATAATTAATGACCTATTATATTTGGATTTAGATCCCCAGTAATGATTACTTTTTGTGACCTATTAATTAATATTTCTCATTTTTTGATTTTTTGAGAAAATATTAATTATGAGGCCAAATAATTGTCTGAAACTTAGGGTTAGCTGGTCCGGGGATCATGAATGATTTTTCGCTTAAGGTTTAAGCCTTCAATCACTGAATTCGGATCCCGGATGACTGACATATTACAAATTGAAATTTCTCAATTTAAACTATAGAGAAATTTATTAAAATTTAAAAAATAATTAAAAAACCCAAAACCGAAGGACCCGGTAAAAAAATTTCGAAAATTTTTCTGCGGGTCGTAGAGACTTAGGACATGACCAAAACCTATTCTAATAGTGTCTAGTAGGCTTATATATATTAGTTGGACTCTAATAACCTCCCATGGCTAAAATTTTCAAAATCAGGCATTTCAGCTTTGGAGGAAGCGGGAGAAAACCTCATCGATTATAGCTCGGCTATAGGCAAAGTATAATTGACAAGGGACATCCATGATCTATAATTTGGTGGACATCCGACTCCATTTGGCCCATTTCCCAAGGCACTAATCTTCTCCAAGCCAATTCGACTTTCTTGGATTGTTGAGTTAGATTGCGGTTTGATCTTTGTCTTGCATGCTTGAACAACTAAACACTGTCATATCCATTCATCAAGCTCATGTTTGGTACTGGTTAGCCCCAAGTTGGTCGTTAACTACCCTGCATTGGGCATAGTTCCCAAGGTAGTGGATTTTCTCATCTTTTACTAGTACCCTGATCCCGGATCTTGTATCAAACCTCATAAGTCACTCACATATACATATTGGACCAAAGCCACAATGTTTAAACCGCTTGATCCAACCTACTACTCATCTTGTGACTTCATCCATAGATCTAGGGTTTACCATACACCTTACGTACTTCATCTACATTTGATTTGATTTGGTGTTTTGGTCTGATCTCTCCTATCGGGAGTGGATCTGGGTCTCCCCCTTTGTTGTCTTGGGCTAGATAACATAAAGTGAAGATTGTCTCGATTGGCGTGACAGCCATCCATTGGGAGTCGAGGCCATCTTGGTTGCACCTTTTCGGTTGCCCATCCCTTCTGCCATCCATATTGGATCCATCTCTAGGGGCAACTACAAGTTAGGTGATAACATAACCCATTTTATGTGTCCATGTTTGAGGCGACACCTATTGTTGGACCGGGTTATAAGCCCCCCACTTATGGGGGGTTGAGAGGGACCATCCTCCAGGATGAAAAGGCCGATTGCACTCACAGGTTGGCGGAGCTTCAAAAATCATGGGACTTAACAGGATGCACTATTATGTCAAATGGTTGGACCGATATGAAGGGTAGGACCTGTTATCATACCATAATAGTTGGGCTACTATTTTTGCTGAGCAGATATCTGCACTTTCTAGAGCTTTGCTTTTAAAGAGATTAGCTATGATGAGCTTGTTATTTGTGATCACTCATGGATCAGAGCAGTACATTGTATCTGACTTTTATTATACCTTGTGCCAAGGCTAGGCCTTGAGAACTTAGATTTGATGACCGATGTGACCCTTTGTCCCACACAGTTTTAGTTTGGTGCCCAGTGATTATATTGCAGCAGTTTTTCAGATGTTTATTGATGATTATTATGATGTGATGTGACATGTGGACTTCTGATTATTGACTTTGGATTATTATCTTGTTGTTTAGTCATCTTCATAGTGTTGTCGCCCAAAACTGACATGCGTGTGCTGAAGCCCAAAATGTAACACACCAGCTGGATGACAACTCTCAAGAGAGAAGCCAATGTCACCACACTCCTCTCGCTTCAGGTTGGCTCTTCTCCAACTCAAGGGGGGTATCCCTAAGATAGGATCATTAAGGCAGGTGCAACGGAGGGCAAGGTGAACTGAAGAGGATTCCTTAGGAAACGATTGTAACAGAAAAATGTATCTTGATTGAGTGATGGGAAAGGTGGAAGGATCAGTCCTCGAGGAAAGGCCAGTGCCAGTATATCAGATGGGTGAATGGAGTCAAAAGAGAGATCAAAGGGGCCTTGTGTCATATGTGACTAAGGGGGAAAAATCGCATTATTGAGCAAGCCCTGCTCAGTCTAGTGTTTGACAGTCAAAAATAGTACTTCTTCTCTAGCTACAGGAGGTGCGCTATGCAAACCAAAGATCAATATTACACAATCAAACTAGATTAAATGCAAAAATCAATACCTGTGTATGCACGCTCACAAAGGGAAAAAGAAAGCAGATGCCAAGAGTTCTTCGCCAAAGGGAAAAAGAAGGCAACTGCTAAGAATTCTTCACCTTCCAATGTGGTGGATTGTCGCCCTTCTATGGCCTCTTACACGAAGAAAGGAAAACGCAGAATCTGGAAATGCTCACACTCATTTAAAATATCACAAGATCATGCCACAAAAATGCTCGGTTTATCCATAAGGCCCATAATATTTTTCATTAAGCTCATGGGAAGAAAAGCTCCCAAATTTTTTTCCATCATTACAATGAAGCAGGCTGGCCCCTTAAAAATACCAAAAAGCGTCTCCCCTTTTTGCAAAAAGAAATAATAAAAAATTTGGAAGAAAAAGTTTAATCTTAGATTCACTTTTCCCTACCCTCTGAATGCATGAATGCATGACCACTTCTGTTTATTAAATGGAACTGCTACATAGTTTTATAATTCCAATGTTTACCAAGAGAAAACAAAAACCATCAAAGGTTGACTCATCAGCGATACAATTGTTTGCCAGTGAAACTGCTTGATATGTGGAGAAGATATCAGCAAAAGGCTGCCATATGTGAGTTTTTTCCAACACCCTGGATGCCAATTCCGTTCTCGGTTGTTTGATATGCCTGTCAAAAGTTTTTTCCAACCACCAAATCACTCGGATGCCAAAAATACATGGGTCCTATGATGAAGCGCGGGATTGCCAGTGTGGAGATACATTAACCGCCGAGAGGAAATTTGTTCCTTTTTAGCGTGCGTATGAAGCGTAGGAAGAGGCAGTGGCGTGTGAGATGATGGGTTCAGGAAATGCGACCCAACGTTTAATGTGAAGTGGCGTCATAACCAGGACTTGGTGGATACTCGTGACCTCCGAATCAAAGCTATCGTGTGTTGATTGCCTTGTCGAACCTCGAGATCTACATTAAAAAATCGGCTAATTGTGAACTGGTGTCCTCTTTCCATAGCCCAAGAAAATAGCAAATCGACCCTGCACTAGAACACGGTGTTACGATCAACAGCTGCTCGATCCACACTGTGCACACGCTGTCGGCCGAATGATATAGGAGTTGAATAAGTAGTTAGTCGCTGCACCAAACTTCACGCAGCAGGTGTTCTAGCATTCGGCTGCCAAGGATTTGTGTGACATGTTGAAGTGGTGCCCACAGGTCGATTTGCTCTGTGGCCGTGGCACCAAACGCCATTCAGATCTGTGGGTGGTCTACCACAACAATAAATGCACTCCAAGAGTTAAATTGTTTTGATCGCTGCTGCATTTCTTAGTCGAGTGTGAATGGGCCTGTGAAAGCTTCATTAATACAAAACTGGAGTTACTTTATGCAGCGAATGCTCCCTACTCCTTCTTTTGACACCGTTTCGTCATGGTTTTGACCACTTTCTGTTGATACCTTCGAATCAGCTCCACGATTATTTTAACCCTGCGATTTCTTGGATAATTCGGGCAAATGGGCATCAGTAGAATCAGTCTTAGAAACTCCCCTTTCTTACTGCTCCAAACGTCCAGCATCAAGTCGCTTGACAGTACAGATATTATCCTTTAATGGCCCTTTTTTTTCTTTATTAGTGAATCCCACGGGTCTCTGTAAAGGCTTCAGAGTCATCCCAATCTCAGCAAATGAGGGCCGCCCCTTTGGATCCTTTAATAGAGAGTGGATCAATGCTCTGTTCCACAAACTCGATAACTCTTGCTGAACATTCCTCTATATATCTATAGCAAGGTAAAGCTTCATCAACATGGACCTGTAACATTGTCTTCAAATCAGCACTTCAACAATTATAACAACATTTACAATGTTATCAAGTCATCACCTTTAAACCAGCAGTCATCCCAGTACCCTATCAAAACAGTTTGCTTTTGAGTGCTAAGGGTTCATAAGCATGCTAGAACGATCCTTCAGACAAGGGACCTTTACTGCTGAGAATAAGCTACAAAGTTGAAGGTGAATAGATGCCTTCAGCTGCCATTGTTCTTCACTGCCCTCTTGACTCTAGCTTCAGCATCAGCTTCAGAAAACTTGGCTCTTTCTTCTGCTCACACCAGGGCTGCTTCCATGATGTCAGCACAGTCTCGAAATTCCGCTCTTGATGTTTGACAGAATAAATCTCAAGCTTCATATGCATGATAATTTCCACTATTGATGATACCTTCACCTTGTTTGCTAAATATTTCCTCAACATCAATGGATAATGCTCAATGTTCAGAAGATGACAGGAGTGCCTTGAATCAGGAATGATGTTCCTCGAAAAAAAAAAATGAAACCCTTTACTGGAAGATACTTGTTATCACCTAAACTGTAGTTACCCCTATGGATGTATCCACTCATGGATGGCAATAGGGAAGGGCAACTCAAAAGGTGCAACCACGATCACCTCGACCTCCAATTGATGGTTGTCACGCCAGTTGAGGCGACCTTCACTTTATGTTATCTAGCCCAGACAACAAAGGGGGAGACCTGATCTAATCCCGACAGGAGAGATCAAAACCAAGACACCAAATCGAGTTAATTCTAAGTGAAGTAAGGTGTATGGTTTATCCTAGACCTTAGGATGAAGTCACAAGATAAATGAGGGGTTCAATGAATATAGCCTTTGTTCATTGTTTATGTGAGAGTGACTTATGATATTCAAAATAGGATCCAGGATTAAAGTACTAGTCAATGTGAGAAAATCCACTGCCTTGGGAACCGTGTCCAATGCAGGGTAGTTTAGGGGTTGAATTGGGGCTAACTAGTACAAGTGACAAGCTTGATCATGATACATGATGACATCAAAGGGTTTAGTTCACCACACAATGGTCAAACCACAAGTTAATCCAACAATCTAGGGAAGTCGAATTGACTTGGAGAGAGACCGGTGCCTTGGGAATTGGGATAATGGAGTCAAAGTGCAGTTAACTTGTGATTGATAACTCCTATTGTATGAGACAAATGGGCAATTAAAGTCTTGATGGATGAATAGGTCTAGATCTAGGTTTCACCTAAGTAGACCCCAATCCCTTAAAACAAGGAATGTTATCCCCAAGGCAAGATTTGACAAAGTGACATATTAGACCTAGGTTTTGAATTATGCCCGTTCCAAATCCACCAAAATCTCAAGTACCCAAGTTCTAGAAGTAGACCAACTCACTTCTCCAAGGTGGTGCGACTTTACCCAAGGAGGCTAAAAAGTGGGATAAATCAATCAAGACAAGTCCAATGGCATCCAAATTTTAGATCCAAGTAGTTTAGGCAAGTGAGAGTATGGATCTATAATTTCAAGGGAATCTGATGGCTAGATCTTACTAGATCTGAGTTTAAAGATACCAAGTGGTCCAAAAATGGGATTAAATCCCTTAAAATGTGGAATAGGGCCCACAAGGTAGAAATAAAAAAAGTGACAATCTGGGGGTAGGTTATTGGATATGTAGATTATAGATCAAGTGAAATCTCAACTACCCACATACTAGATCTAGGTTAACTCACCCAAACCCAAGAAGTGCACCCTTGCTTGGAGAGGCTAAGTGCCTTGGGAAGAGGATCAAATGGAGGCCAATCCTCACCAAACCATAGATCCGGGATGCCGTGGATACTATAGAGGTGGGTTTTAAAAATCTTACCCAAGAAGCCACTAGATCTTAGTAACTCTGAAAAAATATAAAAATGGGGGTTTTGATTAATTAGGGTTTTAAATGTTTTAGACAAGTGGATAGATCATGGAGATAGAACTTACCTTGAGATCATACCTAAGTGATGAAGAGAGATGCTTTGATGTTCAGGAAGATTCCCGCAGAGATCAAATGAGAGATTGTTGATTTTGCTTGCCAAATCGATGCCCTAGCCCACAAGTGCACCCTCCTCTACCTGTCAATCCAAGGAAAATCGATTTCAATCAGAGAGGTCAAGTATGGAGGAAATACAAGTAAAATGCAATGATAACATGAAATAGAAGGTCCTGGGACAGTAATACTCCCTTTTACCAACGAAGAGATCCAAAGAAGAAGTAGGGAGAGTCTTCCCCTACCAATACTTCCTCCTCAAAGCAAATCGGCCTCCACCTGTAGATGCAAAAATGTGGTACAAAAGATATGGCAAAACAAGATCTCCAATAACTCAGTGCAAAGGAAGAACCAACGAACGAACACCAAAAACATTCACCACAACACTGGAGATAGATGCAATAATAATTTTCTATTCCAATAATCCAGAGCCACCAGTCCCCTTACAATGAGAAGCTCTCTCCTTTAAATAGGAAGGAGAGGCATCAAAATCCTAACCACTTTTTGAATGAGTGGCTAAGATTAAAAGATACAAATGTCTAATCAATGGTTGAGATGAGCTCAAAATAAAATACATGAATCACTAATAAAATATAATATAAGTGGACAAAATCGCCCTAGAAGAGGGGAATCCCACCAAATTATGATGACAAAATATAATAGGAAGCTTATGGTGGGTCCAAGGGGTAATTTTAGCCACCCTTGGTCAATCCCCATAGCACAATAATAATAAAATAGTCATCAATATACCAAATTGTGCCTCTATGGTCAAATCGTAGGCCTCAAAAGACCTCAGAAATCATCAGAAAGTGCCATAAGTGATGGATGCGGGCCCCGATGAAGCTGAAACTGCTGAAGGAGGTGTGGAAGACATCAATCCATCATCACTGATCATCCCATGCCAAGACATTGCCTTCGTATCCCAAATCGAATTCCTCAATAGCGATTTCTACCAATCCTGAAATGCCTCGGGAAGCGTGAAACTGCCCCAAACTGCCTCTTGGAGTGCCTGCGCTATCAAGGTGAGGGCACCAGTGTGTCTGGGAGGGGGGTAATATGGTAAAAACAAGTGGCTGGACCACCCCCTCCAAGCACAGCGCCCTAGGTCAACTGGACTGGGATAGCCAACTGAGGCTCAATCATCACTGTAAGTGCCCGAAACTGAAAACAGACTGTCTCATTGGACTCAGAAGGTCCATATCTATCTAAGATGTGTACTTATACACCATATGAATCTCTGCATGATCAAAATATATATCCAATATACCAGAACAGGTCAAATAATAATAATCTGTAAATGATCAAATACTGCTGTAAACCATGAATCATCGTCATAACCTTGTAGATGCTGCATAGAATCATCATATACATGTACATAGACCATATATCATCCATCCATATCATCACAAGGTCCAACCATCTCATGTCCTATGATTGTCCTTGATCAAACTATGTTTGACCAAGTCAACATGACCAAATATAACTCAGATCATCATCAGAAGTTGCTGCAAAGTGTCAAAGGTTAATGCATGCTCGACAACTTATTCAAATAACAATTATAACACAAAGTAATCATTACTGGCAATCTAAATTCAAATATATAATGTCATTAATTATTATTATTATTACTCAGACTAGACTTTCAAGATCATACTCACTTCATAGCTGTGATCAATTTGCTAGTGAAGGGTGAAGGCTAAAATAACTGGCTAGGCTAATGGATGACTTGACTGACTTAACTTTGTGACACTTTGGCAAAGGGAAAGGGAATACACACCGTAGTATATACTGAATGAGCAACAACACAGGGAATGGCGGTGTCTCACAAATGGATGAGTTGTTCAAAGAGGGTTTATTCACCTTTAACAGATGCGCACAATCCATAATACAAATGAGGCCAACAATAATTTAGATATAGCATTTAAGTTCCATTGCTTTTTGGGCCTGAAGTTTCCATAGCCTTGATCTATGTGTGTTTATAAACACATTGCATAGATTTACATTTATTTTAGGCTTTCTGCTGCAGGTGTGTTTTTAAGGCACTTGTTTATCTGAGCACTTCTAGGTGTGTCACGGACAGCTTGTTTACCTAGGTATTTACATTTCCAAAAGATATAACATTTTACTTTCATGGCCATTTTCATTTGGCATGCCTTTTATTCATATGTGTTTAGAAACACATTGCATGAATGGGCTTTTCATACAAGATATAACATTTCATTTTTTCTAGATTTTGTATTCATGGCAGCACTAAAAGTTTCAGGTTTAGCCAACACAACTTTAGTGACTAGGGGGAATTCCAAGGAACTCCAACTCACCATAGGTAAGTTTTGTCACCAACTCAGAGCCAAGACACAATAAACAGGGAAGCTCATCCAATACAGAGGCTACAGTGGGGAAAAGTCCTCCATGCCATTAGTCAAGTAGTAAGTCAGGGTTATAAACTAAAAGGTAGGTAATGGATGGATGAAAACAATGAATAATGGAGCCAACACTAGCAAGCCAAGGTATGGTGGAATGATCACCTCTATTCTCCCTAAGGAGGGTAAGACCAATGAGTATGAATAGTGAACTTCTAAGTTTGAGTAGGGACAATATAGTATATATAATGAGATCAACCAGGTCCACATATCTATATGATCGCCAGATCATGACACTAAGTGCTAAGACATGCTATAAGAATAAGTATAAAAGCAATATAACCATAACACAATGATATACCTACTGAGTCATATACCTGACTGCTCATCAACCTATACCATCATCTGTCCTCTGAAACTGCTGCTGTAACTCTGGGCACTACTAACTGCTCTGTACAACTGGTATAATGGCTACATCGGTCATCTCTCTGAGTGTCCTGAGACTCAGTCATGGCATGGGGAATACATACTTCTGTCCAAAATATGATAGTGATCCAATATAGATGCTCATCTCAGCATCTCAAATGTAAGGGAACTGGCTGAATAGTGTACTGGAATCAGAAAAATAATGTATGGTAGCCCGGCTACTATATATGTGATAACAATACTGCTAAAGGATGTTAGAGCATTTTCACATGTGTACACCGTTGCCAAAATGGGGGGTAACACATAGCATTGACTTGGTATATGATTCAGGATATGGCAATACTATTTAAAATAAAATGAAATATCTTGGATGATGTTATAAATATAAAATGGATGTATTACTTGCACACTTAGGTTTTCTGACAATACTCATCGGTTTCATTACCCTCCTGTGAACATAGATATGGTCTTTCCTGACATCCTTGTTTGCTAGCTTAGGCACCACATTCATTTGACTCCATCCATCCATGACCTTCCTGATTTGGCTTTCACCCTAGACTTGCCTTCTTGACTTCTTGATACTGAGGACTTCCCCATTTCTACCTCTGTGTTGGACCGAAACCATGTTTGTTTTGTGTCTCGGCTCCGAGTTGGTGACAGAACTTGCCTTTGGTGAGTTGGATTGTATGCCTATATCATCCTGGTCGGTTGTCTCGATGTTTGGCACTCTGCAGAAGTCCCCCTAGTCACTTGAGATGTTGTTGGCTAAAACTAAAAGCTCATATACTACTTATATTGGAAATGTCTTATGAAAGCCTATGAACTTAAAATTCTAGAA
This sequence comes from Larix kaempferi, assembly GCA_027924585.1. NCBI lineage: Eukaryota > Viridiplantae > Streptophyta > Pinopsida > Pinales > Pinaceae > Larix > Larix kaempferi. Next base: position 5,272,676 of record BSBM01000584.1, read on the forward strand.
TGTGTTTCTTAACACACGTGACTAAAGGCTATAGCGATGAACTGCTAAAATACTCCTCGAAGAGTATAGAAAAGGTCCAAAAAGCAAATGTTACCCAAAATTTATATCTATTATTGTTGACCTTGTATATGAAAATATGCCCCGGATGCAAGTTGTGATTAGTTGTTCTTTTTAGCACATGTGAAATCCCAGAGGGGTCATATAGGCCAAAAAGGCCATAGAAATGAAATGAATGATCCTATTGAATCTGGATCAGCTTGATGTAGACATGATGCCGAAGTTAAATAAGCACTCTCTAAACAACTTATCATTTGTGAGGCACAACCTTTCCCTTTGTTATTTTGTTTAGCACAGAGTGTAGCTCCCCCTCTCCCTGTCCAACGTGTCACCTAGTTGAGTTTGGTCAGGTCATCCCCTTTTCCCAACCTTGTCTTAACCTTCACCCTTACTTAGCAATTAGACCATGTCCAATGGGTGAGTATGTCATTGAAGCTTTTGTGCAAGTAAAATATAAATAACATTAAATATATACATGCATTAACTGCCATGGAATGATGTTTATACTTTAAGTTAAGCTGTGAATATTATCTAAAGGGACATGTTTTAGTTTTTGTCATAATCTTGTGCTTGGTTATATTTTGACCTAGTCAAACATAGTTTGACCATGGTCATTATTGGGATCCGTGATGATGTGGACCATGTATGCTTATGGATGATGATTGATGGTCTTGTTGTCCGTCGAGATGCACACCAGCAAGTGAGAGAAGTGTGGCCTTGGGGGCAAGTAATGAGCTAGGTACTGTCACCTAAATCCCAGCTCCTCCGTTTAGGCTAACTCCTAACGAAGCCAAGGGGGGTAGTCCCTATAAAGAGTTTCACTAAGGCTCTTATATTTTATAATGTCTTTTGATGAAGTGATGCAGATGGGTGTTATTTAGGAGTTTTTTGATGATGATGACCACAATTACAAAAATAAACACAAGATGATAAGCAATCCACGTTGCGATATAAGAGTGCAAGATCAACAGTATATCAAAGACTTTAAAAAATGAGATAGCATCCACATATAAATGATTTCAAAGGACAAATGGCCCAACAATATAAATATATGAAAAGTATAACAATTAGACCAGTGCCTTATTCATTGGGTGAAGGAGTCAAAAGTTTGAATGTAATGCTGGGGGATGCTGAAAAAGTAAGTCTTGATGGTAGTTGTTCGTGAGATCGTTGTGCAAATTATCTTGGTAAATTATAAGTTTTTAGTGGTCTTGATTATTAGGCTAAAAACAAGGATATCAGAAGTCTGGAAATAGTACTGGTAATCTTTTAGATGTCAGGTCAAAGCCACCCATATTTCAAGAGGGTAAGTGTTCAATTGGCTTGACCACACTCGAGTCTGACAGCGGGATTTCGGCACCACCTGTTTCAGGAAACAACCTCAGTAAATCTCGAAAGCAACGCCGATTCGTTGGATGAGGTAAAGTTTTATTAAGTTATCACTTGTGAGATTAGCAAATCCAACACCTTTCTGAGTACTAACCCAACCCTTTCGTGTTGGCAGAGCATACGGGTGTTAGATAATCGACCAAGATAAATTAATTATGAAGGGGTGTGAATTGGAATATTTTATTATCAAAGCACAGTTCAACTCTCTGATAGAGAGCGCTCTTGACTTCTTCTTAAGACCAAAGTTCAAGAGACTTTAATTAATCTAAATGCCAAATGCAAGGGAAATGCAACAACTAAATGCTCTCCGACAAAGAGTGCTCTTGACTTGGATTTGGCCAAGTTCAAGAGACTTTAGTTCTTTTTTATGAGAAAGGAGAAGTTGTACCTTGAATAACAAATATGAAGCTTTAAAATGACTGAAAATAAAATGATGATAATGAGATGTAACAAGATGCTTGAAACAAATTGAAAATAAACTTAGTGTTCTACCAAACAATATTAATCTAAAAGTGGGATCTACGTCCGAACAAGGTTGATCACTAGAACGACTAGTCCTTGAGACTTTCCAGCTAGCTGAAACTTCGGCAAGGAGGCTAATGGGAAACGAGAAGCTACCACAAAGCTATGTGGCCTTTGGAATGCAATCCCAAAGTTTGCTTACTCTAGTCAAAATTTGGAAATGGAGTATAGTGAAAAATTAATCTAAGAACTAAAAGAGAAAGAGAGATCTAAGCAAAGCAAAGCACAACACTCTTCCCCAAATGGGGAAGAAGAACCCAAAAAGTGGAGGACTCCTCCACTTAGCTTTTTATTAATTTGATACAATTGCCTTTGGAGATAATTCCTTGAAAGGTCTTTAAAGTGAAAATGAAACTTTGAAAAAATTAGAACTAGCTCTTAAGAGCCATTACAAAGGATAGTGAATGGTATATTCGTGTATTGAATCCTCCTTGTAGCTTGTCAAAGTGTTGCTTTGCTTGGATTTCTTTGCTCCAAAAGTTTTCAAGCCCTTTTCACTTTCAAAGTACCTACAACAAAGATCAATCTCAAAGCACCCTTTAACCTTAGTATACAAATTAAAAGAAGCATAGATCTATAAATAAAATTTGAAACTATCTAACTTTGGAAAGTGTAAAAGTATGATGTAAAAACGCCTAACTTACTAACTTTTCAAAAAGAATGCTACTAACAATAAAATGCAAAATGTGAGATCTATCCACTAACTCTTTAACAAGAATGCAAATTAACTACTAACTAACACTTAACAATTTTTTATTTGTTGTGTTTTTGTTAAATTAGGGCTTAGGGAAATGGACGAAAGGAGATAAGGAAGACAAAAACGAATGGTGAAGTGAGGGAGAAAAATGGGGAGCAAGGAGAGGATGTAGGAGGCAAAAAAGGATGGAAAAGAGGCCAATAATGAGGTAGGACGAAGCTAGGTTCAAGGAAAAAAAGGTAGGACGAATGGAGAAGAAAAAAAGGGTGAAGATGGGAGCACTTGGATGAGGAAACAAGATGAGGAAGAATGGAAAGAGGAACGAAACTAGCTAAAAGAGGAAAACTAATGGTTGAGGAGACAAAAACTAAACTAGGCAAGTCTCTTCTATTCGTTTCTTCTCTTGAGATAAGAAAGTCCTTTGAGAACCTGCAAGAAAGTTTGATTAGGTGCTAATAACCATTGATGGACAAAGAGTAACTTGATCTCCAAGTCATTCTCAACCTTGTGTGAATCCTACAAAACCCTTACACATTAAACAAGCCAAACCGAATAGTACATTTCTAACAATTATAGAACATATACTAAATAATGAAAAGCTTGAAGTAAAAAGTAAGGTGAGAAAGATGTCACCAAGCAATGTGAAAGACAACCCCAAAGCTCTTGTATGGACCTCCAAAGTCACTAATTTATTCAAAACTTAAACAAATATTACAATGATTTTTGGGCAAAGTGTTCATGCTCAAAATCTCCATGAGAGAATGGCCAAAATGGCATCTCTTTATAGCAAAGACTAAGCTAAAACCCTAATTCGAATTTGGCACTAAGGGAGCCAATAATACTTGACAAAACTCCAAATTCCAGTCACCAACCAATCAAGATGTGGCCTGGAGTGATAACATACCAACTAACTCGAGTTTGCAATGAATTAGGGTGGGGAGGTGGCCTCCACCTAGGCAAGGTGCCCCCCATCCCTTCTTGTAAAACCCCATCCATCAAATAGCAATCCTCCACATTACAAAAACGTCAAGCTAAAGGAGAGGGCGAATTTCTCAACTGTGGATCACTCATAGTGGTCCGAAATTGATCTGAATCAGGTGGGTGAAGATTCCAATCATCATAAATGCTTTTTGCCATGTCATTTGACTTTTACTTTATTCAATTTGGCATTTTTTGGAGAGATTTAAATTATCTCCAATTTATTATTTTTTGAATGATTTAATTAATATTTCTCGTTTTTTGATTTTTTGAGAAAATATTAATTATGAGGCCAAATAATTGTCTGAAACTTAGGGTTAGCTGGTCCGGGGATCATGAATGATTTTTGACTTAAGGTTCAAGCCTTCAATCACTGAATTCGGATCCCAGATGACTGACATATTACAAATTGAAATTTCTCCGTTTAAACTATAGAGAAATTTATTAAAATTTAAAAAATAATTAAAAAACCCAAAACTGGAGGACCCGGTAAAAAAATTTCTCAGGGTCCTAGAGACTTAGGGCATGACCAAAACCTATTCTAATAGTGTCTAGTAGGCTTATATACATTAGTTGGACTCTAATACCCCCCCATGGCTAAAATTTTCAATATCGAGCATTCCAGCTTTGGAGGAAGCGGGAGAAAACCTCATCGATTATAGCTCGGCTATAGGCAAAGTATAATTGATAAGGGAAAAAACTCCCTGGAATACCTTAGTTGCTTAATCAAGTCATGGGGAACCGAGACACTCAGAATCCTACTAGCACACTTTATTACAAACCCCATGGGGCCATGGTCATGTTGACTGAAAAACAAAATTGGCTAGGCACAAATGTTGGATCATTTGATACACTGGAGTACAAACATTCATCATGTTTGTCAAATGGTGGCTCTTCAGATAATCCAACTATGGTACAAATAAGGTGATAACAGGTCCCACATGCTTCTGTTGATGACTCCAGATAGTGGACACATGCTTCAGATGATGGTTGATGCAGTTCAACATGTTTATTATTATTTCCAGATCATCATATTTTACACTATCCAGATATGGTGGACCCTATTGTTGACCCCTCAGGTCAACCCATCGTGTATGAGTACACCTTTTTAGTAGATTTGGGTCTTCTGGATCCATTGAGACACTTATCTTTCAGTTCCGAGCACTTCTGATGATGATAGATGTAGTTATCCACCTGTTGACCAGTTTTGGGCATGCTGACCAAGCCTGTCCAGTAGAGGCTTGGAGGCCAGTCGTTGCCTAAGGTGTTGTGTTTGAAGGGCGTGGTCTAGCCACTTGATTTTACCATTGTACCCCCATTCCAGACACCCTCGTGCCCTCAGTTTGACAGCGCAGGCACCCTGGGTGACAGTTTGAGCAGTTTCAGGGTATTCTACTTTGAGTACAGTGTATTTGAGTTTTATCACTTTAATATTTGTGTACATAATTACTTTTCATTCCCATGTTTATGGATAGTTAACATCGTTAATTATAACATTTAATTTCACTAATTTTTATATTTTTGTTGAGAGTTTATTTACAATACCAAGGACCATGGATAGTTAACATCGTTAATTATAACATTTAATTTCACTAATTTTTATATTTTTGTTGAGAGTTTATTTACAATACTACAATACCAAGGACCAGTTGGTGTGCAGTAACCCAAGAACAAGAGTCCCACTAGTCGCTAGCATAGATAATACCTATTGGTCTTGGGCATGTGATAAATGAATGAATACTGCAAGAGGCTTTGACTAATGCTGGCAAGAATGGAACTCGAGACTTTTGTCGAATGGTTCGTACACGATATCGAGGCCTAATTAGTACATTTCTTAATGATTTTCCTTTCTCATTTTGATTCTTGGTACATTTATTCTTTAATTATTTTGATTTTTAATTTTGATTCAGAAATTATTATGCAATGATTTTGATTTTCCTTTCTAATTTTAATTTTGATTTGGATCTTATTATGCAATGATTTTGTTTTTCCTTTTAAAATCTCACATGTGGATTTTAATTTAGATTTTGACCTAGACCTTTTTCGTTCCCATGCATGATAATCCTTTGTTTTTCATATTTATGTAACTTTCAAAGTTCATGCTTTATCTCCCTTTGGTTCTTGTCATATACTTCTAGCTAATGTATGCGCATTTCCTCTGCCATTTTATAGATTTTGCTGGTCACTCAGAAATTACAGGTTTTGTATATGTTTAATGGATTTTTTTATGATACATCGCAGACTGTTCCAAAAAAATTTGTTGATCATTGCATGCCGGAAGAGATTGTTGAAAGATCATTTCAAGTAACACTTTTGTTTGAGAAGAACCCCGAAATTTGGAAGGTTAAGTATACAAATTATAGATCACATTCTGAACTTAGTCGTGGGTGGAAAGACTTTGTTCTTAGTAATGGGCTGCAAGAAGGAGACATATGTGTTTTCAAGTTGTTAGATAAGGTAGAGTACATTTTTGAGGTCCATGTCGTTAAGCATGGATTCCATGACGACTGTCACACTCCAGTTCAGGTCACTTGTACTGAAGGACCTCAACAAAAGACCAAAATTGAAGTTATTGAATTAGATTAGTCAACTTGAAGAGATTGAAAATTTACATTATGTTTTGAAGTTTCAATGTTAAAGAATGCTGACAGATGAGAATGATACCGAGGTAGGTTTTTTCACATTTACTAAATGCTTCTAAACACTTTAATTTTATGCATGAAATACAATTATATTTTCCATAATGAAATCCCTAGTATATCTGTATGTTTATCAATTATATATCATGCATGTCACTTTTTGTTGATTATGGTAAGTCGAATCATTCTGGATTTCTGTCCATAATGTATTTGGATATATTTATGCATTCTTTCATCAAACTGTCTTTAGCATGCAGTAATGATATTTATGTTGGAGTCTTACTGTTTTGTTTATGTTCATAAACGTTTTCATGATTTACAAACACTAGGGTTGGGGGTCTTATGGTTTTATTTATGTTTGACAAACGTTTTATGATATATTTTTCAACTATTTATTAGCAAACGTTTCACGATATGTTTTTAACTATTTATTAAGAAGGTTATGTTACTTCATCATTGGCAAAGCCTCCATTAAAGAAGGTTATTTTCCCCAAAAAATTAGTTTTAAATTGTAGTAGAGCACTTCATCATTTTCACAGCCTCAATTAGTTTTATTAGTTTTAAATTTGTAGTAGAGTACTTCATTATTGGCATAGCCTCCTTATAATGATGTCCGGGAAAAAATTAGTTTTATTTGTTTTAAATTTGTAGTAGAGTACTTCATTATTGGCACAGCCTCTATTAGTTTTATTAGTTATTAGTTTTAAATTTGTAATAGAGTACTTTATTATCGACCAAGCCTCCATTAGTTTTAAATTTGTAGTGGAGTACTTCATTATTGGAATAGCCTCTATTAGTTTTAAATTTGTAATAGAGTACTTCATTATTGGCATAGCCTCTATTAGTTTTAAATTTGTAATAGAGTACTTCATTATTGGCACAGCCTCCTTACAATGATATCTGGGATTTGTTTTAGGATATAACCTCTTCCATGGTATACCCTTGGTTTAAATTTATATTATATTATTAAAATCATATAACATTAACATTTTTTTAGATAGAATGCGTTGATATGATTAGAACATTTTTTTCTTGCGCCTCTCCTTTTGTGTTGGTGAATAATGTTATGTCTCCCCATATTCATCTCCATAGGTCAATCGAACAAGGATGCCCATTGGCTCCTTATCTTTATGTTCTAACGGCAGATGCTCTTGGATATCTGTTGGAAGCTGCACGCTATCAGGGTCAACTCCAAGGCATTTATCTTCTCGAGGGGAAGGAGATGGTTAATAATCACTTTACATACGACTCCCTTTTGTCGGTTTCCGCTGATCAAGACTAAGTTGCAACCACCGGGAATTGTCTATCGATGTTTTGTGAGGCCTCAGGGGCTATTGTTAGTGATAGTAAGACCGATTATTGGCTCATTGGTGTGGAGGAGGCACCTGAGTGGATTCCAACTTCTTGGAAGTTGGTTTTGTGAGGCTTTAGGGGCTATTGTGAGATATCTTGGTATTCCTTTTGGGGTGGACCTCTCACCGATTGCAATGTTGGATTGGTGTTTGGATAGTTTACAACACAAACTACTTGTTTGGCAATACAAGGATTTGCTCTTTGTTGGCAAGCTGACTGTGGTGAGCAGGATTTTGCAGGCCTCCCACATTTATTATGTGTCTTGTTAGGTCCCTAGCAAGACCCAAAAGTATGGTGGAGCTCGTGGTCTTCCCATGGTCCCTTGAGATGTTTGCATTGTGCCCAAAGATGAGGGAGGCCTTGATTTGATTGATGTAGCCGCTCAAGGTAGCATTTTGGATACTAAATGGGTGACCAAATGTCCGGAGGGTTCTTCCCCATAGCAGGTTTTCATGTGGTACAGGTTGCTCTCAACCACCCATGTTGGCAAGATCAGAGGGCAGTTTGGTCTTTGTGATATCATCTCTGCCCCTCATAATTTTCAAATTGCAAGGTCTTTCCTCTTTTGGAGTATTTGGACTACATGGAAGAAGGTGGCAAGTCTAGTTCATTGGCAGATGTTTAGGAGTAGAGCGGGTTGGGATATGGCCAGAAGGCCTATTTGGAGCTCGAAGCAAGAAGGTACTTGTATCTCTAAATTGCCTCGTTTTCAGGCAAGAAGATTTAGTAGGAAACACATTTTCTTCTTGAGTGATCTTTGGGACTTTAGTGCTCGATCATGGAAAGATTGGCGAACTGTGGCTCGAGAATTTGCTTTGTCCTCTGCGGATCGTCCCTCCATTATGGAAATCATTGAGTTTATTCCTCAGGAGAATCTGTTTAAGATGAATATTGATATGGCAAGTCCCTTTTGGAGAGACTGGGAGTGGAATTTCAAGCGTCCTTTGTCACGATATGATTCTCATAAACTCTACTCCATCTTGCATCAGCGACATGAGCTTGATCCTATCCTTAATGCTTGATGGGTCTCTACGGATGCTGAGAGCTGGTGGATTCAACAATTGCATAGTGTCTGGGCAATTAGAACTTCTTATAATATCTGGGTCTTTTCTTGGTTGGTGATATATAAAGGTCTCCCTTCTAAGGCCCAGCTTGCCAAAAGTGGTATTTCAGATGGCCTTTTCTCTCATTGCATGAGGTATGAGATTGTGAAGCAGATTTAATGGGAATGTTCTTTTGCTCGTTCTTGCTAGACTCAAGTTCAAGCCCAACTGTCATATATTCTATAGGGTTATCTTCATTGGTGTGCAATTCTGCTAGGAGACTCCAGATCCGTGATTCGGGATTTCCTACCTGGTATTTGGCATTGTTTTAGAGCTACGACTTTATACACTATTTGGAAGTTACACTGCAAGCATGTCTTTGATAACGAGGTTAGTTCATTGGATGTGTTTTCTCAATTATGGTGCAATGAGGTGCATATGCAACTCCTAGCCAAAGGAATTCTAATGATTAACGATGCCAAATTGTTAGATATGAATTCATACTCTGATTGTATGGTTGTTTTAGTGTCTCTAGGGAAGAGGGTATGAAGCTTTGTGTATATTCCTTTTTCTTTTATTTAGCTCCAGATGTAAAATATTTTTGTATATAAGAGGTATCTTTTATAATAAAAAAAGCATTTATTTTTTAATTTTGTTTTTTTGTTTTTTTGTTTTGTTTTTTGGATGGGTAGAGATTGTTAGATCCGAATTCCTACTCTGATTTTATAGTTGTTTTGGTGTCTCTCGGGAAGAGGGTATGAGGCTTTGTGTATATTCATTTTTCTTTTATTTAGCTCCTGATGTAAAATATGTTTTTTTATATATAAGAGGTATCTTTTACAACAAAAATAAGAACCATTTATTTTTTAATTTTGTTTCTTTGTTTTGTTTCTTGGATGGGAAGGGATTGTATATGAAAATGATTGTTTATTTTGTTTATTGAAGGGTATGGATCGTGCACGAAAATGTGGTTAGTTGTAAAGTATAGATAGAGTATTTATGTCATAGATTTATTTATTTTTTCATACAAAAGGAAAGATGAAAGGTCAAACAACAAACATACTAACACAACCAGTCGATCATTAACCATTATTTTAGGAGTTATATTTTTTTGTAAAGCTGCAGTTACGCAGTATTATATTAGAACCGAGGAGCAAAAGTTACTGTTATCACACAACTTGTAGTTGCCCCTAGCGGTATCCCATCCGGGACGGTAGAGGAGGCAGGCAACTAAAGAGGTGACCCAAGAGATGCCACGGTTCCCAATGCAATGTGGGAGTCATGTCAACCGAGGCACTCTTCGCTTTAGGTCAAGGTGTAACTAGACCAAGGGGGAGACCCTATACCCCAATCACAGTTGATTGGACCCAAACAAAGTTTTCTAAGGGTTAGCAAATGAAGGGTTACGGAAACCAATGCAAGGCTAGGTGGACCTAAGAGTTGAGGTATGGTTGAAGGTGGTGTAATAGATTGTTAGTGTTTCAACCTGTGTATGGTTCAGGCCACATGATGGGGTATGATGACTAGGTATAGTACCATAAGTTTACACAAGTGGGTCTTGTGTTCTTGGGAAGTGTGAAATGATTCTAGGTAGGCCCACAAGATGAAGTTAGGTGTGAGGTTGGTACTATAGGTTAGATATAGGCTAGATCTATGAGTCTAAGTTGATTATAGGGATACCCATGTACTAGATCTAGGGTTTGACACAAATCCCAAGGAGTGCGACTTGCTTAGTGATGGATTAGTGCCTTGTTGGATGGGCTAATGGGGTCAAAAAGTATGTCAAAGTGTAGATCGGGACACCTAGAAGCCAAGTCAAGTGGGTTGAATGAGATCCAATGGTTGGATCTTACTAGATCTAGGTTTTTAAGTGATGACCCTAAGTGGACCACAATCCCTTGAAACAAGGAATGCAACCCCCAAGGCGGATCGTGACCAAAAGACAGTATAGACCTAGGTTTCAAGGCATGGGCATTCCAAATCCACGAAAACCTCAAACACCCACCTCCTAGAAGTGGACAAACTCAAAATTTCAAGGGGGTGCGATTTGCTCAAGGAAGGCCAAAAAGTAGGTTTGGTGGACCAAATCAAGTCCAATGGCCACCAAATTGTAGATCAGGGATGCTAGTACCCCGATCTATGTATGTCCAAAAGATCAAGTCAATCCAAGGGCTAGATCTTAGTAGATCTAAGTTTTAAGGTGCCAAGAAAATCAAAAGGGGGTTTTAACCCCTTTAAACGTGGAGAGATGTCCACAAGGTAGTTTTCACCAAAGTAAGGATGTGGGGGTAGGTTATCAAGTGTCGAGATTTCAAATCAAGTGGGATCTCACCTACCCATGTGCTAGATCTAACCAAACAAGCCTCTTACAAGGGAGTGCGATTTGGGTCAAAGAGGGCTTTTTGCCTTGAAAAATGTGTTAATTTTAAGCCAATCACCGCCAAACTATAGATCCAACTAGGGGTGGATGCTATAGAGGTGGGTTTTCAATATTTTCTCAAGAGCAAGGCTAGATCTAAGTAGATCTAAGAAATACCAAAAACAAGGGTTTTAATTTGATTAGGGTTTTATGACCAATGAAGATAGAATGGATGAAAGAGACACATACCTTGTAGATCTTACCTCAATTGCTTGTGGCCACCTTGCAAATTGATAGCATTCTCCTATGTGTATATTCAAGAGTGAGATCCAAGAGCTCTAACCAAAACGTCCTTCTCCAAGATAGCCAAATCGTCCTCCTCCTACAAGACAAGATCAAAGAAACAAGTCAAGCAAGATGATTATGAAAATAGTAGAAAGATGTAATAGAAAGCATCAACTATGTCACGAAGATACAATAATGATACTCCCTGTCACAAGATCAACCCAAGAGAGAATTTCTGGATCCCTCCAACAATAACCCTCATGAAGTCGCCCTCCTCTCCACCAATTCGACTTTCCTGTCAAAAGATTAGTAGAAGAACCAAAATCCACAATGATACATAGAAGAGATACTGTATATTCAATATGCAAGAGAATCCACAAAGCAAGAGAGATGTGCTCCACAAAAAAATCTTCTATTCCAATATTCCAGAGCTCCAAAGGTGAGCTTTACAATGGGGGGTCTCCTCCTTATATAGGATAATAAAGACCAAAACCCTATACCACTCTACAATACTACATCAAATGAGTGGTTGAGATTAAAAGATCTCATCATACAATCAATGGCTAAGATGACCCATAACAATATATCACATGGATCACTCAAAATAACAATAGCGCCCCCACTAAATGGTACAATAAGAGGGTGACGTCATCCACTAGAGAAAGATAAGTACCAAAATCCACCTCATGGTGACTAGGACATGACAAAATAAGCTCATGGTGGGGCTAGGAGGCATCAATCCTTACTAGCTCATCCCCAAGGCACAATAAAATAATAAAATATGTCCAATATAATGTAAATGATCAAAACTGTCCTCCGAATCCATGACAGTCAAGCAGTAAATGTCCTCCTGTGATCAATCTGGGCATACCCACATGGTGAAAACTGACTGGAAGATAGTGATGCCACCCTGGAAGACCTCTGTGAAGACCAAATGCCAAAACCTTGCCTCAATTGCCCAAATCGATTTCCTCAGTGACCACTTTATCCCATTTTTTAACTGCCTCGGGAACTGTGAAAGTGCCAAAACTGCCTCCTAGGGTGCTAGCGCTGTCCATATGAGCCCACTAGGCTCTCCGGAAGGGGGGGTAAATGGTAATAACAAGTGGCTGGACCACCCCCTCCATCATCAGCGCCCTAGGTGAACTGGCCTCTCGGGGCCCCTGCTGCTCAGGCTGGGAAATCAGCCCCCAATCTGGTCAACAAGTGTAAAACTGCATCAATCACTATCAGAAGTGCCCGGAACTGAAAGATAAGTGTCTCAATGGATCCAGGAGACCCAAATCCACTAGGAATGAGTACTCATACACCCTGGGTTGCCCTAATGGGCCTGCTGTAGGGTCCACCATATATGGACAATGTATAATCTGCTGATCTGAAGTAGTAATAAACCTGCTGAACTGGATCAAGCATCATCTGCATCATATGTCCATCATATGATATCATCATCAAACATGTGGGCCCATAAATCATCATCAATAATCATCCATACATGGTCCACATCATCACGGATCCCAAGAATATATAATCAAGGATAAATCACATCAGTAGACTAAGACAATGCTTCTCTAATCATTCTCACAGCTAAGCTCAAAGTATAAATTCCATTCAGTGGCATTAATCAAGTTAACATATTCTGTTGTTATATAAAATTACTTGCACAATAGTTCAAATGACAAACTTACCCATTGGACATGGTCAAACTGCTAGTGAAGGATGAAGGCTAGGAGCAAGGTTGGGCCAAGGGTTTGATTTGTCTAACTTAACTCAAAAATACTTTGAACTGGGAGAAGGGGGAAGCTACAAACTCTGTGCTGGACAAAAGAACACGGGGAATGGCTGTGCCTCACAAATGGATAAGTTGTTTAGAGAGTGCTTATTCAACTTAGGCATCATGTCTACATCAAGTTGATCCAGGTTCATTAGGATCATTCAATTTTTATTCCATGGCCTTTTTGGCCTACATAACCCTTCGGATTTCAGATGTGCTGAGAAGCACAACTAGTTGCAGCTTGCATCCAGGGCATGTTTTCAAATATTTATAAGGTCAGCAATTGTTTAGATATAGCTTTCAAGAACCATTGCTTTTTGGACCTTTTTTATACTCTTCGCAGAGTATTTTCAGCTGTTCATCGCTCTTGCCCTTTTTTTGTTTCCATGGGCGAATTTTTAAGTTTCCATAGGTAGAACATGAGCTTTCAGTTTTAGCCAACAACATCTCAAGTGACTAGGGGGAGTTCGAGCCAATGCCAAACATCGGGACAACCGACCAGAATGATTTAGGCCTACAATCCAACTCACCAAAGGCAAGTTTTGTCACCAACTTAGAGCCGAGACACTGAATACACAGGGATGCGGTCCAAACACAGAGGTAGAAAAATGGGGAAGTCCTCGGTATCAGAAAGTCAAATGAGACAAGTCAAGGTTTAAAGTCAAACAGGAAGGTCATGTACGGATGGAGACAAGTGAATATGGAGCCTACACTAGCAAACAACTGGTGTCGGGAAAGACCATATCTATGTAAGGTGAAAAACCAGTGAGTTTTGTTAAATGACCTAAATGTGCAAGTAATTGTCCATTTTATGATTTACAGTTCATTTTAAATATTTTGCCACATCAGGAATGATATACCAAGCACATGCTATGATCATGACTAAATCAACAAGATAATAATCTACAGTCAGTGAGAACATATCCATAGATCATACAACATCATCATAATAATAATCATCAAATATCATCTGAAACACTGCTGCAATACATCTCTAAGCACTGAACTGAAACTGTATGGGATAAGTGGTCACATCAGTCATCAAATCTGAACTCTCAAGGCTCAGCCTTGACACAAGGTCATACATAAATCCGAATAAAATACTGCTCTGATCATGAGTGATCCAAAATATATAGCCATGCTCTGGAATAATGGAAGCTCTGGAATGTGCAGATATCTGCTGTACAAGAATAGTAGCCCTGCTACTATGGTGTGATAACAGTTACATCAAAAAATACATGTCTGGGAGCCTATTGGGGTGGTCTAAGGTGGTGAAACCACCATCCCGGGTGCTCAAATATGCTGAAAAAACTATAATCATGACAAAAAAATCCCTATGGGGTGGTACTGCATCACTATAGTTCTGGGTCGGATTTAGGTCATACATAACATTCTTAATTACATGACTAAAAAGTGAACAGAAAAGTAAATTGAAACAGATACGCTGAGTGTCACATAGATAAACTGGAGCCACCGCAATCCTTCCACGAGCTTGCTTCTGCATAAAGAAAGTGGGTGTTTCCTCCACAATAAGGCAGCCACCATAGAAGTCGTTGTCCAAGTTCTGAGAGGGGAGGTTTGGAGACTGAGGCAGAGCATTGCGGCTTGGGGAAGTGTGGCCTTCCATCTGCTCCTTGGTTTTACTCTGCTGCACAGGTCCCATGGTGGACGGTACCGAAGGAGGGGGAGGCTTTGGGGAGGCCCCGGTCCCAGGAAGGCCACCAACGGGAGCATCAATGCCCAGCGAACCTCCGGCGTGCCTGGTGTTGCTGCTTGTGTTAGTTTTTTGCCGCAGACATTCAAATTCGTTGCTGCGACCCACGGAGTAGTTCTCCCAAACAAAACCGGAATCCATACCGTCGAGCCCCCCCCCAGCTTGACGATGTTGGTTATGATATCCCTAAGTGTGGTTTTGTTGGCATTCCAGTTGGCTGTCATTTCCTCCACGAGGGTGCTCATCATGTTCTTTATCGACCAGTGGTAGTTGATTCTGCCACCATGCCGCCCTGAGGCCAGAATGGCCGAGACTCTTCGCCAAATCATTGAGCAATCTCAAGGCTGAAAGCCTCGACCATATTTCCTTCTTTACAATGCCCTTCAATCACAGAAGTTTAAGTCACTTTATCTGGCCTCAATCCCATCTCCATCATTTCAGTCAAGAGCATATTTGCCTCTTGTGCTTTATCCACCTTGCAGATGCCACGTATGAGCGTATTGAACGTAAAAACATTGGGCTGAATGCCTCTTACCACCATTTCATCTTTCAACTTAAAAGCCTCTTCAATCTCTCCTCCTTTCATATACCCATCAATCAATGTTGTATATGTAACTTCGTTAGGCATCAAACCCACTTCCAACATCTCCACGAGAATTTCCCTCGCTTCACTCACTCTCCGGACCTTACACAAACCATTCACAAGTGCACTGTAAGTATAAACATCAGGCATAATCTTAGCCTCCAACATGCTTTCATACACCCTGCCAGCCATATCGATCCGGTTTGCCCTCAATAAAGCCCCAAGCGAGTCCATCGACCAAGTCAGAAGTAAACCCATATGCCATACGCAACCCATCGAACAGTGCATTGCAACATCGCAGACTGGGCATGTGACCGCGTTTTTGCAGCCGATAAAATGCATCTACAGCTGTCATCACCTTATCATTCTGAACACACGCATTAATCAATAAATTAAAAACAATTGGGGATGGCTCAGATTCTTTGCATGTGTCCATAAGGTACTCAACCACTGTAACTCCGGTGGGTGTTGGAGATGAGGATTCTGCATTGATGACGCGATTTAACATGGCATTTGCAGGTCCAAACATGTTGGCCCTTGACAGAATATGCAACATGATTGAATATGAATGAATTCTATGAGAAGACCCCATTTGTTTTTCAGACCATGAAAAGAAATCGAGAGCAAGTTTCCCATCCCCTACCTGGTTTTTTATCAGAACTCTCTGTATTACATGTGGGTTGCGCTTGTTGGCAATGTCGGTAAGCTCTTCTTCTTCTTCTGCAACTTCTGGTGCGGATGTTTCCCTGCTTGCAGTTGTGCAGTATTGCAATGTTCTTGTTATACGTCTTCCTGCCACGAAAGGACATTTGTATTGAGATCCTCTGATCCATTGAACATGAATCAGAGCTCCCCATATGTGTAAAATCCCCATCGTTTCTTCCTCTTCCTGAGAAATGCACCTACTGGTGTTTCATCTCAACAACGTACAGCATGTTGAAGGTCAGTTTTGAGGATTGGGATCATAATAATGGACTAAATCATTAGTCATAATCCTGAAGTTTGCAAGGGTTTGATTAAGTTCTTCTTTTCCATTCTGAGTTTTATTCCCAATTTCATCCATGAACAACTTTCTTATTATGTTCTCGCTCTCTTCAGATGATTCCATGTGGAACTAGCAAAGTAAGCATGTCTGATACCTCTCTTCTTTACAAACATTCCTATTTGCAAACAGTCCTCTGATACTTCTCTGATACCTCTTTCTTTACATAAATTTCATTTAATTTTCGTGTCTCACTTTGAGCCGATCTCTTTATTATTATCTCAAGTTAACCAGGCTTGCAAACCCTTTTTGGAATTGGATGAAACGTGTGCTCAAATTAGTGGCTGTGATAGGTCGCATGCCAGTCGGTTGCTTCAATGATCCTGTAACATAAAAGATGTGCTCACTGTTGAAGTTATGTTTTCCTGTACACCTCCATTGCAAGAGAATCCTGAATATGTCTTCCTATTTAGTAATAAATTTCCATTACTTCTTGTTCTGGATCATGCAGAAGCTGTCTGGATTGGACTAGATCAAAGTCTTCTAATTCTATTCCTTCATTCCAATCAATCATCACAACAGACCCCTATAGAACCCTCGACTATTGGGCAAGAACGCCCCCATCGTTTGAAGACATAAGAAGTTGTACATGCAATGGAACTCATCTGCCCACATTTCTAGTTGAATGCTTTTTGACAAGATGACAAATTTTGGGCATAATATGGAGTTAGCAACCATGTTTTAAGGGGATAACGCTTGCACAGTCGAGACGCCCCTCAGAGAGCAGACATGTCACTACGATTTGAGTCTTCATAGGAGTGGAAACACCCTTACATTACAAATGAACCAAGAGACACTGATCAATTAAAAATTCAACATTATATTGTAACGCCAAGTTGTCCACCCTTCCCCTTTTATGTTTCATTGTGTTGTTATTGAGCTTGTACAACATGTAAATTTAACATAATAGATCAAGGGATGGATGGTTACCTGTGTAAAGAGATGAGACAGTGAGAGTATATTAACAAACAATCCTTGGAATTTGAATCGATCTACTGTTGAAGTTATTTGCACTTCAAAGATGCCATTAATTATTCATGCTTATTAACTAAACTTATAAAAGGTTCACCCATAGCTGGTATATGGTCCTTGATTAGTTGGGAAAAGTAAATAAATTACACTTTCAATCAGTTATCTAAGTTAGAACAATGGAGAACCTAAGATATTAAATTTCTGAAACGTTAAACTCTAAATAAATTTGTCCCTGGAATGGATCTGGGATGAGTATCTAGAATGAATATTTTTTGTCAACCTTGTAATTTTGTGAAGTATGATGCCTTTCAGTATCAGAAACCATTGCTAGAAAGTCTAATGCAAAAGCCAGGAAATGAATACCACTAAGCTGTAAACAAGAAGACAAATCCAATTTCAAAAAGAGCAATCAGTTGGCTGAGCATTAAATCCTACGATAGCCATAACAATCTACGGCTATTAGCATGGATAGAAAGTAGAAAGGTGACTAAGGTATTATATCAGAATACACTTATTGTAACTGTCCGGGCAAAAGATTTGTTTGAAAGGAAGCATCAATATTTTTTTAATAACCAGCAAATACTAGCAAACATGCAACCAGCATAAATGCTTACATTCGTAAATTGGACATAGACTACCATACAATATTTTTAAACAAAACCAGAAACGCAACTCAGCCTTGAGCTCAAGTGCATAAAGAGGTGGATGGGCAATGTGTAGGTCATTATTGTGCTTCTGAAATATGTAGAAAAAAAATAGAAACCAAAATTCAAGAAAGAAGGGAGAACCTAGAAAGCAATCCTGGAATTGGTTTAGCAACAATAGGTAGAAGCTGCAGTTCCCAATCATTCTCCATAGAAGGATGATATACTTGACAATATTTAATGCATTTGCATTAATATACTTAATGCATTCGAATATAATATATTTAATGTATTTGCAATATTATTAATTAATGCATTTGAAAGTTTAATGCATTATGCATTTGAAATAATCTATGTATTTGAATTAATTAAATTAATTAATGCATATGAATTATTTTGTTTAATGCATCATGAATTTGTAATAATTAATGCATTTGAATTATGAATTTTGCATTTGAAGTAATTAAATGAATTATTTTGAAATAATAGAGTTTAATATATTTTACATTTAATGCATTTAAATAATTATACATTTGAATTATTTAATGAATGGGAATTAATTAGTGCATTTGAAATTGATTATGCATTTTGCCATTAAATTGATTAATGCATTAGAATTATTATTATATTTAATGAGCATGAAATTAATATAATAGAGGAGCATTTGTGAAATGCATTTAATAATAAAGTTATTGCACTATTATTGCATTATGAGTTATGCATTATTATTATTATTATGGCTGTACCATGGAATTATTGCATAGTGTACAATTGGTGGAGTGTTTGTTTGTTTGATAATGCATTTGTTTGTTGGACTTATAATGCGTATGTTTTTGCTTGTTAGACTCATAATGTGTATGTTTGCTTGTCGGATTGGCATTTGTTTGTTGGATTGATGATGCATTGTGATTGATAACCGTTAGTAGAATCTATGTTATTTGATATTGCATGGACCTACTATAACTTACTAAGTGTCCTTAATCATTGTTCATTGTTTGTTGTGAATTGTTTGGTAAATGCACATTTGTTGTGCAATGAATTGTTATTGTTTGATGCTTAGTGAATTTATTGGTAAATGCCTATATTTGTGGATTGCATATTTACTGAGATTTGTCTTGATAAATACTTACACACTATGAGTTAGTTATGTCGCATTCAAATGCATTGGATGTGAATACATTAATGGTGCATATATGGGTTGTGATCTCGGCAATTAGAGGTGGAGCCCTAATTCCTCTACCTAGTTTGCATTCATACACTAGGATGTTCCTGAAAAGCTTGTATTGAATTAATACGTATTTACTATGCATTGTATACGTACTGTGTTACTTGAACATTATATTGATTTAGTATCGAAATTGATTTAGGTTTTGGAAGGCATGATAGAGGTTATTGAGTAAGTACTATGTGTGACAAAGATTAAGGTCTGCATAAAGACTAAATAGTATATGCTTTAAAGCATCATGCATTGAAAATAATGGGTAAATGCATTATTAGTAAGCATTAGTTATCTCATGATAAATGATAGTGTGCATTGATAGTCGCATAGTATTTTATAAGGTTGGATTGATGGATAAGTGTTGTGCATCAAATTTGATAATAAAATTTCCATAGATTGATAAATGCAAACCTAACTTTTAACAGTTGGTAATCGTGAATAGCTACTATTTGCATATAAATATCATAGGTGGGAAATTTAGTAGAAATTTATTAGTGCATGGTATTGCATATCTAGGTACCATGGGTTGAGAATCTAATGATAATTGCATTATTGTTATTGCATATGCATAGATAAATAGATACTTACAGTACAATGCATTGCATAATGGTAATTACTGTGCATTTCATATCTATGATTAGTAAACGGAATTGGCCTACGCTTGTTACTAGGCATTGCCTCTCTTCACTGTCCATTGAATGAATTAGTAAATGCTTAAGTAGGATGCATGACACATAAATGATATGAAATCATGTTGTGGTTTATTGTGGTATTTTACAGCTCTCTCATGTATTAGTGTGGAATAAGAGATTATATAAGACATTAGTATATGACATGTTATCATTTCATGCTAATCCTTATTGCTCCCAATAGAATGCATATTTGATATGATGATGGATTATGTAAGTTGTTACTAATGATGGATGAGTTGTTACTCCATGTTGATAGTACTAATGTTGAAATATCGCAGCTTATCATGACATATTAATGAGAGATGCTTAGTAAAATTATGAAAGTATCATGGGTAATTATGTTATAATAGTAGCACAAAGCACTTAAATGCATTAGATTTTAAACTTGGCATGACTTATCGTGATAGTGGATTATGATGTAGTGTAATGCAATATGAACTGGTGGCTAGAAATTCTTGTTAGCACATGATTCAAGGTTGATCCATGATATATTATTGAGAAATGGTTACTAATGATTATTCATTATTGTAAGTGCAAGTTGTTCAAGGTGATACACTCAAATAGCCTGGTGAGGCTAATCATTCTATGATTTCGTGGGAGCCCATAACCATGAATGAGAATGGCTACTATAAATATATTATGGGCTGGGGGACAAGCCCAACAATTAATTCTATGCCAGCAGCTTTTGACTTTAGTACCAAAAGTGGGGAGGGTGGCAATGCCACGGTTACTTTCCGGAGAACTTCTGATGTGACCAGAGTCCACGGTTGGAGACATACTAACCAAGAAGGAGGTTTATGTAGAAGGACTTCTGATGCCTGGGGCTAGTTCGTTAAGGGTGCTTGTGGAGGATGTTTCTAGCTAGCCTTTTGAGATGCCTGGTGTATAATGATCATGATATCAGGATTGGGGTACCGGGAACCAGATGCCGGTTAGTATCGATGAGGCCTAGATTCCGATTAAATTCCGATGAGGCCGCACTATTACCAGAAGTTGGGAGGGTGGTAATGCTGCCATAACCTCTCATGGAACTTCTGATGCTTACTGTATGATCCGCGAACAAGTTACAGTGGAGGGCCTGTGCCATTGTGAGCGGGACCATCCGGAGTTGGAGGGTAGGTTTATGGAGGTGGCAGATGGTATGATTCTCAAGGAGGGGGTGAGTAAGGAAAGAGGAAGTAAACAAATACACAGTTATTAATTATTAATTAATTGTCTAATGCTTATGTGTGTATGATGCATAATTGTTGCTATGGTCGCATACTAGACTCATTGGGAATTACATAAGAGCATGTTGTATCTTTAGGGCGTTTGATTATATTAGTGTGGTTTGGAGACTTCTATGTGGTGGCCACACATATAAATCTCTTAACTTCACAATAGTACTAGCTACCTATATATTCTAGTATTTACTTGATTGATTGATTGAATACGTATTGTATTTATTGTTTGAAGATTATAACTTCGGGACGAAGTTTCCGTAAGGAGGGAAGTATGTAACAACCCTCATGTATGCATATTTGTGGAATATTTATAATGAAATGTAAATAATAAATAAAGGTAAATAATAAAAAGGAATACGAAATAAAAATGAAAGAAAAGAAATTAAGAAAAAATGGAGAAAGGGGAGATAAAAGGAGGAGGAGAAGAAGAGAGAGGGATCTTTTCTTTTGGTCTTTTTGGCATTTTTGGAAGGAGATCTTTGGAGGAGCCGAAGCAAGAAGAAGAGGCGGACAGAAAGAGGAAAGCAAGCAAGCTATGGCATAGGGTTAATTGTTGCGATCTCGGGGACCTTAGCCATTGGCTGGGGGTTGTTTGGGTGGAGAGTTGTCCCCCCACCTTCAGTTGCGGGCATTGGATATTTCAAGGTAACTACCAGGTCATCTAATCAGGTAAGGCTCTTTAACTTTTCATAGAATATTTTTTTAACATGTTGATAGATCCATTGGATCTCCGTTGCATGTTGGTTCTTTATTGTTTACTGGATTTTATGAGTTTGAGAACATTACATTAGTCCCTGCTTGTCTGCAATTTTTATCCCTTCTAGTAACCTTGATAGTTCTGCAACATTATTGGTGTCATGTCCTATGGTCCCATAGTACATCTTCCTAATAGATTCTGAAGTGTCCCTTATGACACCTCCAAAACCAGCAGCACCAGGGTTTCCCTTTGAAGCACCATCAAAATTAATTTTGAAAAAACCGCCAGCGGCTTGCTCCAATGATCCGGGCTAGGGGTGTTAACAATGGGAGTTCGAGTATGCAAGGGGGATTGAGGATTTTGAGGTCCCACCCTTTCAAAATTCCACATTCCTAAGGTGAGGTGGGGAGGTCCGGAGTATTCCAGTCCTTCAGCGCTATGGTTTCCTGCAGATTGGTTTTAATAGTGTGCCATATCTTTGGCAGCTGTCTAGAGTTGTTTTCAAAGATTCTTTTGTTTCTTTCTTTCCATATGTTCCAGACCACAATGCCTGGTATCAGTTCCCATAGACGATTGAGAACAGTTCTCTAGAAGGGATTGTCTGCCCATTGAGCTATGGTTTGGAAAAATCCCCACGTATTCTATTAGTACGCTTGCATTTACTTGCGACCTTGTCCCACATATCGCCCGCCAGAGCGCAGGAGTCCAGAAGGTGATCAATGGTTTCAGCATGATTTCCATAGATGATGCACCAAGATGGTCCATGGAAGCCTCTTTTTATGAGATTGTCCCAAGTACGAATTATCTAGTGAGCCAATAGCCATAGGAAGGTTGAAATTTTCGGCCAGAAATTAGATTCCCAGATTTTTTGTATATTGGATTCAGTTGCTCCTCCGTCCCAGATGCTTTTAATGCATATGCTTCTTTAATTGTGAAGGAGTCTTTTTTAAGGTGGCCCCATCTAAGGATGTCCGGATAATGATTAACTTTCAAGTGTCTTGTTTGAAGGTCATTTCAGATGTTCTCAATGCTTTCCATGCGGACTAGGGGTCCCAAAGTTCAGGTGGCTTCCAAATTCTGGCTGTGGATGAATCCGAGTGTCTCTAGTAATCTTTGACCATTGCATTTTCCTTTGCTTGAAGGTGTGTTTGAAGTTCTAAAAGGGGATTTTGAGTGTGGAGGCTCGGGAGTTGTTTCCAAGAGTCATGCCGAAATTTTGCTTGGTTTCTGCTTCTTATTTCCCAAAAGTTGTGTTGTTGTATTAAAGCTCTTTAACCGTTGGCATCCCTCCATATGAGAGAGCCAGGAGGGTCCAGGTTGTAGCGAATGCGTTGATGAGGAGACCAGTCTGAAGCATATTTGCAGTTCCATAGTTAATTCCAGGTGGTGGTATCATCTGTTACCCATTTCCACCAGATTTTGGCAAAGAGCACTTGATTGTTTATTTAAGGGTCCCTAATTCCTAGTCCTCCTTCCCTCTTTGGCATGCAGACAGTTTTCCATTTGACCAGGGCCCATTTATTATTGTCGTGATTTCCCCCTAGAGGAAGGATCTTTGGATTCTTCGCATCATTTTTAGGACCCACTTGGGTGCTGCCAAAACCGAGAAGAGGTATAGGGGCATGGATTGCAGGACAGCTTTGAGAAGGATAAGGCGGTTAGTCCAATTGAGACATATGTGAGTCCAAGAGGACATTTTGGATTATAAATTGTCCAGGAGTTCTCTCCATGAGGTGTGCTTGATGGTCAAGTCAAAGAGGGGCGCCCCTAGGTATTTAGACGGGAGGGAGGATATCGAGAAGCCCAAGATGCGCGCAATGTTTCGATGTGTAATGGTGTTGGTATTGAAAAAGAAAAGTTGAGATTTCTCAAGGTTGACAATGGTGCCTGAGGCTTCTGAAAAGGTACGTAAGGTTCGTTTGATTGAGGAGGCCTCTTGAATTAAGGGGTGTCCGAAAAGGAGATTATCGTCTACAAATTGCTAATGGGTAATGGGGGGGCAGCCATGAAGAGAAAGTCCTTTTAGAGTTCCAGAAGCGACCTTTGCTTTGAGCATTCTGCTTAGCCCTTCAATCATCAAGATGAAGAGGAAGGGAGAGAGTGGGACTCCTTGACGAATGCCTCTAGATGGGGAGAAAGTATTGGAGGGGTAACCATTGGTCAGGATAGAGAAAAAGGATGAAGTGGTGAGGGCCATAATCTAATGTAACTAGTCAATGCAAAAGCCAAAGGCACTTAACATTTTCTCGATAAAGTTACAACTGAGTTTGTCGAAGGCGTTAGAGAAATCCAGTTTAGCCAACATTCTTGGGGTTTTGGTGGTTTTCAGGAAGTGGATCACCTCGTGTGAGGATGATTCCGTCAAGGATTTGGAGACCTTCCACATATCTCGTTTGTTCTGGAGATATAAGAAGCGGGAGTGGATCACCTAGCGCCTTGCCTTCCACAATCTGATTTACCACTGTTTCCACTTCCTGCATGGTGATGTCCTTCATGAGGGAGGTTTTGTGTTCATCTGTAAGAATATTTGGTATATGGCTTGTGACTTGATTGATTGCATCAGTTCTGTTAGGATTTTCTTCAGTAAAGAGATTTTGAAAATCTCTGATGAGCTCCTGTTCCATATCTTCTTGGGTTTCAAGGGAGTCCCCTCCTTTCATCCTGATGGTGGATATTTTGTTGGTCATCCTATGTTTTAGAGTGGAACGATGAAAGAAGGTGGTGTTTCCTTCTCCTTCCTTTAACCAGGTGATACGATACTTTTGCTTCCATAGGGTCTCTTCCTGTTCAAAGCGTGCATCAAGTTGTTTTAAAGTATCTTGTTCCTTTTGCTTGAGATTGTCCAGGTATCCCTGCTCCATGATGGTTTTCTGAATCTGTTCAATCTCCTTCTCTAGGTCACTTTTAGCTTTGAAAATGTTCCCAAAGGTTGTTTGGTTCCATTTTCGAAGCTTGGCTCTGAGAAGTTTTAATTTTTGGTGCATTATTTCCATTTTGGAGCGTCCCTCAACCCTTGTGTTGGTCCACTAGGTGCTTACCATGTCCTGAAAGGTGGGGTGAGCCAGCCAAAATTTCTCAAAACAGAAGGGGCGGTGTTTTTTTATTCCCAAGTTCTGCCACAAGAGGGAGATAGGTCAGTGATCTGAGCTCGCCGAAGGGAGAACGGAGGTAGTGAACGTTCTTCCAAAATCCAACACTTTTTTCGAGACGAGGAAGCGGTCTAGGCGCAAGGCTATTTGGTTGATCCCTCCCCTTCGGTTGTTCCAGTTCATGAGACCCTCAGAGGGTATGAGATCTATAAAGCTACAACTATCAATACAGGATTTGAAGTTTACATCTTCATTTGATAAGACTTTGTACCCTCCCTTCTTCTCCTGGAGAGAGGTTATCATATTGAAATCGCCTCCCGGAATTATCAAGGATTCTGGATGTCGAATAGAGAACCATCTTAAGTGACTGAGAAGTTGTTGCTTAAGAGTGAGGGCTTGAGGCCCGTATACATTCATGAGGTGACCCGAGATTTCAGTGCCCAAGATGTTGAAGGAGGCAATGAGAGAGTGGGATGTGGAGGAAAATTTGCCCAAGGATATCAAAGTAGGGTTCTATGCAATCGCTAACCCTCCCAAGGCTCTGTTGGAATCATTAGCCATGGCTTGAATTCCTTTCCAGATTTTGGCCATCAGGGTTTGTAACGTGGTGTTGGAGCATTTGGTTTCTTGCATGAAGATGACAGTGGGCATGTCTTGAAGGATCTTTATTTTTAGCATGCAGTGCTTTGTGGGCCTGTTTAGCCCTCTCACATTCCAGGATATTAATTGCATTGAGAACCTGGTGATAGAGCAGGGAAAAACTCTGTTAACTAGGCATATTGCCCTGATTCTACAAGTTTGGTTCCCAACTTACTAATCCTTTGTCGGTCACTTTTTCTGCCACGCTTCTTGTTGTCCTTCTGGAGATTTTTTTTTTCCTTTTGGGGTATATTTTGGACTCCCAACTTATAGTTCTTTACCTTGTTTAGGGATTATGTCAGAATTTGGATATGCTTTGGTGGTATGGAGTGATAATCTTTTCTAGTGCATGCATCCTCCATCCCCAGAATGTCTAGGTCGCCAAATTCCAATTCTGCCATTTCCTCATCCATTATGACTTCAGGGCTTGAAACTTCAGCTTTATTTTGCGTCGTAGTTGCATGATTCCTTTTCTGTTGCTAGGTTTTTGTGGTGATTAGCTTCAAGATGCATGTTCGGAATTTCCACAGATCTCATGATTCCTTTTTTTTTCGACCTCTGCATCAAGGTTTTGCGTAGCTCCTTCATTCTGGATTTCCTATGGTGTAGTTTCTTATTTCTTCTGGTGGTCGCATTGGGCTTTCAGCAGGTCTAATCCTTCCATTTGCTCTGTTGTTTCTGGGTTCTCAGGTTGCTCATCAAGGGCAGCAAAACTGATGTTGTTGGTGGGGATGTCAGCCTTCTTCTCTTATGGTTGTGTCGGTGTCTTCTTCCCAGTTTTTGAAATCCCTCTCCATCCTTGTCCTTGGCCCGGGGATATGTGGGACTGGGTTTATTGAGGGGATAATCTCTGAATAGATGTCCATGCTCGTGACATTTGCGGCAACGGAAGGGGACATGTTCATAGTCCAGTGGTTGTACCCATTCAAATTCCTCATGTGTTAGGATTATTGAGTCCGGCGGGGAATTGGCTATATGCATATAGACACAGATCCTGGCGTAGGAAGTATACTTATTGTGTCTGGTTTGCTCTGCCGATTTTACATAGCTTCCAAGAGTATTCATGTGGTACGGAGTACATGCGGATCCAAAATAGCGGCCCAGGTGAAGTCTTCTTTGTCTGGGTTGAATCTTTTGGTCGAGTTTCTAAGGTATAGGCCGGCCGATTTGAAGAAATACGGGCCTCCGTCTTCCACTCTTGTTTTATCATCAAGTCTTTGGAAGATGATTGTGAAGAACCCTTTGGATCTGAGTTGTAGATCAAAATGGGATTTGGGTTTCCATTTGGTTGTTATCCATCTCTGGAGAGATTGCTTTGTTGGCCAGATTCCCATGAATTTGTCGATGAGAGTGTAGTCTTTCATTCTCTGGACTTGAGAATTAATGTGTTCCGCCGGAAGGACAAGGCACGGCCTTTCAGTGGTATTTGCTATACAGGTGGTGGTGCCTGTTGTTGAGCTGGGGTGCTTGGGGGAGCTTAGCGTTTTTTGTGAGCCTTCAGGTATCGAAGTGTTGTTCAGAGGAATTTCGGCGGACCCAATGTGCACCAAGGCAGCATGGTGAGTCGTCGAAGGATTGAAATCCATGTCTGTGGGTGCGTGGGAAGGGCCTTCAACCCCTCCCTAGGGAGATGCCATTGGAACAGCCAAGATCCCTGAAGGAAGGGGTCGCCACACCAGGGAAGGAGGATCGCGAGGAGTTTTCAGAAAAACCCTAAGAGGAGCATGCGGGATGTCTAGGGTTTCATCAGGTCATTGTCGCAAAAAAAAAGATTTTAGTAGGATTTATTACTTCTTTGTGGTTATCCCGATTGGCATAAGGATTATGGTATATTGGAGCTTACATGTTATTGTGGACTATTTTTCTCCCCTAATGTGGTATATAGAGGTATTTATGTTATAAAAACAATTCAAAGAAGAATGGAGCTTATATGTGTCATGGACCACTTCTCTTAACCAATGTGGGATATCAATATTCATCTTATAAAAACAATTTAAACCTATGTAAATACATAAATGTTAGGTATTTATAACTTAGTAATTAAGTCATGGCCATTTTTTAGAAAGGTATGTAAAAAGGGTACTACTTTTTTCTTTTTCATTTTGTGGAAAGAGGGAGGAAGGCCAAACATTGAGCATATTCACACAAAATCAATTAATCATATTATCAATGAGACACCACTCCCTTGTGGTTTCCATTAGCATAAGGATCATTGTATATTGGAGCTTATATCAAAATGATTATTAGAATTATGCATTGTGATCATGATTATAATGATGAAACGTGCTCATAACTATAATCTTGGGATAAAATCAATATCTAATTATGAAGATGATTAGAATATCTATACAAAAATCAATATCTAATTATGAAGATAATGGTCAATTGGATCTAATTTTGCTAAATTAACTATGGATCTCGTTATTTATTAATTGCTACAATTTTTTGTGTTGTATATTGTTCTTCCTTATTTTGCATTATAGAAGCATGTAGGTAGAGTTTGTTTAGTGAAAGGTAAATATTTTATATGAAAATGAGTATGTTTTTGCATTATAGAAGCATGTAGGTAGAGTTTGTTTAGTGAAAGGTAAATATTTTATATGAAAATGAGATTTTTTTTGTTTTGTTTTTTGAAAGATACATAATGCATATTAAAATGATTTTTTTTTGTGTTTCATGAGAGCTAGGAATTGTATACGAAAATGTTTGATGACACCATGCACAATGCTTATAAATAGAATTTTGGATCGTGTTTATAATAAGAATATTGTAATTAGATTAATTTTGTTAAATTAATTATAAAACCAATTATTTTCTTTATTTTTCAGTCTTGTAAATTGTTGTTTCTTTATTTTAAAATAAGAAGCTAAAGTATTTTCCGAGAGACTTATATCTCTTATTGTGTATTAATTTTTATTTTTTTCTTGAAACATGCTTGTAATTATAACCTTGAAACCTTATTTATATTTAATTATGAAGATAATTGTTAATTGGATGTTGAGTAATTTGCTAAATTAAGTAAGAATCTAATTATTTTCTTAATTTCTTAATTGCTACATTTTTTAACTTTTTATATTGTTAGTAGAAGCAAGAGTATTATTTTCTTATGTAGGTAGATTTAAGACTTATCTTTTTGCATTGGGTTTTTAATATTCATGATGAAGTGGCCCTTTAAGTATCTAACATAAATCAATTCAATAAAATGATTGAAAATTATGGATAAAATATATAGTGCTTCAAAGCAATTTTAACCGTTGAATCCATTATTATGTTTGAACACCCCTATAATAAAAGTGTCAATGTTTTAGTTTGGGTGATACATCTTCAGAGCCACAATGTAGGGAATATCTACTAACTTGAGGAAGTCAATGGTTACAAGGAAGTAACCATTAACAATACAGTAAAACCAATACTTTATGACATATACACAGTCGAATAGAAAACAAATAAATACATTTTTGAAGAATTAAATTCACCTCACCATCTCGTGTACTAAGCATTTAGAGTGAGGAAGCTAGTACCTTGTCAGTACTCACCCCTCATATTTCCTTCATCTTCTCTATTTTTTTTGGATGGAAGATAATATTAATTGCAAGCTGCAACAGTGGTTGGTAACTTGAAAAGACTTGGTGAGAATGGATCTCAATGGTTGAATCCATTATTATGTTTGAACACCTCTATAATAAAAGTGTCAATGTTTTAGATTGGGTGATACATATTCAAAGATACGGTGTAGGGATATCTACTAATTTGAGGAAGACCATTGACAATAGAGTAAAACCAATACTTTATGACACAATCGAATAGAAAACAAATAATACTTTTTTGAAGAAATAAATTCACCTCACTCTCTTGTGTATTAAGCATCTAGAGTGAGGATGTTAGCACCTTGTCAGTGCTCACCCCTCATATTTCCTTCATCTTTTCTTGTTTTTTTAAGGAATATAATATTAATTGCAAGTTGCAATAGTGGTTGGTAACCTAACAAGACTTGGTGAGAATGGATCCCATGACTTCCCAAGGAATTACCCATTAGCAAAAAGGATCAAACCAACGGACCTATCCCCTGGGGTTAAAATAAAATATTAATATAATGACAACTAAGAACATAAGTAAACCAAAATGAAAAATTAGATATCCTACTCTAAAGATATATAATTTCCACTATATGTTATTATGTATGTAGATAACCAATATTTAATCTAGAACCTATGTGCCAAAACCCAAATATGGATTGTGAAGATAGCCTCCTAGTAATGTGAAGAAAAAATTGTTGCAATAAATTTGTGTGTATAAATATTTGTGTGTTTATGTAGTCAAGAGAGTAGCTATACAATTTCCATTGTCTATTATTATGTATATGAGTTGTTAGTCATGAACCTAAGTGCAAAAACCTAAAGATGGATTGTGAGGCTAGTTTCCCTGTGAGGTGAAGACAAAATTATTGCAATAAACTATAAGAGTGTAAATCTTTGAAATTTGTTTATACATAAGTGTACAAAAATAAACTGCATGGTGTTGCCAAGAATTGATAGTGACAAATGGACATGTTGGCATGACATCTTTGATTGTTTATGGTAATTTGGGTTAGGTCTATGTGAGGTCTTCATGTTTCATTGTGATGTTATAGAGATCCAATGTGACCTATCAATGTTTGAACTTGACATGAGGTCTATTATACAAAGTTGTTGAAAGCCTGAATTGGTAACCCTTGGTGATGAAACTTAAGAGAATTGTTGTCATGTCAAAGGTTTTAGTCAAGTTGTTGTTTGGATCAATATACATACGTGTTTAACAATGATCCCCATTGAATCTCTATGAAGATGAGGAATATTTTGTTTTAGTTGTTGCAAAGTGAATAAAGTTGATTGTGTGGGGTATCTGTTAAGCCTAAGGATGTAGAACAAGAAAATTGCACCTTGTGTTTATGCTTCATCATCGTGTCATTGATATGATCATGTTTCATTAGGGAAACATATTTTGGATCCATATCTATTGGTGGCTTAGGATGTACAATATATTGTTCCAACAATGGGGCATTGTAGAGCTGAAGTAGCTTCATATTGAAAATACGCAACCTGGGATATTGTGTCATATCCAAATTAGAGGAATTTTCACCAACTTAAAGATTGGTATGGTCCAAATATGATGTCACACAATTCCTTGTGCAATCCTTCCTTGTGAGTGTGCAACTATACCTTGCCACTAACTGGTAACTATGCATGACATATCATTGATTATGTCATTACTTATACTTGGTGGTGGTCTATTAAGTATTCCATGTACTTCATATTGAGTTTTTTTTACTAGTTTGGTGAAATTCGTTGCCTTTTCCATTTTTTCCTGCACTAAAACATATGTGCTTTCAATTGTTTGCACTAGATAGGAAAATGTCTATTGGTGTTACATGTTGGAAACTGAAATAAACCTTTGAGGATCTATCTCCAATAGAGTCCTGCTTAGCTTTGTTGTCACTATGTTGATTAAATGATAAATTCTCATCCTAAGCGCATAGTTGTTTATGGTTATACATATGTAAGGGGTATGCAAGCCCTATTTGATGGTTATATTAGGTACCTTTAACGCCCATTATTGTTGGGATGAAAAGTTGTTGAGACATCTATGTTGGTATCCAAATCACTCCATAATGTTTTCTAAGATCTTTGTTGAGAAGCTTTTTATCTTTGCCTCAAACAATGGATGATGGTAATATAAACTTCACCACACTTTCAAGAAGCTTAGCTTGTCTATATCATGTACTATGAGTTTAGAAAATCTATCAACCACTACACAAACATTGCCATAGCCATCCTTGATGGTCAGTAAGTCAATGAAAAATCCCATTTAAACATTCCTAAGTGCATTGTGGTATTGAACAAAGTCATATGATCCCTTCTTTTTGTTTGTTATTCGTTGGCTTTCTAGTTGTGGATGTAATGCAATAATACATATATATATATATCCAAATAGTTGTGAAGGTTTGACTAGTAGAAACATTTTTGTAAGACAAGGGTTTTTTGGATGTCAATTGTGGAAGTAGGTAGGCCCATTTTTTGATGTCGAATGTGGGAGTAGGTAGGCCCATAATACCTTTCCCACCCATAGGATTCTCAAATCTTTATTAAGAATTGGTAAATATTTAACAAAACCCTACTCTTGTACTACTGCATGAAGGTTTGATAACTAAATAAAGACAAATTCATAAAAAATATATTAAAAACATACTTTGAATCAAAGCATATGTAGGGCACATTAAAATTTCATGAATGTCACACACATACGATTAAATTTTTTCCAAAGATACAAAGTTATCTTTTAAATATTTCATAAGCACATTACTCTAGGATAGATAAAATATCACAATCTATGCAATAGATAATCACTACCAACCACACCCAAGCTCCTTGGGGAAAAATCCTCACTTGAATATGAATAACCACCCTCACATGTACTATTTATCAAATCATTAATT
This sequence comes from Larix kaempferi, assembly GCA_027924585.1. NCBI lineage: Eukaryota > Viridiplantae > Streptophyta > Pinopsida > Pinales > Pinaceae > Larix > Larix kaempferi. The sequence goes on from BSBM01000584.1 coordinate 5,304,755, forward strand.
TGATTAACTATCAATATAAAAAAGTTGGTGTCACCTTAAATTTTGTCAATGTACTATTTGATAATAGATCAAACAACTTAACTATAATCAAATTTGGACTCTATTTCCACCAATAGATTTTTGCTAGCGATCTTTGAACTCAAACCCAATTCCTATACATTGCACTATAGTATATACATTGACAATTTCCTATATTAAAGATACACCCATACTTTGAGAAATTAATGTCATGTAGAGTGTGACAAAGGTGCCACTAAAATTGTTGACTAATGTCTCTTAGTTTAATGTGTGTGCACTTATTTTCTTACCATACCCTTTACAATATATGTTTTATTCTAGCTCTCTCAATCTAGCTTATCTATCCAAGCCAAATATGAAGATAATAGGACCATTTCTAAAATGATAGTGGGGAGTGCCTTCTAAAGCTAAGTAGGGTTGGCCTCCTTTTGTCCATGATCCAACTCGAGAAATAAAGTGGGTTATGGATCCCTTAGCATCGTTCCTATTTCAAGGGGAAGATCTCGAGGGACAACAACTATGACACTATCATTATTTCACATTATCACCTTAGGATTACGGTTTATTTAGTTGTACATTGAGAACTAATATTGATTTTGTGTTGTGTTGTGAGCTGATCCAAAAATAATATTTCTTATCCCTATGAAATGCATCATTTGAAGCAGAGATTGAATCTTTTACTCTTGATTGATCTAGTATCTCACTCTCTACTACATTCTCTTTTATGTATTTTTCTCTCTCTACTTCTTGTGAAAATCCTCACAGCAGATCTAAGAGCTGATGTATAATTCACAAGAAATATTAAGATTAAGTAGGAAAATAGAAGAAGAGTGGTCAATGTAGTGTAAAGGAGCAATAGAATTATGATACAGTAGAACTCAGATAGAAGAATAATAACATCACACACTAATTAAATAATCACAATATGGACAAATAAATAATACAATGGTGAGAGGATTCGAATGCCAAGGTGGCAATTCGAATTAGCCTTCATGGAGTGATCATCATATCAATAGAGAGTCATCAAAGCACAACTAGAAGTCATGATCATCATCAGTGGAGTCATCAATGCACAAGTAACTGTCAACCAGATGTAAAACTGAGTCTAACTGAGTGTGGTAGGTGTAACTGGCACATGGAGGCACTAACTGAATGAAAGAGGCTCAGTGGAGGGCGCATGAGGAGCTAACTAGAGTCAGAATGGAAAATCTAGTCTCACTGGACGTCCATCAGAGTGATACAGTCAGTTGAGAGTCAGTCTAGCCTTAAATCAAGGAAAGAACTAAAGATAACTCAACTAACTGAAGTACAACTGAATGGTAGGTGAGAGAGGGCGCCTAGGATGCATGCAATTTCATGTAGGGCATACTAAGAACTAGGAGGGCTAAAAGTGATCAGAAAGAAGCTCCCGGGGCTAGCTAACTAAGGGCTAGCTGCTGGGATTGATGACTGGGATGCATGCAATTGCATGCATGCATGCAAAATCATGACTGCATGCATGAATGAAAATGCAAAAATGGATAATGCTAGTAGGACTAGGATGGAGTATAGGAATATCCAAACACCCCCCCTTAATCCATCCTAGGCCTTGGTAATTGAGACCAAAGGTCACCCAATACAATGAATAATAATAACAGTCAATAAACCAAGGAAATGGGGAAAACCTCATGGGAAAAATACCCCCCTCAAAATAGACTGTAAGGCACACACAAAAAATAAATGCTCCAAACTCAAGCAGGTGTGATGCTTGTTCATATATCTGGAGGTATCTTCTTCTTGGGAAGAAGTGGATCATGCTCAAAAAGCATATGCTTGTACTTGCTCTTCAGATCGAATGTGATGAGAACAAATCCAAAAGTATGAGGATGATCATGAAACCTGTGATTTGAATTAGCTGAGGTAGGATCAAAACCATGAATGTGTAGATAGTCTTTTGTTTTCTCCTTTGAACCATCATGGGTGAGTTTATGCCCAAAAGAACCATCAAATGTCAGTGATTGCTTGGAATCCAAATCTGATCCAAGACTTGAAAGATGGTTTCTTAAGATCTCCTTTGAGCCATTAGAGGTGAGATCTAAACCATGAAATGCATGAGAAATTATCCCAAGCGAATGGAAATGGCCTTCATCTTCAATAAACTTCTGAGAGCATGAAAAAATGATCTTACAGTAATAAATAAGAGGTGATTGATCAAGGAGAGTGAATGTATCACCTCCAATGGCTGATTTGACCTATGAAACATTCAATAGATCATGATGCAAACCAACAGACTCTTGTGCAAGAGAGGATTTAAGAACCTCCGCAGTTTCTAGAGTGTGAGCTGGCACATAATTTGAAATAGAAGAAATTTGGAGCATGAGTGTAGAATCTGCAAGTTCTTCTTCTTTGTGGACAACTTCAATATGATATATGTTTGATACTGATTCATGATCAGAGAGACCATCAAGGAGGGCGAATGCAACAATGGGCTTACTCTCGAAATGGTTTGGACCAATATCTTCATTATGTTTGCCAAATCTTTCATCCATATGGGCCCATAGCTCTTTTGGAGATTCAACAGAATAGAAGTGGTGTACCATGCATCGAATTTATACATGAGGAATACCGTTCGTGATCCACTAATTTTGTACAGCAATGAAGATCTTATATCTTCATGCTGCAAAGTTACAGCTAAACTATTACATCCATAATGAATGAGGCCATTAATCATGAAGGATGTTGTCACACTGGCAGTCAATGGATCAACGACTCAACCAATTGGGAGGCATCTTGTCTATTGCAGCTATGCTCTGTTTCAGCGACCCGTTACAGCTCACGTGGAGAGATGTGTTGTCCCTTGAAAATATGAGGAATTGAGTTAGAGAGTAACAACTGGCCCACATATGATTCTTTCCTAATGCATGGCGATTGACACACCTGTGCTTTGATCTTAACTTAATGAAATCACACAAGTTAGCATAAATCAAAGGCTAGAATCCATAACTTTAACAATCTTAGGCATAAAATAAATAAATAAATAATGAGTTATACCTGTCAAGATAATTGATTGATTTGGAAAAAAAGCATATATATGGCTTGTGAAAATGGGATATAATCAGCGCAAAATGATTTAATAAGTATGGCCAAAAAGGGACATTTTCAGAGCCCAACAACTGGAGGTCCATCGGAGTGATATAGTTAGTTGAGAGTCAGTCTAGCCTTAAATCAAGGAAAGAACTAAAGATAACTCAACTAATTGAAGTACAACTGAATGGTAGGTGAGAGAGGGAGCCTGGGATGCATGCTCCCGGGGCTAGCTAACTGAGGGCGAGGTGCTGGGACTGATGACTGGGATGCATGCAATTGCATGCATGCATACAAAATCATGACTGCATGCATGACTAAAAATGAAAAAATGGATAATGCTAGTAGGACTAGGATGGAGTATAGGAATATCCCAACACCCCCCCTTAATCCATCATGGGAGGTAACTGAGACCAAAGGTCACCCAATACAATGAATAATAATAATAGTCAATAAACCGAGGAAATGGGGAAAACTTCATGGGAAAAATACCCCCCCTCAAAATAGACTGTAAGGCACACACAAAAAATAAATGCTCCAGAATCAAGCAGGTGTGATGATTGGTCATATGTCTATAGGTATCTTCTTCTTGGGAAGAAGTGGATCATGCTCAAAAAGCATGTGCTTGTACTTTCTCTTCAGATCGAATGTGATGAGAACAAATCCAAAAGTATGAGGATGATCCTGGAACCTGTGATTCGAATCAGTTAAGGTAGGACCAAAACCATGAATGTGGAGATAGTCTTTTGTTTTCTCCTTTGAACCATCATGGGTGAGATTATGCCCAAAAGAACCATCAAATGTCAGTGATTGTTTGGAATCCAAATCAGATCTAAGACTTGAAAGATGGTTTCTTAAGATCTCCTTTGAACCATTAGAGGTGAGATCTAAACCATGAAATGCATGAGAAATTATCCCAAGCGAATGGCAATGGCCTTCATCTTCAATAAACTTATGAGAGTATGAAAAAATGATCTTACAGTAGTAAATAAGAGGTGATTGATCAAGGAGAGTGAATGTATTACCTCCAATGGCTGATTTGACCTCTGAAACATTCAATAGATCATGATGCAAACCAATAGACTCTTGTGCAAGAGAGGATTTAAGAACCTCTGCAGTTTCTAGAGTGTGAGCTGGCACATAATTTGAAATAGAAGAAATTTGGAGTATGAGTGTAGAATCTGCAAGTTCTTCTTTGTGGACAACTTCAATATGATATATGTTTGATATTGATTCATGATCAGAGAGACCATCAAGGAGGGCGAATGCAACAGTGGGCTTTCTCTCGAAATGGTTTGGACCAATACCTTCATTATGTTTTCCAAATCTTTCATCTAGATGAGTCCATAGCTCTTTTGGAGATTCAACAGAATAGAAGTGGTGTACCATGCATCGAGACATATTAAACAGCATGGCTGCAGAGGCTCTTTCACCTTCATCTAACCAATCATTCTCTTCTTCAGAGGATTCAAACTCTCTTTCAAAACAATAATCAAAGAGACCATTTCTCTTCAAATGTGCTATCATCTGTGGTTTCCATTCATCATAGTTGAATGGAGAAAGAGGAGTAATTCCTTCTGAATTCATGGAAGTTGTTTCAGAAGACCTGCAAAAACAATAGAAAATGTCTGCAACTGCTACTGCTACAAAAGTGCAGAAACTGTTGCAACTGCTGCACTCGAAATCTTGATAATAACCTACAAAAAACTCTCAGGGATGGAGATAGACAATAATCTTAACATGCTCTGATACCATGTGAAAATACTCATAGCAGATCTAAGAGTTGATGTATACCTCACAAGAAAGATTAAGATTAAGCAGGAAAATAGAAGAAGAGTGGTCAATGCAGTGTAAAGGAGCAATAGAATTATGATACAGTAGAACTCGGATAGAAGCAAAATAACATCACACACTAATTCATTAATCACAATATGGACAAATAAATAATACAATGGTGAGAGGATTCAAATGCCAAGGTGGAAATTCAAATTAGCCTTCATAGAGTGATCATCAGATCAATAGAGAGTCATCAAAGCACAACTAGAAGTCCTGATCATCATCAGTGGAGTCATCAATGCACAAGTAACTGTCAACCAGATGTAAAACTGAGTCTAACTGAGTGTGGTAGGTGTAACTGGCACATGAAGGCACTAACTGAATGAAGGAGGCTCAGTGGAGGACGCATGAGGAGCTACCTAGAGTCAGAATGGGCAATCTAGTCTCACTGGAGGTCCATCGGAGTGATACAATCAGTTGAGAGTCATTCTAGCCTTAAATCAAGGAAAGAACTAAAGATAAATCAACTAACTGAAGTACAACTGAATGGTAGGTGAGAGAGGGCGCCTGGGATGCATGCAATTGCATGCAGGGCATACTAAGCACTAGGAGGGATAAAACTAATCAGAAAGAAGCTCACCGGGATATCTAACTGAGGGCTAGGTGTTGGGACTGATGACTGGGATGCATGCAATTGCATGCATGCATGACTGAAAATGAAAAAATGGATAATGCTGGTAGGACGAGGATGGAGTATAGGAATATCCAAACACTTCTTTATATTGATGAATTTATTTTTCTATTTTTCTTATGTTCTTTCTATGAGAAACCATGACAAATAATCAAGTGTTTATTAAAATAAGAATTTGTTGACAAAAGTCAAGTCATCATGTCTATTCAGATACATCATGGATCCCTTAGACAAAATATTTAGAGTCTACATCTTGATTTCTTCTTGCAATATTCTTCCATTCAAACTATTTAGATCATAAGACATGGGAAAACTATCCAAAAATGTGTCCAATCAATTGATGTTACAAGTAATGCCTACTTGTATTATTCTTTCACTTGTATATTCTGAAAGCATGTCCCGCACTTAGTATTTTTTATCTCATGTACTCGATACAAAATAAAATACCATCCAAGTTTAAAATAACCATGTACCAATCCTTCTCATGTCTTAATTTCCAATCATAATAGTCAATTGTGCCTGAATTGACAACCATAAATCACAACTATTAATTGACAAGGTGGGACTCCATACATATATTCCAAATGTCAAAATTCCCATAATTTAATTACTCGATAAATCAAATATTTATCATCACCATTAGGATATACTTTAACTCTACCATGATTACCTTTGACATGTAATCATCTATCATATTTTAGATCTAAAAGTACAATTCCAATTGGAAATTTATTTCACACTAACATCCTATAAGCACACAACCATTTAGTTATACCTCATCTACTGCCTGGTTGAAAGGCCCCTTAGCCTACAATTGATAATCCCCTTCCTCATTGGAGAATAAGGTGTCACCCATTTACGATTACTTTGTAGATACCTATTGTAATGGTGTGTCCATCCTAATTGTGATGTTGCATCCATCTCTTGGTTACCACTTGAAATATTTTATGCCAATTTATTATGTGCTTTCTTTAGTGCCCATACCTCTATTGCAAGTAATTGAAGGTCCCTGAATTGTTTGTTATTTCAATGGCTCTTTCATTGCATTTCCCTTACCTAACACCTCTATAGCATACTAGAATCTTTGTCAAAATTCTTCTTTTGTAGAGATTCTTACACGATTTGACTGAGGTTATTTTTTGTAACCTTGACAATGTGGTCGCTTGACTCCCTTCTAAAATTACATATGCAATGTTTATGCAGTCAAAAAGGATTCCTAGGCTATCTCAATTATGTTCTCGATTGTTCTCTCAAGTTCCAATAACATATGATACTTTTGCTTAAATTCCTCTTGCATTTATTGATACTTAGGCTCAAACATGGTGGTACCCATCAATAGTTAAGGTCTATACGATTTATTTGGAATTTCCATGGATATATATTTCAAGAGTACCCCTATTGTCATTAAAAGATATGTCTATTCAAGGCCAATCACCAAGTTTTATTGTCTTCCCTTCTTAGGTGACCATTGCTTTGAGAGAAATTTCCCCTTTAGGAATTTCTTCATACATTAAAAGCACTTCCTTCTTATTCTTTTTGAAGGAATCAATGTCAAACATCCCTTCATTAAAAAATGGGCAAGATTTTGTTGAGAAGTTCAATGATGATTTCCCCTAAACCAAAATTGTCGTGTGACTAATTAAGGTCTTTTGATGCTTATCCACACTATTTCCTTGGCATTTATCATGTTTCACATCATCTTATTCTTTTTAAATTGTTGTTGTCACTAGATATCCTATATGTGTCTATAGAGACCCGTGTTTCGGGCGAAGAAATTTCAAAATATTAAAATCATAATGTAACCAATATAGTGCATAATCATCACAAAATTTGCAATTTCAAGGACTAACAAGTATACACATAATAATCAAACCTAGTACTGTAGGTCACATCTACTGTTGAATGAGTTGTTGTTGTCCAATCAACTCCTAGCCCTTGTCGATTTACCCAAGACCCCTCGGTTGACCTCCCTACCGTATCGGGGGTACTCTTCTTTCCCATGAACCCCCGAGCAATTTGGGGTCATAAGAACATACAATGCCATGGCTTTCCATTGGGATCTCCCAATCCCCGGTCAAGCTATAAACCCAACTCCAAGGAACCACACTTTTAATCCAATTCTCTATTACGATGCCCGTCCAGCACTAGGGAGCAAGAGAGCCCTCTCTCCTTCTCCTCCCTTTCTTTTATAATCAAAACTTGTATGCCAAGTGTCTCCTCATGCACAAATCTTCTTTTAATTTAATAATTCTATAATATTTATTCTTATGCAGCATGTGTCACTTTAACTTAAGTGTGAAACCTATTTCCCTAAATTGTCTCCTTGTTGCCTCCTTAGTTAATTTCCCTGAACCCTAAATCAATGGGATGTAGGTGGAGTGGTTTCTACCTGAGTTTTAGTCATGTTTTGCTTCACAATTTATTCATTCGATATTCTTTCTCATTCATAATTTTTTTTTTTTGTAAACATGGACATATATCTATTCCAAATTTTCTCTTTTTCTAAAGCCTAGAAAATTCATAAAATAAAATATTATTTTATTAAATTTTCTAAAATTCTATATGTCTCTTTAATCATAAATGCACAGTTTTTCTAAATGCTAAAAGTGAGAGAAATATTATTTTCATGCCTAATTGATTTAATGCAATTTATATGCCAAGTACATAATTGTAATTTCTCCCTTCATACATAACTAATTTGATACAATTTCTATATTCCAAATAGATGGGTGTTTGTTTTGACTTCCTTTTCTTTATTCGTCTCGGTACCACATCTTCGGGTCCTTCTGACTTTATTTACTTAATCATCTAGTTACCACATCGTCAGATCCTTTTGACTTTCCTTTTTCTCTGGTGGGGAGTACTGTGTAGCGATCAGGGAATCGTTACCGCGATCTCTCGAATATACTTCCTTGGAGACTAAGGGCGACTGAGGGATAAGGCTCTCCTTATTGCGCACCCCTCAACTCATCGTACGCGACCAATTTGTTGTGGCCTCACCTGTACGGCACACGCTTCTCGGGGAGAGCTCGCAAGCTTCCAACCTGTGCGTGGAGTGCTAATTCAGGGTCGACATTCCGTCGCCGTACCCCTATGTATGTTTCCCTTTATTACGACCCCTGTTTTTCCATTGTGAGTAAGTCGGTAAATCATTTTACCTGCCACTGAACACACTCAAGGCACACATTAGTAGCGCTGCACTATAAAAATCCTTCATTTCATTTATGGGGTACATCATCATATTATCTTGGTCAGTCAAGCATATTTATCATTCAATCACTTCCATTTCTTAATCTCTCAGTCAGTCGAGCATATATCATTCAATCATTTCCATTTCATAATCTCTCAGTTAGTCAAGCATATATCATTCAATCACTTCTATTTCATAATCTTTCAGTCAGTCGAGCATATCCATCATTCAATCATTTGCAATCATTTTCATTTCCTAATCTTTCAGTCAGTCGAGCATATCCATCATTCAATCATTTGCAATCATTTTCATTTCCTAATCTTTCAGTCAGTCGAGCATATACAACATTCAAACATCATTCATTCCACTAATCATTAAGCAAAGCATTCACTCATTTATTATTTTTAAGCAAAGTATCCACTTCTATAAGTGTCGTTCACTGTGTTGTTTCGTTTATCATTTGTCGTCATGTAAATCATCATGTGTTCTTCATTCGTTCAAACATTTCAAATATTCAAAGGACCATTTACTAAGGTTTATTTGGCCGAGTCATTTTGACAAGTGTCCTCAAGTCTACGGTCAGTCAAAGTACAGAGGCAGGCGTTACAGTGTCTTCCCCGTTGGTGTCTACTTCTCCCTGCTAATTCTAAAGAGTCTCTATCTTCATGTGGCATGTTCACCGTACTAGTCCACCATGGCTTGAAATTCATCGATTGAACCTCATGTTTCTTTTTTGTTGGATTATTATTGCATTTATGGTTGATTTTTACATGATGTTTCTTTGGAAAAATATAGTAAAATTTGATATTTTTAAAATTTTCTTTTGAATCTTCCTTCTATGATCAGGCCACTTGCCACTTTTTCTTAGCATCCTTCTCCATTTTATATTTCTTTTTGACCTCTTCCAATGCTCTCTTATAGTTATCTACCTCTTCATTGGATCTCCTTTCTTATTCAACATATTTCTTGGCCCTAGCTTCACTTCCCTAATTCTCTTTTTTGGCTTGTGATTTACTTCAATGCTATTATGTAACTTTTACTTTATTATGGTGTTCCTTATTTTGTTTTTATTTATGTTTTTTCTCCTTCGCATCTTTCTCTTTCTTCCTATGCTCTTTGTAAGAAGTAGTGCACCTTATTATTTAATTATCATTGCTTCCTATGTGTGGATTCTACTTTTTCTATGTAGTGCCACTCACCTCTTCTTCTTGGCCTCCATATCAGCCTTTATCTAGAATTCAACTCGCTATTACTTTTGTTCTTACTCCACCTGTGGACACTTGTGGGACACTTGCATTCAGATTCCTTTCCATATTCCTTCATGTATATCTTCTTTGTGTGTTCTAATGCCACTTGTCATTTAGCTCCAACTTCTACCCATGGTAATTCTTGATCCTTTTCACACAATCATGCATGTGTATGGATCTTGAGGTGATTATTATATTGTGTTTAGAACAAAGAGAAGATGTATATGTCCAACTTCTCTTTCTTTTTCAGATCTTTTGTCCCCTCCTATTCAGCTTGGCCCCTATTTGGACAATCTTAGATTTGGACAAGTTCAATTTTTTAGAGAGTCTTACAAGTTGTGATTTAGTCATCAACGAGACTATGGTCGATGGACCCACTTTATCCTTCTTTGTCCTATCAGCTACTTATTTGGATGTGTGAGTTATGTCTCATGCTTCTTCCACTCTTGGTCTTCCCTCTACCTCCTTTGTCTTACAAGGATTCAATGTCAATGTTTTTTATCTTTGGATCTTTCTTGGATTCCATCATTTTTTATATTTTTTTCTATTTTTTCCCTTCGTTGAACTACCCTTGTTGTATACTCTATCATGTCATTTATCTTGCTTCAATTTATTTTCCACGACCTTCCTAGCTCTTATCCACAACTTCTTATTTGACTTGTTGTGCTTGATTGGTGGGAAACTTAGCAGTTCACATATGTTGTCTCTTCCATTACTAGGTCTCTCCTTTTATTTATTTCCCTCCTTTTACCTTCACCATATCCAACTAGGCTTAAAACTCATCTATGAACCCCTTGAAATCAATGGTGATATCTTCATCCCATTCTTGGTTGTTTTTTACACTTGTCATTTCACAGGATGTGGGCTATAAAATGCCCTTATGCCCCACTTCTTCATTTGATATATATTATTCCCCATCATCATGATCTAACCTTGATCCGGATTTATGCGAGAACAAAATGAAAGAGCATAAATATATTCACATACACGGATACATGGCAAGAAACACAGTGATACAGTAAACTCAGATTCTATTAAATGAATGAAACAGAACAAACTGTAAACTAAAAGCAGTTAGAATGGTGGTAGTTATATTTCTAAGAAGAGATGTGGCGGCTACTCTAATTCGTGACAAGTTGAATACAAGAAGAGGATGAAAGATCCTATTTATCGTAAGCATGAGGAAAAGAACCCTAAACATCCAAAAAACTAACCCTAGAAGATGAATTGTCATTAAGTTTGCGGACCCAAGGCGGTTAGTTGAACAGTCAACTTCCTAGGATCATAACTTTTGCATACGATTTCTGTTTGGGGCGCTCGATAGTCCATCGGAAAGTTCTATCTGAGATTTATAACTTTCAATTGGGGGACAATGCATGTTGTTGGAAACCATTGGCCCCCCCTAATCTCCAAAAAACTTCATTTAGGGCCTCAAAGCGGCCCCAGAAGTTCAAGACCCGAAAAACTATAGAAAAATTACTAGAAAACTGCCAAAATGGAAAACTGTTTTGAGCCAGTGGAAGAGGTGGGTGGCCACCTATATCCATCTGGATCAGTCCTCTCCCCTTAGGAAGCAATGGTCTCCATTACATTGATTTACCCCATCAAATGGGGAAACTTCTATTGAACTTGACTCTTGGTGAGCCACTTGCCTTGGTGGAGTAGTTGCCCTGCTTTGACAACCCAATATAGTTGGATCTTCTGCTGGCGGGTGCCCTTAACCTGTGTGTCCATGATCTTATCAATATTTTCCTATTCCATGTAGTCAGGATTAAGGTTTATACGTTTCTTTCTCGGCCACCTCTGAGGTGTCCAACAATGGTGGAAAATATGGGCATAGGAGCTCCACATTGAATACTGGGTGCAGGCCAAGGAATGGAGGAATGCTTAATTCGAAGGCATTGTAACCAACTGCTTTGGTGATAGTGTATGGCCCATATCGAAGTGGACGAAGCTTGCGATGGGGTCCTGTGAGCCTCTCTTTCTGCAATTGCAACCAAACCTTATCACCCACCTGGAACTTATGTGGAACCAGATGTTGGTCATGTCGTTGCTTGTACTTAGTGTTGGATTTACTCAACGAATTTGGTGGCCTTATCAACCTCAGCCTGAGCATGGAAAGGTTCCTCCCGTGTGGATGCGATGGGAAGAGATACATCAATTGGGGCCAGTGGTTGGAACCCCGGGCACACTTGAAAAGGACTGTGGTCGGTAGAGCTATGAAGGGATCTGTTATAGTTATGTTGAACATAAGGAAGGCTCTCATCCCATGTGCGGGAATTTTTAGAATTGTACATTCTCAGAATACGCACAATCATCCTGTTGACTACCTATGTTTTTCCATCAGTTTGGGGGTGGAAGGAAGTCGATTCGGTGAGCTTGGTACCCATCAATGACCATAGGTTGGACCAGAAAGTGCTTAGGAACCTCATGTCCGGATCTAAAATGATAGTTTGTGGCAGCCCGAAATGAACCCAAACATGCTCAAAGAAGAACTTAGTAGTGTCTTCGGCAGATATGTTCTTGCAAGCTATCAGAATGGCCATCTTAGAGAAGCAATCCACAACCACAAACACACAGTCATTACCATGCTTGGTTGAAGGTAGTCCAGATATGTAATCCATCGAGATGTATTCCTAGGGCCCATCAGGAGTGGGCAGAGGGGTGTAAACCCCTACTTTTTTATGGCAGGTTTCACAATGGCGCAAGCAGTGCAGGATCTGATGTATCGGTCGACATCTTGTCGGAGCTTGGGCCAATAAAAATATTATGCAATATGGCCATTGTATTTTCGGTGTCGAAGTGCCCTACCACCTGAATGTAATGTGCTTCCCAAATCATCTTCGCACGCTAGCTTGAAGGAACACATAGATGGCCCAGGTGGCATACCAATCCTTCTTAGAGATGAAAGTCTGCCACGAGTGTGCCTACACATAGGGCTTGATAGCTGGGAAAAAACTCAGGATCACTGCTATATAGTTGAGGCCACCTGGAGGTCTCGTGGCCACAAGAGTTGAGCACCGTGGTCAGTGCTGCTACTGGAGTTCGACTGAGGCAATCAATAACTTCATTGGTGCTGCCCTTCTTATATTTAATGTTCAAGTGGAATTGCTGCAAGTAAGTGGACCACTTCTTGTGGCATTCATTCTGTAACTTTCCTTGGGTTTGCAAGAATTGTAGGTGCTTGTGATGAGTGTGGATGACTGTTTCTTTTCCAAGGATGTAATGCTTCCACTGGCGGCAGGATTGTACAATGGAATAAATTTCCTTGTCATATGTGGGGTACTTACATACTGCATATGAAAGTCTCTCACTGTGATAGGCCACTGGATGGCCATGTTGAGTGAGGATTGCACCAACAACATAGTCTGAAGTAACTATCTCAATCTCAAAGGGTTGTTGTAGATATGGTAAGGAAAGGACGGGCGTCGAACATAAGTGTTGCTTCAGCTCCTCAAATGCTTTTTTTGTGGCTTGGACCAAATGAAATTCTCCTTAGATCCCCCTTTTGTCACCTGTCTAAGGGACCAAGCAATATTAGAGAATCCCAACACAAATCTGCGATAGAAGTTGGTAAGGCCTAGGAAGCTGCGAAGCTCTGTGAGAGTTGTCAAGGTTGGTCAATCACGGATGGATTGGATCTTGGACAGATCCGCATGAACACCATGTTCATCCATGATGTATCTGAGATACTGAACCCTCTCCATGCCAAATGAGCACTTCTCTAGATTGGCATATAACTTGTATTGTCGCAGGGTGTTGAGGACCTGGTGGATATGTTGCAAATGTTCTGTCATCTAGATCTATGACCAAAAAATAATTGGTGAATGGCCGTAGGATATCGTCCATCATCCTCATGAAGGTTGTTGGAGCATTAGTCAATCTGAAAGGCATGACCAACCACGCAACAAGTCTTTCCTGAGATTTGAAGGCAGTCTTCAAGACATCAGTCTGCCCAATTGACACTTGATGATAGCCAAACTTCAGATCAATCTTGTTGAAATATTTGGCACCCTTGAGTTGGTCAAGAAGGTTGTCGATCCAGAGAATGGGATACTGATTCTGGACTATGATCTTGTTTAGATATCGGTAGTCAATACAAAGTCGCCATGTCTCATATTTCTTCTGTACGAACACAATTGGTCTCCCACAAGGAGAGGAGTTGGGTGGAATGTGACCCTTTTGGATTAAATCTTGAATCTAGCGTTTTTTTTCTTCATTTTCCATGAGGGAACTCCTGTATACTGGACCATTAGGTAAAGGCACTCCAGGTATCAAATCAATGGAATGCTTGACCTTGCAATGCATTGGCACCCCGACAGGTGTGGTGATAATGTCCCTGTATGCTTCCACGATCTTGTCCACCTGTTTCTGTTGTGCATAGGGGCTCTGTGTGGAGTTTTTGGATGTTGTTGCGATCTTTCATTCTCCTTCAGAACGAACCATGAAGAGGATGAATTTCCCTGTCTGATAGATTACCTTTTTGCACTGCTTAGTTGTGATGAGGGACATTGCAGCAGTGGGAAGTGTCTCTGGTTTCCTGTAGAGTTTCTTTCCCAAAGTAATAATGACACTACGAGGTCTAGACTCATACACAACATGATGTTTCCAGATATATGGTTGTCCTAAAAGAACATCACAAAATTCAAGTGGGTCAACATCACACATTACCTCATCTTTGAAGGGCTTGATGTCGTAGGAGAGGCGACATTGTTGACTGACGCGGATGTATCGTCCCTGGCTCAGCCAACCGATATTGTATGGTTGGGGATGTGGAACCGTCAGAAGCTTCAATCTTTTGACTACCTCAACTGAGATGAGTTTCTTCTTACTGCAACTATCAACAATGAATAGTAGTGGAGTCCCCTGCACCCATAGTTGAGAATGGAAGAGGCACTTCCCTTCCTCTGGCTCCTTTGACTCTTCTGGTTGGATCTTTGCGGTTGTGATGGTGGCACTCAGTTCCGCATCAATGATCTGCTTTCCCATTTATTTCTCTACATCAGAGTCTGCGTCGGAGTCTGGATCCTGGGATTTCATCTCATCCAACAAGGATTGTTTTGAGCGACATTCATCAATGTTGTGCTAGAATATCTTATGGAATTCGCACCACTTTCCAGTGTCCTGCTTCGATTTCCCATTACCCTTCTTTTCCTGCAACTTGGGCTGGTTTTCGGGGCTTTGTCTATCCTTGCTCTGTCCTTTTCCTTGTGAATTAGGTCCTTCTTTTCCAGGCTTCTGTTGTTGATTTGCAGACCCAAAATCCCACTTATTATTTTTCTTAAACTTCTGCCCAATCTTGAAATCATACCAATAAGCTTCTCCTAGTGAGGATATGTCCAGGAAATCCATCTCCATATGAATGTACTTATGCAGGCCACTACGGTACTTTAGGACCAAGTTCCACTCAAAGTCTCTAATACCTAGTTTGGAGCGTACAGTATGCAACATGTTGGTAAAATCTGGAACTGTCTGGTCTCTCTCCTGGCGCAAAGTTGTCCACCTGGTGTACTGGTCATCATAGTCTCCTACTGGGTAGAACTCCTCCTTGACGACGTCGAAAAAATCCACCCAAGTGGGGTCTATCCTGAATAGTTCAGACTCTCTCCTACTTGCCTCTCGCCATACCCATCCCACCAGTATTTGACATGGGGGAGGGACTTAAGGAGCGCGAATGTCATCTTTTCACTATCGAAAAATTTTTGAACTGAGAAGTAACCCTCTAACAGATTTAACCATTTCTCCAAAGAATATGCATCTATATTGCCTTCAAATAAGGGAATGCAAAGTTAACTTGTACCTTGAATGAAGTCGCACCCCTGAAACGGTTGCTCATTTAAGGTGCATCTGTCATCATCAACATTATTTGAAGGATTTGGGCGAAATTATCCATCATCTCGTTCCTCTGTCGCACAAGGGCTTCCTCGAGCAACAAATTAATAGGATCTCCTACTCCGACATCTATATTTTATTCCCCCTCCATGTGAGTCTGCTTGGACCGATGAGAGGGGTTTTCCCCAAGCTCAACTAGTTCGAGACCCAACTCTCGATATTCATATCTCGTCGGGGACATGTACTGAGAAACCACAAGAGAAAAACGCTCGGATACCACTAATACGGATTTATGTGAGAACAAAATGGAAGAGAATAAATATATTAGCATACACATATATATGGCAAGAAACACAGTGATACAGTAAACTCATATTCTATTAAATGGATGAAACGGAACAAACTGTAAAATAAAAGCAGCTAGAATGGTGGTAACTATATCTCTAAGAAGAGATGTGGTGGATACGCTCATTTGTGACACGATGAATACAAGAAGAGGTCGAAAGAGCCTATTTATCATAATCATGAGGGAAAGAACCCTAAACATACAAAAACCTAACCCTAGAAGATGAACCGTCGTAAATTTTGCGGACCCAAGGTGGTTAGTTGAACAACCAACTTCCTGGGGTCATAATGTTTGCATACAATCTCCATTTGGGGCACTCGATAGTCTGTTGGAAAGGTCTATTTGAGATTTAAAAATTTCGAATGGGATTCAATGTACATTATTGGATACCAATGGCTCCCCGAATCTCCAAAAAATGTCGTTTAGGGCCTCAAAACGGCCCCGGATGTTCGGGACTTGAAAAATTGTAGAAAAATTACTAGAAAACTACCAAAATGGAAAACTATTTTGAGCCAGTGGAATTGGTGGTTGGCCACCTATATCCATCTGGATCAAGCCTCCAACAAACCTTATTTATTCTATATCCATCTTGTTTTCTAAAAATAATACAATTCATCATCATTCAAATGCTTCTACTAGAAGTTCTCTTCCTTTGACACATCCCCTATCCACAAAAACCCTTTTTTAACACTATTACATTTGAGGCCATTTTTTGACATGAAATCACCATTACAAAAATTAAGTTCACATCATCCCTTGAATTGACTAAACATTTTCCAAGCGTCACTTAAAATGTCAAATGTTTGACTTTACTAACGTTGAGGACATGCCAACTAAGTGATAATAATCACGCCTCCTTTTAGCAATTTAGTGTCCATGTGCATGAGTGATCAACAAGAACATAATGTGAAATCAAAGAAAGAACGCCATCTTAGAATTGATTTCCACACTATCTTTAAAATATGGTGGCCTTGGACATCTATTAATCAACATTGCAATGACACATCATGGACGTGTATTGGAAGTGCAATTAATGTAGTTGCCACATGGTAGGTGCTATACCAACCAAATGTTGATGTGTAACATGCCACATGGCAAGTTCCATGTTAACAAATGTTGATATGCCATGTGACATGTGGTATTTACTCATCGACCTTTCATTGACATGGAAACTACCATGTAGTATCTTTAGAAGGCTCTTAGAGACATCGATAAGTCAATGTATATCCGATGTTTCTTCTATACCTTTGACGTGTAACCGATGTATTTTTAATTAAACCTTTCATTCAACATACTCCCATACATATAACTTCACAAAATTTATATCTTGAATTTTTTTAATAAAAATAATTATTGAAGTGAGCAACTGACACTTGTCGATAGGTGTATTGCAATATCTGATTTTACTTACCTTATAAAAATATCTAGGTTGTGGTAGCTAATGAAGGAACTATCTTCTACAATGAAAGGTCCACAAACATATAATTAATCATGGGTCAATATAACCTATCACCCTCCATTACACTCTTCTCCTTAGTGTTTACTATCTGATCTCAAGGATGAAATGACTTAAAACATTGATCTCTTATAAAAAATATCTAGGTTGCGATAGCTAATAAAGGAACTATCTCTTACAAGGAAAGCTCCACAAACATATAATTGATCATGGGTGAATATAACCTATCACCCTCCATTACACTCTTCTCCTTGGTGTGTACCGTGTGAGGATATAGGTTGGATCATTTCCAAGTTGTTCCATATGGGATGTAGGGAGGAACAAGAAGCCACCCATGTGGATATTTACTCTATTGTAGATAAACATAGTAGGGTGTTTCAAGAAATTCCTAAGAGAATAGACACTTAAAAACTCTTTGATGGGGGCTAGATTTGATCCCTAAATTTGTAGGTGGAGTTAATTTCAAGTAAAATGAAATTTAGCTTTTGGGGTTAATCTAAAAGTGTTTACACAACACTTGGGAATGCTTCATGTGATGTGGGGTGCAGGGTGTGTTGATTACCCTTAGTTGTACCATGATGGACATACAGATTGGAGATAGTCTACTCATGAATTTGTAGACCTTGTTTGATGATTATGTGCCACACTTCCTTAGGTTGGTGACATTCTTCATGAGGTACACATGGAGATTGATTGTTTGCTTGGGAGGAAACCTCACCCAGGAAGAGAAACATTGGGTATAGTGGAGCATTGAACCTAAGATGGCACGTGGACACTTGGTTTCTTGCTTAGAGGCTTGTACTTGACTTAGGGATGTTTGGGGTTATGAATGATAATGTAGGTGTAGTGAAACCAGAGGTACACATGGATTAGGATGGATCATTGGAAAATTGGAGGCCTTTGGAGGAGTGTTGGACACATATTGAGGAGTATTCAACCTTAGACCCTTACTTGTTGGATGTACTCGGATTGGAGCTCAAGTAGTGTCATTTGGAGTTCGACTGCTCCACATGTGGGGCTATCTTGCATAGATTTAGGTTGCTTGTAGTAGACTAGGTCCATTTTGTATTGTGCCTCCCTCAATTTCATATAAATAAAGAGAGGAGATGGTATTTTGATAACGTTTTCACTCATGTAATCACATACTTATGTTGGAGATGTGATAACTAGGGTGAACAAGTATCTTTGTATAGTTCAATATTCATTTGTATTTTCTCTCTTTATCTTGAGTGCTAGTATTCTTGGAGGAATTTCAAATGAATAATAGGGTTAGTGTTTCGCACTAAGGAAACAAAAAATACTATAGTTTTGGATAAACCCTAGAGGATCAAATAAATCATTTTATCTTGTTGGTGTCCATTTTGTCACTATTTTTTATCATCAAATCTATTCTGAATGGCGTTAATTTCGATATTTTTATATAATAAGTTATTATTTCCGCCATTCATCCCATCAAACAGACCAGGGATGCATGTATTCGTTTATCATATGAAACTCCGAACTTTCCGATCCACAGGGCCTAAAAATTCTACCTGTGGTAGCCTGACCTGTCATCTTTCCAACCCCATAGGTTTGACCTCAATTGGATTCTCTGAGAGAGAGTTATGCCAAGTGTCACAACGTGACCTGTTTATGGGATAAAATAGGAGAGCGAACTTGTACGGCGTACCACGTGTCACTGGTTCAGTTTCGGCCTCTGCAAAAGTTACCTGAGAAAGTACAGTCCGTGCACTACCTATCACTTTTTACGAAATCATTTTGAGCTTCCTAGCCCAAGTTATGACCTTTTTCCTAGGTCACCTATTTATGACTCAGATCTGGAAGAGGCATAAACCCTAGATTGTACAGATCATAAAACACAAAGTACAACAAATTAGAAGTTTTCCTTTGGACACAAGGTACATGGGGATCTGATCTTCGACCTGTAAAAGTTTCAAATCCAAAAACTTCACCAAAATGGATTTATAGCGAAGTGCTACGATGACTGGTTTTTGCTATATCAAGCCTCAGCATCACTAGTGCAACAAGTGTCATACATGCCATACCATGCCTTCTTTCAGGCTAGCTCTGATACCATGTTAGTTTTTCAAAATTTACTTCAATATGATCTAGGATCTTAACTGAGATAACAACATGTACAGCATATCTACAGCATATCAATCATGGACACAATAATGCAAGCACACAAGAGACACAAAGTTTACTTGGGGAAAACCATAAAGGTGAAAAACCCCAATAACTTCCTTAGATATAGATAGATAAATGATACAACCCAAGCATAAGAGATAGTCATCTCCTAGCAGCAGCTTCTCCTCCTCCACAAGTGCGCCACTCTCCAAAGAGTGTGTGTGAGAATAGAATGATCAAAATAGAGATCTCCCGATCTCTATTTATACTTGACTTGACTTTCCTAATAACCTTTACTAGGTCGGCCTCAACTTAACCACATAACACAATGCTGACTGGGCCGACACCCAATAGGGTGGTCTAATAACCCTTTGGCCCACATGGCCGACCCCCAATAGGGTGGTCTAATAACCCTTCTACCCACATGACTTATACAGGGCCGACCCCAACAAGGTGGTCTAATAACCCATCAAGTATAAGTTACGACACTTATAATATAAATGACGACAATTCCGTATAGAGGAATAATAACATCTCTATAGGAATACAAATACTTCCGTATAGAGGAATAATACATCTCTATAGGAGTACAATAAATATATATATGAAATACATTCCGAACTTACATATACATCAACAGATAGGACTTAGTTAGTTGTTGTTTCCAACTTAGTTCTGATTAGAATTAGTTTAGTTAGCTTCTTCTCTGTAGCTGTAGGTTAATTCTCTTCTCTCATCTCAATCTTGCTTTAGTATAGGATATGAATAGTTTATCTCTCCAACCATGTCTAGAATAGGTTGCTTTCTATTATCTTAGCTTCTCAACAAGTCTTCTCACTGATTTATTTGCATTGTAGGTTCATCTGCATTCGCCAGCTGACGTCAAGATCATCAAAACTACTCTTTTCCTTAGTTTAATTCGTTTTTCCTCCATTCGGACTGTCGTTCGGATCGACATTCGGATCGTTGTTCGGACTTTTACTCTTTCTGCACTATTTTATGCTTATTTTGAATTCAGTTTCTTAGTTTTCTTAATTGTAATCTTTCCTGCTTCTAATTAGTATTCTTAACCATAATTAGGCGTTTGTTTTACATTCCATAAAGTTTTAATTAGAGTCTTTTTATCATTCCTAGTTTGTTTTAATTGTCTTTTAAATTATGTCTTTCATATTTATCTTGCTAACATGTTGTTGTTTCAAAACTTATCAGTCTTATTCCTAGTCTAGTTTATCACATGCTCTTAAGACTTAGTTAGAATAGAGTTAATAATTTCATTCTTCAAGTATTCTGGTTTTGATAGTTTCCTTCATTAAGATTAGGATTACTTTCTTATTTCGATAAATAATGAAGATGTTCATGGAATAGGATTTGGATTCAGCAATTAATATCTTTATCAAGTTTTCTACTTGCTTCCAAATCAAGTTCAGAAGTAAATATCTTTATTAAGTTTTTTATTTGCTTCTAGTTTTCATTAGTTTTATATTATTGTTTTGCTCATGGATAGTAGATAGATCAGAATGTTTAAAGTTAATTGTAATTTTTCTCTTTGTAGTTTACATCTCTTTGTTGAAGTTAGATTAGATTTACTCCCATTTTGTTTTGCTATTACATTTGAAATCCATTACGATACATTCACTCCAGTTACTGTTACATGGGAATATATGTTTTTCTTGAATTAGTTGTTGAAGTTATTTAATAGTTCTTAATTTACTTTGATCAGCATAGCTTTCTACTTATGTAATTTATCATCAAATTAATCTATTTCATAGATAGGTCTCTAATTTATTTATTTACAATTGTTTCCTAATTCTTAGGATAAAATCTGAAATTGTATAGTTTCCATTTTCATAGTTCATAGTTTGCTTTTCAATCAGTTTTCATTATCCAATTATAAGATAGAGTAGTATGAATTGATACTATTCTAGTTTATCTGTTTAACTAAGTTTGATTTAGTTCTCTTTACTGTTTTTCTGAAGTGTGACTCGGTTTTTCATTTTGAAAGATCTTTCGATCTTTTCTTTATTAAATATTTTTAAGGTCTGACAAGCCAAAATCTTAGATGCCATTCTACCTTAGCATATACTTTGCTTCAACTCTAAGATTACCAACCCCAATCGATAATTAAATATTAGGTGTTTTCTTTGAGATAGCTCACACCCAACATTTTGGCGTCGTTGCCGGGGATTACAAGCTGTGTACAAGAGTGGAAATTTTGGTGAAAAACCTAGGAGGTCTTGGAAACCTAGAGATCAACTATCGTATCAAGATTCATCACAAATTCCACCCTATTACTATCCTTATCAACCTCCTCAACAATGGAATACTTTAGGTTGAAAAAATTGGCCACCGCAGTACCCTCCTCAGAATGCTCAACAGCAGCAATGGCCACATGGATGGAGAGGAAAATCTTATGCTCAAACACCTCCTCCCTATGCCTAACTATCCTTACCCACCGAATATTCAGCAACTTCCGCCTGGATTTGTACCTCCTTCACTACCCCCTATCCCGAATCAACCTCACCATTTCCAGAACATGAATCCTCCAAGACCCACAATATTACCTGCACAATCGATACCAAATCCTAACAACAAACCAACCCAAGATCTTAACAGCATTGGGTTGTTACCTTTTCCATCATATGTCATTTCGACCGCGCCCATACATGAGATACAACTGTGGTCTGGAATATTTTTGCAAGATAAGCCCAAGTCATCAGTTGTTATTCAAGAAGAGAATGAAGAAGACATACCTAGTAAAGTTTTGAATGATGCCATTCTTGAAGATGTGGTTATTTCTAGATATTCAACACACAACCATCCACACAAATAAGTAATTCCAGGGGAAAAATCACCTCCATATCCGGAGCGTCTAGTAATAGAAAAACCTGTAACTTACCCAGAGTACGATATCATTAACGAATTGAAAAATATTTGCATTAAGATCCCTTTGTTACAAGCCATTAAGGATATCCCAATCTATAGTAAGGTAATAAAGGAACTTTGTATTAAGAGACAAGGGAGGAAACAAAAAGACCCTCCGACGATTCATGTAATTGGAGAAATATCAGATTGCATAACAAACCAACCTAGAATACCAAAGCATTCAAACCCAGGAAACCCTGTGGTGACTGTTATCATCAATAACACCGCCATAAGGAACACACTTATTGATCTAGGAGTTGCTATCAATTTGATGACTACCACAGTCTTAGAAACTCTCAATTTAGGACCATTCCTCTGCCCTACCCCAACAATGATAGAATTAGCATATCGTAATATGGTTCAACCTACTAGGATATTAGATGACATCACTGTATCAGTAGCCTCATGGGAATATCTCGTGGACTTCATGGTCATTGAATCAAAAGACCCTTCCAAAGATCACCCTATTATTTTGGGAAGACCTTGGTTGGCTACTACCAATGCATTTATAGGATGTAGGGATGGAGAAATGATTATCTATGATGGGCTATCTATAATAAAACTAGCTTTATACCCACCAGCTCAGCCAATAACTAAGAACTTGTTTTGGTTAGATTGTCCTTTTGGAGATGAGAACTTGGAAGAACTTTCCCTTGTCAGTGATCTCTCTCGGGCACTTCAAGAGCAAAATACCGAGAACGTGTTGAACCAATTTATCTCTTCCACAACATGTGTATATTTTCCTCAATCTTTTTCCCAATTTGACCAGATCTTTGGAGACAAATTCCAAGAAAACATGAGCCTCTCAACATTTACAAGTACACCCTGTGTCTTTGCAATCGAAGAACACCTAGGATCCTATACCATTCCGTGTGAGGTTAGTACCGAAAAATTTATACATATAAATGCAGGTTTAGATGAGAGTCAGCAAAAACAATTACTGAAAGTTCTTAAGAGTCAAACTGGAGCATTTGCATGGGAATATACTGATATGAAAGGTATACACCCAGATACCTGTATACACCACATTTACACAGACTCAAACATACCTCCTATTAGGAATCCCCAAAGAAGAATGAACCCAACCCTAAAGGATATAGTAAAGGATGAATTACAAAAACTCCTTAACGTTGGATTCATTTACCCAATGTCCAACAGTAAATGGGTTTCTCCTCTGGTGGTAGTTCCAAAGAAAGTCACAGGGAAATGGCGTATCTGTGTTGACTTTGGAGAACTGAACAAGGCCACTCATAAGGACTACTTCCCCTTTCCTTTCATCGATCAGGTGTTAGACACCTTATCAAGGAAACAATATTTTTCATTCCTTAATGGGTACAGTGGATACATTCAAATATTGATAGCACCTAAGGATCAAGACAAGACAACCTTCACTTGCTCTTGGGGGACGTATGCCTACCGAGTGTTACCATTTGGCCTATGTAATGCACCTGCTACCTTCTAGCGTGCAGTTCTAGGAATCTTTGATGACCTCATACATGACTGTGTAGAAGTTTATATGGATGATTTTACAGTTTATGGTAATACCTTCCAGGAATCCCTTGATAACCTTGAAACAGTTCTTATTCGATGCCAAGAAACAAACTTATCTCTTAGTCATGGAAAATATAAAATGCTACTGACCGAGGGCATAGTTTTGGGACATCATGTCTCTCTTCAAGATCTCAAGGTGGATCCCGCCAAGATAAAAATAATTGTTAATCTTCCTCCTCCGAAAACTCTGAGCGAAGTAAGAATTTTTCTTAGCCATGCCAGCTATTATAGATGTTTCAATGAAAATTTCATTAAAATAGCCGCACTTATGTTCAAACTACTCATGAAAGACACATAATTTCAATGGACTGAACCATGTCAACAAGCCTTCGAAACTCTAAAGGCCAAGCTATCAATGGCACCAGTCCTTAGGGTCCCAAATTTGTCCCTTCCTTTCGATATATCCACGGATGCTTCCGACATAGCCATAGGGGCATTTTTAGGTCAAAAAGAGGGACAAACATCACATGCCATCTACTTTGCTAGTAAAAATTTGACTCCTGTAGAATCAAAATACACCGTTACTGAAAAAGAGTTTCTAGCAGTAGTCTGCTCCATCAACAAGTTTCGTCATTATATCACAGGATATGAAATTTTTATACACACTGACCACTCCGCCATCAGGTTTTTGTTGAATAAACCTATCACCAATGGCAGAGTGACTTAGTGGCTTCTTTTGTTACAAGAATTCAACATCACCATTGTTGATCGTCCCGGTAGAGAGAATGTAGTAGCTGATTTTCTCTCTCGAATTCAAATTGACGATAATGCCAGCCGTGTCGATGATAGCTTCCCAGATGAACATTTGTTCGATGTATCTGTTCGAACCCCATGGTTTGCAGATATAGCCATTTATTTAGCAACTGGAAAGCTACCCAACCATCTCTCCCCACCTAAGAAACGTAGGATCATAGTTCAAAGTTCCAATTATTCTTGGGTAGATAATGATCTCTTTCGTATTGGTCTTGATCTTATTATTAGATGATGTGTACGAGAGGATGAGATGGCAGAGATCCTTCATGCATGTCATGGTGGACCCTGCGTGTTTATGTATATGTAAATTCGGAATGTATTTTACTCATGTGTATTGTATTCCTATAGAGATGTTATTATTACTCTATACTGAAGTGTTTGTATTCCTATAGAGATGTTATTATTCCTCTATACGAAAGTGTCGTCATTTATATTGTAAGTGTCGTAACTTATACTTGATGGGTTATTAGACCACCTTGATGGGGTCGGACCTGTATGATTCATGTGGGTAAATGGGTTATTAGACCACCAAGTGTGGGGTCGGCCTGGATTAAGTTAACCATGGGTTATTAGGCTAAGCTAGACAAGTCAGCCCCATTAGTTTATTGGGCAGGACAGGACAAGTATAAATAGAGATCGGGAGATCTCTATTTGATCACTCACTACTCACTTCTATCTCTCTCAGAAAGTGGCGCACTTGTGAGGAGGAGGATCATATGCTAGGAGAAGACTATCTCTTGTACTTTGGTTGTACTTTGGTTGTATCATTGCTCTATCTATATCTGAGGAAGTTGCAGGTTTTTTCACCTTCTTGGTTTTCCCCAGTGAAACTCTGTGTCTCTTGTGTGCTTGCATTATTGTGTCCATGATTGATATGCTATAGATATGTTGTACATGTTATTCTCTCAGTTAAGATCTTATATCAGATTGAAAATTTCCAAAAACCAACATGGTATCAAAGCTATCCTAAAAGAAGGCATGGTATGGCATTTATGACACTTGTTGCACTTGCGAAGCTAGGGCTTTATACAGAAAAAAAACTAGTCATCGTAGAACTTTCGCTATAAATCCATTTTGGAGAGGTTTCAGGATCTGCAACTCGTACAGGTCGAATAAAAGTTCCCCATGTACCTTGTGTCCGAAGCACAACTTCTAATTCGTTGTACTTTGTGTTTTATGATATGTACAATCTAGGGTTTCTACCTCTTCCAGATCTGAGTCATAAACAAGTGACCTAGGAAAAAAGGTCATAACTTGGGCTAGGAAGTTCCAAATGAAATTTCGTAAAAAGTGACAGATAGGGAATAGACTTTAATTTCATAGGCTGAAGGTTCAGAGTCCGAAAGTGAACTAGTGACACGTAGCACTCCGTACAAGTTCGCTCTCATGTTTTATCCCATAAACAGGTCATGTTGCGACACTTGGCATAACTCTCTCTCTCTCACAGAATCCAATTGAGGTCAGACCTGTGGGGTTGGAAAGATGACAGGTCAGGCTACCATAGGTAGAAGTTTCAGACCCTGTGGATTTGTAATTTCGGAGTTACACTAGAAACAATCAAGTACATATTTCTATCAAAACAGAATTGGATTTTGAGCACCTTCATTCATGGCTCCGGGAATTAGGGTTTCAGAGAAAGTTGGTATTTTTGTAATCGGAGACCACGGCTGAATGCTACTCATCAAAATCTAAATTTAGAGACCAAGATCAAATTTTTTGGTTGGGTATAAGGCTGGGCTTGATCAAACCCTAGTTCACGACTTTGATCGAAAAAGTGGAAATTAGGGCTTGAAAAAGTTGGAATTTTTTAAGTCTGTGACCATGGCTGGAAGCTCCTCAGAAAAATCGAAGTTTAGAGCTTTGGATCGAACCTTTTGGTTGGGAAGAAGGGTGGGATTTATCAAACCCTAGTTCGGGACCCTGTCTAGAAGATCCGGAAGTTTCAAAGGCAATTTTGAGGGGTGAAACTTTGTAGTTTTCAAATTCTGAGTATACCAGGTTGATCAACTCATCAAGGCGCATCTTTCTATCCTTTCAGACGTTTGAAATTCAAAGTTTGAATTTTTAGGGTTTCCCTGACAAACCCCAATCCATATCCAGATCCAGTTTCTACAAATCAAGTGGATTGGGTTAATCCTAGAAGAAAATGGATTGGTCACCTGCATAAGTGAAGAAGTTCCAATTTCAGAGGGAGATAAGGACAAGGCCTTACATAAGAAGATTACAAGCAATCTCGACAGGTATGACTTATCCAGGTATGTTTCGAGATTTGTTCATGATTAAGTTTATGGTATGTTTGTTTTCACTAAGGTTAGTACAATCTTGATTAACTTTAGACTTGTCGTATCACCTTAATAAAATTATGAATGCAAATATTCATGATTAGGGTTTTGACACTTATGATTGTACTAATGCCTTGTGGTGTTGTATGAGGTTGATGTTGTCCGCTAACATGAAAGGTACATCAAAGAAAGACAAATCATGTTCTAGTTCAAGAACATATGACCATGGAGACATGAAGACAAAGATTCATTCATTATAATGGATCACATAGAAGATCTACTTACGAGGTATGTATAACTTGGTTCTATAATGGTTAACCTATGAGATATGCAGGTTACTAGCACAAGTCACTTAAGAGAACAAGAAGACATCATGTGGGTATGTTAGACAATAACCAGCTAACATATTAATCCAGGTATATTTTTTCCTATATCAAGTTAGAATCCTACCTTGTGTTAGAATCTCTTATATAAGTATACATGGCATGATTGATAATGATTATTCATTGAAGTTAGTAATCATGGGTTTAGGCATATTATGCTTCTTACTTTTATTGATGATATGACTAACCAGAAGAGTCTTATGATCAAATAAGAATATGCATGAGTAAGAGAAGTCTTCCCTGAAACCTTGAATGATAATGCTTATTATCTATGTTTGAAATGATCATGACTATACATGTTTAAGATTATTTTGTTTTGATAGTATACTAATGAATGTATGATTATGTATGAGATCTCGAGGATAACACAATGATGATACTAGTAAGTATGCATAATGATCGAGGATGGATATAAGTTCAAAGACAGGTAATCCAGGAAGCAAAGATCAAGAGGGAGCACACTCTAGTAGTTCCTGTAAGGAAGCAAATATTGAGAGGGAGTCCACCCTACAACCAAACAAAGATAAGTATTTGAATTGACATTTTTGCATACTTGTTTGTTTAAATAATATTGCTCAATGATGTATATGCTTATGTTCCTAGACTTAGGGTGTGTATTATGCATATTAGAATAATTACATTAATGAACAGTATACTACTAATATGCATGTGATGGGTAAGTGGCCTATGGCACTGTACAACATTCCATTGCTACTTATCTAGAATGAAACCTCTTTGCTGACATGTTGGGAGCAGAGTAATTTTTAAGGGCGAAATTTCACCAATTGGCTATTTTTCGGGCTTTTTTCAAGAAAATAAATTCGCTATTTGGTCATTTTTAGTCTCTAATATCACCTATATTTACATTAAATATGTTTTTTTATCATAATATTCGCCAAAATTTACATATTTCATTAGTAAATTGTATGTTTCATATTTATAATTCGCCTACCTATCTATATACAGGTTTTTTTAAATACAAAATAATCACCTACGATACTATACATAAGTATATTATTAGAATCCTTAAAAATTACCTTGGTTGGGAGTAGTGCAAACTCTTAACAATGTTCTGGTAGAGATTGGAAGGCATCTAGAAAGCTATAGGATATGGATAAATGTTGTATTGAAGCATTGGCTAAAATAATTGCATGACTATGTGGCATATTTCTTTATGTGTAAGAACTTGTTCTGAAAACTATGAGATGTTTTCTAATCATGCAACTTAACTTGTTTTGTAGGATCGTATACCATCACCTACAAAAGAAGGACTACAACATTTGTTCAGCAACAAAGTTATCTATTGAAGATATTGAATCTCCCAGGATCTGGGAAGAATGCCATGATCGAGGAGTACTAGTCGATCATGAAGATGTTTGGGATGCAATCCCAAGACCTGAAGGGAAGTCTGTAATGACTTCCAAGTGGATCTAGAAGATCAAGTATGTTGTAGATGGCAGCATAGAAAAATACAAATCAAGTGATGAAGTGGAAGATACACCAGATGGATTTCAAGACAGCCTTCTTGAAAGGTGTGGTCGAAAAGGAAGTGTATGTGGAACAGCCACTTGGTTTTGAGACACATGACAGGAAGTCACATGTGTGCAGGTTGAAGAAAGCCTTGTATGGCTTGAAGAAAGCTCCTAGGACTTGGTATGGGAGGATAGACAGCTTTCTATCTAGTTTGGGCTTTACCAAGAATAAAGCGGATTCCAACCTTTACTACAAGGTTGAGGAGGGAAATCCTGTGATACTACTATTGTATGTATATGACCTGTTTGTTACAGGTGATGATAGATTGATTGCTAATACCAAGAGGAAGCTTGCAGCCGAGTTCAAGATGAAGGACTTGGGGATGATGCACTATTTTCTAGGCATGGAGGTGTGGCAGAGTGCAGAGGGAATCTTCCTTGGACAAGGGAAGTATGCAGTAGAGATCTTGAAGAGGTTCGGGATGATGGACTGCAAGGCCATGGCGACACCTATGGTATCGAATTTGAAGCTTCTGTGTGATGCTTCATCTGATCCGATTGATGTCACTGTGTATCGTCAGATGATTGGGTCCTTGATGTACCTGAAGAACACGAGACCAAATATTTGCTTTGCGGTGAACACATTGAGCCAGTTCCTGATGGATCCCAGAAGTGTTCACCTAGTTGCTGTAAAGCATATTCTGAGGTACCTGAAGGGTACGACTGACTATGGGCTCAAGTATGATGCGAATAAAAAGTTTAACCTAGAGGGTTATGTTGATTCAAATTGGGTAGGCAGTGTTGAAGATAGGAAGAGCACTTCTGGGTGCTGCTTCAGTATGGGATTAGGTGTGATATCTTGGTTTAGCAGGAAGAAGTCCTGCGTAGCACTGAGTACATCCGAAGCAGAGTATGTTGCAGCTTGTTCGGCTAGTTGTGAGGTAGTATGGCTGAGGAAGCTATTATCTGAGTTATTTGATCTCCTGTTGGATTCTATTGGTATCTTTTATGATAACCAGAGTTGTGTGAAGCTGTCTGAGAACCTGGTGTTCCATGACAGGTCGAAGCATATCAAGATCAAATATCACTATATCAGGGATATGGTGTAGAGAGGAGCAGTGAAGCTCCTGTATGTTGCAACGGACGTGCAGATTGCATATGTATTAACCAAGTCGTTGGCCAGAGTGCAGCTTGAGTACTTCAGAGAGAGGCTTGGTGCACTTCAGATCGAGGTTCCTTCCAAAGGGAAGTGATGAGTCCGGAAGATGCAGATGCACATGAGCTTTTCTGACATGGTTGATGTGTTCTCCCATGGTCATGATGTAATTGTTGAGCCATTCTCACATGAAGGTAGATTTGTTCTCCCATGGTGTAGATGTAAGGGCTGAAGCCATTTTTCACATGGTGGTAGATGTGTTCTCCCATGGTGAAAAAAGTAAGGGCTGGAGCCTTCCTCGAATGGTGGTAGATGTGTTCTCCCATGTCGGTGGTGTAAGTGATGGATGATGTGCATCTGGGCTGTGCTTCGTGGACGATGAGATTATCTGAAGAGGACGATGCTATGATCATGTGTGATGAGTATCAGGACGATGCTCCAGCTGCTGCTTTGGATATGATCAGTTGGATCATGTATGTTGATATGTATCAGGTGGATACATTATATGATCAAGTGGATCATGTATTTGTATATGTATCAGGTAGATCATGTATGATGATACGTATCAGGCAGATACTGTGTATGCATCAGGTGGATGCATTGTATGATAAGGATGATCATGGATGATGAGCTTCAGGATGTTTCTCCAGATGACATGCATCAGGACGATGTAGTGATGATGATCAAGATGATCATGTACATCAGGATGATGTATGGTGAGTATCAGGTTGATACTCTGTGGCCGTGGAACAGGTTGTGCAGATAAGCATATAATCCTAGCCCTGGGAGGTTTGCAGATAGTCTTTCGAGGTTTTACCTATGGCATGTAATACTGGCCCTGGGATATCTGGCAAACACTCTTTCGAGTTTTTGCTTTGGGAGGACATATAATCCTAGCCCTGGGAGATTTGCAGATACTCTTTCGAGGTTTTTCCTATGGCATGTAATCCTAGCCCTAGGATATCTGGCAGATGCTCTTTCGAGGTTTTGTCCTATGGCATGTAATCCTAGCCCTGGGAGATCCTATAGGTTGACCTGTGTGCTCGTAATTAGTCCTGGGATGCTCTTTCAAGGTTTTTTCATGACCACATGTAATACTAGCCCTGGGATATCCTATAGGTCAGAGCTGTGTTCCCGTAACAGCCTGGGATGCTCTTTCGAGGTTTTGTGGTGACCACATGTAATACTAGCCCTAGGAGATACTATAGGTCAGAGCTATGTGCCCGTAATAGCCTGGGATTCTCTTTCGAGGTTTTGTGGTGGGGTCACATATAATACAGCCCTGGGAGATCCGACAGGTAGAGCTGTGTGCTCATAACATCCTGGGATGCTCTTTCGAGGTTTTGTGACGCACGTAATAAGTCCTGAGGATTCCACAGTATGGCTATTGATGATGAATACCTGCAGGTGGTGGGCCTACATCCAGTATGAAAAAGGATTGGCTCTGTAGAACTTCCTATGACGAGTAGATTCAGAGATTGATTTGGATAGCAGTAGCCATGACGATGACGATGATTCGAGGATGATGATCCAGAGAAGAAGACTTGTGCTAGCAGATCTGTGTCGAGAAATACCTTCCTAGTTAAGAGAGAGTGTTGATGTATATGTAACTTCAGAATGTATTTTACTCATTTGTATTGTATTCCTATAGAGATGTTATTATTCCTCTATATGGAAGTGTTTTTATTCCTATAGAGATGTTATTATTCCTCTATACGGAAGTGTCGTCATTTATATTGTAAGTGTCGTAACTTATACTTGATGGGTTATTAGACCACCTTGATGGGTTCGGCCCTGTATGAGTCATGTGGGTAAATGGGTTATTAGACCACCAAGTGTGGGGCCGGCCCGGATTAAGTTGACCATGGGTTATTAGGCTAAGCTAGACAAGTCGGCCCCATTAGTTTATTGGGCAGGACAGGTCAAGTATAAATAGAGATCGGGAGATCTCTATTTGATCACTCACTACTCACTTCTATCTCTCTCAGAAAGTGGCGCACTTGTGAGGAGGAGGATCATATGCTAGGAGAAGACTATCTCTTGTACTTTGGTTGTGCTTTGGTTGTATCATTGCTCTATCTATCTTTGTGGAAGTTACGGGGGTTTTCACCTTCTTGGGTTTCCCCGATGAAACTCTGTGTCTCTTGTGTGCTTGCATTATTGTGTCCATGATTGATATGCTATAGATATGTTGTACATGTTATTCTCTCAGTTAAGATCTTAGATCAGATTGAAAATTCTGAAAAACTAAGACTGCAGTGGGCATTTTTCTTATAAAAGGACAGTCTACAAAGTATTGCACTCTGGGTACTATTGGCCAAGCATCTTCAAAGACGTTTCCAAATATGTCAAGGGGTGTGACAGTTTCCAAAGAATGGGTAGACCTACACCATCCGATGAGATGCCTTTGCAACCCCAAGTTATGATTGAGTCATTTGAAAAATGGGCTCTAGATTTCGTTGGACCAATTTCCCTTTATTCCGAGCCATAGAGAAATCTGTGGTGGAATTCATTTATGAAGAAATATTTACCCAATTCGGTGTACCTAGGGAAATTGTAACCGATCAAGGATCTCAGTTTAACTCCAAATTAATGAAAGAGCTTACCGACAAATATGGTATTAGACATTGTAAATATTCACCATATCACCCGCAAGCTAATGGTCAGGTGGAATCCACCAACAAAGTATTAGAAGCCATCCTGACTAAAACTATCCAGTTACACCACAAAGACTAGGCAGATAGGCTTCCAGAAGCTCTATGGGCTGATATAATAACGTGGAGAAACACCACTTGTCACACACCTTATGAAATCGTTTATGGTAAACAAGTTCTTCTACCCATCGAATTTCAATTCAAAACTTTTTGTATGTCTTCACAATTAGGGATGAACTTAGAAGAAGCATAGAGTCAACGAATCCTGCAGATAAATGAATTAGACGAGATTAGGCAAGATGCTATTCAATGTATGATCTTAATACAAAACCAATGCAAAAAATGGCATGATAGATACATTAAACAAAAACAATTCAAAACTGGAGACTGTGCACTCCTTTTTTATTCAAGATACAAAAATTTTAAAGGTAAATTAACTACTTGTTGGATGGGTCCATATGAAATTGTCACCGCCTTTGATAATGGATCTGTTAAAATTAAGACAATTGATGATTCACAAATTTCTTTTGTTGTAAACAGACACAGACTTAGACTTTATCATCAACCAATATATAAACAATATTTTGTACAGAATGCCTTGCAACATGAAGAAATGGAACTAGTAGAAGAGGAAGTCATTCCTCCTCCTCCTAGTCCTTGAATCATTTTGGGTTATCTTCTTTTATATATATGTAAATATGTTTTTTATTTTCAATAATAATGAGTCATTTCTAACAACTGATTACATTCTATTTTCAGGAAATTTATTATGATCAGTTTATAAAATGTTGTCAATAAAACAGGAAGACTCTTTTTCCTTTCGAAAATTTTACATGACTTGTTTTGTACATATGCTTTGTTTTGAATAAAATTTGAATCGTCAGACAAGTGGTTTTGCAGCTTAATCACAAGAACCCTATCTTTGTAATCAGATCATGTGATATTATGCGAAAAGGGAAGTACTCTAAAAAGAAATACTTATAGTTCTCCCTCTCTTTCGGTTACTGCTAAAATTGAAAATTTATAGTGAAAAGATAAAGCACTCTTGATATCATTTATAACCACTTTCTTTTATGATTTTGTATATAGTATTTGATTTAGACATGCACACTTCTGATTTATCATTAGAACAGTTGTTTAAAATACCTACTTCAATTATTATGATCTCCACAAAACTCTATCTTACACCTATGGATTGCTAGTTCATCCTTGACTCATTATCAAAACTTGTCTCTAAAGCACCTTTAAAAGGTAGCCTAAAAATGGGTGATATTTTTTATTTTGTGGGGAACATTACTGACCTTTTATGAAGAAGATAGATTGTGAAGTCAAAGAACAACTTTAGGTTATTATTTTTTGGCATGATCTGTAATTTAGGCCATTATAAATAAAGTTACTCGTAAGATTTGTGCTAGATTTTGAATTATGTGTTTAACAGGCTTAGCACACTCTAGTGCCACCCGGCTTCCTTACAAAAAATATTATATATATATCATTTTATGAAGCAAACCCACCGGGGTACTAAATAGGCTCACTGGCAACGGGTCCATTCTAAGTAAAATCTTAAACAAGGAAGCTCGATAAATGCAAGTAAACCCATAGGGGTACTGAATAGGGTCGCTAGCAACGGGGCTATGCTTGCATGGTACTAAGATAAACCCGCCGGGGTACTGAACAGGCCTGCTGGCAGCAGGGCTATGCTTGCATGGTACCAAGATCAACCTGATGGGGTACTGAACAGGCTTGTTGGCAACGGGTCAATATCGGGTAAAAGAGGTTTGGTTAATGCATTGCTATTCACATAACTCATAAAAAAACTTGAGTATAAAAACACATGTTTAGGCCGATTATGTATATTGTCATTAGATAATGGTTGTAAGTTGGACTTGGACCCTGTCATCTAATTCAAACAATAACTAGGATATGATTATCCTAGAAATGGGACCCATAATTATAGTAGATCTCATAAATTTTATGGTGAACCTTATTTATATTCTTTGGATGACAAGAGATCTTTACAATGAGTCATGGACAACTAGTTTTCCTATGGCATTTTTTGCATCTCTTACACTATTATTCTTCATATGGTCTTTTAAGCATTGTTGTATTCTTTTTTATGAATGTACATATCTGAATCATCTATATTTATTAGTTAATATTTCATTTCCTTATGAAAATTATCGCAATATTTAAAAAAAGAAAAGCTATATGTATGACTTTCAATTGAATTTTTTTAATTTTAATTGTTTTCTCTTTGATGGCTTGAGGACACGCCATATTTTTGGTTTGGGGGGAAGATTAGAATTGCTCTTACTCTCTGAATGTTTATGAAAATTTTATTTATCTCTGATACAATGACAAGTGTTTTCAGGTTAATGAACAAGCAGAAGAAAATTGATCTAATGAAGAACAAAAAGAGGAACGCAACTAAAAGATACAGAAAAGCAAAGTTTATAGCATCTTTTGTGCACTAACAACTTCAAAAATTCTCTGCAAAATCAGCTTTGGTCAGCATCAACAATAAGATCTTGTATAAACAAAAGTCTGTATGAAGGACTGAATGACGGGTTGAATGCCAATCCAAATGAGGCAAATAAACAATGTTCTGAATGGAGTGTTGAATGAACCATAGCTTATAACAACTTTATTTAATATGCCAAGATGTTCAAATTTGAATATTATTGATAAGTTTTATTGGCTAATTATGACAGGGATTAATCAAATGTCGATTTCACACATGGCTTCGTTCTCTTATCCATCTCGCCTCCATTAAACGAATGGATTATGCATCATTATGAATCATTACATGACCGCCATTCGGTCTTACTTATCCTGTTGTACGACCTGACACCATATAAATCGAATCACAATCTCTTACATGTAATCTATTTTCATTACGTGAATTACATTCAACGTGTCCAAAGCTTGGCTTTGGACATGGTTGAATATTTTTTAAACCACACGTATTCATTGGATTCACGCACCTCTACGTTGGCACTTAACTTAAGATCTTCGAATGACAAGCACAATATTTTCAAGCATGCCAAGCCCTTGTCCACTTCCATTCAAACAATCAAACGGACCTTAGTTTAAACTGGTGATCACATGAATTTCGCCTCAGTTTGTTCGCTCTCCATCTGAGACGCGTCCTCTGCAAATTCTTGCACCTCTCATATCCATTTTGCATCCCCCGTCCTCTGTCAACAATGCCAATGCGTTACGAGCCTGGTACCTACCAAGACCTCTTTCGCATTTCTGAGTTTAAAGCCTTCCATGAAGTGTTTTTGCAAGCAGTTTGGGGACCATTTCTCTGCCTTCTCCAAGGCCAAAACCACGAGATTTCATTTCTGTTCGCTAAAAGTTTTGATGGCAAGACGGCTAAGGTTGGCCATCTTGTTTTCTCCGTGACAGAAGAGTCAATAGCATTAGCTACCAAGCTCCCGAGGGAAGGTGCCCGATGGCATAAGCATCTCTTCCTTCCACGGAAGGATCATGAATTTTCCCTGAAGACCGATTTTCAACACGTTGCTGGTACCAAAGGTTTTCATAGAGAATGGATCAAGCCGAAGTATTTATATCTTCTGACCGTTATCATCCACCTAATCACTTGCGAGGGTAAGTTCACTGTCTTTAAATCTTGCCATTTCAGGTTGTTAGCTCATTTTGTCAACAATCAAACCCTCAACTTCCCATTTTATTTCCTGAAAAGTTTGCAGAAGATGTCTAGACAAGTCAGAAAAAATACAGTTAACCCTCTGGCAGCTTTTATCACCATTGTCTTATTAAGCTTTTGATCATTCACTAGTTAGAAAAGAGAGGACAAACTTGGGATCATTTTTTTTGAGATACTGAACCCTCATTTATCTATTGTCAAACCTTCCTCTTCTAAAGAACATCATCATACCCAAGCAGAACCAAACGCTAAACATGTATGATTTGATGAGTATCCCTTAGGTGATGAGCACCTTGTCCATTCATCCCCTTCTCCTGAACTTACCCTTGGTGACCCTACTTCGGAACCTCCACTCTTTTCAAATCCCACTAAATCCATGAGAACGAATTGTGACCAGTCCGTCGATCAGTCTGTCATTCAGACTATCGTTCAGCCATCACGTTCAAATGTCCATTCAGACGACCATACTCTTGAAACACCCCTCCTCACATTAGCCAATGTGTCTGCTCGAATGAGTGAAGCCTCCGCTGCTGAAAGTCCTCCTGCACACAACCAAGATGAAATTCTTGAAGGTCATACTGTTGAGTGTGAAACATTTTCAAAAGAGTTGAGTCCCCCAAAGAACCATGAACATGACAAAGAACAACTCATTTTAGCTCAACAGGAGATTGATAAGTTGATCCAAGTGATAGCACGGTTGACAGACCACAATCAAAGTTATGTGGAAACAATTTCTAAGCTTCACGAAGAAAACAAGGCACTTCATACACAAGTAAAAGACATTGAATGCTTGGTTAATGCCAAAACAACATCCCATACTTCCCTAAGGATGAGATATAACTACTTAAAGGACCAATTCAAGAAGCTCAAGGCCAAATCTATATTTTCATCATCCAAGTCGAAGGCAGCTACTTCCGCACCTCGACCTTCTTCCTAATTTCTCTCTGTTTTGCTCAGTGGGACCTAGCATATCTCCAGTTTGGGGGAATGTTGGTGTCCATTTTGTCATTATTTTTTATCATCAAATCTATTATGAATGGCGTTAATTTCATTATTTTTTATATAATAAGTTATTCTTTCTTCCATTCAGCCCACCAAACAGACCAGGTATGCATGTATTCGTTTATCATATGAATTTTGGTCAAATCTCGTTATATTATGATTTATCAATGATTAAATTAACAATTCCAGTCATGCATGGCATTTAGTTTTGATTTACAGGATGCGATTTCTCAAACGAACTTCCATTTAGACTGCATGTTTATATTTCTTAAGCTCAGTCGCGTTTAGCTCGTCGTTCAACCTTGCATTCAGCCCACTAAATCTACGGTTGGCATGTTTTGAGCCATTAAAGACAAGATCGGGCACATGGGTTATGTTTGCCATGCAAGGGTTATGGTTGGTGAGCTTTCGTTCTGGAAGATTCGTCCTTAGGCCTGCTAAACTTGACAGCACACCATGCTTCCACGTTAACACTCCACACGCCAGTTCTCTCGTTCGTTCATCCTGGAATCACTCACGCCCATTCACGGCGGTGTTCTAGAAGACTTTGCCTGTCCACACTCATCCTTCCAACACAATGCCTCGCCCACGTCAATGCTCCAGCATCCCTCTCCTCCATTTGTTCAGTTCTCTAGCACACTATCTCTCTGCCCACGTCAAAGAAAGATCGACGCTGCAGCTGCCTCGTGAAGGAATCGGCCCCGTGAAGCCTGTTGTATGCTCCCTGTGCTGTCACGCATCACTTAAAGCAGCTAGTTACAGTCATAAACACCTCTGTTATTAGAGAGGTTGACTCTGTCGACCCTCTCATTCATTGTAAAATGTATAAATAGACGCTTGTAGACAGAAACAGAGCTAGTTTTTAGTGGGAGAAGATCATCAGATTAGCAGATAGTTCGTAGAATTTGCAAGCAGATAGCAGACCTTTTGTAATTTTCTTAAGTTAATGGAAGTTCTAGTTTGTTGATATTCTGAGTAGCTAATCAATTCAATTTTCCATATCTGATTGCTAGGAAGGGCCCCTCATCAACCGGAGGTTTTGTCTTTGTTTTCTGTATTTTCTTTTCTGCAAATAGTTAGTTTATTTTCTTGTATATGTAATTAATTTCGTTTTCTGTACATGATATTTCTTTCTTTTCTGTCATTTATATTGTGCTGCTAACCTAGTTTGTGTTTACAGAATTAGCAAATGGTCGACCAACAGTATAGTTTTGATAGTTTCATTTCAGTCTTTTATAACTAGATAGTTTGTTTTCTACTCTCTTGCAATTAGATAGGACTTAGTTAGTTGTTGTTTCCAGCTTAGTTCTAATTAGAATTAGTTTAGTTAGCTTCTTCTCTGTAGCTGTGGGTTAATTCTCTTCTCTCATCTCAATCTTGCTTTAGTATAGGATAGGAATAGTTTATCTCTCCAACCATGTTTAGAATAGGTTACTTTCTATTATCTTAGCTTCTCGACAATTCTTCTCACTGATTTCTTTGCATTGTAGGTTCATCTGCATTCGCCAGCTGACGTCAAGATCATCAAAAATACTCTTTTCCTTAGTTTAATTCGTTTTTCCTCCATTCAGACTGATGTTCGGACTAGCATTCGGATCATTGTTCAGAATTTTACTCTTTCTGCACTATTTTATGCTTATTACGAATTTAGTTTCTTAGTTTTCTTAATTGTAATCTTTCCTACTTCTAATTAGTATTCTTAACCATAATTAGGCCTTTGTTTTACATTCCATAAAGTTTTGATTAGAGTCTTGTTATCATTCCTAGTTTGTTTTAATTGTCTTTTAAATTATGTCTTTCATATTTATCTTGCTAACATATTGTTGTTTCAGAACTTATCAATCTTATTCCTAGTCTAGTTTATCACATGCTCTTAATACTTAGTTAGAATAGAGTTAATAATTTCATTCTTCAAGTATTCTAGTTTTGATAGTTTCCTTCATTAAGATTAGGATCAGTTTCTTATTTCGATAAATAATGAAGATGTTCATGGAATAGGATTTGGATTAAGAAACTAATATCTTTATCAAGTTTTCTACTTGCCTCTGTATTAATATCTTTATCAAGTTCTCTACTTGCTTCCAAATCAAGTTCAGAAGTAAATATCTTTATTAAGTTTTCTATTTGCTTCTAGTTTTCATTAGTTTTATATTATTTTCTGCTCATGGATAGTAGATAGATCAAAATGTTTAAAGTTAATTGTAATTTGTCTCTTTGTAGTTTACATCTCTTTGTTGAAGTTAGATTAGATTTACTCCCGTTTTGTTTTGTTATTACATTTGAAAGCCATTACGATACATTCACTCCAGTTCCTGTTACATGGGAATATATGTTTTTCTTGAATTAGTTGTTGAAGTTCTTTAATAGTTCTTAATTTACTTTGATCGGCATAGCTTTCTACTTATGTAATTTATCATCAAAATAATCTATTTCATTTATAGGTCTCTAATTTATTTATTTACAGTTGTTTCCTAATTCTTAGGATAAAATATGAAATTGTATAGTTTCCATTTTCATAGTTCATAGTTTGCTTTTCAATCAGTTTTCATTATCCAATTATAAGATAGAGTAGTATGAATTGATACTATTCTAGTTTATTTGTTTAACTAAGTTTGATTTAGTTCTCTTTACTGTTTTTCTGAAGTGTCACTCGGTTTTTCATTTTGAAATATCTTTCGATCTTTTCTTTATTAAATATTTTTAAGGTCTGACAGGCTGAATCTTAGATGCCATTCTACCTTAGCATATACTTTGCCTCAACTCTAAGATTACCAACCCCGATCGATAATTAAACATTAGGTGTTTTCTTTGAGATAGCTCACACACCCAACATATCTTGATGTAGCTCTGGGGAGAAAATAAGACTACAATTTTGTGGAATTTGGAAACCCTAGTTCTACTTGGTGTGTCTATTATGGAGAAGAAAGAAGAAGATGTCCCTATACACTTGTGGGATGCAAGTGTACATGTCAAGGAGGACTTTCCAATGCATTATCTTGTTGAGAATATTTGGTGTAGCGATTAACTTTGGTTAGGAGTGATTCCTAACTATAAGGAGGAGTTGATTGCTATGGTTTTCTTATGGTTTTCCTAGCTAGGGTTTGGAGAGCTTGACTTGTACCAACTTGTTATAAGTCATTTCTCTGCACATCTACTTCATCTTATATATGTATGTATGAAGTGTTCCAACTGTACAATTTTTTAGTGTTTGCATATTTTAATTTCATCTTTATCTTCATGATTGGATACATTCTAGTGCTAGTTGTGCATGTTGATTTGACATAACACAGAGATAATTTTGTTAGGTGTTTTACCAAAAATCTAGAAGATAAAGGAGTGGATTTACTAGTGTTATAATCTAACGTAATCAGATATTTTAGATCTATTATATGCTTGGAAAAGTGTGCCATAAAGGTTGTATCTTTGTGTTGTTGAACTACACTTGAATGGTATTTATTTTCTTGGAGTGCCTTGTGAAATTGGGTTGAAAAGAAGTGGAGCATATGTTGCTCTATTTTAATATTTAGATTATTCCGCAAGGTTAAAAGTTCACAAGAATAGAGCTGGGAGACCTCAAGGTTGAGGTGAAATTTTTAAATTTCCATTAATTTCCCCATTCTAAGAAATTTCCTCATGGTATTAAGGCATTGTTTAGATTTATACATGGTATCATAGCTATTTTGACTAAGATTTATATCTTGGTGTAGATGGAGTTGTATATTTTAGTTGTAATGTACCTAGAAGAGGTGCTTGACCTAGTACATGTTGAATGGGAGTGAAACCCTAGTGTGCTTAGGAGAACTACTTGAACCCTAAAAGGGTTGTGCTACTTTATTTGTTTCTGATTTTTCTTTGAGGTGCACTTCATATTTGTAAGGGAACTACTCTTGGTATTTTAGAGTGTGATAGGTTGGATGGTGCTTCCAATTTCATACCTTGGAAGTCCAAGCTATATATAATTTTGGAGGAGGCTAAGATTTGGGAGCATGTTGAGAAAGAGATAGTTTCACCTACCAATCGAAAACTATTGATCATTCTTGTTATTGAGGATAAGAAAAAGAGAATCATTCTTGATTTGGTGAAGGATCACTTTTCATCTCTCACATTGTAGACAATATGACTGACAAGTTGATGTATGATTCTTTGGTTGGTTTATATTAGAGTTCTTGTATCTCTAGATAGATGCTCCTTCGAAACAAGCTTTCAGCCATCCACATAAGTAATGCAAATACAATTAGTTAACCAAGTTCATAGATTTGAGAGATAAGTTGGCTTCCATAGGGACTTGCTCGATATTAAAATCCTTTCGTACAGGGTGTTTGTGCTTGTGACAATTTTCTTGATTTTCCAAAGCTTTGAGATAACCATGTGCATGAAGAGATTATTCTGGCCAATGTCTAGAAAAGATGAAGGGTTTGTGGGTGGGAATTTTCGATTTACTAGAGTTAGTGGGTTATGGGATTATGGGTTAGTATTAAATGTAGTCAATATGACCAACCATGGTCATTATAGTGAAGATAATATACCATGAAAAATATGGGAAACTGTGGTAAAATGTGGTTAAGATATTGGTTAGTAGGGTCAACTACTGATTATAAATACTGTGGAATAAAAATATTATTGATAATAAAAATAATAGTAATAATAAATATATAATATTAAATATGATCGACCATGGTTATACCAAAGGTTGATCATATTAACCATGGTTGGTCATGGCCAATATAGTGAACATGGTTAATGTAATCACTATAGACTATAATTTTTCATAGTAAATAATACACAATATTAAACATGATTAACCATGGTTATACCAAAGGTTTACCACATTGATCATGGTTGACAATGGTTAATATGGTGAAACATGGTTAACCATAGTCAATACAGCGAACATGGTTAGCCATGGTCAATATTATTTTTTCTATTTTTTTTGGTTAGTCATCATTATATCACAATACAAAAGCATGTACCTACTCATTATGGTGTATTTATAGATGACCCCAACTATAAACAACCTACATATGTAAGTTTCTATCCAACAAGGGAAAACCCATTACTAGGAGAGTTAAACCTTGGTGGGTGGAACAACAA
The DNA here is from genome assembly GCA_027924585.1 of Larix kaempferi. NCBI lineage: Eukaryota > Viridiplantae > Streptophyta > Pinopsida > Pinales > Pinaceae > Larix > Larix kaempferi. The sequence continues at coordinate 5,347,440 of BSBM01000584.1, forward strand.
CATCTTTTAACAAAAAAACAAAAACCCTTTTAAATTTATGTATTATTATTATTGCTCATTGTGTTGTTATTATTATGTGTTTTTTCTTATATATTATTTTTTATTGTTGTTCTCATTGATGATGATATTTTATGTTGGCATTTGATGAGGACTCAATAACGTCTTCAAAAGAGGCATTAATTTATTTATGTCAAAATGGGCATTTATATAGGTGTTCTATGTGACATTATCATAGACTCTTTAATAAATGTTTCTATGAATGTTTTCATCACCTATATAATATCCATATTTGATATACATAATTGTAATAAAAACAATTTAATGAAGTATCGAGGTAGAGAGATCTCTTCAACTTTTTTTGATAATAAATCATCCAAATAAGTTATACAACTTGATGAGAACTTTATACTCAAAACGAGAACTCTAGGCATAAAAACTCACATTTTTGCGTCAAAAACACCAAAAAACAACCCCGAATCGAGAAGTGTTGCTACCGGTAGCACCACTTTTTTTTCAGAGCTAAAATTACAACTTTTTGGTAACCCTGGGTGGTGTTGCTATAATCAAAACCATAAAATAGGCCCGAAATTGAAAATGGTAGCACACACCTTTTTTTTTTTTTTTTTTTTTTTTTTTTTTTTTTTTTTTTTTTTTTTTTTTTTTTTTTTTTTTTTTTTTTTTTTTCTTCCGGGGGCTAAAATTACAACTTGTTTGACATTGTTGCCATAACAATCGACGCCTTCACAATGCGAATGCCAAAATCAGCCTACGAATCAAAAAAAGATGTTACCAATGGCACTTCTTTTCTTTGTCGAGTTACATTTAAAGGCATTTATAAACCATGCCCTGAAAACATTTAAATTTTTGAAAAAAAAAATCTCTGTAAAAGTGAACAAATTCATTACAATTTCAAGAAAACAAATATTAAACAAATTTTAACCCAAAAAAACCCTTAAAGAAACAAAAAATGGAAAAAAATTACATGTTTTAAACAACACGTTTTGAAGAAAAAAAATGAAATGAAATGAACTACATGTACATATATTTAAAAAGCAAAATAAAAACCTAGCTAAAAAGGATACATATTTAAAAAAAAACAAATCAAAAACATAACAAAAAAACTAAACTAAACTAAAAAAGAAACAATATAAACTTGAAAAAATTTAAAAAGATATTAAATATTAAAAAAAACTAGCATTAAAACTTAAAGGGGAGGGAGAGGGTTTAATAAATTGGAGGGCACGTGAAGGATGAGGGGGTGGGTAGTGGAGTAGGTGTGGGTGGGTAGTGGGGTAGGTGGGGGTGAGTGATGTGGGTAGGGGAGGGATAGTGGGATAGGTGGGGGGTAGTGACATTGGTAGGGGATGTGTGGGGTGGGTTCGAAGGGGGGCCGAGAGGGTTGTGAGGGGGGTGGGGCATGATTTTCATCCAATCGCCCCCTCACCACCCTTCCACTATCACATTTTGATTTTTTTGTTGTTGTTTTGTTTTGTTTTTTAATTTGTTTAAAATGTGTTTTCTTTAATAGTTTTAGTTTTTGAAAGTGTTTTTTTTGTTTTGTTTTTTTTTTAATTTGTTAAAAAAAATTAAAAAAATCTTTCTATGTTTTTTTTTAAGAATTTTTTTTTTTAAATTAAAATATTTTTAGATTATCGTTTAAAAATACATGGAAATGTAACCTGACAAAGGAAAGAGGTGCTACGTGGGTGCTATCGGTAGCATCTCTTTTCAAGTCACTAGTTTATTTTAATATTTGCATTGGAAAGTCACTGGCTATTAAGGTGTCAACGTCAAACAAGTTGTAATTTTAGCTCTGGAAAGAAAAATGTGTTCTACCATTTTCGATATGTGTGTCTATTTTACAGTTTTTATTACAACGGCACTGTGTTGCACTACTCGGGGTTACCAAAAATTTGTAATTTTAGCCCCCCCCCCAAAAAAGTGGTGCTACCAGTAGCACCACTTTTTGATTTGGGGTTGCTTTTTAGTGTTTTTAACGCCTATAAAAAAAAGAGAACAATGTCGGGTCCTCATTAAGTTGGATTCCAAGATCTTATAACTTTGGTGATATATTGAACATTCTGAGCCATAACCTTTCCCACTTTTTATGGATCCCATGGAAAATATATTGGCATCCCTTCTTATAATGTGATCCGACTTGTATGTACAATTTCAATCATCCTTTAAGATTAAATTAGAGGATATAATTATATTACAACAAGGCGTGAGCTTTCATGTAAATTTTCATTAAGTAACCGACAAGTCCATTCCACAACACATCTAGAAAATAACAACAAGGTCATTCATTCAATATAGTTGTTAGATACATTCCCTAATTCAATTTTGAACCTAAAGAATGAAGAGTCAAATATAAATATAATCCTCCCAACTCCACAAATGGCTAGGATCCCCTTTTTTTTCCTCATCGAAGAACCCCCATGCCTTTGGTTTATCTATTATAATATCATCAAACAACTGTGTTTGTTTGGTTTTAGGAACTTTCCATATAGCTTGATAACTAGTCCTTATTTGTGATATCACTTGGAAAGGTGGTATAGCCTTGTCTTGAAAGGGTGTGGTGTTTCTTTCTAACCACGGGACCAAGATACCACACAGGGAAACACACCATAATATTTTAATCCTTTGTGTTCAAACCATATTCTAGGATTGTCCTACACAATGTTCTCCTACCATACACCTATGCTACAACTTATAGATCTTTGTTTATTTAGCCCAAACAAATTGAGAAAATAGACAATGTCTTGGTAAGTGATTGATTGATTTCTCATATTTTCTACATAGGACAGAAAAACTAGGACTTTGTCAACTTCTCTTTACAACACATCTCAAGTAGGAGATTTATTGTAAAAAAAATCAATAGGAAAATCCTAGTATTCAATTGATCTTTAATTTTCCATATGGCCATCCACCACCTAGAGGCATCCCACTACACCTCCTATGAGAACATTGCTTTATATCCCAAAAAAGTAGTGCAATCAATTATGGTGATTTTAGACAAGCTTATAGAAGATGATGGAGGAGCTTTTCATGTTTATATCCATTCCAAATTTCTTGCCATATAGGTCTAAGATTTACTTGAACATTCTAGCATCCCTAAGAGATACATAACCAAATAAGAGTACATCATCAACAAATAACATGTGTGAAACATAGATGATTATGCCTCTAAAGTCACCATTTCTATTTGCTTCTTTGATTGCCCTATTCATACCTTCTACTGCTAGGAGAAAAGGTAATGGTGAAAGGGGGAACCCTTATTTCAGTCTCCTTGTGGGGGTTAAAAACCCAAAGGTTGAACCATTGATTAGTACAACAAAAGACACATAAGAGAGACAACCTTGAATTCAATTTACCATTGGTAGATATATGCAAATGTAAATAAGCATTAATCTTAGATAAAGTCGTTTTGATCTATCAAAGGCCTTAGAGATATTGAGCTTTATCATGATGGATGAGATCCTTTTTGTTTTGATAGTGCACAGTTTTTCTTGTGCCAAATCAACAACCTCATGTATCTACATATAGTTTATAAAATCAAATTTCTTTGCATAAATATGCTTTGAGAAGACATGCTTTATTCCTCAAATGAGGATGGAGATTCCTTCTTGGGAATAAGTGCAGTGAAAATGGAGTTATAGGCTGCTAGAAATTTTCTTGAGGTTCTAGACTCTTCTATAAACATCATAAGATCATCTTCTAGTATATCATAGACACCTAGGAAGAATTCCATACTCCACCCATTAGGGATTGGGATCTTGTCCTTTTGTAAAGAAGCTAGGTTAGACTTTAGTTCCTCCTTTGATGTGCATCCTCCATTAAAATTACATTAGTTTCTTCATTGACAAAGTTCGTAAATTATGATGTTAATTGAATAACCTCTTCTATGTTTTCTCTAATGGGTTATTTATACATATTTTGGAAGTGGGACACTCCCATCTTAATTTTTAGTTTTTTTAGTCTTACTTCCATCCTCCCTTGCCAAATCCTAGATAGTATTTATATTTTTTGGAGCCTAATGTAGTTATGAAAAAAAATCTATTTTAATCTCATTTTGCTGACAATAGCCATGTTCTTCATCATCTAATTAAATCCCTCCAAATCCAATAATTTCCTCTTTGATAATTCCAAATACTTGATCTTATATGTGTCCTCTTTTGACAAGATGCCATCCTTTTTTAGGTCATATACTTCTGCAATATCCAATTCCACATATATGTGATTTGGATCAACATCCTTAAACTTTTGTTTAGACAATACAGTAAAACCACTTTAACTCTTTTTCAATTATTCATGAATCGTAATGTTAGGATATCTCATCATTCAGTATGCACTTTGCATGCATTGCATGCATCCACATGCTTCCCAGTCACCAGTTTGATGCCTCCAGCACCTAGTCCCTAGTCTGCTAGCACCCGGGAGCTTATTTCCATCCAGTTTTATCCCTCCTAGTCAGGGAGGCGCCCACTTCTCACCCACCACTTGATAAGGGTGCCTTTCCTCACCTACCAGTCCAGTTCACTTCAATTAGCTAGTTGTCTTTCCTTGATTGATGCTAGACTGACTCCTAACTACTTTTATCACTCTGATTGACCTCCGATGAGACTTGAATACCTATTATGAGTGTAGTTAACTCCTCATGCACCCTCCACTGATCCTCCATCCCTACATTAGTGCCATTACCATCAATTACACTTATTACACTCAGTTAGACTCAGTTTGGCACCTGGCTAACAGTTACTTGTGCATTCATGACCACCATTGATTGATGATGAGGACTCTTGGTTGGAGCCAAGCTATGCCATGCAGTATATTCGAATGACCTCCTTGGCTAATTCGAATTGCTCACTCATTGTGACAGTATTGTATTGTAATTCTACTATTCTGGATTATAGAGCACTGATGCATCTCTCTTGCACAGTTTTTACTCCAATTTGTTTTACATCATTGTGATTGATATTCTTGTTCAATAGATCTGATGTGACTAATTTTACATGGTATCAAAGCCATGGCAGGGACAAGATCTCTCTTCTACAGGTGTTCTACATGAAGAATTGAGTGAATTTGCTCAAAATTACTGAAGTTTTGGCATGCAAAATCTCATGTGCATTCGCTCATGTGCATGCAATGCTGGAAAATACTCTCCAATCCACTCCAGAAGGTTGAGTTTTCCACAGAATTCGATACATTGGATCATTCAAGCTTGCTTGATCTCTAATTCCAGGTGTGATGCAACTCTAAAAGGGTGGATTGTTCGACCTTACTGTTCTTGTTTTGATTGTGATTTGTAGGTTTATCATCTCCATCAAGTGCATTCGCTATCATTGAGATGGATTCTTCTTCTTCAAAGCTACTCACTCCCTTCAATTATTTTGAATGGAAGAATGACATGGAGATTATGTTGCGCTCAAAAGGGTACTACAAAGTCACCATGGGCCTCGAAATTGAGCCCAATACTCTCATTGAAAAATCCAAGCACTTCAACAAGTTGGATTAAGCATATGGTCTTCTTTGCCTCAATATTTCCAAGGATCTTCACTTTCACCTCAATGGATTGAAAACTCCAAAGGTAGTATGGGAGAAACTCGAAAATATTTTTGGGAAGCAATATGACATGCGGTCTTTTCAATTGGAAAATGAATTGATTGCCTTCAATCCTGAAAATTTCGAGACCATCAATGACTTTTTCACAACATTCAAGCATTTGTCTTTGAAATTGAAGAACAGTGGAGTTATCAAAGAGGATAAGCAATTGATCCTCTCCATTCTTTCAAAGCTTAGTAAATATTTATCGGTATTTGTCTCTACTTTCAATTCCGGTCGGTTAACTACCCCGAATTGGAAGATGCCTTCATTGAGTCTGTTACCAAAGAGCATGATAAGCTAATTCAAATGGGTTCCATAATCTCCAAAGATTCAGCCCTCTTTGTTCAAGGATCCAATAATTCGAATGGCAAAGGAAAGCAAAACAAGGAGAAGCCCAAATTCGAACCTTCCAAGCAAAGAGAGAAAAGAAAACCCTCGGATGCACCATCCGGTTCAAGGAACAAGCAAAAGGGTAAAGAGGGTAAAGAAAAATATAAATGTTCATATTGAAACCGTGGCTTTCATTTTGAAATTTCATGCATGAAGAAAACAATAGATCAAATGGCCCTCCTTTTGGAAAAGAATAACATAACTCTTCCCGACGGTGCACGAAAGAAGGATAGAAATGATGATCATGAAAGAGGTCAAGCACTCATGGAAACTGTTTCGAAACCCACCACTATACTGATAGATTCTGGTGCCTTGAATCATATGGCTGCAAATATTGACTCATTTTCTTCATTTGATCCAAACATCTCCATCCCCATCCATTTGGGAGATGACTCAAAATTTTCATCAAAGGGTAAAGGTACCATCCATTTAGAGCATGGAATTTTTCAAAATGTTCTTTATGTGCCTTCCTTGGCTTCGAATCTACTTTCCATGTATCAAATGACACACACTGGTGCACCGAAGAAAGTTACATTCAGCCCTAACAAATTTTAAATTTTTGATATTGAAAGTGGAAGACTTATTGTAGTCGGAAAGGCAAACCATACTGCAAAATACTATGAGTTTTCACACTTTGTGCCGCTTGAAAAGCCCACTGCTCTTCTCACTCATGGCAATGAGGTTAGTAGTATTTGGCATGAAAGGTTTGGACACCTTAATTACAAGTATTTTCTATTGTTACAAAACAAATCCATGGTTGATGGTCTTCCGCACCTCCGTTCCTCAAAGGGAATTTGCCCAAGTTGCATCATTGGGAAGCACCTCGACCACAAGTTCGAATGCGGCAAAGCTAGCAGAGATTCTACTATTTTGGGTCTCATTCATTCTGATATCAGTGGTCTGCTGCCAAATATGTCCATGAATGGTTCAAGGTATGTTTTTACATTCATCGATGACTTCTCCCGCTTTACTTGGGTATTTTTTCTCAAAAACAAGTCAGAAGTGCTTGGAAAATTAAAGGATTTCAAGGCTTCTGTTGAGACCGCCACTGAGAGAAAGATCAAAGCTCTTAGATCTGATAATGGAAGAGAATATATCAAGATTGAGTTGCCGCAACTTTGTGCCGAAAGCAGAATTCAGATCCAACATGCAGTTCCCTACACACCCCAGCAAAACGGTGTAGCAGAAAGGAAGAATCGGTCACTGAAAGAGATGGCTACCTGTATGCTTGAGTCAACAGGTTTGGCCGCAAATATTTGGGTTGAAGCCATGAATGTTGCTGCATACATTCAGAACTGAGTTCCGCATTCATCCGTGAAAGGTAAAACTCCTTTCGAAGCATTCACTGGTCACAAACCGGATGTGTCCAATTTGAGGGTTTTTAGCTCCATTGCATGGGCTAGAATTCCTTCTGATAAGAGAAAAGATTTGGATCCACAAAGTATTGAATGCATCCTAATAGTATATGGAGAAGAGTCAAAAGCATATAAACTCATGAATATCAGATCCAAAAAGATATTCATAGAGCGAAGTGTGAAGTTTGAAAAACCGCTTCCAGATCTGAAACTAGTCGAGGAAAACACTGTCGATCTGCAGTCTCTACAAGAAGAAGTTTCGAGGGAAGATGAAAAAAGATTTGGATCTGATATTTCTGATATTTTATCAGACTTTGATGGCCATGACATATCAGGTTCAGAATCCGACCATAATGATCCTCCTCAGTTACCAAAGTGGGCCCAAAAAACTCTACAATCTGTTGCTCCAAACATTGGAAATCCTGCTGATCCAAGGAGAACACGAGCAGAATTTCAAAGAGCAGGTATGGCTCTTTCATTTTATGATCCATTATTATCTGAGAAATGTTATCTGATGATTGGTTCAGATCCCAAATCATACTATCATTCCCACCGAGATCCACGATAGCAAACCGCCATGGATGAAGAGTACAGTCCTCTTTAAAAGAACAATACATGGGAGCTAGTTTCTCTTCCATCTAGACGAAAATTGGTCCAATGTAAGTGGGTCTATTGCACGAAAGTTTCTTTTGATGGATCTATTATCAAATACAAAGCTAGGTTGGTGGAAAAAGGTTTCTTCCAAGTCCAAGGAGTGGACTACACTGAGACCTTTGCACCGGTTGCAAAGATGGATTCCATCCGCCTAGTTTTGGCCATTTCCGCATCCAAGCACTGGGAAGTGCACCATATGGATGTGAAGAGTGCTTTTCTACATGGAGACCTTGATTAAGAAGTATATATGAAGCAGTCAGAAGGATACATATCAGATCCATCATTAGTTTGCAGATTGAAGAAATCTTTGTATGGATTGAAATAGGCCCCAAGAGCTTGGTACGCAAAGATGGACTCCTTCCTTCTTTCTTAGAATTTCAGAAGATGCAAATCTGATCCAAATGTGTACCTATATAAATTTAAAGGTAATTTTCTGATTGTTTTTCTTTATGTTGATGATCTTCTCATTATTGGTAGCACTCTCCTTACAATCAACAAACTAAAAATTGCCTTAAATCTAGCTTTTGACATGAGCGATTTGGGCTTGCTTAAGCAATTTTTGGGCTTGGAGATAGCTCAAAATTTTGATGGGATCACATTATCTCAGAAAAAGTATGCTTCAGACCTACTATTAAATTTTAATATGGCAGAATGTAAGGTTTCTCTATTTCCATTCCTCTCAGGAATCAGTCTTGAGGAAGGAAATTCTACACCGCTTGCAGATTGCACTATGTATCGACAGTTGATTGGTTCACTACTCTACTTGACACACTCAAGGCTTGATATTTATTATGTCGTGAGTGCTATATAAAGTTATATGCACCAGACCCATGAGATTTATTGGCGGGCATCCAAGCGGATCTTGTAGTATGTGCAAGGTACGAGACATTTTGGCATACATTATGCTGTAGATTCTGAGCTAGATTTCATTGGTTTTACTGATTCATATTGGGAAAGTGATAACATTGATCAGAAGTCCACTTCCGGTTATGTTTTCATGATTGGCCATAGCCCTATTTTCTGGTCAATCAAAAAGCAGGCAGCCATTGCACTTTCTTTAGCAGACGTAGAGTATCGAGGGGCAGTCAATGCCTGCATTCAGGCAGTTTGGTTGCAGGGTATTCTTTCCAAGTTTGATTTTTGTAGGACTACTTCGACTGTCATATTTTGTGACAATCAAAGTGCTATTAAGATATCCATAGATCCAGTTCAGCGGCAGAGGACCAAGCACATTGAGATTCATATGCACAACATCCGAGAGTTGGTGCATGATCATACCATCATTCTGCAATATTGCCCTACTGATGAGCAAATTGTTGACATCTTCACCAAGAGATTCACTGAGAAGAATTTCTCTTATCTTCGTTCACTGTTGGGGGTGAGTTCCATCATGGTGGAGACAGATTAGATCCATTTTTATGTTTAGCTTGAGGGGGGGCTTTCTTCCCACTGGGTTTTCCCTCTTTCCTCACTTAGCTTATTTTCAGCATTTTTGGGATTATTGTATTGGGGTGACCTTTGGTCTCAGTAACCAGGGCCCTACATTTTATTTTTTACATCATAATATAGCTTGAGGGGGGGTGTTAGGATATCTCATCATTCAGTATGTACTTTTCATGCACTTTGCATGTATGCATGCATCCGCATGCTGCCTAGTCACCAGTTTGATGCCTCCAACACCTATTCCCTAGTCTACCAACATCTGGGAGCTTATTTCCATTCAGTTTGAACCCTCCTAGTCAGGGAGGCTCCCACTTCTCACCCACCACTTGAGAAGGGCGCCTTTTCTCACCTACCAACCCACTCAGAAAATTACCTTCCTGCTCACTCACACCACCACCCCTCTCAGAAAATTGGGGTAATCAATACCTTGGCCATGAGAGCTTTCCGCATATCTGACAAGGAGCATCTTGAAAAAGAGAAAGACCACTTAACCACCGTCTTCAGTAACATGGGATACAAGAACAAGGACATCCATAAGGCAATGAAGAAAGCAGAAAACTGGACTCAACACACAAAGGAGAGGAAGACTCGCAAGGCTTTCCTCCCTTACATCCAAGGAGTAACCGACAAAATTGCAAGGGTGTTAAAGAAAAAAGAAGTTTGGACTGCCTTCAAACCTATGGAAACCATTAGACAGAAAATGAGATCGGTGAAAGACAAGGTTGATTGGCACCAGTATAAGGGGGTGTATAAGGTAAACTGTTCATGTGGAAAGAGCTATATAGGAGAGACAGGTCGATCTTTTCAAACTAGATTGAAAGAGCATGGGGCGGACATAAGAAGAGAGAGGGCAAACACTTCCGCACTCGCAGAGCATTCCCTCAAAACAAAACACCAGGTCTGCTTGGAAAACGCGGAGGTACTCGCGGTGGAGGACCACTACTACAAACGAAGGGTGAGAGAGGCCTTGGAAATCATAAAGCACCCGAACAACCTAAATAGAGACGGGGGACTTGAAATAAGCGAGAGATGGCTACCTCTGGTAAACAAGGAAGGTAATGGATAAAACCAGGTATGTTTTTATAACTAGCATTTTCTGTGATGAGTATCACTAGCCTCCGACTCGTCTTATCCATTTCATCGGTGAGTTTTTATCATGAATTTTTCATTCAATTATTCATTGGTTATATATGGACCATTAATAATTATTAATAATGACTAGTTGATTGTGAGACCTTTAGAGTAATAAATACTATATAGTTTTATTTTATTGTTGTGAAGGTCATTTAATTATAATTTTTAATGATTTTATTATTGAGAATCAATTATTAATTAGTTAGCTAATCTAGTATTAAGAATCAATTATTAAATAGTTAGCTAATCTTTAATTGGACCTTTATTGTTTTATAATTGTTTTATTTCATTAGTAAAGATTTTTAATAATCATTTGGACCATTAATAATTATTATTAATATGTGATTATTATTATGACTGGTTGATTTTGAGAAATTAAAACTATATAGTTTTATTGTGAAGGTCTTTTAATGATTTTATTATTTATCAATTATTAATTAGCTAGACCTTTATTATTATATAGTGGCATTAATTCTTTAGTAAAGGTTTAATAATCATTATTTCAATAATGATTTTTATTTTGTTTGATTATCTTTCTATTAAGTTGACCTTGTATGAATGAATAATTTTTGAATGATTCTAGAATTCGAAGAGGAAAATGGGAGAAATTGGAGAATTTATAGAACATCATAGTTGAAGTTGAATGTGAAAAGATGAAGATGCAGAAGATGAAAAGACGAGAAGATGAGAAGGCATCTCTAACTATTTATATGCAGATGAGCAACTTCCTACAACATATTCTGTCCTGATGATGAATCCAGCTTGGGATTCGAAACGTCGACTATGAAAATGACCACCGTGGATCATCCGAATACCTTCTCAAACACTGCAAACCACGGAAACCTAAAATCCTTAGCTAGTTGTCTTTCCTTGATTTGAGTCTAGACTGACTCCTAACTATTTTTATCACTCCAATTGACCTCAGATGAGACTTGACTACCTATTCAAAGTGCAGTTAACTCCTCATGCTCCCTCCACTGAGCCTCCATCCGTACATTAGTGCCATTACCATCAATTACACTTATTACACTAAGTTAGACTCAATTTGACACATGGCTGACAGTTACTTGTGCATTGATGACCACCACTGATTGATGATGAGGACTCCTGGTTGGAGCCAAGCTATGCCATGCAGTATATTCGAATGACCTCCTTGGCTAATTCAAATTTCTCACTCATTGTGACAGTATTGTATTGTAATTCTACTATTCTGGATTATAGAGCACTGATGCATCTCTCTTGCACAGTTTTTAATCCATTTTGTTTTACATCATTGTGATTGATATTCTTGTTCAATAGATCTGTTGTGACTAATTTTATATGTAACACCATTGTGTCCTTTAATTTTTCCTAAAAAATTCCTCCAATCATCTTTCACAAGTTCAATGAATTATTTTTCCTCCAACCACATTGGATTGAACTTAAAAGGACTAGTTGGCTTTTCATCATCCTTTTGTATTTGTAGGAGTATGGAAAGAGATTATGAAAATCCCCCAATCTCCACCCATTAGTGAATTTTCTCATATTCCATGATAATATTTTCATCCACCATGAAACTATCTAATCTCTTGGAGATTGCTTCATTTCCATATTGGAATTTGCACCAACTAGGAATAAGCTTCAAATGGTCTACATCAAGAAACCATGCCTCCTCTATCTTGTGAAGGAAATAGTGAACCAAGGGATCCATTCTTGCTACATTCATTGAAACCTCTTTCCTCTTTTTTGTAAATTTTATGTCCCCACAATAATAATATTCTCATTCTTTAGCACCCTTGGCTTAAAGAAATTGTCCCAATAATATGTATCCTCACCATAGTTCCATATAGATTGATCATTGAGTAGGACTTGCCTATCTCTACCAATTTGAGCTTAGATCAAATACATGCAGGTATATCAAGGATAAGTGATTGAGATAGCAAGATTGGTTCCAACCAGTTAAAACTCCACCAAATTTTCCCACTACATCTAAAGTAAAAAATCCCCAACCTTTAAGAAAATAAGCCACTATCCCTTGCATCTTCTCCCCCAAACCCATTATTTCTTGAATTAAGATTACGTTAGGTTTGTATAAAAAACACAAGCATTTTAGGAAATTTTTTATGTGGGCTACCCAAACCCCTAATTTTGATTGAAAGAATAATAAATAAATAAACCTTCCTGAGGGATTTACCTACTATAACGGCCCCTCAAGTTATCCTTTATTTATAACTTTGGATCTCTCTCACAACTTTAATTTAGGCATGGGATAGATAGTAGTTTCTATGAGGAGTGTTTGAAATTTCTCTCCCCCCGCCAACCCTAGATTATGACATAAACCTCCTTCAATACCTTCATTCTTGTCATTGCTTAGAGGTTTCCTAGCTTGAAGGTGGTAGTGAGACATTGAGGTGAGTGAGGTCAACATTCCCATCTAATGATAGAGACGACATACTTAATCATTGGGAGGACTCCCCTATCTCAAATGGTGTCTATTTGGAGTAAGTTAATACATTTTGATAAGAGGGATCCCCTATTAGGTCTTTATTTGAGCTAGATGTACTAAAAGCAACTTACATACCCTTCCCTTCATAGGAAATATCCTCCCCTTTCCACTGATGGCTTTGAATTTCTTTTGGGGTAGGCCATGACTCTTCTATGACAATGAATTTAGACCACTAGAATTAAGTTACACAGAATTGTAGGTTTTTGGATTTTGACAGCATACCGTTTTCTTGGTGACCTCTAATCTAAAACGAACAAAGTTCATTTCCCAACGAATATCTAACACAAGAACAACAACAAATAGTAATCCATTGAAGGTAATAATATATATACATATATATATATATATATATATATATATATATATATATATATATAGAGAGAGAGAGAGAGAGAGAGAGAGAGAGATTAGATATGAGATATGAATATGATACAATGAGACAACCCATATATACAATCCTAAAGGGGACCTTGATGACTATTCACAAAGGGTTATGACCCTTGGATTATTATCATTATTATTATCAATATTATTATTATGATTTATCAATGAGTTGGTAGGATAATGGGTGGAGACTTGTGAATTTCACTCACTCTACCTAGGTTCAAATCCCCAATTAGACATGGGCATGTTATGATAAGGCTAGAAGGGTGGAACCCCCATATGTGTGTGTCTCTGGGACGTCTTGACCCTTGCTAAGTCATGAGTTATTGGTATATCTGAATGGCAAGTTGTTGGATATACTCTTGGTTATAGTGGTAGCCGTTGGATTTGAACCCGGGCCTTGTCTAAGTAATATCGATGAGTTACTAATTCCCATGGTTAAAAAAGTATTATTATAAAAGTTTATTATTATTTATGTATAGTTTTAATATATATATTGAATACATTACATTGTCATCCCCTTTAAAAATGCTTTGTCCTCAAAGCATATCTATGAATACTTATCTTTTATTCTAGCTTGTAATCTTGTCCTTTGATTCAATGTTCTTGAATTGGTGATGGTTGAGGAGATGAGGTGATAGTATCTTCTAAGTGCTGAAGAGAATTGTTGAATTGTGAAGGGGTCTAACCACCCTAATTCGATTTTATGCAACACTGAATTTGTTCGTATCACGAATTTGTTCTGAAATAGTTGTTTGGATGAAACTTCTTGTTTTAAGCTTCCAAAATCTGTATTGTGTTTGTTTTTCTTTGGCATTATGATTCTTTTGCATTTATGAATATTTACATTCATGTCAATGTTGATGTTGTTGTTGGTCACGTCGAATCTTGTGATTTGGATGGAAATAAAGCACCCTTGTATGTTGAACCTTATTCTTGGAACATTCGTCTTATGATACTTTCGGTGATTTATTGGTCGATACTTTTTCAATATAAGGACCTTCCTGATTTTTGACATCAATTGGTTCTATCTTAGTTCATTTTTCTAACGTCTGAATTTTAATGTTTGATGACTCCTCTACTGCAACTAGGTCAATAATCATTTCCTTATTGAATTTTGATTCCCTATTGGTAAGTTGTACTATATCTTCTTGTAGCGATCTTTTATTGTTCTTTATTTTCTTTTTTTAAATAAAACGAATATTGTATTAAAAGTTTTAAAAAAACCGTGGTTGTGAACCAAATCGGCAGGGTACAGTGAGCAATTTACAATTTGATGGCCAATTTGACATTTGGAAACTGGAGGAACATGATGCATATGAATAAGGCGTAGCAGAAGCTGAGTGAGCCTTTAAACATTTAAAAATGGATAGGAGAGTGTTGAGTGAGAGTGTTGTTTATTATTAGCAAAGATAGAGCAAGATCGAATTCGACCAAGCTAAAGATCCTCAATTGTTTGTAGAGATAAATAATTTCTGATTCTTGTAGTCAGCGATCCAAATCAGGGGACCACGTTGAACAAAGGCATACAATTTTCAATGGATGGTGAAAGACGATCTACAGTGATCCGATGATATATTTTTTGCAGACTTTCTGAAGGCAGCTTGAATGTCATTCACAAAAATGTTCATTGATGGTGTGCATTCTGACTTTCTGCAGTGACATTCACTGAGGCAAGCTTGACTATCATCTAGTTTTTGAAGGATGGATTGAGTGCTTGTCAGAAGGGGATCTCATTTTTTGAGACAATAGAAATATGAGTGCCCTGTTCCGGATAACATGAGTCAGGCTCATGGGATTTGATGAGATTCACTGTCGTTGTTGGATAGATTAAGAATCCCTTGGTTGAGACTAGTGCCAACATTTGCTTTTGTATCAGCTTCATAGTTTAAATTTCTTAAAATGTGAAAAGCCCTGAACTGGGTAAATGTACTCAAAATTTGCCTTATACACTGGATTATTCGATTTAGAGATAGATTGTTGATATTAGTATTTGTATTGAGGGCTCTGATGATGATCGTAGAGTCTCTGAACACTTGTAAATTGTCGATCTTATGTTCTTTGGTGATCTGGAAGCCTTTCAACAAGGCTAAGGATTCTGTTGTATTATTTGAGTAGATGCCCAAACCCCATATGTACTTCAATCTCATTGTTCCATCGCTTGTCCACAAGACTCCCCCAGCTCCTGCTACGCCGGGATTTTTCTTGGAGGCACCATCGAAATGTAAGTTGTCCATAGCCTGATTATTTCTCCATTCTTGGAAGTCGGGGTTAGTAAGTCTTATTTTACATGCTGGATGGTATCGTGATCGGATATCTTTACTCGAACTAGGGAGGGTGGCTCCTATCCAGTTCATTTCTTTCATGCTGGGAGTTGCATCAGTCTTGTAATTAGATTTGTTGAGGCATTCGATCAATAAACCTTTGGCTTGGCCTGTGATTTGCAAAGGGGTGTAGTAACTTTCTTGGAAGATGGCATTGTTTCTTTTCGTCCATATTTTCCAGCATGTGTATTTGGGAATTGATATCCAAATATGATGCCATAGTTTCTTTATGGGAAGGGGAGTAGGATAAGTAGATCTCCAATCTTGAAAGATCTTGGTGGTAGAGGTGAAGGATGGCATGATAATATTGAGGTCAAGGAGTATATATTTCCAGACTAGCTTGGTATAATGGCAATCCCGAAAGAGATGGTTAAACGTTCCGAGGTTGTTGTGATAGAGAGGACACCAAAAAGGCCCATGGAATCCTCTCTTGTTGAGATTGTCGTTGGTGAGTACTTTGCAATGGATTAAATTCCAAGTAAAGAAGTTGATTTTAGGGAGTCCAAATGGATCCCATACAAGTTTCCATAAATATTTTCTTGCATCATCATGAGTTTGAAGAGCTTTGTAACCGAGAATAGAGGTATAAGAACCTATGGGGCCCCAACCTCGTTCGTCTTTGGCCATAAGGTGTATGGGAGCACATCCTTTCAGGTTGTAATTGAGTATGCTTTTGGCAGACTCAAGAATATGGAAAGGGATGGTTGTGTTTTTCCATCTTTTCCAGTTGCCATAAATGTACCAGGAGCTTAATTCTTTTAGAGTCGTGGTTCCATGTTGATTGAGCCATGATGCTATATTATGTAACTCATGGATGTTTTTGAGTGCTTCGTTGTCCATGATCTTTTCCGTGAATATGTCTATTTTCCTGCCATTGCCGGGTACACAGTAGAGGCCTTTTGAAAAAAAATCCCAAGCTGCCTTGCATAGTGTCCAGATGCTGGAGCCTTTAGAAGTTGGCTTTTGGTCAAGACATCTTAAATTGGTCCCATATAAATATTTCTTTCTGAGTACTTGACTGAATCGATGGCGTTTGTTGTGTAGGATTTTCCAGAGAAGCTTACCGCCCAGTTCCAAGTTTGCATGAATTGGATCTCGAATTTGAAGGCCTCTCGAGGATTTTGGTTGCTTTATGGTCTCCCAATTCACTAGGTGGATTTTGTTTCCGTTGTTTTTCCCACCAAACCATAGAAAATCTCTCAATAATTTACTTATCTGATCAGATACTCCTTTTGGAGCTAGGAGTATGGAGGATTGATAGATAGGTAGATCGGAGAGTTCGGAGTTCACTAAGATCAGTTTTCCAGCCTTGCCAAGCCAATGCCCTCCCCATCTTCCAATATTTGAGTTACCATATGTGATTGGAAGGCCCAGATAAGTAGATTTGTCCCAATGGTTGTGGACTTTGATGCCGAGAATTCTGCTAATTTTGGCTACAATGTTGTTGTTTAGATTCCAGCAGTAGACAACACTTTTATGCAAGTTGATCTTGCCACTGGATGCATTGCAATACAAATTTAGGTTGCGCTTAAATTTTTGGGCTATGATGAAGGAGGCTCCACCCAATAATAGAGAGTCATCAGCAAAAAGGGTATGATTGAGGGGGTGGGAGTCGGGGGTTAGGAAGAGGCCTGGTAGGGAGCCATAAATCATTTCATGTTTTAGTTTTCAACTGAGCGAGTCTGGCAGGATGATGTACAAGAAGGAGGAGAGTGGATAGCCTTACCTAATGCCACGTGAGGCTTGGAACAAATCTGTGGGGTGACCATTAATTAAGGGAGCGATCCAGGGTTTGCTTATGCAAGCTGAGATCCAGCTAATGAAAGTGTCTTCGAATCCAAATCATTTCATAATTTTAAAGAGAAAAGAATGCTTGGCGCAGTCAAATGCATTGGCCATGTCAAGCTTGATTAACATACCTTTTTCCTTCCATGATCTGCTAGAGTGGATTGCTTCTTGTACAAGGATGACATTGTCAAGTATTTGCCTCCCTTCCAGGAAGCCACCTTGATTGTCAAAAATAATTTTTTTGGGTAAAGGCTTCATTCGAGTCGCAAGCATCTTGGAAATGATTTGTAGGAGGAGTTGCATAGTGAAATCGGTCTGAATAAGTTGAAGGAGATGGGATTAGTATCTTTTGGGATGAGGGAAAGGAAAGTGGTGTTTGTGCAGCCACCGATTTTTTCCTTTGAGTGAAAGTTCCTAATCATTCTCATGAAGTATTTTTTGATATACATTCAACATGCTTTGTGGAAATGCATTGAGAATCTGTCAGGACCCGGTGCTTTGTCAGATTCGAAGGAGTGAATTGTGTTGAGAACCTCCTACTCTATAAAAGGTTTGTGAATGCTAAGATTATCCTCCAGCGTGATGCTCTTTGGGATGTTCCCCAGAAGTGCAAGCTCGTCTTCTCCTTCAGTGATATCATCTTCTGCGAATAGCTTGGATAAATGAATGTGAGCTATGTTTTTTATACTCATGTTTCGAGTGACTGTCATGTCGTTCTCTGTTTTGATTTCAATGATGTAGTTGGAGGAATGTCTGACCTTAAATTGCTAGTGGAAGTAATTGGTGTTCATATCACCATCTTTGAGCCAGATGCTCCGCGACTTCAACCTCCAGTATTCCTCTTCCGTTCGAAAGGCATGGTAGACTTTGGATTGCTGTGTGACTTCTTCCTGAAGTGTGGTTGCTTCAACAGAGTGGTTTTCCATAGCGAATTGGATATCTTCTAGAACATTCATAACAGTTTTTCGGGGATTGGCGGGGGATAGGAAATTGGATTTTTCCCACTTCTTAAGTGCATTTTTGGTGTTTTTGAGCTTTTGTTCCCAAAAGTAGAAGGGGGAACTAGAGATGGGGATTCTCCACGCGTTTTCCATAGTGTTCCAGAAACTGGCATGGTCAAGCCATTAGGGACTAAACCTGAAGCGGATTGGGCCAAGGTCCTTGTTGTCTTGAAAATGGATTTGGATGGGTTTATGATCTTAGGAAAGATTGGCCAGGATGATGGAGGAGATGGTTTGGGAATCAGGCATGAGGCTGTTGTGGACGAGGAATCTGTCCAGTCTGGCCATGATGTTTCCCTTGCCAATATGCTTATTTGACCAAGTGTATTTCCCTTTTTTGGGATTGATGTTGATGAGGTCCCTTGCTTGGATAAGGGATTCAACCTGAGGTTTGAAAAAATCATTTCCAATGAGGCCACCTTTTTTTTCTAATTTGATGAGGGTGATGTTCATATCATCGACAAGAATGATGTCCTGAGGATCGTAGGCATCCAGAAAATCTTCAAGTAGACTCTAGTAGTCTTTTTTCTCCGAGTAAAGATTCGGTATGTACATGTTGAAGAGAGCGATGTGCTTGTTGCTTTGAATATGGGTGAGCTCAATGTATATACATTGTTGCGTAGCGAAGGAGTTGTGGAAATGGAATTTTTCAGATGTCCATAAGGTTTCCAGTCCACTAGAAGCTCCTCTAGCGCTAACTGCGTAACCTGTGTTTTTTTTCCATTTTTCATTTCCGATAGCTAAGACTGTGCTATCATCAAGTTTGGTCTCTTGGAGTAATAGAAGATCAATCATATCAATTCCTTGAAGATCTTTTACTGCTTCAATCTTGCAGGGATTGCCTAAACCTCTACAATTCCAAGAGACCAACTTCATCATTAGGGATTGTAAATGGAGGAGAGGGTCCCTCCTGCTAGATCTCCATATTTATTTCCTGTTATTCTGGATTTAGTATTTCTGTTGAAAACCATATCTATTGTGGCTTGGGATCCTTGGACTTTCTCACGCTCAACTTCTTCTTCCCTCAGATCTTTGATGGATTTTCGACCTAGCTTTTTGGAGGATTTCTCGATGGGTTCTTTTGAGGAGGAGGGGGAGTTGGTAGGTCTCACTTTAGTGATTTCAACGTAGGAGGGAGCATTTTTGATCAAGTTAGATCTTTTGGGGCTAGGGGTTTTCAGAGGCAGGGGGATCTTCAGAGCTTCATGGGCAAGGGGAGTTGATTGAGAGTCTTGTTTTTCATGCATTTCTCCTTCTTCGGCCTCAGGGATGTCTTGGATCTCAGTTGTTTCTAGGACTTTGAATCTGTTCCTATAGTTCGAGGCCATCGGATCTTGGTGTTGATGATCTGATTTCTGTATAATTAGAATTTTTGAGTGGAGTTTAGTACCTAATTTTCTATTTTTTGGATGGTCATCCATTGTTCTTTTTTCCCATCTGATTCTGGATTCATAGGCTTCTTTTTGCATGATCGAGCGAAATGGCCGTATTCGTGTCAGAACTTGCATTTAAAGGGGATTTGTTCATAGTCAAGTTCTTGAATATGAGACCAATCTACTATAGTTAGATTTATTGCTTCCGGGAGGCCGTGTTCCAGATCTACTTCAACGCAGATTCTCGCGCAAGAATATTGGTCTTTCTGATCAAAATTTGTCAATGTATTTTCCCAGTGCATTTTCGATAGCTTCTAGAGACTCAGTGTTCCAGCAATGGAGGGGTAGATGAGGGAGTCTCACCCAAACGGGGAATCATAAGGATATGCACGTATCCAGTGCAAATGCACGCCAAATATTATGCATGCATCCAATCACCGATATTCCATCTCTTGGAGAGTGAACAATAGTCTCTACACTACAAGTTATTGTTAAATTCTTTGTTCTTTATTTTCTTAATTTGCATAAGTAATGCTTTATTATGATTCCTAGGGCGAGAAAATTCTTCATCTTTATCAATGATAACCTTTGTAGCTTCTTTCTCCACCTTTTGTACTAGCTTCTAATTATCTTGTAGGATCATCCTTGAGATATCTTTAAAGTCTCCTAATGAAATAGCTTCAAAATTTGATGTCATTGAAAAATCATGTAAGGTTATTTTCTTCTTCTTGTAGCAAAATGCCAAAAACCATTTCTTTATATTGAGGATGAAGGTCCTGAATGTTTCCATCTAGGGTGAACCTAGATTTATGTCAACTTCTTCTCTATACATAGTTGTAACATTGAATTGGATCTGGGGTGAACCTAGAATTATGTCAACCTCTTCTCTATACATAGTTGTAACATTGAATTGGGATATGTAGGTATAACCTTTAATTGACTATTGGACATTACTTATTCCACATTCTTTACGGATAGCCCAATTATTTTGTTCAAATATACTTGACTCTGGTATTACTAATTGACTAGCCAAATTGACACTAATGTAATTGTTGTCATTATATGGACAAATAGCGATGTTAATGTCCCTCCTTTGAATAGAGCCCTATGGTTATCCCAATTATTTTGTTTGAATATACTTGACTATGGTATTACTAATTGACTAGCCAAATTGTTAATAATGTAATTGTTGTCATTATATGGACAAATAACGATGTTAATGTCCCTCCTTTAAATAGAAACCTTAATATTAATTAGCGCAAGAAAATATTTTCTAAGAGTTTGAGGGAATCTTACTTTATTTTCACTATTAGATTCCATTTGGTTTTTCATCACAAACTGCCTTGATTTAAAAAATTATCTCTTCCTTGATATACCTTAAATCTTCACTTAAGTTTAGACTTAAATATAAAAGTTTGTGAATTGTACTTTCTACTTATACCCTTTAATTTATCTATTAACTTTTATATCTCAAATTAATAATAATATAATTTAATAATAATATGATAAACCTCTTTCTATATTATTTTAATAACTTCCTTTTTTTTAAATAAGAATTCTCTAAACTTCCAGTTCTTTGAAACTTTGGCTTATAACTTAAAATATACTAATCCTTACTCCTATATTCTATGAGAGTGATTTGCATCTTTCAAACCCTAAGGAAGAATCTCAGATGCTTGGGTTCTCTGCAGACCGGGTTCGTACTGCAGTAAGTTCTTCTGGTCGTGGCCATCCCCGTAGATCTTCCCTACAAACCCTGGATTCCAGCTTTCACCATGTGAAAGCCTAGTACCAACCAGACTAATAAAGTGGGAAAAATAGGTTTTGTTGTGTTTTCAAGGTTGATCTGGACGGGTTGGACTCGCTAGGGCTCTTTCGGTAGTGGGAGCTTTTTTTTTTTGTCTTACACTTGGATTTCCACGCAGCATCCGTTAGTATCAAGGTACTTTCTGGATTGGCTATTGTTGTGGGTGTCCTATTTTTGTTATTACACAAGGGTTTGGCATTTTGTACTTGGTTATCTATTTTTTATTTGGCGGGCCCTTCCCTTTCTTTGGCGGAGTGCTGACACAAACTGTGTTGTAGACATTGTTCTTAAACCTAATGAATTGTGTGGTTTAGGGTTACAATCTTGTTGGGTGTGTGACTGGCGGTTTCGGTTGGGTCATCGACTATATGTTTTTGGCATCATGTGGGGATCGGATGTGACTACCCAGAGTAAAGGGGAATCTTTCCTTGTGGAGAAAAAATTGAAGCAGAATAGTGTTAAACACATTAAACAGGGGAGGGACGATGGTTTGCACAGGGAGGAGGTGAAGCCCTCGCATAGGCAGGGTTATTATGGTGTAAAGGCTAGGCATTGAAGACAATTAAAGACTGCCAAATCCAGAGAGGGTCTTGAACAATATGTCATTGAGGAGGATACTAATCTAAATAGGGTGGAGATGTTGGCCAACAGAGCGTTAGTAGGCCGCATTGAGTTTGCTTCAAGATCCCAGGGTGAAATTTTGGATTGGGTTTCCCAGAACTGGACTCCCTTGCTTGGGATGGCGCCCAAGGTAAACTCACTTCTTAATAGGTGGATTATGTTCATCCTACTAGAACCTGTACATAATGGGATAATTTTGGCTAAGAAGTGGCATTTCAAAGAGGGTTCCATATTTCTCAAACGATGGCATGTGGCGTTTGATCCCTTAAAGGAGAAGCAGAGCCAAAGGCTTTTATGGATGTCGATTCCAGGTTTACCTATCACCCTGTGGACTGAAGATATCATTGTTGGTTTGGCTAATTCTGTGGGTATTTTTGTCAGGATTGACAAAAAATATCTATTTTGGGTTGACAGGAAGATGGCCAGGGTCATGGTCGAATTCGACATGACTAGGGGCCTCCCCGCGGATGTGGAGATAATATGGAGTGGGTCTTTTTTAAAGCATAGGTTAGATTATTACAAAATACCTTTCCGGTGTTTCAGATGCAAAAAAACTGGTCATGTCATGGCTCGTTTCCCGTGAAGACTAGATGTGAAGGTTGTGGGTTCCTTGGGTCTTTCTGATTCAGAAATGTCCCTCGACTACAGTCTAGGTGGGATTTCTACTCCTCCAACAACACCTATTTTAGGTAAGTACTCACCTAACTCTACTACTCCATACAAGGATGTGTCGAAAGATGAACTCGATTTCTATTTGGAGGTTGAAAAAATCCTTGACACGCGAATTTTGCAGGGTGAGGTTATATTAAACTTTGGTGGGTCTGCAATTGTCCCAAACAACTAGCTATGTCGCTGCAACGTTCCTCCCAACCGTAGGTCTCTGCCCAGGCTGTATTATTTCAGCACTCAGAGACCACCCTCGAGTTGGGCATGATATCTATAAGGAAAAGGGGACTCTCAAGCTCATACACAGCCAAATAATCATTTGCATTTAAGCCAAGCCAGTCCATAGCTGGGTTTATCAGGCTAAATATGAACCCTCTCCATTTGTGGATGCTTCCACTCAAGCTCAAGCCAAAACAATGGAAACCCATTTCAACCCCAACAATCTCCTACACACTGAAAACTCATAAACTGGGCATGGATACACATAACAGCAAAATCCCAAGTCTTGGGTATGAATGGAAAACATGGGCAACCAAAAACGAAGTGAAAAATGGGGAAAACAACCCTGGGAAGGCAATTTCGTTTCCAGAAAAGGTCCATGGGCATTCAAAGAGCTGCAATGGTCTCTACAAACCCCCAAATCCTGCTCTCTCCTTCCTAACAGGTATGTAATACAAAAACGAGTTCCCAGCAATGCCAAAAGGGAGGAAAACACTGGAAATCAGTGGAGAAAAATGCCCAAACAGCTCCCAACAGGTTTGCAACACAAAAATGCCCTCCTCCCAGCTAGAAGATCCAGAGAAACCAGAAAAACGTGGCTGGAAAACGCCCAGGCAGTTCCCAAAACGTGAGAGAGTGAAGTCTGCTCCTGAATAATGGCTTGGGAAGGCAATTCGTGTGTGTTTCCTTGTCCAAGAAGGAAAAACACGATTTTCCATGAGGGTGGCTTTCCCATACTCGAATTTGGATAGCCATACCTCCCCAATCCCCAAGGCATTAACTACTTCACCCAACTCTTGGGAGAAATGAATGATTGGGCACCAAAGTCAACATGGGTAGTTGATGGTTGATGGGTTCTCTCATTAACACTTGGCTTGACTTCATTGGCTTAAGGGTTTGAATATTTCCCTCCCAATTCCTAGTAATATCATGCCCCCATCTCTTGTTGCATTGCATAGCTAGTTGTGGGTATTTTATTAAAATGCATATTTACAATTCCAATGTACTTGGCTAGCACGTAAACCATATGCATCAATAAATTGATGGCGGGGCCTTGGCCTTGAGCTCCTCGCCATGATTTTATAGCAATATTACATCATTTACATTTTAATGCAATGGGGTCAAGATGGGGACATGACATTCCCCTCCCCTTGGAATAACACTGTCCTCGGTGTTCCAATACTTCAGAATATATACCCACTTTACACATGCCTCAAAATTCACAACTGGTGGTAGGTCTGTCCGGTGTTTCATCTCTTTACTTTGATCCTTCAGGATCAAGTCCTTTGGCTTCCACAACTGCTCCTGTTGGCTTTGACCTTCCATCTCTGCAGGTGGGCATTGCTCCACAGAAATCCCTTCCTTTTATTCACCTTCCAGCTACTCTGCAAGTCTGGAATTTCATGGATGCCATATTTATTGCTGTCCTGGCAACTATTTGAGGAATATTTTCAGCCAAATCAATAGCTTTTGGTATGTTGCCCTGATCAATGCGCACAACTGGCTCTTCACTTTTCTCACTAGCAACACTTGCTTGTGTCGGCTGCAACCAATTGTTTCAATTTCTCCCTATGAAATTTATCATGGAAACTCTTTGTTAGGACAAGCATAATATAAACATTAAAATTAGTCAATTATTTCCCAATTGACATGGAACGTCCATGCTTCACTCATGCGACTTTCCAAACAAAAAAAATTCATGCTTTCCCAACATACACATGATCTCTTTCATGTTCATCATTTCACAGTGAAATAAATATTTTAGCATTCACAATTTAATTCAAACAAATAAACACATTCTTCTTCTAGTCATGACATGCATTCAACAATTCTTTGTTTTATAAATGCATCAATAAAAATGAAAGAGATGAGTAAGATTTTCTCCCTCTTAGTCTTGTTTTATTATGGAGCTATGCCATCACTGTGGTTTCATGCTCCTTAGTCTCTTTCACTTTAATGTGAATGATTGAATTTCCCTTTATTGGCTATGACACTTAGTGTCTATGGTCTGTTTAAGGATTTTCAACGTGGGAGTCCTTCCCATTGTTTCCTACAGGACCTTTGGCTGCTAGGACCCACACATGTCCACTAGCACCATCTTTCATTACTGCTCATACTGAGCTCTTTAGGACAGACACATGTCCACATGTATACTCCAGATGCTTTCATAGTCCTTACTTCCAGCAATACCTACACTCAAACATTGAGTCAATTCATATGTTTAGTTATTTCCATAGGGTTTGTCTCCAAACAAGAGTTTAAGAAATCATACACAAATCATATACACATGTATTTCATAAGAAAGAAGCTGCAATGTAACCAAATACTTATCTGCATTGGATGTCTTCACGTTATTCCACAGTCTCCTTCTTCTCTTTATAAGTCTTGGATTGCCCATGGATGCAATAATGAATGTTGGGCCAGCATGCAGGCTACTCCACAACCATTCGAATAGGAAATGCCCAGCCAGTACGCCGACTGGTTTTCATCAATCATCTCATTTAGAAATATGCTAGGCCAATGCTCCGACTGGTTTTATTAATTAATTAAAGAATGTTTGGCCAGCACGCCGGCTGCTCCACAACATCAAGTGGTTAATACCCCCACCAACTATTCTCTGAATTTATCGAACATCAATTACTCTATGGATTTACCAAGAATTTATAGTGCACAACCAGTTACTCTCTGGTTTTACAAGAATTTATAGTGCACAACCAGTTACTCTCTGGTTTACCAAGAATTTATAGTGCACAACTAGTTACTCTCTGGTTTTACCAAGAATTTATAGTTCTTTCAGGGTCCGTGCTTCCTGCAATGACCAAGGTTTCCAACAAAGAAACCACAGTGTATCAGCTTAGCTGTTAGAAAACTTATACATAAAATCTTCATTATTCCAAGCAAGAAATAAATGAAAATGAATACTTATCTGTATTATGCATTTCCTCGCTACTCCACAGGTTTCCTTCTCTGCTTTACAAGCCTTGGATCACCTGTGGGGTGGATTCTTGGCCAGCACACATGTTGTTCCAAACATCATCCGAATAGGCAATGCCAAGCCAGTACACTGACTGGGTTTATCAGGCATCCCAAAAATCATTGTGCTAAGCCAGTACGTCGACTGGGTTTATCAAGCATTTCAAAAATCAGTATGCTAAGCCAGTACGCCGACTGGGTTGATCAAGCATACAATGCTCATTTCCAAGCCAGTTCTTCGACTAGGTTTGTCAGGAAATAACACCATTCAACAATACCTCCACAACATGCAAACAACCAATGCCAAGCCAGTACACCAACTGGGTTTATCAGGCATCCATTTAACAACATGCCAAGCCAGTACACTGACTGGGTTTATTAGGCATACAACAACCATTGCCAATCCAGTACACCGACTGGGTTTATCAGGCAATAAGAACAACATAATATGATTACGTGGCTCCTTCGTTTATGAAAACCATTGGTTCCCTCCAGGAACTCCATAGGTGACTCACTTGACGGCAGGCTAGCATGGCCCCACAATACCCACTCACACTACACAAGGATGATACCCAGGCTTTTATGCAACACAGCTCCTCGGGCCTATCCATCTCTTATAGTATCCTTTAGTGTGAGCGTAGAAAGGTTACCACTACCCATACAGTCCTCTTGAGCATCCTTTCTTCACTTTGCCTCTTAAAGTGCAACACCAAATTGCATTTGTGTAAGCTGGTAGCACAAGAAGCATAAGCAAGCTCATCAGTATTGATGTTCAATTTTGTAACCATAATCCATATCATTCACTATCAAGTATTGAAACACCAGGAATGCGTCCATTCCCTTAGGGTGTAGTCAATATTGAAAACCCTATCATGACCCAGCACTAGAAAAGGTGTGCACCCCCTTTCCGATGTGCGCCATGTAGGCCCTAATCATACTCAAGCAGTCTGCAATGATATAAATAAGATAGAGCATGCCCTGCATATTAACCCTAATAATTTAGACATGCATGTTCTTGTTTAGGGTCACAGAATACTCATTCATTTTGCAAATGTATCTCACATGCCTTCTGGGCATAGCATTACCATCTCACTCTCATGGTTTACCGACATGCGGTTTAGCTGAGATATTGTCAATGGCGTTTCACCCGAAACCCATTTCCAAAGCATGGGGTCTTCCCATCTAATTTGGCTTTTGCAGGCCATCACTCCTGGTCTTCCTGCAATGTGTCTTCCTGGCACATTTATCAAATAGCCAAACAGTTAGTAGCATTTAGCAATAAGCTTCAAGTATGATTGCTCCATAACCAATCATTAGCATTAATAATTAATTCAACATGAATTTGCAACTTTGTCTCCTACAAAAATTGATTTGTTTAACCATGAGGCCATCCTCATATTGTTTGGCTCTCGTAAGTGGTAACACTCTGTCCATTATGGTTTTACACTTCCTACCATACATGAACATCCACCTAGAACATGTCCTCCTGACACAATTTATATAAGCTAAACAATGATTAGCAATTATAAGCAAATTCTCAAATCTGAAATCTACAAATCTGTTTTCCTACAGAAATTAGATTTGCAATCATGAGATTATTCTCATAAATTTAAACCATAAAATTTTCAGATTTGTTTCATGCATAATTTACAACCATGAGAACCTTCTCATAGCCTTTGGCTTTGTCGGCAGGCGGTTTGATAAGGAAAGATCGCAGTATTGCTGACACCGCGACACGTCGGATGAAGGCGCGAAAGGAGTATTTTGTGCCAAAGGATACCGCAGTTGGCGGGTTTTGGGTCACTTGGACCATGTATTTTGTAATATTGAGTCAAGTATACCGCAGTTGGCGGGTTTTGGGTCATGTCTTTTGTAATATCGAGTCAATTGTACCGCGGTATGCAAGTTTTTGGGTCATTAGACCAAGTCAGTTAGTCGATTGTCCATAGTGTCGGTTAGGAAAGTGGACAAGTATTGTAATTGGTGGAAGCCTATAAATAGATAAGAATTGTAAGTGTTAGGATAGAAGTCGATGGATAGAAGATAGAAATAGAGCTATATGCGGAGATTAACAGAAAGATAATGCGGAGAGTTGCGCAAAGATTTATGTACTGCTTTTGGTTTGCCACAGTAATATAAGGATGATGATTTGGTGCAATCTATGTGTAATGTTGCTCAATACTTATGTTATTGTCTTGTCTTAATGCAATTATCCAGTTCTGTCGCTATGATGTGAATGCCGCAATAATATGTTATAGATATCTGTTTACTGTAACGTTAAATGCTACGATTAAAGTGATGTGCTATAACTTCATGATGAATATTTAGAATTGTTGTTGGTATCATACTGCCGCAACTCGCCTCCTCCCTCGACGGAAACATGGTTCCGTCTGCTCTTCCTGGACGCCTCAGGTGAGACCTCATCCGCTCTGCGGGTGTTGCTGGGTGGGCTCAAACCTGCCCGGGCCAGTTCCCAATGAGACTGCGGTATGTGTCGACACTTGGTGAATCACTGTCGACTATGAGGTCGCGATTTGGTCAACAAATGGTTCCATTGTTGGGACCGTGTGCAGAGTAAAAGGAGCTCATGTTGCGGCACCCGACGAAGCCGGAGATACAAAAATGGTTCGATCAGAAATTGCAGGAGTTTGCTGAAGAAGAAAGTCGGAATACATGACTAACGGTAGATCACTGGGTGGAAAGATATATTCACGACGGTCCGCATGAATAGTTTTTCTGTGAATTCCCAGTCATTTTGTATGAATGGTTGTTGAATCTGACCTTCCAAAAGAGGAACTTCCAGGGTGGCGAGCCAACGGCTTGGACCCCGGAATTGATTCAAGAATTGCAGGAAGTTGATAATAAGGCATCATGGGATGTCGAAGTTTGGCTTGATAGCATCTTGGAAGGATATATCATTGAATTTGCAGTCGACACAAAGAAATCCTATAGCGAAGCCAAAAGATACTTCTTTCGAGGACCCACGGGAAGGTTTCTGTTATCGCTCCAACTGTCGATTTAGATGCTAATATGCGAGAAGGGTATATTAAAAATGCACCTTGATTAATAGACAGCCTGGTGGGCGGAGGCCAAGGGTACCGCGACTGCTGGGGAATGGTACATGGAATGGTAAAGGGGTAGATGGGTGAAGACCATGAGGAGACTGTGAGCAAAGCCGAGGAAGAAAGTGGTCTTACAAGAGGAGGAGCGAGGCTTCGACAGGAGAAGAGGCAGAGGACTGGAGAAGGTCCTGCTGCGATCGAACTGCAAAACCGTGAAGGAAGACCACACGGGACGAAGCAACCTCACAGTCCTGATAGGAACGACCAGGCTAAGCCCAGAATAGAGGCAGGACCAAACCCTAGTACCAACGTACCCACACCTCCGCTCACTAACTCTCAGCCAGTAATAAACACTACTTCGACACCGTCGAGTACATCGACACTGCAGAAGTCAATTGGTAGTAGTAGCACAGCGACAGGAGGAAGGAATCCCAGGATGGCGGGCGATGATGCTAAGCTACCGTTGTTCCATGGAATTGCGACAAACAACCTAGAACAATATTGGTTTTTGTGTGAAGCGGTCTGGCCCGTGAAACAGATCACTGATGACAATGCTAAGAAAGGACAGTTAGCCACGACTCTGCGAGGTCGTGCATTAGATTGGTTCATGAAGTTTTTTTTAGTCCCTACGGGGGCCCCAGAGAAGTCACTGGATGAGATTCAGGATGGACTGATTGCTGAATTTAGACGGCCTAAGTCGGAGGCCCAGTATATTAATGAGTTGAAGGAAATTAAGCAGTATCCCAATGAGACGGTATGGGATTTCAACCAGCGATTCAAGACGCTGATGGCAAAGGTTAGTTTTGATATGAGTGCTTTCCAACATAAAGAATGGTTCATTGCGGAACTACTACCCCACATTCGGTTGCCGCTGATGCAACAAAACATATCGACGCCTAGCGAAGCTCTAGAGATTACAATGCGATTGGAGGCGTCACCGATTGGAGATAATGCAGCCGGGATGTCGCAGATATAGACACAGCTCGCTAACCTAACTATACAATTGCAAGATTTAAAGAAGAACAAGGAACAGCGTGATGAAGTATGGTGTACGCGATGCCGAAGAGAAGGGCATATGAAGGATAATTGTCTGGATTTCCATAATTACTTGGTGTCAGGTGCACCAAACCCGTTGAATGGCGGCAATATGCTGTGGTGTCGCGTTTGTCAAGTGTTTGGGCACGGTCATGATAATTGCCCGTATATGCAGAAAATGGTCACAACCCCGCAAAATCTTTACTGCACATTTTGCAAGTCGGTGGGTCACGATGATCAGGATTGTCGTGCATATGGGTTGCTACAGGAGAGAATGTGCGATGCATTCTACGTCAAGGATGATCAACGCGCGGTGCAACAACCACAACTATAACCGCGGGTAGCCCAGCCGCTATCGTAGCCACAAATGTAGTTTTCCCCACAGCAACAACAACTGTAGCAGTTCATGCCGCAATATACCCCGATGCAGACGGCTCCCCAACAGCCACAATATGTACAGCAACCGCAGTATGCACCACAAGGGCAAGGGATTCTAGCAGCACCAATGCAGCAACAATACCAATAGCAGGGAGGCTATTGGGGAGGCTACAGGGGCAAAAGCAGTGGCGGATTTGGTCGTGGAGGAGGAGGCCGAGGTGGTCGTGGACCTGTTCAATGTTACCACTATGCGGTATGGGGAAATTATCAACGTTACTTCCCACTGCTACAGAATCAGTCTACGTTTTGTTTCGGTAATGATCATACGGTTGAGAATTGTTCGCAGTTGATTGCACAATGGCAGGCTGGGAATGCTCCACAACTACAGAATCAAGCCCAGCCATAGCAACCAGTTCAGAACCCAGTACAACAACCAGTACAGAAGCAGCCCCTGCGACCATTGCCAAACACCAATCAAAATATCAATCAACTAGGGAATTTGTAGCCGAATCAGACACAAGGCATGAATATTGCGACCATTTCTACAGAACCGCGACCAGAAGACGCTTCAGTGGATGTTGTCAC
Organism: Larix kaempferi; assembly: GCA_027924585.1. Taxonomy (NCBI): domain Eukaryota; kingdom Viridiplantae; phylum Streptophyta; class Pinopsida; order Pinales; family Pinaceae; genus Larix; species Larix kaempferi. The sequence goes on from BSBM01000584.1 coordinate 5,378,721, forward strand.
TCATGGAGGCAAGATGACTGGGGAAGATGGTTCACGACCACTGATATGGTTAGCTGGTCAGAAGACGGTACCCTTTGACATTGATACGGAGCGAGAAACATTCCTGGAAGCACGTCGCACATTGGAGAAAGACCGCGGCAAGGCTGTTGTTTGCGATATGCCGCCTGTCTTTGATGCCACATCAGACGTCGATCGACCACCACTAGGTATATTGCAGAAGTTCCTTGAGAGATGTCTGTCATTGGCACGAGACCTGGCTGCCGTGGTTGAGATCGAGGGATGGTTGCAGCGATTTCTGAAAGGACGGCATGAGTCGGCAGTAAACTCCTTACAGTGAAGGAAGACTGGCAAGGAAATGTGAATGAATATTCATATGGTGACTATGATGTTGACTCTGTGATTCTTGACCTTGGTTCGTATGTTAACATCTTAACCAAGCAGGCGTGGCAGAAGATGGGGAGTCCCCCATTGAGTTGGTCTCCTATGCAACTCCGGTTGGCTAACCATGCGAAGGTAACACCTATTGGGCGAGTCCCGCGGCTCATGATTGATATTGAGGGCATGAAGACTTATGCTGATTTTGATGTTATTGAAGTAGTTGAGGGAGGAAGCTCTTATCCCGCACTCTTGGGGATCGGATGGGCTAACGAAAGTGGAGCTGTAATCAACATTAAGAAGCACATGATGACCTTTGAGAATCACAATTTCAGAGTTATCGCCCCTTTGGATTCGGCCGAAGGACGCCGATACGTGGAGCCTGTAAAAGATGACGATCCCGCTAGATGGGACCATGCCTTCAACATTTCTGAAGATTACATTCATCCTACTGCCTACGGGGAGTTGGAGTGGCGCAGTGAGAGTTCCGCGTCCTCCGACTCTGATGATGCATTAGAACATTGGCAGAATCGAATGCATGAAGTATCAGTCCAGAAATGTGGGTTAGTTATGAAATATTTATGTCGTGTTGCAACCGAAATGATCACATTTCCTGTCTATGAGGGGTTTCCTGGCCTCAACACCTTTGTAGTAGAATTTGAAGACCACGTTCCAGAACCACAGCGATTGCTAGCTTTGGAGGAAGCACTGAAGGCTGCTCCAGCATGCTGGTGGGCGACCCATAAGAAATTCATTAAAGATTGGTCACAGTGTCGAAGGTTGATGATGGTTCGGTTCGGCGATACTGAGGTTTATTACACTAGAAAGTATGATGGTCGGACTTATCCCAGTGACCATGTAATGGAGTGCCAACGATTGTGGGTAGCGTGACCCAAAGATGAGTGGGTTCATGCTTTTGTCCATACTTTGGAGGAGATACCACGCTCGTGGTACACTGCAACCGAGTTGCATCGTGACATTACAACATGGGGGGAGTTGACGATCTGTTTCACTCATACCTTCACGTTTACGGATGCTAACCCTGATGTCCATAACGCCTTGCAGCTCATCCGCGACGTAATATTTCAGGTTGTTCCCGTGGCCTGCCCTGTCGAATTGTGCACCCATAGTCAGATGCAGTCTCTCATGGAATGCTTCAACATTAGTGGTGGCCCGGAGGACGATGATGATCCTCGGAATGTTAACATTCCTGAATCTGAAGGAATTCATGATATAGTCCCACCGGTTGCGCCTAGTAATTCGTTCAATCAGGCATTGCAACTTCGTAAAATGAATATCGGCACCGAGGCTACTCCTAAGTTTGCCAATGTTGGGGATTATTGGAATTTGGGATGATGAGATGATGAGTAAGGTTACTGAGTTACTACATGAGTTTCAAGACGTGTTTCCCATGAAGTTTTCTGAAATGAAGGGAATCCTGGGTGATTTAGGAGAGATGAGGATTCCATTGAAACTAGACGCTAAGCCAGTCCGACAGCGACCTTATCAGCTAAATCCGCGACATAAAGAAAAGGTCAAGGTGGAACTTGATCGGATGTGGGATGCTGGTATTATCGAACCTATGGAAGAATCAGAATGGATCAATCCTATGGTGGTGTAGGACAAGAAAACAGGTGAAGTGTGCATTTGTGTCGATTTGCGGAAGTTGAACGATGCCTGCTTGCATGACCCTTTTTCGACCCCGTTTACTGATGAAGTACTTGAAGGAGTGGGTGGCCAGGAGACGTACTCTTTCATTTATGGATTCTCTGGCTACCATCAGATTCGCATTGCCAAGGAAGATCGCCATAAGACAACTTTTGTTACTGAATGGGGTTGCTTTCAGTACATGGTCATGCCATTTGGTTTGAAGAATGCACCTGCGATATTCTCCCAAGTCGTTGTTGCCGCATTCAAAGATTTTATTCAGAAGTTTCTGTAGGTATATATGGATGATTCGACCGTTTATGGGTTGATTCGCAATCATTTGGCCAATCTACGGTTAAAGCTTGAGCGATGCCGACAACACCAGATATCGCTAAACTTGAAGAAATGTATTTTCTGTGCACCGTTTGGGATATTTCTAGGTCATATTGTGTGTAAGCAGGGATTGCGGGTTGATCCAGCCAAAATTACGCTTATTTTGGGGTTGCAACCGTCGACCACCGTTAAGCAGTTGCACGCTACCTTGGGTCACACGGGATATTATTGCAAGTTCATTAGGGGGTATGCTGCGATTACTGCCCCTATGGAAAATTTTCTAAAGAAGGATGCGGCATTCCAGTGGAACCTGGAATGTCAGGATAGTTTTGAAACGCTCAAAGCGAAGATGGAGTCGGCCCCAATCTTGGTCTTTCCGGACTGGAGTAAGGAATTCCATGTCCATGTTGATGCTTCATTGGTTGCACTAGGTGTTGTATTGGCTCAACCATGAGAAGGTGACATTGATCATCCCATTGCTTTTTCCAGTCGGAAGCTGTCTTCTGCAGAACGCAATTACACTACCACAGAATGCGAAGGACTGGCCATGGTTTACATGCTGCAGAATTTCAGGCACTATTTGTTGGGTGGCCACTTTAAAATGTTTACTGATCATTCTGCATTGAAATACTTGGTCAATAAGCCTGTGTTGGGGGGGAAGATCTGTTGATGGCTACTTTTGTTTCAGGAGTTTGATTTTGAAGTCATTGTGAAACCGAGGAGGTTGAATGCTGGACCAGATCATTTGTTATGGATTGATACAGGGGAGGAACCGACTAATATCGAAGACGGGTTGTCGGATGCCCAGCTGTTTCACGTTGCCACTGCTGATTAGTATTTTGATGACATCCTTCATTTTTTGGTGACCGGCACCGCGCTCGATGACTTTACCACTACTCAGAAGAAGCAATTGGTCATCAAGGCTACTGACTTTCAACTGATCGCGAGAGAGTTGTATAAATTGGGTGCCGATGAGATATTGCACAGATGTGTCTTGCCGCATGAGCAATCGCAGATATTCGCTGAGGCACATGGTGGAGTCGCAGGAGGACATTATGGTGGCCGGGCGACTGCTCGGAAAGTACTGCGTGCAGGGCTTTGGTGGCCCACATTACATAATGATGCGACAGACTACGCGCGGTCTTGTGATGTTTGTCAATGAACTGGCAAGCCATCTAGACGTGATGAGATGTCGCTGCTACCTCAAGTAACATTACAACCGTTCGAAAAATAGGTTGTGGATTTTATAGGATCGATCCATCCACCAGGGAAACGCACAGGTGCGCGGTATATTATCACGGCGACGGAATACTTGACCCGATGGGCTAAGGCAGCACCTGTAGTGGATTGCTCCGCCGCAACGGCTGCTCGATTTTTGTTTGACCACATTATCACTCGTTTCGGCTGCCCCAAGATATTGCTAAGTGATCAAGGCAGCCATTCTCTTAATCGCACTATTAACGCACTGACGGAAGAATTGCAGATACAACATAAGAAGAGTACACCCTATCACCCACAGGAGAATGGGACGGTAGAAGCGTTTAACAAGGTATTGGAGCATGCATTGACAAAGGTGTGCAATTCGAACCAAGGCGATTGGGATTTGAAAGTTCCAATGGTATTGTGGGCCTATTGCACCACATGTAAAAGCTTGACTGGTCAGACACCTTTCAAACTGGTATATGGGAAGGAAGCAATTATGCCTATGGAGTACATTGTTCCAAGTCTACGAATTGTGGCTGTTACGAGCATGGATGATGTTGCAGCATTAGATGAACGTCTAGCACAATTGGTGGAACTTGAAGAGGATCGATTTATTGTGGGATTTCACCAAGGGGTTGAGAAGGACCGCCAAAAGGCATGGCATGATCGCCACATCAAAAACAAATAGTTTCAGCAAGGCGACTTAGTTTTACTATACGACAGTAAGTTTATGAAACATCCAGGCAAGTTGCAGATGCATTGGCTGGGTCCCTATTGCATCAATAGTATTACTTCAGGAGGAGCAGTTCAGTTGCAGCGATTGGATGGGGGGATGCTCCCCAAGCTGGTAAATGGTCATAGGTTGAAGCCCTATCATGCGAGCTTGGAGCAGTGCGATGTTTGAGTCGCACTGGAAAAAAAAATGATGATGATGATTGTTGCAAGTTGCTTGGTGGCAAATGGCACACCAACAGCAGTCGGTATGCGACAGCAGGGAGGCTTGTATCGCAAGTTTGGAACAGTCAGCGATATATGGCAGCATGGCGACCCGGTCAAATCAGTAATAAATGCCAAAAGTGGAGATAGTTAACTAATGGCGCATTTGAATCATGGGCATTAATTGTGGGTACAGCCGAGGGAAGGACAGGATCGCCGACGGATTTCCCTCATTAATACAAGGATTTAGTTGAGTTAATGCATGATTTAGTCATGATTACGGTTGATTTGGATCGATGTTATAAGCATGGTTTAGCGTCGGGCAGAAGACACCAAGAAATTAGAAATCTGTGTTGTTGTGTAGTGTTGTCGTGATTTCAGTCAGTTACTGTTAGGTATATTACGATGAGTGGTGAGGTATGCTAGGAGAACTGGAGACAATGGACATTAGCAGTGAAGTGGAGTCTCCATTTGTTTCGGTTGCTGTAGAATGAGAAGGTGCATCCTCGAACATTGTTGATCTTGGAGCTAAGGTCGCCAACATGCCGGTGGGAACATCAACTGTTGCTAAGAAGCCCCGAGGAGGTCAGCCTTCTTAATCCCCGAAGAGTAAGAGGTTACTTCGATTTGCGGTGGCTGGCGGAGTTACGGAGCAGGTGGGACAGTCTAGTCACCCTGCAACTACATCTGCCCAATGGCTGGGCCAGTCCGCTGGTAATATTCTTGGGTACATCCCTCATGTTCGACCGGATGCCACCCCGTGTAAGATGACCCTGAAGCCGAAATTCATTGTGAAGATGCCCGCACTCCCGGTAGGCTTAGAGTACTTGGTGGATATTGGGCTGGCGCTAATGCGCTTGTGCTACGATGACCATGACATGGTGGCCCACCCTAAAATTGCCTCTGCACCATATGTAAAAGAGACGTGCCATTTACCAGAACCAGTGATACATGACTAGGCACTCGGATTGCGGCAGGCCGGCCTGTTATGGTTAATTAACATGCCGCATTTCGGACACTTGATGGAAGTCAACTCTTGTCATGCTTCCATGGGGGTTCATATGGTTGGATAGAGAAGTCCCAGTCACTGTTGACTTGATTTCTTTGATTATCGGATTGCCCAAGAATGGTGTTGATCCGGCAGAGTTTCTTCAAGGAAAGGCCAGTGAGAGTAAGCGGGCACGTCGGTTGGCACAGAAGTATGGCTTGGAATCGGATGGGCGCGGGTATCGCACCAGTAGCTGCAATAATAAGGCGTTACTCATGGGCATTAAGATTCTGTGCTATAAGGTGATTAGGGGAGGTCGCCCTACCCAATGTAACTCAAGGATAGTTGCTTGCGTCGAGCAATGCGTAGAAGGAGTCCAGATGAATTGGTCCTTATATCTTTTGAATCAACTAATGGAGGATGTTGCAGACATCCAAGTGGGGAGAGGCACTTTTTCATATAGTTGGTCGTTGCTGCTAATTGCTCTAGTTACATGGAAAGGGCCTGATACATACCAGGGTATGGACTTCCTGGATACTAAGGAATGACGCGGGGCACATTATCAGAATCTGTGGGCTGTGCGAGAGCCTGAGCGAACCCGGGAGTGCCGATTGCAGTTTTGGTTGTACTCAGAAATGCTTTGTGACGCTGCAACCCAAGTCCCATGGATATCCGCAGACATTGTGGAATGATTCACACCGGTCATGTCATTTGCAATACAACCGAGTGTCATACATATACAAACTCGCCATGATGTTAATCGACAATGGTTGTAGACAAGGTATAGAGTGACAGCGGCAGATTTGGAGGCTATCGTGAACGAGTGGCCAGAGGCTTGGCGATAGCCCATCAATACTACAGAAATTGATGCTGGAGGTCCCCCGGAGGGCCCTATAGATCGAGTATCACCTCAGGATCAACAGAGTCATCATAGTTTCGATCATGAATCACAACGAACACCAACTGCGGACGATAGCGACCGCGCTCTAGAGGAAAACTGGAAAAAATGGTACCACGAGCATGCCACGATCAGCAGGATGTCTTTACCAGTCGAGGCGCAGTTGGGCCGGTTAATCACAGCCACTAACCATGCCGCCATGGTGGCTGCCAATAAGATGTCTGTCAAAGTGGAGGAGGGATTCTCTATGCTTGCTGCCCGTATGGATTCTCTGGGTAATGCGGTGTTACAAACGAAACCTGGCAGTGTACCCATGCAGGAGACGGTCACAATCTGCACCACGCCCCGGGTAAAGAATGTCAACATTCCCCCGACTGCGGTTGTGACCGATAATGAGGAGTTGAAAAAGGTGTTGTAGTCGATTGACTAGGTGACTGTCAATGTTAATGCACTATCGGTAATGGCATTGACGACAATGTAGAGGGGCGCTTCCCAGGAAATGGCAGATAGAATGCATGAAATCAGTAAGATCTTTCAGCACTAGCAAGAAGGAGCAGGCCGAGACCAGTCACACCATTGAAGAACTTAAAAGGGAACAAGACTTCCTTATTGCGGAAAAGGCTTGCATGTGGGATGACAGTGCTCGGGTTGATTGAGCGATTATGGAGGCTTATCAACATGTCCCGAAGCCCACTGACGAGGTAGATGTGTTTCACCGAGTGCAGCGGCTGGGAGCTGCTATTCTTCAGTTGCGACAGGAGAATGACCACTTGAAGGCTCAGTTGAAACCAAGTACGCCTCAGGTCGAGCTGGATGAACGATGAAGGGCAATCGAGGAAGTTTCCACCCAGATGGAGGAGCTGGAGATGAAGGCAACCAGGCTCACCGCTGAAACAGTAGAGTTTTGGGGCCGCATCGTTCACGATGAGAAAATTGAACAGCTCACTAAGACTCAGCAGGAAGCGGAGGGCCAGGTGGCCACACTGAAGGCTGCGATGAGAACTTTTCCCCCAATGGAGCAAGACGCTAAGTCACACGAGCTAAAGGACTTGCAACAACGGGTCACTAAGGCAGATGAACACCAAAAGCTACATGCAACCCAGTTAGAAGAATTCCAGGACACTGGCGGGAAACAGATGCTGCAGGCCAATGAAGCACTCCCAGCAGTACAACAGTATCGACAATAGGTCATGGATAAGCTTATCGATCACCCATCAGTCGAAGATGTGGTCACCAGTCAGGCAGCAGCTAAGGAGGCTCAGGAGCTGGTGAGGACTATGGAACAGTTGTATGCAGACTTCAAGGTAAGGACCGCAACGTGTACTCTATCCAGTAGTTGATGTGTCTCAAGGGCGAGCCACAAGATTGTGTTGGGGGCCTGTTGGAAGGAGGTTTGATAAGGAAAGATCGTGGTACTGCTGACGCCGCGACACGTCGGATGAAGGCGCGAAAGGAGTATTTTGTGCCAAAGGATACCATAGTTGGCGGGTTTTGGGTCACTTGGACCATGTATTTTGTAATATTGAGTCAAGTATACCGCAGTTGGGGGGTTTTGGGTCATGTATTTTGTAATATCGAGTCAATTGTACCGCGGTATGCGGGTTTTTGGGTCATTAGACCAAGTCAGTTAGTTGATTGTCCATAGTGTCGGTTAGGAAAGTGGACAAGTATTGTAATTGGTGGAAGCCTATAAATAGATAAGAATTGTAAGTGTTAGGATAGAAGTCGATGGATAGAAGATAGAAATAGAGCTGTATGCGGAGATTAACAGAAAGATAATGCGAAGAGTTGCGCAGAGATTTATGTACTGCTTTTGGTTTGCCATAGTAATATAAGGATGATGATTTGGTGCAATCTATGTGTAATGTTGCTCGATACTTATGTTATTGTCTTGTCTTAATGCAATTATCCAGTTCTATTGCTATGATGTGAATGCCGCAATAATATGTTATAGACATCTGTTTACTGTAATGTTAAATGCTGCGATTAAAGTGATGCGCTATAACTTCATGATGAATATTTAGAATTTCTATTGGTATCATACTGTCGCAACTCGCATCCTCCCTTGGGGGAAACATGGTTCCGTCTGCTCTTCCTGGATGCCTCGGGTGAGACCTCATCCGTTCTGCAGGTGTTGCTGGGTGGGCTCAAACCTGCCCGGGCCGGTGCCCAGGGAGACTGCAGTATTTGTCGACAGTTGGTGAACCCCTGTCGATTGTGAGGTCGTGATTTGGTCAACATAATTCTGCACATGGTAGATCCCGATCTCTACTATGGAATTATCCTCATTGCCATACGTAAGACTTTTCTAGCTGGAATCTGAAACTTTAATCAGCCAAACACGTTGTGAGTATTTTATGCATATAATCCTTTCATTGCTACAACAGTCACTAAAGTGATCTCAGAATTATGACACTCAATAATTCAAACACCTTCAATTGTTAACATTTGAAATGCAATGAAATATATACATTCCTATATATGCATCATTGTTACAATAAAATTGCAAGACACAGTCACATTGTCCATGCAATTTAAATAAACTGTAAATACTCATTACTTCACATTCCATGCAATTCTGTCCTTCCAATAGAGAACTTTGGTAGCCCATCACATGTCTACCTTCTTCATGCAATCATTCTCTTGCATTCAGAGCAGCTAATGGAATGGTCTCGATACTAACAATAGTTCACCATTTCATCTATAATCTAATTTCATTGAAATATATATATATATCACAACCATGCATTCACACAACGCATCTCAACATGTGCACCCGCACATATGCATGCACATCCACAACATTTACATAGTATTTTGATGTACATTCACTTATTGCATAACCCATCAATGCAACCTTGCATTAATCCATGAATGCTATGCATTCCAACATATTATGGCCTAACCATGCTTGTCTCATATGGAATACACTACCACAGGACCATAAGTCATCATGTTCTTTGGTTGTTAAACTCACAACTGTCATGGCATGACATAATTTCATATGAATGCATTGAGATTTCTAAGCAATTATAGGGTGTAAGGATCATTGCCTTCACTTACCCATACCTCACCATACTTGGTAGGTTAACAGTCCCATTCGGACACTCAATACCATATGCAAACCAAATCATCATAGTTTAAACATAGTTGAAGGGATCTCACCAAATACTTTTTCAACATTCATGCAATTAAGAACAAATAACCATTACCTGCATGGCTGTTATTAACATCACTTGATGTTACCTGATCAGTTGGCCTCTTACCAAGGCTACTCAGTCCTTTTTCCAACATCATGATCATGGATTTGTTGCACCATCCTTTCTTCATAAGGTCGTTGGTCACGTGCAACAACGTCATCAACTTCTTTAGCCATGCTTTAGTTGCCTTTGGTCCTATAACCAATGTGAACACAACTGATTATTAGCAACCACAATCATTATCTTAAGTGGCTCATTGCATATGTAAAACCTCACTATTTTACCAATATGCAATATCATATACACGCAAAACATTTTCACATGCACTGTGCAATGTTTATTGATATGCCATCTAGTGCATATTCATCTATGTAATCCTTTGCATTTTTAACATTCTTATGCCATAGTTTATATGCATGACAATTTCATAATTATAAATACAATATCAAGAGGGTAGTGGAGGAATTATCCCTTCCAATTCCTCATTGTAGCATGGAATTTCCTCTTCCACACATCATAGCTGATCCAATTTCATGGGCTCTCTACCATGCACACAAGCAATTATTAGCTAGGATCTTCTCACAAAGTAGAAATTCAATATATGTGTTCACATGTATAACATTCATTCATGATATTTTCCATAAACATAAATGGTTTAAGGTGAGATATTTCCCTTTCATCAGGGTTGCCTTGCTGCTCCCATTGCTTTTCCCCGTTTGGTGCAATATTAAGGCTAAAATGGCCGCCATTGCTGCGGAAATTTAGCTTAAAAAGTGTCACCCGTGTCACGGAATTTTAAGCTAAAATTCATTGCCAGTGTCATGAATTTTAAAGTTAAAATTGTCGCATTAAAATTGCCACTGATGTCGAGTATTTTAACGTTTAAAATTGTCGCCAGTGACACGACTCTTATTGCTAATTTTGTCCCCACGCACACAAAATTTATCCTTAACTTTGCCGCGGACGTCGTAGATATTAACGCTAATTCTTCCACCATGCGCAAAAGTTAACCTTAACTTCACTGACACAGCCTTCAGCAAAATTTTGAGACACTTAGAAAAATTTTGGAATTTTCTTTTCCCTTTCGGCTCAGAATTAGCAACATCTCCACCGATCGTGCCGCAAACATTATCGTTAAAATCTCTGACCGCTGACCACTTCCCTTTGGCGCAGAGTTTAACAGCTCTTTCGCCGACTGTTGCGGCGCTTTTGGGCTTCTCTTTGCCGACAGAGTCGCAAGAGTTAGCCCAATCTTTGCCGTCGCACACGCAGAAAATTAGCCTAATTTTCGCTGCCGTGCGCACAGAAAATTATCTTAATTTTCGCCGCCGCAACCCTTAGGCAAAATTTTTGAAAACAGTTAGAAATTTTTGAGATTTTCTCTTCCTTTTGGCACAGAATTACCAACTTCTCCGCCGACTGTGCCGCAAAAGATAACCTTCACTTCTGCGCCCGCAAGCCTTCGTCGCTGCGACCGTGTCACAGGGTTTAAGGATAAAATCGCCGTCGCGTTCGAGCCTCCATCGCAACTTTTAAACCTAAAATTGTCGTCGCGCGCAAATTTTTAGCTTAGATCTGCCGCCGGTGTTGTAGAATTTAACATTACTTTCACCACGCGTACCACGCGCATCGCAGATTTTAAAGTTAAAATTGTCGCTGCCATGCGCAAAACATATCGTTAATTCCGTCATCGCAGCCTTAGCAGTAGATACTGAGAAAATTTTCAGATTTTCAAAAACAATTAGAAAAATTTAGAATTTTTCCTTCTTTTTTCTGTGATAATCATTGCTCAACAGGAAGCATAATTAGAGATCATACTTCACATATAACAGAACAATAAAAAGATGTAACAAATTGCATCTCTTCATGTCAAATAAAACAACAAAATAATATACAAATAGCAAGGGGTTGCGCCTCCTTCTCTTCTTCATGGGGCAATCAACAATTGCAAAAATAGAATTCTACTGCATTAGAAACAATGTAAAGTAAGCATTCAACCTGAGAAGGGATTTTCTCCCTCCTTCCTCACTTTCATAAGATGAAATCAATGCAAGCAGTTTTGTAAAAATCCCCAAAACAGTCATGGAAATGATTTCCCATTCTAACGAATAGAAGCCATGAGATCTTCAGGTTTCTTTAATGCATTTTAATTCCAAATACAAAATACATGTACACACAATGATTTATATTTCTATGAAGGGACCAACAACCATAGTGTTGAACCATAAGCTCTGATACCATCTGTCACGTACCCAGCCATCCACCCAAGGAAAGGGAGGGAACATGATGCCAATCTATGGGGTTTTTCATAAAAAAACTCAGCCCATTCATTAGATTCATACAATTAAAAACCATTGTGTGCAAATGCAACTCAATTGAATATGCACAGCTAAAATAAACAAATCATCCACACACATTTTATGTGCATACAACATATCAATATAATCATCAAATTAAACATTGCAAAAGTAAAATACAGAGGCAGAGAACACTTATCTTCGTTGTGCAATTGTCCCAAACAACTAGCTATGTCACTGCAACATTCCTCCCAACTGTAGGTCTCTACCCAGCCTGTATTATTTCAACACTCAGAGACCACCCCCGAGTTGGGCATGATATCTACAAGGAAAAGGGGACTCTTAAGCTCATACACAGCCAAATAATCATTTGCATTTAAGCCAAGCCAGTCCACAACTGGGTTTATCAGGCTAAATCTGAACCATCTCCATTTGTGGATGCTTCCACTCAAGCTCAAGCCAAAACAATGGAAACCCATTTCAACCCCAAAAATCTCCTACACACATAAAACTCATAAACTGGGCATGCATACACATAACAACAAAATCCCAAGTGTTGGGTATGAATGGAAAACATGGGCAACCAAAAACGAAGTGAAAAATGAGTAAAACAACCCTGGGAAGGCAATTTCGTTTCCAGAAAATGTCCATGGGCATTCAAAGAGCTGCAATGGTCTCTACAAACCCCCAAATCGTGCTCTCTCCTTCCCAACAGTACAAAAATGAGTTCCCAGCAATGCCAAAAGGGAGGAAAACATTGGAAATCAGTGGAGAAAAACGCCCAAGCAGCTCCCAACAGGTCTGCAACACAAAAACGCCTTCCTCCCAGCTAGAAGATCCATAGAAACCAAAAAAATGTGGCTGGAAAACACCCAGGCAGTTCCCAAAACGTGAGAGAGTGAATTCTGCTCCTAAGTAATGGCTTGGGAAGGCAATTCGTGGGTGTTTCCTTGTCCAAGAAGGAAAAACACGATTTTCCATGAGGGTGGCTTGCCCATACTCAAATTTGGACAACCATAACTACCCAATCCCCAAGGCATTAACTACTTCACCCAACTCTTGGGAGAAATGAATGATTGGGCACTAAAGTCAACATGGGTAGTTGATGGTTGATGGGTTCTCTCATTGACACTTGGCTTGACTTCATTGGCTCAAGGGTTTGAATATTTCCAATGTGCCTAGCTAGCACGTAAACCATATGCATCAATAAATCGATGGCGAGGCCTTGGCCTTGAGCTCCTCGCCACGATTTTATAGCAATATTACATCATTTACATTTTAATGCAATGGGGTCAAGATGGGGACGTGACATACATTTTGGACATCTTTATCCAATTCTGGTATCTTGGATATCAAGCGTTTAATTTTGGGAAGCGACCTAAATTTCACCAGATTGGCTTCTGAAATTTGGGGCTAGAAAGCTAAATTGGATAACTTAGCTGGTTTTTTTTCTAGATTTCTGGTCTCACACGATTTAGTGGATATTGTTCCAGATTCTCTTGTGCCTACCTGGACAAATGGTCGATCTGGCATTGAAGGCATCCATAAACGACTAGATAAATTCCTTGTAAAGTCCAATCTTATACAAGATTTGGGCACAGATCCTGGATTGGGGAGAACAAATTCTCTGATCATTGGTTGGTATTCTTTCAGATTGATGATACCAAGAGTGCTCTTAAGTATCCTTTTAAATTCAACTGCTCTTGGTTGAGGAACAAGGATTTATGCTGCCATGTTGGAGACTTTTGGATAGATATGGTTGTCGATCCTGATTTAAATCCAATGGATACTTTCATCTCCAAACTTCGGAAGCTTAAGGATGTTGTCTCAAAGTGGATAAAATGTAAACAAAAAAAAGATAAATAGGATCTTACGGAAGTAGATAAGAAGATTCAGGATTTGCATCAAAGGAATTTTAATCAAATTATGGATAAGGAAATTTTTTAGAAAGTTAGGTTATTTGAGCAAAAAATGGAAGATTTACTCATTCAAGAAGAAATGGATTGGAGGCTTAAAAGTCGGGAAGTGTGGATTGAGCTAGGTGATAAAAACACCCATATTTTTCATTCCTATGTTTCCAGCCGAAAAAATAGTAATGCTATTTGGGACATTGAAGATATTAATGGGAATTTGGTGACGGGTTTGTCAAATATACAAATTGCTACTAAGGACTATTTTGGAAAAGTTTTTGACGACCCTAGTAAGGGTAATCTATTGACCCAGATTAATGTTGCATGACAATATCCTGTTCTTTTAGTGATAGTGAGACTATTGAATTGCGGAAAGAAGTCACTCTATCTGAAATTGAAGAGGCTTTGAATGGGTTTTCAAAAAAGAAGAGCTCGGGGCCCGACGAGTGGACGATAGAACTCTTCCTACATTTTTTTGATGTCATGGGAATGGATTTATTGAATATGGTGGAATATTCAAGAACTGATGAGTACATTTCAGGGGCACTCAACTCAACCTTTCTCACATTAATCCCAAAGAAAAACAAGCCAAAAAACTTCGGTGACTTTAGGCCAATTACACTGTGCAACTTGGCATATAAATTGATTTCCAAGATCATCTCGGTTAGATTGAAACCTATTTTGTCAAGGTGCATCTTTGCTGAGCAATTTGGGTTTTTTAAGGATCGCCAAATCCTGGATGCAATAGGAATAACGCAGGAGATTATTCATACTATAAAGAAGAGGAACTCAAAGGCTATGTTACTGGAAATGGACTTAGAAAAGGACTATGACAAAGTTGACTGGGTTTTCTTACGTCTGATTCTCATTTGGACTTCCTCCATTAGCACTAAAATGGATTATGGCATGTGTAACTACAACCAATTTTGTTGTTTTGGTCAATGGCACTCCATCAATTTTTTTTTAAAGTACGAGGGGCATAATGCAAGGATGCCCCTTATCGCCTCTTTTATTTTTGTTGACCATTGAAGGATTGAGCAAAATGATCGGGAATGCAAAAGCAAACCATGCAATCAAAGGAATCAAATTTTTGAAAGAACTGTCTCTTTCTCATCTTTTGTTCGTGGATGATGTCATGCTGGCAAGTTTCGACTCTGTGGAAGAATAGAAAAATTACAAAACTATCATTGGGTCTTTTTGTGAAGCTTTGGGAATGACTGTTCGTAATAAAAAATCCTCTTTTTATTACTATCAAATGGAGTAATGGAAACTGAACATCATCAAAGGGCTATTGCCATTCAATTTCAACAAATTGGAAGAAGGGTTCAAATATCTTGGCTACTTCTTAAAGCCAAATGGGTACAGGTGCAAAGATTGGTTGTGGATCGTTAAAAAATTTGAACAAAGGATTAGTCATTGGACTTACATGATATTATACATCAGTGGAAGGCTCGCGCTTGTTAAGTCAGTGCTAACAGGCATACCTGTTTATTAGCTCTCTCTACATAAAATCCCGGGTTATATCATCAACTGCTTAAGGAAGTTATTTTTCAATTTTTTGTGGACTGGAGGTTTAGATTCCAGTAAGCTAGTGATGGTAGGTTGGGAGAGGATTGCACTCCCTGAATTTTGTGGGGGTTGGGGGATTTGAAATCTTGATATTTTCAGCTATGCACTAAGATTAAAAAGTTTGTGGAGAGGGTTATATGGTCCTACACTTTGGACCAAAGTGTTGTCAGTCAAATACATAAAAGATACTGTCACCAACTGGATTCGAAATCCAAAGAAGAAACGTAGGGGGTATTCTCCCTTTTGGGTCGGCTTTATTAAGGTATATAATTGGTTGGCGGATGACCTATCCTGGAGGGTGGGAAATGGAAAGGAAATACTTGTGGGCATTGATCCAATTCTCGGGTTAGAGGAAGATTAATCTCTTTCTGCAGATATCACTACAGTTCTGAAAGAGTTTGATATTGCCACTCTTGATAGGATTAAGAGAACAAACACAAATATTTACTAGACATACTGGTTCAATGTTGAAGATATGGGGTTCACAGGTAGTGTGGCGAAGGAATGGAATAATTACATTAGCAAACTTAATGCAGCTGGTTGCAGACTGAATGGTGGGAACGATACATTGACATGGGGCAATAATATGGAACATGGTTCGGTGATGGCCAAGCATGCATACATGGCAATTGTCAAACGTAAGTGTGTTTACCCTCATCATCGGTGGTACAAAATTTTGTGGAAGTGGAAGATTCCTACTAAAATCAAATGTTTTATGTGGCATGCACCCCAAGATGGGATCAAAACTTGGGATAATTTAATCAAGAAGGGTTTGATGGGACCTAGTATTTGCTTCCTTTGCAAACATGATCTGGAAACAACTAAAAATTTGCTTATCGGTTGTGAGTTTTCAAGATATGTATGGGATTTGGTTTTATTTCATAGAATGGAGCTGAAATGGGGCAATGGGGATTTAGAGGTTTGTGCACTCAATTGGTTCAGATCATGCAAGGAATAACCTTTTCTACCGGCGGTGATCTCGTGGGCCATTTGGGCCACCGGGAGCTTGGCTATATTTGAAGATGTTACACCTGATAAACACAAGACTTCCAACAGAATTTTGTGTGTGATCAAGGACTGCTGCTCAGAAATTTCAGAGGTGATACCAAAACCTTTTGGTTCTTTTTGCCTAAATCATTCCAAACCTGTAGCTCTCTTTGATGGGGCGGCTGAAAATGGAATTTGTGTTGCTGGGGGTATAATTTATCTTAGTAGTGATCATATATTCAATCTGAAACTCAATTGTGGGAAAGGCAATAACATGAAGTCTGAACTGTTGGCACTATGGTGTGTACTTAAAGCTTCAAATACTTTCGGGTTGAATGAGCTGGCTATATATGGGGACTACCATAAAATGGGCAAAGAGGGAGTATATTTTAAATGTTATTGCTCTTACTCATTGGTGCAGAAGAACTGGGATGGAAATTCAAACTTTCATCTATATCTCTTTCGATCATATATATAGACAACACAATACAAGGGCAGATCGGATTTCTAAAGAAGCATACCAGGGAGATGAAGGTGTTATATTTTGGGATGAACTTATGGACGACCTAGTTATTGATCAGGGCTCGGTCAAAATCTCTCTAATTATGGTGATTTGGTTATTGTTGCATGTCCATAGTGTTTTAGTTTTTTTGAAGTTTTGTAACGTGAAGATGTGATATTGACTAGGGGGATATGTCATGAAGAGAATGCTAGTGTATGACCTGCAATGTTTTTAAGTCATTTTCATTGACTTAATATTTTTGTACTATTTGATTCACCTTATGAATACCAATAGTATGTGTTTTTCACTAAAAAAATACTAATCCTTACTCCAAACACTTAATGTTAAGTTACTATGAAAGGCACATTTTTTCTTGAATCGTCACAATGATTAACTTTTCTTTGATGATTTCGATTGGATATGAACATAATATTTACTTTACGCATCAATTCTATTCCCCCACAACTTAGGGTTGCCAACGGATCGGTACACGAATTTCTCAATTTGTAACGACTACGAATAATTTCTTAATAGACTATGGTGGCCGCAGGTAATTCTTCCCGTATTGTATTCCAATGACAGTGAGCACTTCAAATGGTGGCGAATGTAATAAAATCTAAAATTTGGTTAATCCTTCTACAACTATGACGTATCACCTCACGACCTATGGTTTTCAACTTTTCCCATTACTTAAAGTAAGATGGTTGGTAAAGGGCAACTTTTGTAACCCAATATATGGCGGCTCCCCTAATTGGGAACTATTACAATTGTTATTCCTTCTTGATGACAAGAGTTAGTTACACTAATTTCAAATACCCTGAATCATTAAGACAACAGTCATGAACTGAACCACAAGTTCTCAGCTGTTATAATTACTTCATATCTTTATTAACTGAAATCTTTTATTTCCGATTTTGTCAATATATTTGGTGGCTAGGGGAGGGACGCCAATTGTGGTGCGGGGTCCACTCCGCCACGTCGGAGGACACCCTGCAAGCTCTGTGAGATGTACGACAGGTGCCCACGATGAATCGACGTGTGTCAGCCAGCTAATGAAATCCCTTTTAGGGTGTTGCGATGGTTTAGGGTTTTCATTTCGTCATTTTGTCGGGGCTTCTCCACCACCCCGTGCATTCTTGCTTGGGGCCAGTGAGTGGCCATTCCGCCACCCCGGTAATGGTCTACCGAGGTTCCATTTGTTGATGTATATGTAAATTCGGAATGTATTTCATATATGTATATTGTAATCCTATAGAGATGGTATTATTCCTCTATACATAAGTATTTGTATTCCTATAGAGATGTTATTATTCCTCTATACGGAAGTGTCATCATTTATATTGAAAGTGTCGTAACTTATACTTGATGGGTTATTAGACCACCTTGTTGGGGTCGGCCCTGTATAAGTCATGTGGGTCGAAGGGTTATTAGACCACCCTATTGGGGGTCGGCCATGTGGGTCAAAGGGTTATTAGACCACCCTATTGGGTGTCGGCCCAGTCAGCATTATGTTATGTGGTTAAGTTAAGGCCGACCTAGTAAAGGTTATTAGGCAAGTCAAGTCAAGTATAAATAGAGTGCGGGAGGCACTCTATTTGATCATTCTATTCTCACACACACTCTTTGGAGAGTGGTGCACTTGTGGAGGAGGAGAAGCTGCTGCTAGGAGATGTCTATCTCTTATGCTTGGGTTGTATCATTGCTCTATCTATCTCTGAGGAATTTATTGGGGTTTTTCACCTTTATGGTTTTCCCCAAGTAAACTCTATGTCTCTTATGTGCTTGCATTATTGTGTCCATGATTGATATGTTGTACATGTTGTTCTCTCAGTTAAGATCCTAGATCAGATTGAAGTAAATTCTGAAAAACTAACATGGTATCAGAGCTAGCCTGAAAGAAGGCATGGTATGGCATGTATGACACTTGTTGATCTTACGTTGCTAGGGTTTGATATAGCGCAAAAACCAGTCATCGTAGAACTTTCTCTATAAATCCATTTTGGTGAAGTTTTCGGATCAAAAACTTTTACAAGTCGAAGATCAGATCCTCATGTACCTTGTGTCCAAAGGAAAGCTTCTAATTTGTTGTAATTTATGTTTTATGATCTATACAATCTAGGGTTTCGGCCTCTTCCAGATCTGAGTCATAAACAGGTGACCTAGGAAAAAAGGTCATAACTTGGGCTAGGAAGCTCCAAATGAAATTTTGTAAAAAGTGACAGGTAGTGCATGGATTGTACTTTCTCAGATAACTTTTTCAGAGGCCGAAACTGAACCAGTGACACGTGACACGCTGTACAATTTCGCTCTCCTGTTTTATCCCATAAACAAGTCACATCACGACACTTGGAATACCTCTCTCTCAAAGAATCCAATTAAGGTCAGACCTATGGGGTTGGAAAGATGACAGGTCGGGATAACACAGGTAGAAGTTTCATACCCTGTGGATCAGAAAGTTTGGAGTTACACCAGAAACAGTCAGGTACATATTTATGTCAAAACAGAATTATTTTGAGCACCTTCATTCATGGCTTCAGGAATTTACGGTTTCGGAGACAGATGGAATTTTTGTAATCGGAGACCACAGATGAATGCTACTCATCAAAATCGAAATTTACAGACCAAGATCAGAATTTTTGGTTGTGAAGAAGGTCGGGCTTGATCAAACCCTAGTTCAGGACTTTGATCAGAAAAGTGAAAAATTAGGGCTTCTGCAAAAATGTGAATTTTTTAAATCTGTGACCATGGCTGGAAAATCCTCAGAAAAATAGAAGCTTAGAGCTTTGGATCAAAGCTTTTGATTGGGCAGAAGGGTGGGCATTATCAAACCCTATTTTGGGGTCATGTCTAGTGAATCCGGAAGTTTCATAGGCAAAATTGAGGGGTGAAACTTTACAGTTTTCAAATTCTGAATATATCGGCTTGATCAGCTCATCAAGGCGCATCTTTCTATCGTTTTAGAAGTTTGAAATTCAAAGTTTGAAGTTTTAGAGTTTATATGACAAACCCTAATCCAGCTCCAGATCCAGTTCCTACAAATCAAGTGGATTGGGTTAATCCTAGAAGAGAATGGATTGGTCACCTACATAAGTGAAGAAGTTCCTGTTTCAGAGGGAGATAAGGATAAGGACTTACATAAGAAGATTACAAGCAATCTCGACAGGTATGACTTACTAAGGTATGTTTCGAATTCTGTTCATAATTAAGTTTATGATATGTTTGTCTTCATATTATTACGGTTAGTACAATCTTGGTTAATTTTAGACTTGTCGTATCACCTTAATAAAATTTTGAATGCATGATAGAAGATATTCATTGATTAGGGTTTTTGACACTTATGATTGTACTAATGCATTGTGATGTTGTATGAGGTTGATGTTGTCCACTAACATGAAAGGTACATCAAGAAAGACAAATCATGTTCTAGTTCAAGAACATATGACCATGGTGACATGAAGACAAAGGTTCATCCATTGCCATGGATCACATAGAAGATCTACTTACGAGGTATGTATAACTTGGTTAACCTATGAGATATGCAGGTTACTAGCACAAGTCACTTAAGAGAACAAGAAGACATCATGTGGGTATGTTTGACAATAACCAACTAACATATTAATCCAGGTATGTTTTTCCTATATCAAGTTAGAATCCTACGTTGTGTAAAGTATACATGGCATGATTGATAATGATTATTCATAGGTTTGAATAATCATAGGTGTATGCATATTATGTTTCTTACTTTAATTTATGATATGACTAACCATAAGAGTCCTTGAATACTAATGATTATTATTTCTATTTGAAATGATCATTACTATAAATGTTTAAGATTATTGTGTTTCTAATAGTATTGATATTATACTAATAAATGTATGATTATGTATGAGATCTCTAGGATCTCACAATAATGATACTTGTAAGCATGCATAGTGATTGAGGATGGATATAAGTTCAAGGACAGGTAATCCAGTAAGCAAAGATCAAGAGGGAGCACACTTCAGTAGTTTCTGCAAGGATGCAGATATTCAGAGGGAGTTGACCACTTCTCACAATCCACATCAGAATGGAGTTACAGAAAGGAAGTAAAGACTGAGAGGGAGTCAACCCTACAACCAAACAAAGATAAGTATTTTGATTGCCATTTCTTGCATATTTGTTTGTTTAAATAATATTGTTCAATGATGTATATGCTTATGTTCCTAGACTTAGGGTGTGTATTATGCATATTAGAATAATTGCATTAATGAACAGTATACTACTAATTTGCATATGATGGGTAAGTGGCCTATGGCCCTGTACAACATTCCATTGCTACTTATCTAGAATGAAACCTCTTTGCTGACATATTGGGAGTTGTGCACACTCTTAACAATGTTCTGGTAGAGATTGGAAGGCATCTAGAAAGTTACAGGATATGGATAAATGTTGTATTGAAGCATTGGCTAAAATAAATGCATGACTGTATGACATATTTCTTTATGTGTAAGAATTTGTTCTGAAAACTATGAGATGTTTCTAATCATGCAATTTAACTTGTTTTGTAGGAAATATCATATACCATCACCTACAAAAGAAGGACTACAACATTTGTTCGGCAACAAAGTTATCTATTGAAGATATTGAAGATGTTGAAGTTCCCAGGATTCGGGAAGAATGCCATGATCGAGGAGTACCATTCGATCATGAAGAATGATATTTGGGATGTGGTCCCAAGACCTGAAGGGAAGTCTGTTGTGACTTCCAAATGGATCTATAAGATTAATCATGCTGCAGGTGGTAGCATAGAGACTTTGCTCCTGTAGCCAGATCCACTTCCATCAGATCAGTACTTGCTCTGGCTGTAGTGATGAAATGGAAGATACACCATATGGATGTCAAGACAGCTTTCTTGAATGGTGTAGTCGAAGAGGAAGTGTATGTGGAGCAGCCACTTGGGTTTAAGACACATGACCGAGAGTCACATATGTGCAAACTGAAGAAAGCCCTGTATGGTTTGAAACAGGAAACCAGGATCTGGTATGGCAGGATAGATGGCTTTCTATCCAGTTTGGGCTTTACCAAGAGTAAAGCGGATTCCAACCTTTACTACAAGGTTGAGGAAGGAAATCCAGTGATACTAATTTTGTATGTGGATGACCTGTTTGTTACAGATGAGGATAGATTGATTTTCGACATGCAGCGGAAGCTTGCTGCCGAGTTCGAGATGAAGAACTTGGAGATGATGCACTACTTTCTAGGCATGGAGGTGTGGCAAAGTGCAGATGGAATCTTCCTTGGACAAGGGAAGTATGCAGTAGAGATCCTGAAGAGGTTCGGGATGATGGACTACAAGGCCATGGTCACACCTATGGCATCGAACTTGAAGCTTCTGTGTGATGCTTCATCTGAGCCGGTTGATGTCACTATGTATCGTCAGATGATTGGGTCCTTGATGTACCTGACGAACACGAGACCAGATATTTGCTTTGCGGTGAACACATTGAGCCAGTCTCTGACGGATCCGAGGAGTGTTCACCTGGTTGCTGTAAAGCATATTCTGAGGTGCCTGAAGGATACAGTTAATTATGGGCTCAAGTATGATGCGAATCAAAAGTTTAACCTACAGGGTTATGTTGATTCAGATTGGGCAGGTAGTGCTGCAGATAGGAAGAGCACTTCTGGGTGTTGCTTCAGTATGGGATAAGGTGTGATCTCTTGGTTTAGCAGGAAGCAGTCCTGCGTAGCACTGAGTACAGCTGAAGTAGAGTATTTTGCAGCTTGTTCAGCTAGTTGTGAGGCAATATGGCTTTGGAAGCTACTGTCTGAGTTATTTGATCTCCCGTTGGAGGCTACTGGTATCTTTTGTGACAACCAGAGTTGTGTGAAGTTTTCTGAGAATACGGTGTTCCACGACAGGTCGAAACACATTGAGATCAAATATCACTATATCAGGGATATGGTGCGGAGAGGAGTAGTGAAGCTCCTGTATGTTGCGACAGATGAGCAAGTTACAGATGTGTTGATGGTGAAGTTCGAGTACTTCAAAGAGAGGCTTGGTGTTCTTCAGATTGATGACACTTTGAGGAAAAAGTGATGGACACATTTGCAGGAGCCATTCCAAGTATGGTGAGAGGAGGATCCTTCCCATGGATGTGGATGTAAGTGTTGGATGATGAGCATCAGGACGATGCTCCAGTTACCGCTCTGTATATGCATCAGGTGGATGTTGGAGATGATCAATTGGATCATTTATATGTATATGTATGTATGCATCATGTTGGATGCTGGATATGATCAGTTGGATCATTTATATATATATGTATGTACGCATCATGTTGGATGCTGGATATGATCAGTTGGATCATGGGTATGTATCTGTAGATGTATCAGGTGGATACATTGTATGATCAGGTAGATCATGTATGTTGATATGTATCAGGTATGATCAGGTGGATCATGTATTTGTATATGTATCAGGTGGATACATTGTATGATCAGGTAGATCATGTATGATGATATGTATCAAGCAAATACTATGTATGCATCAAGTGGATGCATTATATGATCAGGATGATCATGGATGGCGAGCTTCAGGATGTTGCTCCAGATATGCATCAGGACAATGCAGTGATGAGTATCAAGACGATACTCTAGATGATATGCATCAGGATGATGCTATGATGATGATCAGGATGATCATATGTATCAGGTGGATACATTACATAATCAGTTGGATTATGTGTGATGAGTTCCGAAGACACAGATGCACATGAGCTTTTCGGACATGGTTGTAGATGTGTTCTCCCATGGTCGCGATGTAATTGTTGGGCTTTTCCAACATGGTGGCAGATGTGTTCTCCCATGGTCATGATGTAATTTCCAGGGCCATTCAAGCATGGTTGTAGATGTGTTCTCCCATGGTTGCGATATAAGTGTTGGGGCTATTCGAGCTTGGTTGTAGATGTGTTCTCCCATGGCTGTGATATAAGTGTTGGGGCCATTTGAGCATGGTTGTAGACGTGTTCTCCCATGGCTGTAATATAAGTGTTGTGCCATTTCGACATGGTGGTAGGTTGGTCCTCCCACGGTCGTTGATGTAAGTGTTGTGAGCCTTTCACGGATGGTGGTAGGTTGGTCCTCCCGTGGTCGTTGATGTAAGTGTTGTGAGCCTTTCACGGATGGTGGTAGGTTGGTCCTCCCATGCCGGTGAGTGTAAGTGTTGTGTGTGTGCATCTAGGTTGTGCTTCGTGATACTATGTGGTCGTGGACAGGTTGTGCAGTAGCATGTAAAAGGTCCTGGGAGATCCGATAGGTTGAGCTGTGTGCTTGTAATCAGTCCTGGGATGCTCTTTCGATGTTTTGTGACGAACGTAATAAGTCCTGAGGATTCCACAGTATGGTTAGTGATGATGAAGACCTACAGGTGGTGGGCCTGCATCCAGTATGAAAAAGGACTGGCTCTGTAGAACTTCCTATGACGAGTAGATTCAGAGATTGATTGAGATAGCAGCAGTAGTGATGATGACGATTATCCAGTGACGATGATCCAAAGAAGAAGACTTGTGCTAGAAGACCTGTGTCGAGAAATACCTTCCTAGTTAAGAGGGAGTGTTGATGTATATGTAACTTCGGAATGTATTTCATATATGTATATTGTACTCCTATAGAGATGGTATTATTCCTCTATACATAAGTGTTTGTATTCCTATAGAGATGTTATTATTCCTCTATACGGAAGTGTCGTCATTTATATTGAAAGTGTCGTAACTTATACTTGATGGGTTATTAGACCACCTTGTTGAGGTTGGCCCTGTATAAGTCATGTGGGTTGAAGGGTTATTAGACCACCCTATTGGGGGTCGACCATGTGGGTCAAAGGGTTATTAGACCACCCTATTGGGTGTTGGCCCAGTCAGCATTATGTTATGTGGTTAAGTTAAGGCCGACTTAGTAAAAGTTATTAGGCAAGTCAAGTCAAGTATAAATAGAGTGCAGGAGGCACTCTATTTGATCATTCTATTCTCACACACACTCTTTGGAGAGTGGTGCACTTGTGGAGGAGGAGAAGCTGCTGCTAGGAGATGTCTATCTCTTATGCTTGGGTTGTATCATTGCTCTATCTATCTCTGAGGAAGTTATTGGGTTTTTTCACCTTTATGGCTTTCCCTAAGTAAACTCTATGTCTCTTATGTGCTTGCATTATTGTGTCCATGATTGATATGTTGTACATGTTGTTCTCTCAGTTAAGATCCTAGATCAGATTGAAGTAAATTCTGAAAAACTAACACCATTTCCTGCACCGGCTGGTGTGAACAGTGGCATTGTTGTGGTGTGTTTGGTGGTACACGGTGGGAGCAAACACGGAGCAGAACAAAACCTTACCTTATGCACCCAACTCTGTGTTTTGGGTGGCCTTCCTCGTCTTTCGGTTTGGTGGGATACCATTTGTGCGCGCCCTGCTCTGCATTTTGGGCAGTCTTCCTTGTCTTTTTGTTTGGTGGGATGTCATTTGTGTGCGCCCTGCTCTGCGTTTTGGGCGGCCTTCCTCATCTTTCAGTTTGGTGGGATGCCATTTTTGTGCACCCTGCTCTGTGTTTTGGGCAACCTTACTTGTCTTTTGCAGAGGTTGGTGCGTTCGAGGAGGTTGACAACAATGGGTTCGACGGGCCTCCATGTCGGCCATCCTGCAACTGGTAGGGTTTAATCCTACCAGCATATTCACAGTGTTTTTCAACACTCCACATCTCTGTTCGGATATCCACATCATCTTTTTCAGGATCTTGCATGCAATTAGGGTTTGCATGCACCTGCATGCACTTGCATGCATCCCAGTCACCAGTTTGATGCCTCCAGCACCTTAGCCACCTCATTCTAGCACCCGGGAGCCACTTACTACAGAGTTTTATCCCTCCTAGGCTGAAAGGCGCCCACTTCTCACCTACTACCAGAGAAGGGCGCACTTGTTCACCTACCACTGCAATTCCACTTCAGTTACACTCAGTTAGCTCCGATTCTCCCTGATTTGAGGCTAGTTTCACTCCCGACTGATTGTTTCACTTCCGTTGGACCTCCAGATTGACTAGATGACTTGTTCTGACTTCAGTTAGCCTCCCATGCGCCCCCACTGAGCCTCCTTTCCTTAATCAGTGCTACACACTTCAGTTACACATGACACACTTAGTTAGACTCAGATTGACACCTGGATGACTGGTTCTTGTGCATTGATGACCACCACCGATTGATGATGAGGACTCCTAGTTGGAGTCAAGCTACTCCATTCAGTGATTCGAATGACCTACTTAGGAAATTCGAATTGCTTAGTCATTGAGACAGTTATATATTGTAATCATTCACCCTTATTGGGAAATTGAGCACTGCTGCATGTTTTGCACAGTTTTGCACCATATTTTCTATGTTCATCTGTTGTGATTGATTTACTTATTCATTAGATCTGCTGTGACTAATTTTACATGGTATCAGAGCCATTACATGGACAAGATCTCTTTTCTACAGGTGTTTGTACAAGAAGATTTGACTGAATTGCTCAAATTGCAAAAAGTTTTGGCATGAGATATCTCAAGGGCATTCGCTCCTGTGCATGCAAAGGTTGAAAATTATTCCAATACCACTCCAGAAGCTTGAGTTTCCACATAATTCCTGGATCTGATACATTGGACCCATTCAACATTGTTTGATCTCCAATCCCAGGTGTGATGCAACTCTAAAAGGGTGGATTGTTCGACCTTATTGTGTTTGTTTTATTGTGATTTGCAGGTTTATTGTCTCCATCAATTGCACTCGCTACATTGTGCATGCAAGCTTCCCTACAGCAATTGCATTCGCTACACTATGCATGCAAGCTTCTTCTACATCAGTTTGACTTGCTCCTAGCAATGGAATACTCTTCTTCAAAGCCTATCCTCACCCCATTCAATTATTTTGATTGGAAAGATGATATGGAGATCATATTACGTTCAAAAGGTTACTACCGAGTCACTATTGGTCTTGAATTGGAGCCAAGCAATCTATCAGATAGAACCAAACACTACAACAAGCTTGATGAAGCTTATGGTCTTCTTTGTCTCTCCATCTCCGAAGATCTTCACTTCCATCTCAGCGAATTGAAGACTCCAAAAGCTATATGGGAGCAACTTGAAACACTATTTGGCAAGCAGGATGAGCTTAGGGATTTTCAATTAGAGAATGAATTGATTGCCCTTAGTCCTGAGAATTTTGAGACCATCAATGAATTCTTCACAAAATTCAAGAACTTGAACTTGCAATTGAAGAACAGTGGAGTTATCAAAGAGGATAAACAATTGATCCTCTCCATTCTAAGCAAGCTTGGGAAATATTATTCGGTATTTGTCTCTACTTTCAATTCCGGTCGACTAACTACCCCGAATTGGAAGATGCCTACCTTGAATGCCTTCATTGAGTCCGTCACAAAAGAGCATGACAAGTTGATTCAAATGGGGTCCATAAGCTCCAAAGATTCAGCCCTATATGTTCAAGGACCCAAGATCTCGAATGGTAAAGGAAAGCAAAAGAAGGAGAAGCCCAAATTCGAGCCTCACAAGCAAAAAGACAAAGGCAAGCAAACGGATGCACCATCCAGTTCGAAGTTCAAGCAAAAGGGAAAAGAAGGTAACCAAAAATCTAAATGTACTTATTGCAATCGTGGCTTTCATCCCGAAAGTTCATGTATGAAGAAAACTGTAGATCAAATGGCCCTCCTTTTGGGAAAAGAACAACATAACTCTTCCCGACGGTGCAAGGAAGAAGGATAGGAATGATGATCATGAAAGAGGACAAGCACTCATGGCAACGGTTTCAAAGCCCACTACTCTCTTGATAGATTCAGGTGCATCAAATCATATGGCTGCAAATATTTCTTCTTTTTCCTCATTCGATCCAAACAGCTCCATCCCCATCCATTTGGGAGATGACTCAAAAATTTTATCAAAGGGAAAAGGTACGATTCATGTAGAACATGGAAGCTTTCAGAATGTTCTCTATGTGCCTTCCTTGGCTTCAAATCTCCTTTCTATGTATCAAATGACACACACTGGTGAACCAAAGCAAGTTACATTCAGCCCTAATACAGTTGAAATTTCTGATATCAAAAGTGGAAGACTAATTGCAGTCGGAAAGGCAAATCACACTGCAAAATGCTATGAGTTTTCACACTTTATTCCGCTTGCAAAGCCCACTGCTCTTCGCACACATGGTAATGAGGTTAGTAGGATTTGGCATGAAATATTTGGACATCTTAATTATAAGTATTTGCTGCTGTTATCAAACAAATCCATGGTAGATGGGCTTCCACAACTCCGTTCCTCGAAGGGAATATGCACTGGTTGCATCATTGGGAAGCACCCCGAACACAGATTCGACCGCGGCAAAGCTAGCAGAGCTTCTACTATTTTGGGATTGATCCATTCTGATATCAGTGGTCCGCTGCCCCATATGTCATTAAATGGTTCAAGGTATGTTTTGACATTTATTGATGATTTTTCCCACTTTACATGGGTATTCTTTCTCAAAAACAAGTCAGAAGTGCTGAGAAAATTCAAGGATTTTAAGGCTTCTGTTGAGACGGCCACTGAGAGCAAGATAAAAGCTCTTATATCTGATAATGGTGGGGAATATATCAAGTCTGAGTTGCTGCAACTTTGTGCCCAAAGCGGAATCAAGATCCAACATATAGTTCCCTACACACCCCAGCAGAACGGTGTAGCGGAAAGGAAAAATCGGTCACTGAAAGAGATGGCTACATGCATGATTGAATCAAAAGGTTTGGCTGCAAATCTTTGGGCTGAAGCAATAAATGTTGCTGCATATATACAGAACCATGTTCCACATTCATCTGTGAAAGGTATGACTCCTTTCGAAGCATTCTTTGGTCACAAACCGGATGTGTCAAATTTGAGAGTTTTTGGCTCTACTGCATGGGCTAGAATTACTTCCGAGAAGAGACGAGCTTTGGATCCACAAAGTACCGAGTGCATATTGATAGGATATGGGGAAGAATCAAAAGCATATAAACTCATGGATATCAGATCTAAAAAGATATTCATAGAGCGCAGTGTGCAATTTGAAGAACCGCTTCAAGAATTGCAACTAGTCGAGGAGAAGACTGCCGATTCACCGCCTTCACCAGAAGAAGATCCGTGCAGCGATAATGAAGGTATGAGTTCTGATATTTCTGATACTGTAGCAGCATATGATGATCATGACATATCAGGTTTCGGAATCTGACCATTATGATCCCCCTCAGTTACCAAAGTGGGCCCAAAACACTCTACAATCTGCTGGTTCGAATCTTGGAAATCCTGCTGATCCGAGACGAACAAGAGGAGACTTTCAAAGAGCAGGTATGGCTCTTTCTATTGCTGATCCATTTCTTCCTGAGATTTGTTATTTGATGGCTGGTTCAGATCCTACATCATACTATTCTGCTCATAGAGATCCGAGATGGAAAAGTGCCATGGACGAAGAGTACAGTTCTCTTCAAAAGAACAACACATGGGAGCTAGTTTCTCTTCCACCTGGAAGAAAATTAGTGAAGTGTAAATGGGTCTACCGTACTAAAGTTGCTGCTGATGGAACTATCAGCAAATATAAATCAAGGTTGGTGGCAAAAGGTTTTTCCCAAGTCCAAGGAGTGGACTACACTGAGACCTTTGCACCGGTTGCAAAGATGGATTCCATCCGCCTTGTTTTAGCTATTGCCGCATCCAAGCACTGGGAAGTGCACCACATGGATGTGAAGAGTGCATTTTTACATGGAGACCTTGCTGAAGAGGTATATATGCAACAACCAGAGGGTTATACATCAGATCCATCATTGGTTTGTAGATTGAAGAAATCTTTGTACGGGTTAAAACAGGCCCCAAGAGCTTGGTACGCAAAGATGGACTCCTTCCTTCTTTCTCAGAATTTCCAAAGATGCAAATCTGATCCGAATGTGTATCTTCAGCGAGTTAAAGGTAATTTGTTGGTTATTGTAGTTTATGTTGATGATCTTCTCATTACTGGTAGCACACTTACTTCAATAAACAAGCTAAAATCTGCCTTAAATCTAGCTTTTGACATGAGCGATTTGGGCCTACTGAGTCACTTTTTGGGCTTGGAGATAGCTCAAAATTTTGATGGGATCACTATATCTCAGCAAAAATATGCTTCCGACCAGTTATTGAAGTTTAATATGGCTGAATGTAAGGCAGCCCCATTCCCATTCCTTTCAGGAATCAGTCTTGAGGAGGGAGATTCTACACCGCTTGCAGATTGCAGTATGTATCGACAGTTGATTGGTTCACTACTTTATTTGACACACTCACGGCCTGATATCTCATATGCCGTGAGTGCCGTGTCAAGATATATGCAGCAGCCACATGAGCTTCATTGGAGAGCATCCAAGCGGATCTTGCAGTATGTGCAAGGTACGAGACAGTTTGGCATACATTATGCTGCAGATTCTGAGCTAGATTTCATTGGTTTTACTGATTCAGATTGGGCAGGTGATAGCATTGATCGGAAGTCCACTTCCGGTTATGTTTTCATGATTGGTCATGGTGCTATTTGCTGGTCCAGCAAAAAGAAAGTAGCCATTGCACTTTCTTCAGCAGAGGCAGAGTATCGAGGGGCAGTCAATGCCTGCATTCAGGCAGTTTGGTTGCAGGGTATTCTTTCCGAGTTTGGTTTTTGTGGCACTACTTCGACTGTCCTATTTTGTGACAATCAAAGTGCTATCAAGATCTCCACAGATATAGTTCAGCGGTAGAGGACCAAACACATTGAGATTCATATGCATTACATTCGACAGTTGGTGCATGACCGCACCATCATTCTGCAATATTGCCCTACTGATGAGCAAATTGCAGACATCTTCACCAAGAGCTTCACTGAGAAGAAGTTCTCTTACCTCCGTTCACTGTTGGGGGTGAGTTCCATCATGGTGGAGACAGATTGATTCATTATTATGCTTTAGCTTGAGGGGGGGATTTCTTCCCACTGGGTTTTCCCTCTTTCCTCACTTAGTTTATTTTCAGCATTTTTGGATTATTGTATTGGGGTGACCTTTGGTCTTAGTTACCAGGGCCCCACATTATTTTTTGCACATCATAGTCTAGCTTGAGGGGGGGTGTTCGGATATCCACATCATCTTTTTCAGGATCTTGCATGCAATTAGGGTTTGCATGCAAAATCTAGGTTTTGCATGCACCTGCATGCACTTGCATGCATCCCAGTCACCAGTTTGATGCCTCCAACACCTTAGCCACCTCATTCTAGCACCCGGGAGCCACTTACCACAGAGTTTTATCCCTCCTAGGTTGAAAGGAGCCCACTTCTCACCTACTGCCAGAGAAGGGCGCACTTGTTCACCTACCAATGCAGTTCCACTTCAGTTACACTCAGTTAGCTCCGATTCTCCCTGATTTGAGGCTAGTTTCACTCCCGACTGATTGTTTCACTTCCGTTGGACCTCCAGATTGACTAGATGACTTGTTATGACTTCAGTTAGCCTCCCATGCGCCCCCACTGAGCCTCCTTTCCTTAATCAGTGCTACACACTTCAGTTACACATGACACACTCAGTTAGACTCAGATTGACACCTGGATGACTGGTTCTTGTGCATTGATGACCACCACCGATTGATGATGAGGACTCCTAGTTGGAGTCAAGCTACTCCATTCAGTGATTCGAATGACCTACTTAGGCAATTCGAATTGCTTAGTCATTGAGACAGTTATATATTGTAATCATTCACCCTTATTGGGAAATTGAGCACTGCTGCATGTTTTGCACAATTTTGCACCATATTTTCTATGTTCATCTGTTGTGATTGATTTACTTGTTCATTAGATCTGCTGTGACTAATTTTACAATCTCCTCATGGATGATTTCATTAAACCTTTGGATAATTTTGTAATTTCGTTGTGGCTTGTGTTTGTCTGGCTGTATTGTAATTGTATCTTGTTAGTGGGTTTGTCTGGTTGTTTCGGGCATGGGTTTGTCTGCATGTTTCATTTTTAGGGTTTCTCTGGTTGCGAGGAGGTTTGTAGGGTATGTTTGCAACGAAATATGGTGGATTTCTCGACCACTGCGATTTGTCTGTATGCTTGATATCTGCAACTGCGATTATGTCTGATTTTTGTTATGTTTTTACTGTTTGGTTACTAGTTTTTTATGGTGGCGTAGCCCCAACAAATTGGTGTGTTGAACTCTGTTTGGTGTCTCTGGTTCTAAGGGCAATGTGTATGCTTGACAGCGTTGGTGTAAATGTTTGGATAAGCAATGGTTTTTGCAGACCGTGGATGGATATGGGTGTCTCTTGAATATTTCAAACCTTGTGTGGTTATTGCATACTGTTATGGTTCTGGCTCTGCGTGATTGTAATTTGGGACTTTGGCTAATTATAATATTATGGTTCTGGCTCTGCGTGATGCTTCCACCTGTTTATTTTTGGCCAATTATACAGTTGTTAAAATATTTTTTGTTTAGCGTTGGCGATGGAGTGTTTCGTAGGAGATTCTTTGTTTTTACTGTAACTTAGCTTTAGCTTTTGGCTTATGTTCGTGAATATTTTTTAGGCATATGCAGTCAACAGTTTGTAAATGTGGTCGTTGACAGTTATGATTACTGCAGTTTATATCCATTTTGCTGCAAAATTTGTAGCAGCAGGTGTTTGAACTTTATATTCATCTTTATATTCTTATTCGAAGCTGCAAAAGAAGAAAATGTTGTGGATACATTGTTACGGTGTTTGATGACAATTCCGAAATTTGGCATGGCCCCTCATTTTGTGTGAATGTTTGTCTTTCTTTTCTTGATGGCTTTGCAATCGTATGTAGTGAACTAATGCAGAAACTTTGACACAATTTAAGCATTTGTTGGTATACAGTTTAAGCAATTGACACAGTTTAAGCATTTGATACAATTAATGGAGTGAATTTTTCTCAATTAATTATGGATTTGAGTTTAAGTGGAAATTTGAGATGGTACTTATTAGTGTTGTTTGGCTAGTTTGTGCATGTTCATTTGTTTATGGATTTGATTTTAAGTGGAAATTAGAGTTGGTACTTAAGACTGTTGTTTGGCTAGTTTGTGCATGTTCATTTGTTTATGGATTTGAGTTTAAGTGGAAATTAGATATGGTACTTAAGAGTGTTGTTTGGTTGGTTTGTGCATGTTCATTTGTTTATGGGTTTGAATTTAAGTGGAAATTAGATATGGTACTTAAGAGTGTTGTTTGGCTGGTTTGTGCATGTGAGATCAAAGCTGCAAATGGCCAGATACCTATTGTTATCCATATAATTAAAATAAAAGAGGTCAGCAAGCAAATTGTGACTTAAAACAGTAAACTTAAGCCATCAAAACTAACACTATGCAACAAACTAAAAATGCAAGTGAGAGAGATACCATACATACCAATTTATGTTTTTTTTTAGAGTGAGTATGTTATGGTTACCTTTCTTAGGTGATTGTGTTGTTAGCTTCCTTAATATGTTCCTATGATAAAGTACAATAATGGGAAGCTTGTAGCTCATGCCCAATAAGATAAATAGTCAAGACTTGACTCGAGTCTTGTTACACAATCCAAGATCTAAAGAGCAACACATACAAGGGCTAGATAAATGGTTACCTATTGCTATCCACAGAGTTAGAGGGATATGATGGATTTTCCATTAATGCAATAATCAACGTAATTGAAACTTTGACATAGGTTCAAATTTTTTGGTTTTCCTTTTACCTTATAAGCCTTTTTGAATGAGCTTGTGAAAGGAGTGTTGTTAGGAGTTTGGAAAAAAAATAATAGATGGATTTTGAAGTTTTTGTGTTTTGTAGGCAGGAAGGAATGGTCAACATTCATAGAATGGAAACAAACATAAATAAATAAAACCTGCTCATTTATAATAAAACAACTGCACTTTATATTAATAGTATTGAAATACAGATACAATGCCTCTATTTGTAGTAGATGTCAATACAATGCCTCTATTTGTAGTAGATGTCAATGCCTAGGATTTGTAGTCTGTATGAAAACTATCACCTAGGTTTTAGGTTATGTCAAGCCCTCATCATGCTTGATTGAGGCTGCAAAAAAAGAAAATTCCTTGAAAACAAAATAGCATTTGGTTAGCCTATACACCAGATATCCTATTCTTCAAGAGGCTCATCACCTTCCCCATCATTTCTCTCTGGGTTTCCAGTTTGAGACAAGTAGGGTGACCTTATTGAGCATGTTTGATTAGGATGGGTGGGGTTGATGGAAATAGATTGAGGCCAATTTACTCCTTGAAACCAAGGAGGAATTGAATAGCCATAGGCCTGACTTGTGCTTGGGACCCCTGGAATAACTGCAGGTGTTGGATAAGATAACATAGAATGGGCCCCTGCACTAGTAGGAATAGAGGGGGGGTGTAAACCTACCTAATTAAAGCGGGGTATCTGAATGTTAATAAGATCCTGGTATAATCGTGCACTGTTTGCAAATGCTTCTAATGATCCTTCCATCATGTTCCTTTCATAGGTTGTTCTTGTAGTATCAACCATCGCATTCTTGTCCTCCATTTCTCCTGCATAATTTTGGTTCATCTGTTGCACCTTCCTTGCATCCTTTGCTTGCCTTTCCAACTGCTTTTGGTGCTCTTTTTCTTGTCGATTAGCCTCTATTGCAATCCTTTCCTGTGCCCGATGTCCAGCTGCAATCATCCTTGCTTCCTTCTTTTCCTTTGCAAGATCTTTATTCCTTTGTTTTAATTCCTGCAAAACATGTTTCTTTTGTTCATACTCAACCAAGAGGCTTATGTACTCTTCTGAAGTGAGTATTTGTGAACTCCGGCCCAATCGGATAATGTTTGTCTTTCCTTTCCTTCCTTGCATTGGCACTCTCTCCACTAGAAACTTTAGGAATTGGCCAAGCCTTGGTGTGTTCCCTGGCAGTGGTTCTTCTGCTATGAGAGGTTCTTCTGTTGCAGTATATTCGTCGGATGCAGCTTGGTTGTCTATCTTAGGTTGTTCTATTAACCCGCCATCTACATAAAAATGGACAATCTCATCTTGTATGACTACTGGCAGCGAAGGCATGTTCATTCTTTCATCGTTGGTGGAAACGCCAATGTGTCTGTTCAAGTTCATCATGGCCTCTGCCATCCATGATGGTTGAGATACTTGGGTTGGCATTGTGAAGGTGTCATTATTGTTGCTTAGACTGCTACAACCATTGAACACATTTCTATGTTCCATAGAATCCACTTGTGTGCCGACTGGACCACCTAGCCCCATGTTATCTTTCGTTGCTCCGTCATCGAATTGTGTAGCGCTGACTTGTTCATCATCAGCGGCAGCACCAACTCCTTGGCAATTTCCTCGAGAAAGGGACATGATGTTGCCCACAGCATCTGCCTCTTGCTGCCCATCCAATTGCTCTTTGACATCCTCAAGATCTTCGCCTGCCACATATTCTTGGCCATCCACATCAAATGCTTGGCTACACCTGGTGTCATGCATAAGAGCATCATAATTCAATGGCCAGAATCCTGTTCGCCTAAATCCAACCTTGATATTCGAGGATGTGAGAGTCCTTTTGAAAGCCTTTCTTGCAAGATCATCTAACTCAAACCTCTTTACCTCTACCCTTGGGTTCTTCGCCATCCATGTAGCACGTTTCGACCTGAAAAAAGCATTGAAAGGCCCAAACACACTCACATCTAGGGGCTGCAACCTGTGAGTGGTGTGAGAAGGAAGTGTTAACACGTCGATGCCCAACATGTTTGCCTCCTCGATGGTTGGCACATCAATGTGGCTTCCATGGCTATCTAAAACCAGCAGGTGTCTATTTTCAGGGGAGACACCGCCTGGTACAGATGCTGCAAACTGACAAAGCCAATTCAGGAAAAGTTCTTTAGTCATCTATGCATGGGGATGTGCAACCATGCACGCCCCAGGTTCAGAGTTTTGGATATAGTTTTGCAGCCAAGTTTTTCCCTTGAACAAATAAAATCCATGGATTTCCATACCAATTGCATTCACACAGCATAGAATGGTTATCCACTCCCTGCTCTTGGGCAGAATCTTTGGCACATTCTGGCTCCCTCTCTTTGCAATGACCCGCATGCCACACTTCCTTCCTACCTGTATCCCTGTCTCGTCGCAGCTCCAAATATGGTCTGGAGCGTAAGAGTGTTTCTCATATGCAGAAGAAAGAGTGTCATAGAACTTGGACACAAATGTGGTGTGTAGATTCAATGCCTTGTCTCTATCCAGGCCCTCTGCAGTTCATAGCACTAGCTCTGGATGCCTTTTTTTTAAACCATCCCACCATGACTTACCTGGAAACCCATCTTTGAATGGGGTTGGCCTCCCCTGACAGATTTGAGCAACAATTGATTTCAGTTGTATCAACTCTAGCCCATGTCCCAATTGGGCCATCTCCTTACACCACACCACCACCACCTCCTCCTCCTGTTTAGTCATGACTGTAAGAGGACCTCTCCTCTTGGTATGGGCTAGGACATTTATCCAGTAATGGATTGACGTGGGTGCAATCCCATATTTTTTGGCCACTACTCTAACTGAAAACCCCTTGAATTTGACATCGTCAATTGCAGCCAGCATGTCTTCTTTTGTCCATCCTCTAATTGCACTGATTTTCTTCGTTGAAATGGCACCTTGCACTGTGGAAGATGGTGGAAATATGGGCGATGTTGCCACTGTGGGTGGTGATGGCACTGTCGTTGATGGTGGAACCACACCATCTACCTCTTCCACGGGATCATTCTCAGAATTTGTTGTAGCAATGTTGTTATTTGAAACACAGGCCCTTTCCTCATTCGATGATGTGCATTGTAGCTGGGCACCCCGAGTACCCCACTTCCTTGTCTTCCTTATATGAGGTGCAATATTGACTCTTGGCATGGCTATGAGAATCTGCACAATCCATACATGTAACATTTAATAGGGTATTATATCCATTCAATTAACCTGTGGGTATTATATATAGATCTACAATGGTCAACCTGTGAGTATTATACACTAAACTAGTTAATAGAATGGATATGTGACAATCCATACATGTAACATTTAATAGGGTATCCTTCTGCAATGGTTAACCTGTGAGTATTATATTCTAAACTAGTTAATATAATGGATATGTGAAATGGATAGTTAATGGATACATGTTAACACGCTAAACTAGTTAATAGAATGGATATGTGAAATGGATACATGTTAATGGACGAGAATCTGCACAATCCATACATGTAACATTTAATAGGGTATCCTTCTGCAATGGTTAACTTGTGAGTATTATACTCTAAACTAGTTAATATAATGGATATGTGAAATGGATAGTTAATGGATACATGTTAACACGCTAAACTAGTTAAAAGAATGGATATGTGAAATGGATACATGTTAATGGATATATGAAAACTTAGATGGTTAATTGAATGGATACATGAAATAAGTGACTGTCAATACCTGAAACACTGTGCACACACTGATGGGTTGTTGATGAATGGTTGATTCCTGGTTGATAGATGAACAGTTTGCAGGAATAACAGTTTGATAGATGATAAACGCACTGCTTGAATGGTTGAGCCCTGGTTGATAGATGAACAATTCGATAGATGCACAACTTGAATCCAAGGAATGAAAATGGATTCAATTGTGTGCAAAGAGGTTGGTTTATAGTTTTTTTATGTTGAAAATGATTGCTTAGTGGAATTGACATGGATTGCAAGGTTAATTCTAGGAATGGGAGGCTGGGATTGATTTGGCACCGATCTAATGGCTGGAGATTTGTATTTGCATGACCATGTGCTCTTAGTGTGTTTAATGGATGATTTGATTTTGGGCAGCTGGGAATTCAATTAATGCCTGTTTTGCTGATCCATGTGCTTTGGTTGAGTTTAATACCTGATTTGATTTTGGGCAGCGAATTCTGTTTTGTTAATCGTAGAGTTTAATGGATGATTTGATTTTGGGCATTTGTATTTGCTGCTCCTTTTGATTTCATAGATTTTAATGAATGATTTGATCATTTTTCAGTGGGTGGGTGTCATTTATTGAGGTTGCATGTGTGAGTTGTTGATTAATTCTGGACCAGATGCTGACCCTAATTTCAATTGCAGTGTGCAGGTGGTAATGGGTGATGGAACACTGCATCCTGCTGTTTGATTGTTGCTTCTCCAGTTGTGGTTCATGAGGGTTGATGTGATGCCCAAGGTGTACTTAGTAGATTAAGAATGATAGGTTGTTTTGATGTTAGATTTGGTATTAATGGTAGGACAGAGTTTGTTCTCAATTGGACCTGATGGTTTGTAAAGTTGGCATTAAATGGACTGTCCAGTGTCAGCTGGGGTTCTAATCAGCTATTGAATTCTTTTTGGACTTAATATAATATATATTTATGCATAAATATGAAGTTTGGTTGATTTTCTTTTAATTGGGAATGTTCAATAATTGGGTGGTTGATGTGACAGGAACCATGACCACCACTGGTCCCTGCACAACATTAGGAGTCCCTCCCTTATTTCAAACCAGTGGTAGTTCTTCGGATTTAATGGATCTTTGTAGTAGTATATACGAACTTAAATGGCACAAATTCAGTTTGAGATCAAATACCACAATCAAATTTGAAAAAAGAATGTGTGGCCAAAGGTCAAGTCTAATAAAATATATAACTAGAGGCCGGGATTAGACGTAGCTCTGGTACCAAATGCCCAATGAATATCCAACACATGGACGATAGCAAACAATAATCCAAAGAAGGTCAATTGTCTGATAAAATGTATAGCCAAATGCTAGGATTAGATGTAGTTCTGATACCAAATACCCAACGAATATCCAACATACAAACTTAGCTAATAGTAATCCCTAAAAGGTAATATAGAGAGAGAGAGAGAATAGAAATGAGACATTAGATATGAATACAATACAATGAGAGGGCCCATATATACAATTTGAAATGGCACTTTGATGACTATTCACAAAGGGTTATGACCATTGATGATGATGATGATTATTATTATCTATATATTGTTTTCATATATATTATCTACATTATATAATCGATCTCCACTGACATGGCATTGATAGATTCCTCCGCATCTAGAGGAGATCCCGAGCTCTATAGAGAAGAGATTAAATCACTTTCCATGAATTTAAATACTATCACTATAGTGCTTTGTTGATTCCTTTATCTAT
Organism: Larix kaempferi; assembly: GCA_027924585.1. NCBI lineage: Eukaryota > Viridiplantae > Streptophyta > Pinopsida > Pinales > Pinaceae > Larix > Larix kaempferi. The sequence continues at coordinate 5,417,764 of BSBM01000584.1, forward strand.
TGTAGTCATTTCCTCAAGAGGTGACATTGATTTAACCATCATGAATTAGCCCTCCACTGGGTCTAACCCTCGAGATGAATTAGTGCCTTTTCACTTTTGAGAGGATGAAATAGTAATTTGATGAAATTTTCCTTCTTTCTCCATTCTACATGATGACATTATGTTTTCAATCTTCCATAATATGTCCATAGGCTCAAAAGTTTACACATATAAATGGTATATAGAAATAATCTACCAACTAACACTGACTCCACTTACCATCTACAATCACCACCCTATTCCATAGACCTAATTTGAGGTCTATTTCCACCAAAATTTGAGCCATAGAATGATTGACTTTTTCATTGACGCATTTGTCAAATTCCAGGAGTCTACCCATGCTTTCATTGTATAGCCCTCAATGATTTCTCAATCCATAGTTCTATAGGAAGTATGGGATATCGACCCAAATTGGTTATATCATGGATTCTTCATTTGTACGGTCAAACAGGGTGCCCACAACTTCAAGGAAAGAAGTGTAGATTCTAGTGTCATCTTTAACCAACTATTTCATTAGCATCTTCACCTAATCGGAAAAAAAAATCCAAAAAGCCTTTGATTAAGACATGAAATGTTGAGATATATCCAAGAAACTACAACCATGCATTGGTTATCTAAAAATACAAAGAGTTCTTCAAGATTAGTCTTCCACAGAAATGACCATTGTTTTCTTTGCCTAATATATCCTTACTTCCTCACCCAAAACTAATCTTATCTTTTCTCATTGGAGTTTGACACAATTATTGCATTTTTTTTTGCAAGTTTATCTCCTCCATACCTACATTCCTCTAATAAGTGAGAGCCTCAAGGTAATATCTTTCCCATCTAGCGCTCCTCATGGATCAAATGCATGACTACTTTTGTATTATCTGTTAATCCTATAAGACCTATCTTTGGACTGGTTTCAATATGGGACGAAAGTATTACTTCTAATCAATGAAGATTTATATTTTCATATGTGACTACCCCCTCACTCCTTCCCTCCTCTGCATTCCTTCAACTTAAGTGGAATTAATTCCAACCTTTTCTTGGATCGAGATATAGATACCATCACCCTCATTCACCTTGATGCAATTTGAAACCATACTCCTATTCCCATGTGATATATATGGGTAAATAAATCCCCTACACTCCTTTGCATAATCAAGTCATCATCCTATCAATGGATGTGGCATGATCTATATCATTAGAACCACTTTTACAGATTACCTGATACTCTATAAAGTCCCTTTGGTAGGGGAATATTTCACCTACATTTAGTTCAAATTCAACCAAATCCTCATCATAATTTGGTAGTAATTCTTCATAGATTTCAATACCCTTATAGAAACCCTAGTTCCCCTTGAGTCAGTTATATACTTGCTACATCATTTTGCATGAAGCTCTCATGGAGTGATGTAATGTCAATAAAAATAATTATAGTATATTTTTTTTCTTATTCTTTTTGTTGTTTAATATCATGAGTTGCATTTTACAAGAAAATTTCATAATAAATCATACAAGAAAGCTCAATGTCTTTAGTGAGATATTAAGGAGAGCAATTAATAAATCAATTGGCCTTTGCCATCTATTTCTATTTACTTATGTTTAAGCTCTCATGGGTAGTTTTCCATCATGTGGAGGTATTCTTGTGGCTCATATTATCATATGTGATATTTCATGTCACCACTTGTGATATCTTAATGGAAAATTTCACATTTCAAATTTTGTGGCCTTTTAGGGTTACCTTGGCTCAAGTAGATTTATTGTTGTTCAATATAGGTTATGATTATCTAATGGTAATCATGAATTATTTGAGTATATTAGTTGTGATGATATCTTATAGGAAGATGGTTTTAACATAAAAAGTTGTGATGATATCTTACAAGAAGATGGATTGACATAACATGAAGTATAAATAGTTTTTGAAAAGTTATGGGTGCGTTTTGATTATGATCAACAATTATCTTTCATTGCAATAATAGATTTTCCATGATTTTTTGCAAACATTATGGAGATTGATGGACGTCAAACTAAAGAGGAGTATTGCCTTCCATCCATAAATTAGTGACACTTAAATTGATTGCATGTTCTTGACAAGTTCACAGGTGTAGTCATTTTGTTAGACACTTCGTTGACGGTGAAAGCACAAATTGGTTAAATTTGTAAAAAAAAACATGTGGACCTAAATACACATTGCTTATTTGGCCCACAATTTTTTTTCTTGGCATGTAATAACATGCACTTGTGCCATATTATTTTTAACAACACATGTATGTAGAGGTGGTAAGTCGTAGTGTCAATTTGGTTGTAACTGTAATAGTATTTTCATGTTTCCCAACACTTATCACCATTTACAGGGATCAAACCAAGGTCACCCGCATGATAGGTGGGAATACTTACCACTATACTACAACAAATAGAAACATCCATATATTTTAGCTGTAAGTTTATTAATAACTAGACTATTATGATTATAATCATTTTTATTTAACAAACATAAATGATGTGATGCTTTAACACAAAGAAGAAATGGGACTCAAACTAGCAGTTGTTTAAACATAGATTTGACATTGTGACATATCAAGAATACAACAAAGAGACTCTTTGTGAATAGAGGAATTGTTATATACCCAAAATCAACACATACAACAATACATAGGACTCCAACTTCAACAATAAAAAATGCACAAACGAGGCTTTACCTTCACTAATAAAAAATGAAAAACACAACTGAATGCCAATGCACAAATTAAGAATTGAACTTGGGTCTATACTGTGGTAGGGTGGTATTCTACCACTAGACTTACGGTGTTCATGTGAAATGTTTTTTTCATTCATTATGTTCGTAGTTCTTAAAGTTTTGCAAAAATAAAAATTTGATCTCACCAACTTTCGAGCTTTAACTTGCATCTTTGCATTGTATATATGAGGTTATGGCTCATTATGTATTTGAATTAACTAATCATTCAAATAATTTTACTTCATTTAAAGATATAAGTGTTTAGGAAATTTAAGGACTTTAGTGATTCATTAGCTTCTTTAATTAATAAGGGCATTGCACACAATTTTATCCAATTTTCGTTTTCCTTAATCTTTTTCATTTTCTATTGCACCCAAAAAGGGAGGGTATTCAAAATTATTCATTTTATGTACATAAATATTTACTAGGATTGTCTTAGCATAGTCGTTGTCTAATATTTTTACATGGTTAATGTGCATCGACATGTGCAAGCCTATTAAATATCACTATGATATGAAGATGTAATATAGAAAGCTAAGTTAAATTAATAGGAAACAATATTAAATTTAATGCATGTAATCATTATAAACTTCTAGCTTTCATATATAAAAAATTGCATGCATGTAGTCATTAGAATGTTGTCTTATGTAATTATTCAATTAGGGGTTTTTTAATTTTATTAGTTCACATCATATATACTGCAAATTTTCTTTGAAAATGCAAAATCATGCCCAAAGAATGGATTTGTAAAAGAGTATATTGGGAATAATGTTGATAGTTAATAAATTTGGTTCCTTTTAGAAATTTATCTATCAACTTTATTTTGTTTGTTTTGTTAGTTTGTTGTGCCAAGATGCATCGTTTATGATGATAATTTAAATATCTTTCTCAATGTGTTTGAGAATGGGGTTTACATTGACTGTTTAAGTTACACCCATAGAAGAATTAAACTTGAAAGTATTGCTTGAAAAATTATGAATCTTAACTGTTTAATACAAGTCAAATCATGTTAAGCATGCCCCATAAAACTCATATGTCCAATGTAAAATAGATTATCTAAAGCAGAACATTGTTAACCCCATAATTTTTTTTATCATTACATCCTCTCCATTTTGGGTATACTTATTTCATATTATTTAGAAGTTACCTAAACTTATTGAGCTCACTTGGTGCATTTGGTCTTGTCATCTTATTTGTGAATTCCCAATTAGTGAATTAATTTCCAATTACGAGGTTTCTTGTGATCTTCTTCTACGTGAATTGACAATTCAAATCCCCAATACTCCCAATCACTTCCTTGTGTAATGGCAATTATAAAAAAACTTTAGATGTTGTTTGTCAATACCCTTGGACCTATTTATGAGGTGAATTTCATCCAATTATTTGAATTACTATATATTCAGAACACATATTGAATAATATACATATAATATGAGTCCTAGGTTTAGCTTAATTGGTTGTTGTATGTTGCTCGTCGATGTGCACACAGCAACGGAAATATTTCGAAGCTGCTTTTGGAATGTGTGGCCTTGGGGGAAAGCAAAGAGTCAGGTGTTGTCACCTAATCCCAACTCCTCCGTTTAGGCTTAAATCCTAATGAAGCCAAGGGAGGTATACCCTATAGAGAGTTACTAAGGCTCTTTAAGTGTTTTTTGTGGATTGGGATGTTTGTTTAGGAGTTTTTTAGACAATTTGCAACAAAATTATATCCAAACATATATTTGCAAGATAAAGCACATCCACAATATAAGATGATAAATAACCAACTCACAGATGCATTCACAACATAAATTTAATCAAAATAGTGCAATTGTAAGAAGGAACTTTAGAAAAATAGTGAGACAATTACTTTGCTTGAGAATTGAGACCAGCGCTAGTGGAGTCACTGTCTTTTTGGAATGCTTGGGGTGCTTGGAAAATGTTGTGTGAATGTATCTTGGTAAATTCTATTGTAAATTTTAATGAATGAGGTGGATTATTGTGAGAAAAGGGGATCTCCAAGATATACCTTTCAGTACAAGAGATATGTATGGAATGCAGTCTAGGTGGCTCTGTACAAGGACATGTGGGATGGAACAGAGTCTCAAGAGCGGTGTTCAACACTACACCAACAAGGATGTAGTCTAACTAGTGCTTTGAGGTCTCTTCCCAGTGGTTCCTACGTCCCCAGGCAGAATTTTCCCACTTTAGACTACAACGTTTCAACGCCAGATTTTTGTTGGTTTATACGGGAGTTTATTTTATTAAAGTTGAAGTTGATTTAAATGTGAAAAAATTAAATAGTGCTACAACTACTTTTGGTATCCCACAGCTCAGACGGACTGCTGGTGGGTAGAGCATACGTAGTGTAGTAAATGATTCGTTTCAATTTGATTTAGGTGATGAAAAGAGGAGCCATAAACTCTCTGACAGAGAGCACTCTTGATCTACCTTATGGCGAGATTCAAGAGATTTTGCAATACAAGCTAAGCTAAAAAAAAAAATCTAAAACAACTAAGTAAAATAAAGCTCTCTGATAGAGAGTGTTCTTGATCCGCCTTATGGCGAGATTCAAGAGACTCTGGGTTCCTTTTAACAACTTAATATAAAATAAGAGTTTGAACTCTAACTAAGCAAAAAGCAAAAAACTATTCTTAGTAGTATATCAAAAATTGAAACTAATCTAAACTAACAACCTATTTTACTTGTGTAGGTATAAAGCAAATGAGAAAATAACTCCAAAGGACGATACAGGCTTCCCCCAAATGGGGGAAGAAGAGTGCGGGAGCCGTAATCCTGCTCACTTTTTATTTATGCTTTATACAAATGATGATGTTAATCCTCCTTCCGAAGGCACAAGGATAGAAATGGGGATGAAGAAAGAGGGAGATAGCAGTTTTTTGTGCCTTTTGCTTTTGCCTTATCTCTTCTTGCTTTGTCTTTTTAGTCTTTGGGCTATTGCTTTTCCTTTTAGATTTCCTATAGATAAGAGCTTTAAGCAGAGGCTATTTAATGATTAGTATTGGATTAGGCTATAAACAAATAAACAATATTTTAATGTACTTTGATAAATGATTTGAAAGCTAAATACTTGAAGTACAAAAAGAAGACAAACTAGATCAACAAAAGATGAAATCTTTAGAAAATAAGATCTAGATACTAAGTAGATCAACACAAGAATATAACCCTTGCAACTTTGAACTACTTAACCAAGAGGAGTGAATGGATCAAAGAGATGATGAACTTAAACAATGGATCCAACTCTTAAGGGGAGCAAATAGGCTTTGAATGGTAAACTTTTAAGAACTTTGCACTATTAGCTAAGTGAAGAACGAATAGGCTTTTAGAGATAAAAACTTGAAGCTTAAAACCTAATTGCATGGACGAGAGCGAATAGATTAGAAAAGTAGAACTTTCAAGCTTGTAATCATTCACTTTAGTAACAACATAAAGGGAAAAGAGTTGATTTTGAGTAAAGAGGTGAAAAGGGGAACCAATCCCAAGTTTGAAGAAGTTGAAGGTTTGTAGAGATCTGCAAAACAATATTTATAGCATGATCACTTGTTGGAGAGAAGAGAAGCCAACTTAGGTTCGCTTCCAAATCAACCTAAGAGTTCCTGCATCAAGCATTCATACACTTGTAAGACAAAGTGGATTAAATATAGAAGACATGGTTAGATAACAACTATGAAGAGTACTTTGTATAACTGACTACGCATACTACTTCTTATTCTTTTAAAAGCATACCAAAAGCATACAACTCAAAGCCTGTGAATGTATACTTATATGGGCTCAAAGGCCTTCCTAGATAAATCATCCACAATGTTCAAAATAGAAAATGCATAAAAATGAGATACAAGATTACCTCATATGAGAACACACACCATAACATAGATCTTGCACACCTCTTTGACCTCCAAAGTCTTCAACAAATTCTCATTAAAAAAAATAGAATACAGGAGCAGAGGTTCGAAGCTAATCCACCTGGAATATGGGAGCTTGACCCTGCTTTTATAGAGTTACAATGAGGAGAAGCGAATGCTCAAAGGAGAGGGCGAAAGCTTGGAAGGAGGAGTGCATCTCCTAAATCGTGGAGCGACTCACGCTTTGACTCAAAGCTTGGAGTGTGAGGTTGGTGTGATGGATGAGGTGGATGACGTCTCATGAGAGGGGTGCCACTCTCCATTGTAAACAATGCCCACCTCATAGGAATAATCTCCCACCACACTCGCGAGTGAATCCGCCCACTTGAGGGAGGCCCATGCACTTCATCCATTATTCCATTCGCTTATCCTAACTTGGAAAATGGCATGTGCTTTAATCCAATGTGATTGTACATCACTTAATAAACATTAAGACACCCTTCCATATGAATTTTTTATTCATTTTTTTAAATTTTTTCTACTTGAAGCAATTTGTGCCATTTTAGCAATTTAAGTGCCGGTTTGTAGCACCCTTAGGAAAAAGTGCCACAAATGCCAATTTGGTCGCTCGAAACCCAGTAAAAGTGGGTCCTAGGTTAAAGAGGACGCTTGAGCATTAAAACAAGCATCCACACGCCAAATTCCTCCTCCATATGAAGCTTTTATTACATTTTGAATTTTTCCAATCAAACCATTAAAAAATGGTCTAATTTACGAAAAAAAATATTTTTGCCGGAATGAAACCAAACTCCTAGTGGACCTAGTGCATGTCCATACGACTTATTATTGATGGATATCATGTAAAAAATACATAGACACATAGACTTTAATAACCTCCCTAGGTTCGACCACCATGAGAAAACTCTAGCTTTGGAGGTGTGAGTGAAAAACTCAGAAATTATACGCCACTGAAGAATAGCGCATAATTCCTAAGGAAAAAACACTCTAGAGTATCCCTCTGATGGAAAAACCTAAGGTAGGCCAAGTATTTTACAAAATAATCATGCTTAGACCAACTTATTACAATTCCCCCATGGGGGTCTGGACATGCAAAATTTACAAAGGGGCCGAAATTGGACCTGAAAACGTCTTCTGAAATTCTGAACACTGATGATGAACATTGAACATGTTCATGAAACTGGAGGCTCACAAGAAGTCCAACTATTGTACAAAATAGTTGGTAACATTGTCAATGTTGTTGAGCATTTGATTAATTCCATTATGATAGGTGTCATGTTTGAATCCTCTTAAGTGAAGTGCCATGTTCAAATGTGGAGAAATATATATCAAGTTTCCCTACAAATTTTTCAATGGAAAAATATATAGATAATCTATCAAAATGCATTAAATCATCCTCGTAATGATATTATTTAATAAAGTTATTATTTTAACTTAAGATCCAAAATTTATCCAAACACTTGGACCCAATATATTGGTGATATTATATGGATCAAATAGAATCCATAAACTTTGTTTTCTCATTTATTAACTATGTGCATGTCAGAGAGAGAATTGTGCATGTTAGAGAACTTTTAGTGACCATGATTGGTAATTTTTAATGTAGTGGACATGAAGTATGAACCTTATTTCTCTCACTAGCTTATAGTTCTTAAATTATTTATACACATGATTATTAATATTTTTTATTTAATGTATAATGTTTATTGAAAATAATGACTCATCTACTTCCATTTTTTTCTATGCAAAAAGATATGCATCTCTTTCAAATTTTTGCCAATCATCCCATGGTGATACAGGCGATAGAGTACCAATATATTGGAATTTCTTCTAGTACAAACTTGACTAAGGTCAATGTTAAAATGATGGAGAGCCACCCATTACACTACATTGAGACTCTATTTTCAATCTTTTCATAGATCCATTGCGAGTATTTTTCCCATAGTCAATATGTTTTAGAATAAAACCTAGATACTTGAATCCAATAGAGAAATCTAATGTCTTACAAGGAAAAAACATGGATAATGATCTATATTGACCTTCAATAATCCTATTAAAGGTGATGGAGGAATATTTCATGTTGATCTCCATTCCATATGCCTTTCTATATAGGTCTTGATCAATCATCAAATAAGAATACGCCATCCACAAACAACATATGTAGTACATAAACAAATCTTCCCATTTTTTTACCTGTAAGGTTATCAATTATTTTTTCTTTTTTGAATGCCATATTGAGACATTTTGCTACTAACATAAAATGAAATTGTATAAGGGGTCACACTTGTCTCAAACCCCTTTTAGGGGGACAATAAACCATTGATTAATACAACAAAAGACATAGAAGAGAGATATACTTGAATTGAATTTACCATCAGTAGATAAAAACTAATGTGAAGAAGCATCAATATTAGATAAAGCCAAATTTCTCTTTCAAAGGCCTTAGAAAGATGGAGCTTTATCACAATGGATGATACATTTTTTTTTTTGATGGTGTGTAGTGTTTCTTGTGCCACGTCAACAACTTGATGTATCTACCTATCATTTATAAAATCAAATTGCTCTGTAGAAATATGCTTTGAGAATATAGGTTAATTTATTCTATTAGCAAAATTTTTGGCAATTATTTTATATATACAATTACATGATTATATAAGCATGTATAGTTCAAATGAGGATGGAGAGTCCTTCATGGGGATAAGTGCAATGAAATTAGAGTTAAAGGATCCTAGTACTTTTCCCGAGGTTATGAAATCTTCTATAACTCTCATAATATCATCTCCTAGTATATCATAAAAGCCTAAGAAGAATTCCATAGTGCATGAGATCTTGTCCTTTTCTAAAGAGGGTATTCCAAACTTTAGTTCCTCCTTTTATACCTACTCCATCAACCCTACATTAGTATGTTGATTGAAAAAGCTTGGAAAGTACAATGTTAATTGAATAACCTCTACTATGTTTTCTCTAATGGGTCTTTATACATATTTTAGAAGTAGGATACTTCCATCTTAATTAATTTAATGATTTTTCTAGTCTTAATTCCATCCTTACTTGTCAACTCTCAATTGGTATTTATATTTTTCCACGCTTAGCAAGTTATGAACCTTGGTATATTTATTTTCATCTCCTTTTTCTAGCCAAATATCCTTACTCTTTAAACATCCTCCAATTAGATTCTTCCTAGTTCAATAATTTCCTCTTTGAGGATTCCAAAGACTTGAGCTTATTTTTGTCCTCTTTTAAGAAGATGACATCCTTGTTTAGGTCATATATCTATGCAATCCATGCTTCCACAAATACGATATTTTGATCAAAATTCTTGAACTTTTGTTTAGAAAAGCAAGTGAAATTGATTTGACTCCTTTTATATTATTTATGAATTGGAACATCATTGTTTCCTCTGAGTTTTCCCCAAAAAAAGCCTCCATTCATATTTCACAAGACTAATGAATTATTCTCCCTCCAACCACATTGGATTGAACTTAAAAGGTTTGGTTGTCTTTCATCATCCTTTTAAATTTGTAGCAAGATGGGAAGAGGATTTGAAAATACCCCAATCTTCACCCATGGGTGAATTCTATCAATTTATAACAAATTCCATCATCATTTTTTAACCATTGGGAACCTATATGATCTCTTGGATATTGATTCATCTTCGAATTTGGAATTACATGAAGTAGGAATAAGATTCAAATGTTCTACATCAATAATCTTTGCCTCCTCTATCTTGTGAAGGAAATAATCACTCAAGGGATCCATTCTCCCTGCATCCCCCAAAATCTTTGCTCTCTTTGTTGTAAATTTGAGCCAATAATTATATTTTCAGTCTTTAGAACCCTCAACTCAAACAAATTGTCCCAATATTGTTTCTTCTCATAATAGGGTTCGTATAGATTGATCACTCAGTAGGAATTACCTAGATCCAGTGATACGAGCTCATAGAAAATACCTACAAGTAGAAAGGATGAGCTATTGATATGGTAGGATTGGTTCCAACTAGTTAAAACTCAATTAGATTTTCCCACTACATCTAAAATTAAAAATTCCAACCTTTAAGGAAATAATCCAATATCCTTTCATCTTCTCCCCAAAACCTAGATTGTTTCTAGAATTCAAATTACATTGGACTTGTGTAGAAAACATAAGCATATTAACACTTTCTTTTTACTTGGATTGCCCAAATCCCTAATTTGATAGAAATAATAATCATTAATAAACCCTTCCTAGGGCCTCCCCTGCTCTAAGGGCCACTAGAATTGTCCTTTTTTTACCACTTTGGATCTCTCTCGTAGCTTTACTTTGTGCAAGGAATAGAAAGGATATTTGGCTAGCAGTATTGTGGTAGTATTTGACATTCCCCACTCCCCAAAGATCATTACATATACGCCTTTTTTCAATTCCTTCATTCTTGGCGATGTTCACGGGTTTCCTAGATTGAAGGTGGTAGTGAGGCTTTGAGGTGGGGTTTGAGAGAGAGGACCTACTTAACTCTTGGGTGTTCTCCCCTATCTCAAATGATGTACCTTTGAAAGAAGTTGATACTTTTTGACAAGAGGGATCCCCTATAAAGCATTTTTTGGAGCTAAATGCACTCAAAGGAACTTCCATACCCTTCCCTCCATATGAAATATCCTTCCCCTTCCCTTGATGGATTATAATTTCCTTTTAGGTAAGCCATGACTCTTCTATGACAAGAAATCCATACCAACAAAATTAAGTTACATAGAATTTGTGGATTTTAAACTAGGTAAATATACCTTTTTGAATGTCTAGTGACCTTTGATTAATGTTTAATAGTATGACATTGATACATCTTTCCTTGTTTATAGGAGATACCAGCCTCAATACTAATGAGATTAAATCCCTTTCTATGAATTCAAATATTGTCACTATGGAGCTTTTATTGATTCCTTTATCTATTTTGGTGATTTCCTCCAAAGGGGATACTAGCTCGATCATCATGAATTGGCTCTTCACTAGTTCTAACCCTTGAGTTCAATTAGTGCCTTATGATCTTTGAGAGGATGAAACATTAATTGGGGTGAAATTTTCATTTTTCTCTATTATACTTGACAATGTTTTTGAATGCATTCTTTACAATTTGTCCACAGGATTGACATTTTACACATCTAAAGGATATACAAATATAAACTACCAACTAACAGTGACTTTGCATACCAACTACAATGTCCACCTTGTTTTGTAGCCCTAATTTGAGGTTCATTTCCCCCAAAGTTCAAGACATGTAATGATTGACGTTGTCACTGAACCATTCACCAAAGTATAGGAATCCTCCCATCCTTTCACTATATAGCCCTCAAATTTTCTCATCTATAGTTCCATAGGAAATCTTGAAGCTTGACCCAAATTGGTTGTATTGTGGAGTCTTCTTTTTTGGGTCGAAACATGGTGCCCACCACTTAATGGCAAGATGTGTAGATCTGTAGTGTTATCTTCAACATAATATTTTACCAGCATCTTCACCTAATTAAAAGACAAAATCCAACCAACCTTTTGTTAATACATGAGATGTTGGGATATAGGCAAGAACCTGCAACCGTGCATTGCTTATCAAAGAATAGAGGTACTTATCCAAGATTACTCTTCCCCAAAATCAACCATTTTTTCCCTTTTCTTGCAGGTCTAAGCCTTGATCCATCTATTATGACATCCTCCCTCAAAACCAATCTTATATTTTCTTGTCAAATTTTAGCTTGTTTCTTTCATTTTTCTACAGCTTTATCTCCTCTACATCTAGCCCTATATTACTCTAAACCACTCCTCTAATAGGTGAGAGACCTTCCGCTAAATTTTCTCAAGGTGAGATTTTGGTCTCTCTAGTGCTCCTCATGGATCAAATGCATGTCCACCCTTGTTACATCTACTAACTCTAGAAGACCTAGCTATGCACATATTGAAATATGTGACGAGAAGGTTATATTGTGAATACACCATTAACCCAATCAATGATGAAGGTTATATTTTTGCAAACATAATTTTCTCCTCTACTTCTAGCCCTACATTCCTCTAAACCACTCCTCTGATAAGTGAGATCCCTTCCACTAAATTTTCTCAAGGTAATATCTTGGCCTATCTAGTGCTCCTCATGGATCAAATGTGTGTCCACCCTTGTTAAAACTATAGAATTCCTAGCTCTACATGGATTGCAATATGTGACGAGAGGGTGATATTTGTGGAAACATAATTAACCCAATCAATGGTGACGATCATATTTGTGGAAACATCATTACCTATGCATCGAAAGAAAATGAATTCATTTTATCATTGTTCCAATTAAAGATGAAACAAGCAAACCAAAATAATACAATTGGTTATCATATTGTCCACAACAAATTGTCATTGTCAGGGATTAAACCTGGGTCATCCACTAGGTAGGAATACTTGCCACTATACATAAATGATATGATGCTTCAACAGAAAAAAGAAATGCGATTCACATTAGAAGGATTTTAAACATACGGTATGACACTTTAACATAAATAAGAAATTAGATTCATGTTGGCAGGCTTTAAAACATGCGATTGACATCGTGACATTTCATGTAGATAATAGAGAGATCTATTTGAATATAGGGATTGTTATATTCTTTAAAGAAACATAAAAAATTCACAAATAAGGTTATAGCTTCAAAAGTAAAAAAATAAATAAGAAATGAGATTAAATGAAAAATGAAACTAAAATTTCAATGCACCAAGCTGGGATTGGTGTTCATTTTTTTCTCTCAAAGATGGCAAAGCCTATCATAACTAACTTGTCAAATCGGCAATCAAGACAACCATCACTAGTTGATATAGGCAAATGCAAATTGACTAATCATTGTTATTCAAGGAAAACCACACCCCTTGAAATAACATATTGGTGGTCCGTAAGGGGGCAGACTTATACTCTTTCCAGATGCCCCCAGGTCTTGGGCCATTAAATTTTTACATTATGTTTTAGGAAGACGATATCTTAGCCAATCAAAAGTAGTTTTAAGTCTTACTCTAGAACCTAAAGTGCGGTTTTAACTCCCTATAGTATCCCCTGTTCTCCATCATCGTTGAGGCTAGTAAGAGGTCATTTGGTATCAAGTATTCATCATATTTTAGCTCCATACATGAATCCAAGATACTATATCTGGTTGCATTTTTACCTCATGCCCATGAGGCAGCCCATTGATGTTAATATGGAAATGGAGTTATTCATTAATTTTATTTCAATATTAAAATTTGGTAAAAATAAAGAAATCCGTGGCACCAACTTTCGTGCTCTAATTTATGTCTTTACTTCATAAATTATGAGGTGATAACACATTACTTTCTTGAAGGAACAAATCATTACAATCTATTATTTGACTTAAAGATCCAAGTACTAAGAACTTTTATGGACTTCCTTGCAGTATTGGCAACCTGACTCTATATGGACATGAGTGAGGTTCACAATATTCACAAAGGTAGCCAACTCGGGAACTTGGCCCGATGAACTCTTGTTTGCAATTCACAACATTTAGCCACTCAAGCTAACTCACTAGACTAAAACACAATATTTTCTTATTTGTTTTAATTTTTCCATACATTCATAAAAATGTAGGAATGCAAACATAATCTGTCTAAGAATTTTAGATTATCAATGTGCACCACATGTCCATGCCTATTAAATATCACTATCACCGTGATATGAAGAATTGGGGCCAAAAATATCATTGCCTCTCTAAATATAACGAATGTCAACATTTTGGAGATTCTATGATTGTCATTCGCAAAATGTGAAAACATATGAAGGGCTGGGATTCAAAATTGGGGTGCTTACAATGAAGAATACCAAGCTTTCTTAAAGTCCCCAGCAACCTACCTCTTTTCAACATAAGGTGAAGTAAAAATGAAAAGGTTGACTACTTGGCTAATCAAGGTGCTAGGTTAGACCAAAGAGTGATCATGTTTAATAAGGGTCATCCCCAAAGGAAATGGCTCCCATGTTTATGTACAAAATTAAGGAAAAGAGGAACATGCAACATGGCAAGAAGATATGCAAGGGGTTCCTTGATGTTGTGGATCTACCCTCGAGACTTAAGCTAAGTCTCATAGGTGGCGATTGGACATGTATGGTTAGACATGTGGCCTAGGATGGTCATTCTCTTTGCGGTGGGGATTTAAATATCTCCCCATGTGAGCTTGAATGCTCCCTCACATCTTGCCAAGATCGCACATGAGTAATTTAGGATTTGCATTTCAAAAGGAGGGCAATGGAAAGGATTTCTACCGTAACCTTTGATGGATAATTTATAATTTCAAAATATGAAGGGATCTGTGTTTGGTTTGAAGGAGGGGATCTCTATGCTTGTCCTCTTTGGTTTGAACATTATGAGATAGGAAAAGAGGTGCCTTCTTTGTTTACCTCGAAAGAGGAATACCTTTATTCTTTTTTTGGTGATGTTCACCTAAATGTGAGTTTTCCTGAAGGAAAGGAGCCCTAAAGGAACAACTCTTCTGAAAGCAAAAGTGGGGAGAATTCTGTTGTTGGGAATATTGTTGGAGTTATTTTTTGTCCTTGGAATCCTTTCCCTCGGTTAGGGAACCTTGAGAAGGACGAGAACGATAATACTAAGTCCATCCGTGAAGCTGCTCCTCTTTCGATCAACCAACGAGCTGGGAAAATGTCATCTTTGAGGGAATTGTTTAGTAGTATGAGAATGGATCTGAGTGACTTTAATTGTATGTTGGCGATAGTTCATGGCCGCATTGGAGGAATGTTGGACATCCCTAGGTAGTTCTTATTACACTTCTAACATGGACACCATAATGGAAGATACTGAAAGTAACTTGTGTGAACAAGGATGAACTCTTGAAGTGGTTTGGGCTAAAATGGATAAACTACTCAACATGAATCAATGCAGCCACTGCCAAATTTCTCCCTCTGTTGAAATGAAGGCCATGGAAAAGGACTTTGTGCTTCAGCCTGCTAAAGAAAACTACACTGCAAGGCATGGGTAGATTTTGTTTTCTATACAATCTTGATTAAGCATGTTTTTTTTTTATGTACTTCTGCATTCTTCTTCTAGGACAATATGTGTGTATTTATAGCATAAATAGTATAGTGTTAGATGTTGAAAAGGAAGATATTCTACTTAGAAAGTTAGACTCTGTTTATTTCTAGGAAAAAAATTAAAAGCCCTTATCATTGGCAAAAACCTAGAAATTTTGTAATAGTTAGCTCGAAACAACATTTTAATATAAAAATACAACGGTTTCTCTTAAAAAAAAAGAACTAAGGCCAAAAATTAAGATAAATAAATAAACAACATACAAGTTAATATAAACCATAATTATAAAGTTTTACCTATTTTGATATTTCAAAAATTACATGTATTAGTTACCACATTGTTATCTTATGTAATCATTTAACGAGATGTTTATTAATATTGTTAGTTCACTACATTATGAAATCATTTAATGATGGGTTTATTAATATTGTTCATTAACATCATATATATGCACATTGTCTTTGAAAATACAAATGCACATTGTCCATAGAATAGCTTTTTTTTAATAAATAGATTAGAAATCATGTTCACAGTGAAGAAATCTTGTTCATATATATGTTACTAACATATTGTTTTTTAAAATGTAAAAACAAATTTTCCTTTTAGAAATTCATCTATAAGTATTTTTTCTAGTTGTGTGAAGACACATAATTTATGATAACCATTTAAAATCCTTCAAAAATGTAAAACATATTTCCAGAGTAATGGATTTTGTAAAAGAGTAAATTAAAAATCACATTCATAGTAAATAAATTTTGCTTTCATTTAGAAATTGATTTGTTAATAATTTTAACTTTTAATTATGTAATATATAATTTATGATGATCATATAAAATTATTTATGATGATAATTTTTTTTTCATATGAAGTTTATATTGATTGTTTAAGTAAATGAACATATAAGAATTGAACTTTAGTTTGATGGATTAGTTAAAGTGGTTGAATGCTATGAATTGCAAGTAAGAGATTTTGGGGCAAGTCCATAGCTAGTGATGTGTATTCCATTAAAATAGAAGAATTGAACTTGAAGCTAATGCTTGAAAATTAATGAATCCTTGATATCCAATACAAATCAAAGCATGTTAGACATGGCCAATACTTGAAAATTAATGAATCCTTGATATCCAATACAAATCAAAGCATGTTAGGCATGCTCCATAAAACTCATGTATCCCATGTAAAATAGATTTTTGTGGTTACTCATTTCTTTTTGTTTAGAAATGACCTAAACTTATTGAGCGATTGGCATATCTATTTGGTCTTGTCATCTCTTTTGTGAATTCTCAATCACTGAATTAATTTTCAAACTAGGTTTTTTGTGATATTTTTTAATGTGAATTTGCAATTCAAATTCTTATTTTTATTTTTACAAATAGGTTTTTATGTTTATGAATTAACTTCGCCATATAATGGGAATTGCCAAAAAAATCGAGATATTGTTTCGCAATATCCTTTAACCTATTATGAGTGAATATTATCCAATTACTTGGATTATCATATATTTATAATAAATATATGAACAATATATAATATAATATGAAATCAAATATTAATTTAATTAGTTATTGCTAGTATTGTTGAGTTATTTTGCTAATTCTATACAAATAGAAGTTTCGTTAAAATTCCAAATCAAAATAAAGTAAATAATTTTAATTAATATTTTTATAAAATAATAAATTATACAACATAAAAGAAAGTAATATTAATATGTTGCTCCAATATTACCTTCAAAAATGTTTTGAAAAGTAAAACTCAAAAATATAATGCAAATATTCATGATATTATAAATTGGTGACACAAAATTTGCGATTAAATATTTAGGGCTTGCACCTCCAGTGTTACATTTCCTTCTGTTCAAATTATGGTAGCCACACACCTTTATTCCTTTTCGTTGTCCTCCACACACTATATCAATGATGGTAGTCACACACCTTTGTGATACAAACTACCGTGAGAGCAACATGGTTTTTTTTAAAAACCGGGTTGGAGGTAAATGTATCAAATTCAAAATTTTGAATTTGAATTTGTGGCAGAAGCCCTCA
The DNA here is from genome assembly GCA_027924585.1 of Larix kaempferi. Taxonomy (NCBI): domain Eukaryota; kingdom Viridiplantae; phylum Streptophyta; class Pinopsida; order Pinales; family Pinaceae; genus Larix; species Larix kaempferi. Next base: position 5,435,467 of record BSBM01000584.1, read on the forward strand.
TTAAAGACACCGTCCCATCGATATAATATGATGCAAGTAACACAGCGGACGGCGCGGAGGGACCCGTACAAAGGACGGAAACGGCATGGACTAGACGGCGTAGGGTTGAAGGTATTGCCACTTGCTGGATGATCAATTGCCAGATGCTGTGTTTTCTAAACGCAGGTTACCGGGAATGGGGCGATTTGTGTGCCCCATATCCCACGCTGGGATGGACTGCTGCCAATTCGGGCCTGTACGGACGAGAGGAACGGATGGCCGTCCATGCATATCAAGGTAGAGAGTAAGTTAAATTCTAGATCGAATGCACCAAGAATTCGGCGATTTTTCCGGCGAAAATCTGGCTGAAATTGTTTAAATGACAGTTTTGGGTTGCTAGAATTGCATAATCTGGGTGCCCCAGAGGTTTTTGAGGCCGCTGAAGTCATTCCTGCAACCAAAATTGCAATTCAAACAACCCAAAGTGTAGTTTCAGCAATTTCCCATTCGCGAAACTCGCCAGTAAAGGTGCATTCTGTCTAGAGTTTAGCTCATTCCAGATCAATATCCCTGCAGTAAATGCATTGTTGTGGGTGATTTTTTTTTTTTATCAGAAAATATCTATACTTTATTAACAATAAGTATATAAAAAAAGAAACCAAGTACACTTTCCAACCCGCGAAGAAGCCCACTGGGAACGACCCACCAAGCAAAGAAAAACAACGCTCACCTTCAGATAGCCTCCGCACATGGAGGGCAAAAACGCCCTCGAGCGCGTTCAAGGGCGCCCCTGAGCTCAGATTTCGGGCATTTCTAGCAGACCCACCTACAGCCTGGGCTTGCCTTCGGGCATCGATGCTCTCTGACAGGTACAGTACAAAACTGACAGCTGAGGTTACGTTTTGAACCGTTCGAACCGCGTTTTTGACAGGTTGAGGTTACGTTTACCAATTAAATTTACCAGTTCGAACCGCGTTTTTGACTTGCGTTTTGAACCAGCAACTTTACCCGCCCCCGCCTCCGCCTCCGCCTCCAATTTCATGTGCGCTCCGGGGCATTTTTAGCCCAGCTGATGTCAGCTAAGGGCGCCCCCCGGGACGCCCTTTTTACCTCCATGTGCGGAGGCTAAGAGTCAAGAAACACATGCCCCACATGGAACCGGCTGCGCCAGCCAAATGAAAAGAAAACAAAGTCAAACCAATGAGTCTAATGAAACACCCACATTAAGTATATCACCAGCCTAAACAAAAAAGAAAGATCGCTGAGTATATACAAAAGAACAAGACAAAAAGATCAAAACACTGCTGCGGGTGCTTATTATTATTACTTGGTTTGAGATCATGTAAGGTTACTGGACGGGCATGCGGAGGAGGACGATCCATGGTGCCTATTGAACATGAAGCAAACGTCCCATCCTGGACGGACATCGTGGGCATAAGCTTGACAAGAGGAAAACTAACAGTTGTACTCAAATTGTGAGAAATCCCAATTAGCATCTCAAATTTATATTCTCGATGAGAAAGTGACCAGTAATACTATAGACTCGACTCTTTGCAGCAGAAATGCCTAAAGTAAAAATCACAGAAATTCTTAGAACATGCACAGCTTGCATTGAAAAATGCATTGCATCATTTCATGCCCCTTTGGATTGGAGCGGCGCATCTTTTTTCAAAGTCATAGAAACCAACTTGTCTTCCTGTTTGGTGGGTGAAGTATTATAACAGTGCCCATGCAGAGATATAGATGAATTCTCGGATGGTTTGATGTACAATGTACATGTGGGTTATGTTTTTTAAAAGTAACTCTTTTTCTCCTGTATTTTGTTCATTGCAGGGGATCCCCACTAATTTTGTGAAGAGAACGCAATGTGGGGTGTGTAAAGATGCAATTCTACAAGGCCCAAGTGGACATTTGTGGCATGTGAATCTGTGTTGTGCAAACACACTGGCATCTTTCACAGATGGTTGGGAAAGTTTTGTTTCTGACCATTTTATTGAAGCTGGAGATATTTTAGTTTTTAGACATGTTGATGATGTACATTTTGCTGTCCAAATCTTTGGGCCAAATGGTTGTGGGAAACAAAGTACTTTTTCTTTTCAAAATTACACCTCATGTTGTTTTAGAGAAGGAAACTTAAACCTTTCCACAATTTGCAACAAGAAGAGGTGCGAACACAGACAGAACTCTACAACAGCCTCTGTCTTCTCCATGGGAGAGCCCTACATATGTGAAAATAAAGCTAGTTTGTGTGAAAAAAACTACCCAACTGTAGTTGCACCTGTAGGGGAAGATAAAATTTCACTGCCACATTCGACTCTCTCAGGTAAGCAAATATTTATTAGCCAAAAGCTATGATAACAATTTCTTTTGTACGCCATTGTTTATCTGATATGTTTATGTCACTTGCCAAGGTTCTAGAAGGCATTAATTCTGGCGACTCTAATTTGCTGAGGAATATGCCTGAATTTTCTTTGCTTCTGCGAAAGACTGCAGTGACTAACAAGCCCAAGATTGTAAGTTTCATTCCAACCGTCATTACGTTGCATGTTATGTATAAAAATTCATAAAAAGCACTGTATTTTGTGTAAAGTATGCCTCCAAAAACATGATAGAGTGTTTTTTTTCGGAGTTTTATACTATTACGGCTAAAAATAATTGTTTTTGGTGTTTTGTGCTGTTATGGTGAATAAATCGAACAACTCAATATTCTTCAATCACAATGCCAAAATATATGGGTTCCTTGGTTAATTCAAAGATTATTAATGAATGCATTTAAGGATCTTAATCGATCATACATAAATGAGTATTGTATCTGTTCATCGTGTTGAATGCATAGTAAGTATTTGACAATATTCTTCCATCACAATCCCAAAATATATGGGTTATTTGGTTAATTCAAATGTTATTAGTATTTGAAGTCACACCAATGCATGAATTCATTTATGAGGATGTAATTAGAGTTCCTTATCGGATCATACATAAATGAGTTCTTTATTGGATCATTATGATATACATAATAAATATTTAGAGTTCTTTATCTTTTTATAACTAAAACGAGTTAGATTGTATTAAAAGAGAAGCCGTGACTAACAAACCCAGGATTGTAAGTTTCACTTCAACCATCATTACATTGTATATTATGTATAACCAACATAGATACGTTTTAAAGGGGATCTACCAAGGGCTGAGAGGGATCAAATCTCTCTTAGTGCAAATATTGAGGAAGAGTTTTAATTTATCTAATTTGTGAAGTTTTATATATATGCCGTTGTAAATGTTTTAAATAGCCGACATATTTTTTTTTTTATAACTCCCCCTACTGAGCTATAGAATGCACTTCTTAGACGCAAAATCCATAAAAAGCACTCTAGTTTGTGTAAAACATGATATAGTGTTTTATACTATTATGGTGAAAAATAATTGTTTTTGGTGTTTTGTGGTGTTATGGTGAATAAATCAAACAACGCAGTATTCTTCAGTCACAATCCCAAAATATATGGGTTCCTTGGTTAATTCAAAGATTATTAACATTGGAGTTGCATGCACTCATTTATGAATGCATTGAAGGATCTTAATCGATATACGTAAATGCGTATTGTATAAGGTCATTGTGTTGAAGGCATAGTAAATATTTGACAATATTCTTCAATCACAATCCCAAAATATATGGGTTGTTTGGTTGCATGCACTCATTTATGAATGCATTGAAGGATCTTAATCGATATACATAAATGCGTATTGTATAAGGTCATTGTGTTGAAGGCATAGTAAATATTTGACAATATTCTTCAATCACAATCCCAAAATATATGGGTTGTTTGGTTAATTCAAAGTATTTGAAGTCACACCAATGCATGAATTCATTTATGAGGATGTATTTAGAGTTCCTCATCGGATCATACATAAATGAGTTCTTTATTGGATCATTATAAAATACATGATATATATTTAGAGTTCTTGATTTTTTTTTATTATTAAAACAGGTTAAATTGTACTAAAAGAGAACCTATGGTCGAACCGTCGAGCCAAAAAGAGTACATATCAAAGCAGAAAATAATTTTATTTGCCAAAGTTAAAAAATACCAGCATCTCTAGATTCTATCCAAAGTTTCCTAATTCTATTCTTAGCTACTACAATTTGGCTTGTATAGATATGTATAAAACTATTACAACAAAATTTAGTTTTGCAAAACATTTTTTAAATTAAAACATGATAATTGGAAAAACCCAAAGGTCTTGATGCCTGGCGCGTTGTAGATGATTGATTGGTTTTGTGCTATGGTCGCTTGGGATGTGCTCATTCTTTTCCACTATTGCTTCTTCCCGTTCAAGTCTGTTATCACATACATAGCAGCTCGGCTACGATGTTAACATAGCAGATATCAACACTTTTCAGTGCTTTGCCTTCGCATTTATTCAGTGAGATCAGCTATGATGATCAACACTATTTATGATCATTCACACATCAGAGCATCTTTGTATCAGACATTTAGAAGACCTTATGCCAAGGCTGAGCCTTGAGACCTCATATTTGATGACTGATATGACCTTTTGTTCCATACCGTTGCAGTGCAGTTTTTAGTGTTTCAGATACAGTGTTCTTAGTCGTTATAGTTGGTTCAGATTATAGATGTTGATATATGACCCAGTATATATATGATGTGTATTGATGTTATTACCTTGTTGTTTAGGTCATTTTGATAGCACTGACTTGGTATATGTCAATTATGATATGGCAGTATATTAATCTTAAAATGAAATTGGTTGTTATGGATTATATGTATTGTTTGTATTACTCACATTTGGAAACTCTTGTTTTATACTTGTTGGTCTTTACCTTCATATGAATGTGAACATGATCATTTAGTGTCTTTATGACCTGCTAGCTTAGGAACCACTTTCACTTGTCTCCATCCATCCATTTGTCCTTTCTCCATATACTGATCTTCACCTTGACTTACACCTTAACTTGTGATATGGAGGATCTTCCCCGTTTTTGCCTCCGTGTTGGACTTGCATCCATGTTTATTTTGTGTCTCGGCTCTGAGTTGGCAACAAAACTTACCTTTGGTGAGTTGGATTTTATGCCTTTATCACTCTAGTCGGTTGCCTCGATGTGTGGTTTAGATTTGCGAAAGTCCCCCTAGTTGCTTGAGTTGTGTTGACTAAAACTTGAAGCAAAATTGTACTACATATGGAAATTATTGTCATATCTTGTACAACCCAATGAGAAGGGCTATGAAATTTAAATCAAATTCAATGCTGTGAAATGTAAATGCACCTCGGATGAAAGCTGCGATTAGTTGTGCTTATAAGCACATGCAAAATCCCAGAGGGGTTATATTAGGCTTAAAAGGCAATGGATAAATGTATGCTAAATCTAATGATTGTTGGCCACGAAATTCAATGAAATGAAAGGTCCTAAAAAGAAGTAGTTAAATGTATGCCAAATCTAAAGATTGCTGACCTTATGTGAAACTTTCCTCATTGAGTCTACGGGTTATGATATGAGATGGAGAAACGAACAACTAATTCTAAGTGTCCCCTAGAACCTCAAGTTACGGTTAGCCTGACACCTAGTTCATGGTGGTTCTAGTAGTAGACAATTTTTGCCAAGGTTGAATAAGCACTTCTCTGAACAACTCATCCATTTGTGAGACACCGCCATTCCTTATGTACTCCTTGTCCAACACATGCTTAAGTGTATAACACTATGTCCCTCATCTAAACTATCACAGTGTCAAGTCAGTCAAGTCAGCATGTCTTAACTATTTGCACTTGCAGCAGCATGGCTTCTTCGTCCAGGGTTATATTTTGATCAGTTTGACCAGTCAAACCTAATTTGACCAAGGTCAACCTTGGGATCTGTGATGAGATGGACCACTTTTATTGTATGATGTTGATCTATGGTCCTCTGTATACCTTTTGATGATTCCATATGATGGGCACAGGTTTCAGATGATGATTGATGCAGTTTTTCATTATTATTATTATTATTATTTCCAGATCATCATATTTCACTTGTCCGGGTATGGTGGACCCTATAGATGATCTTACAGGTTATCATGAGGTGTATGAGTACTCATCTCTAGTGGATTTGTGTCTTCGGGATCCATTGAGGCACTCATCTTTCAGTTTGTCACTCCTGGGCAGGATTTGAGCAGTTTTCCACTTGTTGACTAGTTTGGCCATGTTGATGTGGTCGGTCTAGCTAGATCATTGAGTCCAGTCGTTTCCTAGGGTGCTACAAGGGAATGGGGTGGTCCAACCACTTGTTATTACCATATTACCCCACTTATGGACATGATGGCACAATCTGTTTCACAACGCAGACACTAGACAGTTAGTTATGGGCAGTTTCAGGGTTTTTCAGGAGGATAAAAAATGGAATAAAAAGGTCATAAAGGAGTTTGATTCGGGAAATTGAGGCAAGGTTTTGGCACGAGGTTTGCTCTGAGGTAATATATGGTGTATCCCACTCCTTCCAGATCAGTTTGCAGCAATCAGTGGGGTCCACATAGTCAACAGGCTGTCTTTTGATGTATTTTTCTCTCAGATGAGGGGGATAGGATTTGATCATTTGTGTACTTGGACATGTCATTGAGTGTCATGTTATATTATTGTGCCATGGTGTAATGCTAGTGAAGGGGAATAATACCTCCTAGCCCCACCATGTGCTCCTAGTCACTTGTCCTAGTCATATTATGTGGCACACTTATACTTTAGCCACTCTTATGTTGTGCGCCATCCCCCCTAGGGCATTTTTAGTCATGAAGTCATCCTTTTAATGAGTGATCCATGCCATGTTATGTATCGAGTCATCTTAGCCATTGATTATATTGTTGTATCTTTTAATCTCAACCACTCATTTCAAAAGTGGTTTATGGTTTTGGTCTCCCTCATCCTATTTAAGGAAGAGACCCCCCTATTGTAAATGCACCTTTTGGGATTTGGAAAACTTGGAATAAAATACTATTTTGCAGATCTACTTCTTGGCTTTGATTGGGATTCTCTTGTACATGATTATACATCTCTTGCTTTAGACATATTTGCTTGTAACGGGTGATTTTGACAGCCACAGAGGGAGGCCGAATTGACTAGAGCAAGGAGGGAGAATTGCTTGAAGGGAATATTGTGGGTTTCTCACATCCCCCTTGAGCGTGACGTTTTCATCTTGAAGGTAGTTTTTCAATTGTGCTTTGTCCACTGATTTGCTTCTTTTGATATGGCATGCTTAGATCTCATTTATTTGTGGATCAAATCTAACTTATGGTACTTTGTTTTACATGTTGAGTGAGACATTTTTCCTCCTAGGGCTTGGACCTTTTTGCTTGGAGGATGGCAAAAAATGAATGGATGAAGATAGTAAATCTAGGGCAAAATGAAAATGCAAGTGAGAGAAAGGGCAAGATGAATGGGTGAATGAGGCTAATCTAATGGGGATGGGCTTGAAGAGGTAAGCCAGGTAACCAAGAAAGCTTTGAGAAGTTTGTTGATGGAGGAAGAGGCTAGGGCTCTTTAGAAGTGTTTCTTTTCTTTGAACAATGAATCTTTTGGAAACCTGCAAGACAAAAACCTTGATTAGGAGCTAATAACCATTTGAATACAAAGAGAAACTTGATCTCCAAGTCATTCTCCGCTCTAATGAATCCTGCAAAACCCTTAAACCAAACAAGTTTAAACTGAATAATATACTTCTATGATTTATAGAACATACATTAAATATTGCAAAAACTTGATATGAGAGATAGGGTGAGAAGAATATCACCAAGAAATGTGAAAGCAATCCCCAAAGCACTTGTGTAGACCTCCAAAGTCAATATATTATTCAAAAGATAAACAAGTATTACAATAGTATTTTGGCAGAGTGTTCATGCTCAAAATCTCCATGAAGAAGAAGCCTAAATGACCTCTCTTATATAGCAAAACACAAGTGCTAAAACCCTAATTCGAATTTGGCCAAAGAGAGCCAAATAACATAGTCAAAAACCAATCAAATCCATGTTAACTCCAATCAAATCAAGCTTGGAGCCATAACCCACCATCAAACTCGAGTTTTCCAAGTGTATGAGTCTTCAAGAGGATGACGTGAGCCAATTGGGAGATAAAGTGTGAGTTGTGGTAGGTGCCAACTCGACTTGTAAAGGAGCCAAGTCTTGGTGATTGCATCTTTTTAGGAGGGCGCCCACTTTGTAATAAATACAACTCAAACTCAATCCAATTTCCATTTAATAACTCATCCACATCACCAAAAACGAATTTGCATGAAGGTGGGCGAATTTCTCCAAGAGGATCTGTTGCTGGTGACTGGATAACTCACTAAAAGCACTGGGAGTTGACTGGGATCTTCATTAATGACTGATGCCATGTCATTTAGCCTTTTACTTTATTCATTTCTGATTATTTTGGAGAGATTTGGATTTCTCCAAAATATTCAAATTTATTATTTTAATTAATAATTTCTGTGTAAATGGCTTTTTAGAGAAAATATTAATTATGAGGCTGAATTGACATCCGAAAGTTGGGTTTAGCTGGTCCACGGGTCGTGTGATTTTTGGTTTATGAAACGAGCCATCAATCACTGAATTCGGACCCCGAACGACTGACATATTACAAATTGGAATTTCTCTATTTAAACTATAGAGAAATTTATTAAAATTTAAAAAATAATTAAAAACCCAAATTCGACGGACCCGGTAAAAAATTTTCGAAATTTTTTCTAAGGGTCCTAGGGACTTGGGACATGGCAGAAAACTATTCTAACAGTGTCTAGTAGGCTTATATACATCAGTTGGACTCTAATAACCCCCCATGGCTACAATTTTCAAAATCGGGCATTCCAGCTTTGGAGGAAGCAGGAGAAAACCTCATCGATTATAGCTCGGCTACAGGCAAAGTATAATTGACAAGGGAAAAAACTCCTTGGAATATCTTAGTTGCTTAATCAAGTCACGGGGAACCGAGACACTTAGATCCTACTAGCATACTTTATTACAAACCCCATGGGGCCATGGTCATGTCGACTCAAAAACAAAACTGACTAGCCAAAACTGGCTAGTCACAAATGCCGGATCATCTGATACACTAGAGTACAAACATTCATCGTGTTTGTCAAATGGCGGCTCTTCAGATAATCCAACTATGGTACAAAATAGGTGATAACACCCTCCTTTTTACATAGCCTTGGAAGTCAATAGTTTGATTTTGCATAACTGCATGCTAGATTCCGGAGCTGAAGTGAATGTCATGCCCCTTAGAGTTATGGAACAACTTGAGTTGGTGCCCACAAGGCCCTACATGAATGTATGTGGACTGGATTCTAGAACAGTGAAAGCTATTGGGATAATAGAAAACTTGCTTGTTACATTGGCTGCATGTTCCGACATTGAACTTTCAATGAACATCTTGGTCTTAGATGTCCCTGATGTCTAGGGAATGTTGTTGTCTAGGGAATGGTCGGCTAGACTAGATGGAAGTGTGCAAATGGATCTCACCTATGCCATAATCCCAACTGGAAAAGGTTCATCTATAACTTTATTTAACGAACCACCCATGCAAGAGCATGTAGAGACACCTGAACACTTGTTTACTGAAGCAATGTACTCAAGTGATGAAATCAGAAACTTCATGGTTTTGGAAAATTATTGGGAAGAAGTAAAGAAGCACCCTTTCCCATTAGATCAAGTATGGAAGATGCACTTCGATGGTGCCCATTCCCGACATGGTGCAGGGGTTGGGATTGCTTTGACTTCACCATCTGGGGAAGAAAGCTTATTTTCCTTTTGCTTGGAGTTTGATTGCACTAATAACGTAGCTGAATATGAAGCCTTACTTTTGGGATTGGAAATTGCTTGAGAGAAGAACATTAAGTCTATATCTGTCATAGGAGATTCTAACCTCATTGTATCGCAAGTTAAGAATCAATTTGCTGCTAAGAACAATAGACTTAGAGATTATAGAAATGTAGTTTGGGATACCATTGAATGTTTCGATGCCTTTGGAATTAAGGTAGTCCCACGTGAGCAAAATACTTTGGTTGATGAGTTATCTGTTATAGCCAGTACCCTCCAAGCCTCTTAGTCTTTAAAGCAAACAAATTGCAAGGTTGAAGTTTTATTCAGACCCTCAGTCCCCGACAACCATGACTATTGGCAAGTTTTCGATGATGATGCTCAAATCATCCAATTCCTGATGGCTTCTCAAGCCCCCATGGTACATTTCGAAGATCAAATAAAGGGTAGTTCCATAGAAGACATGGACATAACATAAATCACTTTTCGTTTGAAGATAAACTTCAATAGGCATGATGAGTTTAAAGGTAGACGATCTGAACCAATCGATGAAGTCATTGAAATCAATATTGGTTCTTCTTGTTCTCCAAAAATGATTAAGATAGGGAAAAATGCCTCCAAGGAAGAAAGAAGGAAAATTGAAGAATTAATTAGAGAGTACAAGGACGTCTTTGCATGGACTTATGATGATTTGAAAACTTATGACCAATCTATTATTGAGCATACTATTCCTCTTAAAGGAGTTAAACCTTATCGTCAAAAGTTGCGTAATGTAAACCCTAAGTTAGCTCCGTTAGTTAAAAAGGAATTAGAAAAGATGTTGGCAGCATGTATCATTAGATCGGTTAGGCATACAACATGGGTGTCTAATCCTGTGGTTGTAAGGAAGAAAAGTATAGAAATTAGAATTTGTATTGACTTCAGAAACCTAAACCAAGCTTCGCTGAAGGATAATTACCCATTGCCTAATATGGAAAATTTGTTGGAAAGTGTAACTGGTGCTGGGGTGTTGTCTTTGCTTGATGGTTTTTTGGGTTATAACCAAGTCCAAATTAAAAAGGAAGATCGCGAGAAGACTACTTTCACCACACCTTGGGGAACATATGAATATATCCGAATGCCATTTGGCTTGCTTAATGTAGGATCAACTTTTCAAAGGGCAATGGATCACACGTTTGAGGATTTAATTGGTAAGATCATTGTCATTTATCAAGATGATTTAACTGTGTTTTCTAAAGAGAGAAATGACCATGTGAAGCATTTAAAGAAATTTTTTGATATGTGTCAAAAGTTTGGAATTTCCTTAAATCCTAAGAAATCTACCTTTGGTGTCAATGAGGGGAAGTTGTTAGGGCATATTGTTTCGAAAGAAGGCATCATAATTGATCCTGAAAGAGTGCAAGGAATCCAAGCTATAGCCCCACCAAAGGATGTTAGCTCCTTGAGATCATTTTTTGGAAAGATAAATTTTGTAAGGAGATTCATCCCTAATCTAGTAGAGTTGGCCAAGCCATTAAATGCCTTGTTAATAAAAGATGTGAAGTTCGTCTGGGAGAATATGTGCGCAACTTCATTCAATTCTCTGAATAAAGCTATCTCTTCTGCCCCCGTTTTAGTATGTCCTGATTACAATAAGGAAATTCTGATCTACTCATATGCCTCAGAAGATACTATAGCTGGCATTTTGTTACAAAAGAATGAAAGTAATCATGAGCAACCTGTCGCTTTTATGAGTAAGAACCTTAGAGATGCCGAATTGAATTATACAACAACTGAAAAGCAAGCCTATGCTTTGGTTAAATCCTTAATGCATTTCAGGACATACATAGGATATTCTAAAATTTTGGCTTATGTCTCGTATCAAGCAGTTAAGGATGTTTTATCTCAGCATGATGGTATTGGGGTTAGAGGAAACTGGATTTCCAAAATTCAAGAGTATGATATTGAGATCAAGACAATCAAGATAGTGAAAGGTCAAGGACTAGCCCAACTATTAACTGAAGCCAATGCTCAATTAAATGAAGATCATCAAGACTTAAACATGGTATTTTATATTGATGAAGATCATGGGTGGTATAAGGACATTATCTTTTCCTCAAACATTTGTCATGTCCTGATTATCTCCTGGATCACCAGAGAAGAGCTTTGAGATTAAAGGCATCTAAGTATGTTTTGACAGAAGATGGCTTGGGATGGAAAAATCTCTATGGAATTGAATTGAAATGTGTAAACCTTGATGAGTCACAAAGGATAAAATGAAATGCATTCAGGATTATGTGGAGGACATTATGTGCCTAGAACCATGACAGCTAAAATCATGAGAGCTGGATATTATTGGCCATCTTTGTTTAAAGACGTGCATGCCTTCGTTAGGGCTTGTCAAGAATGCCAATTCTTCTTAGGAAAACCTAGATTACCTTCTTTACCTTTAACCCCACTCATTGTAGAGGCACCTTTTCAGCAATGGGGAATGGATTTTGTTGGTCCTGTTGACCCTAGTTCTTCTAATGGGTATAAATACATCTTGACTTGCACAGATTATTTCACCCGCTGAGTTGAAGCTATCCCTACCAAAAGAGCAACAACAAAAGTGGTGATTAAATTTTTAGAAGAGAATATAGTCTCCAGGTATGGTTGTCCTATGAAAATCACAACCGATAACGCCAAAGCCTTTAGCAAGAAAGAGATGACATCATTTTGTACTAATCATGGAATCACTCTTTCTCATTCCTCTAACTATTACCCACAAGGAAATGGTTTACCATAATCTAGCAATGAGAATCTATTATGACTTTTAAAGCGAATGACGGGAGAAAACAAAAGGAGTTGGGATTGTAAAATTAGTCATAGCATATCTAATGAACAAGTAAATCAATCACAACAGATGAATATAGAAAATATGGTGTAAAACTGTGCAAAACATGCATCAGTGCTCAATATCCCAGTGAGGGTGAATAATTACAATACAATACGACAATGTGAGTGAGCAATTCGAATTGCCTAAGAAGGTCATTCGAATCACTGAATGGAGTAGCTTGACTCCAACTAGGAGTCCTCATCATCAATCGGTGGTGCTCATCAATGCACAAGAACCAGTCATCCAGGTGTCAATCTGAGTCTAACTGAGTGTAACAAGTGTAACTGAAGTGTGTAGCACTGATTAAGGGAAGGAGGCTCAGTGGGGGGCGCATGGGAGGCTAACTGAAGTCAGAACAAGTCATCTAGTCAATCTGGAGGTCCAACGGAAGTGAAACAGTTAGTCGGGAGTGAAACTAGTCTCAAATCAGGGAGAATCGGAGCTAACTAAATGTAACTGAAGTGGAACTGCAGTGGTAGGTGAAGAAGTGCGCCCTTCTCTAGCAGTAGGTGAGAAGTGGGCGCCTTTCAGACTAGGAGGGATAAAACTCTGAAGTAAGTGGCTCCCGAGTGCTAGAATAAGGTGGCTAAGGTGCTGGAGGCATCAACCTGGTGACTGGGATGCATGCAAACCCTAGAATTTGCATGCAAACTCTAATTGCATGCAAGATCCTGAAAAAGATGATGTGGATATCCGAACGCCCCCCCTCAAGCTAGACTATGATGTGCAAAAAATAATGTGGGGCCCTGGTAACTAAGACCAAAGGTCACCCCAATACAATAATCCAAAAAATGCTGAAAATAAACTAAGTGAGGAAAGAGGGAAAACCCAGTGGGAAGAAAGCCCCCCCTCAAGCTAAAGCATAATAATGGATCAATCTTTCTCCACCATGATGGAACTCACCCCCAACAGTGAACGGAGGTAAGAGAACTTCTTCTCAGTGAAGCTCTTGGTGAAGATGTCTGCAATTTGCTCATCAGTAGGGCAATATTGCAGAATGATGGTGCGGTCATGCACCAACTGTCGAATGTAATGCATATGAATCTCAACGTGTTTGGTCCTCTGCCGCTGAATTGGATCTATGGAGATCTTGATAGCACTTTTATTGTCACAAAATAGGACAGTTGAAGTAGTGCCACCAAAACCAAACTCGGAAAGAATACCCTGCAACCAAACTGGCTGAATGCAGGCATTGACTGCCCCTCGATACTCTGCCTCTGCCGAAGAAAGTGCAATGGCTGCTTGCTTTTTGCTGGACCAGCAAATAGCACCATGACCAATCATGAAAACATAACCGGAAGTGGACTTCCGATCAATGCTATCACCTGCCCAATCTGAATCAGTAAAACCAATGAAATCAAGCTCAGAATCTGCAGCATAATGTATGCCAAACTATCTAGTACCTTGCACATACTGCAAGATCCGCTTGGCTGCTCGCTAATGAAGCTCATGTGTCTGTTGCATATATCTTGACACGGCACTCATGGCATATGAAATATCAGGCCTTGAGTGTGTCAAATAAAGTAGTGAACCAATCAACTGTCGATACATATTGCAATCTACAAGCGGTGTAGAATCTCCCTCCTCAAGACTGATTCATGAGAGGAATGGGAATGGGGCTGTCTTACATTCAGCCATATTAAACTTCAATAACAGGTCGGAAGCATATTTTTGCTGAGATATAGTGATCCCATCAAAATTTTGAGCTATATCCAAGCCCAAAAAATGACTTAGCAAGCCCAAATCGCTCATGTCAAAAGCTAGATTTAAGGCAGTTTTTAGCTTGTTTATTGAAGTAAGAGTGCTACCAGTAATGAGAAGATCATCAACATAAAGTACAATAACCAACAAATTACCTTTAACTCGCTGAAGATACACATTTGGATCATATTTGCACCTTTGGAAATTCTGAGAAAGAAGGAAGGAGTCCATCTTTGCGTACCAAGCTCTTGGGGCTTGTTTTAACCCGTACAAAGATTTCTTCAATCTGCAAACTAATGATGGATCTGATGTGTAGCCCTCTGGCTGCTGCATATATACCTCTTCAGCAAGGTCTCCATGTAGAAATGCACTCTTCACATCCATGTGGTGCACTTCCCAGTGCTTGGATGCGGAAATAGCCAAAACAAGGCGGATGGAATCCATCTTTGCAACTGGTGCAAAGGTCTCAGTGTAGTCCACTCCTTGGACTTGGGAGAAACCTTTTGCCACCAACCTTGCTTTGTATTTGCTGATAGAGCCATCAGCAGCAACTTTCGTATGGTAGACCCATTTACACTTCACTAATTTTCTTCCAGGTGGAAGAGAAACTAGCTCCCATGTGTTGTTCTTTTGAAGAGAACTGTACTCTTCATCCATGGCACTTTGCCATCTCGGATCTCGGTGGGCAGAATAATATGATGTGGGATCTGAACCATCCATCAAATAACAAATCTCAGGAAGTAATGGATCAGAAATAGAAAGTGCCATACCTTCTCTTTGAAAGTCTGCTCTTGTTCGTCTTGGATCAGTAGGATTTCCAAGGTTCGAACCAACAGATTGGAGAGTGTTTTGGGCCCACTTTGGTAACTGAGGAGGATCATAATGGTCGGATTCTGAACCTGATATGTCATGATCATCATATGCTGCTGAAATATCAGAAATATCAGAACTCATACCTTCATTATCGCTGCACGGATCTTCTTCTGGTGAAGGCGGTGAATCGACAGTCTCTTCCTCGACTAGTTGCAATTCTTGAAGCGGTTCTTCAAATTGCACACTGCGCTCTATGAATATATTTTTAGATCTGATATCCATGAGTTTATATGCTTTTGATTCTTCCCCATATCCTATCAGTATGCACTTGATGCTTTGTGGATCCAAAGCTTGTCTCTTCTTGGAAGGAATTCTAGCCCATGCAGTAGAGCCAAAAACTCTCAAATTTGACACATCCGGTTTGTGACCAAAGAATGCTTTGAAAGGAGGCATACCTTTCACGGATGAATGTGGAACACGGTTCTGTATGTATGCAGCAACATTGATTGCTTCAGCCCAAATATTTGCAGCCAAACCTTTTGATTCAATCATGCATGTAGCCATCTCTTTCAGTGACCGGTTTTTCCTTTCCGCTACACTGTTTTGCTGGGGTGTGTAGGGAACTGTATGTTGGATCTGAATTCCGCTTTGGGCACAAAGTTGCAGCAGCTCGGACTTAATATATTCTCCACCATTATCATATCTAAGAGCTTTGATCTTGCTCTTAGTGGCGGTCTCAACAGAAGCCTTAAAATCCTTGAATTTTCCAAGCACTTCTGACTTGTTTTTGAGAAAGAATACCCATGTAAAGCGGGAAAAATCATCAATAAATGTCAAAACATACCTTGAACCATTTAATGACATGTGGGGCAGCGGACCACTGATATCAGAATGGATCAACCCCAAAATAGTAGAAGCTCTGCTAGCTTTTCCGCGGTCGAATCTGTGCTCGGGGTGCTTCCCAATGATGCAACCAGTGCATATTCCCTTTGAGGAACGGAGTTGTGGAAGACCATCTACCATGGATTTGTTTGATAGCAGCAACAAATACTTATAATTAAGATGTCCAAATCTTTCATGCCAAAGCCTACTAACCTCATTACCATGTGTGCGAAGAGCAGTGGGCTTTGCAAGCGGAATAAAGTGTGAAAACTCATAGCATTTTGCAGTGTGGTTTGCCTTTCCGACTGCAACAAGTCTTCCACTTTTGATATCAGAAATTTCAACTGTATTAGGGCCGAATGTAACTTGCTTCGGTTTACCAGTGTGTGTCATTTGATACACAGAAAGAAGATTTGAAGCCAAGGAAGGCACATAGAGAACATTCTAAAAGCTTCCATGATCTACATGAATCGTACCTTTGCCCTTTGAAAATTTTTTTGAGTCATCTCCCAAATGGATGGGGATGGAGCTGTTTGGATCGAATGAGGAAAAAGAATCAATATTTGCAGCCATATGATTCGATGCACCCGAATCTATCAAGAGAGTAGTGGGCTTCAAAACAGTTGCCATGAGTGCTTGTCCTCTTTCATGATCATCATTCCTATCCTTCTTCCTTACACCGTCAGGAAGGGTTATGTTGTTGTTTTCCAAAAGGAGGGCCATTTGATCTATAGTCTTCTTCATACATGAACTTTCAGGATGAAAGCCATGGTTACAATAAGTACATTTAGATTTTTGGTTACCTTCTTTGCCCTTTTGCTTGAACTTCGAACTGGATGGTGCATCCGTTTGTTTGCCTTTCTCTCTTTGCTTGTGAGGCTCGAATTTGGGCTTCTCCTTCTTTTGCTTTCCTTTACCATTCGGGATCTTGGGTCCTCGAACATATAGGGATGAATCTTTGGAGCTTATGGACCCCATTTGAATCAACTTGTCATGCTCTTTTGTGACGGATTCAATGAAGGCATTCAAGGTAGGCATCTTCCAATTCGGGGTAGTTAGCCGACCGGAATTGAAAGTAGAGACAAATACCGAATAATATTTACCAAGCTTGCTTAGAATGGAGAGGATCAATTGTTTGTCCTCTTTGATAACTCCACTGTTCTTCAACTGCAAGTTCAAGTTCTTGAATTTTGTGAAGAATTCATTGATGGTCTCGAAATTCTCAGGACTAAGGGCAATCAATTCATTCTCTAATTGAAAAGCCCTAAGCTCATCCTGCTTGCCAAATAGTGTTTCAAGTTGCTCCCATATAGCTTTTGGAGTCTTCAATCCGCTGAGATGGAAGTGAAGATCTTTGGAGATGGAGAGACAAAGAAGACCATAAGCTTCATCAAGCTTGTTGTAGTGTTTGGTTCTATCTGACAGATTGTTTGGCTCCAATTCAAGACCAAGAGTGACTCGGTAGTAACCTTTTGAACGTAATATGATCTCCATATCATCTTTCCAATCAAAATAATTGAATGGGGTGAGGATAGGCTTTGAAGAAGAGTATTCCATTGCTAGGAGTGAGTGCACACTGATGTAGAGGAGCTTGCATGCACAGTGTAGCGAATGCAATTGATGGAGACAATAAACCTGCAAATCACAATAAACCAAGAACAATGAGGTCGAACAATCCACCCTTTTAGAGTTGCATCACACCTGGGATTGGAGATCAAACAATGTTGAATGGGTCCAATGTATCAGATCCAGGAATTATGTGGAAATTCAAGCTTCTGGAGTGGTATTGGAAGTATTTTCAAGCTTTGCATGCACAAGAGCGAATGC
Source organism: Larix kaempferi (assembly GCA_027924585.1). Classification (NCBI taxonomy): domain Eukaryota; kingdom Viridiplantae; phylum Streptophyta; class Pinopsida; order Pinales; family Pinaceae; genus Larix; species Larix kaempferi. Next base: position 5,453,317 of record BSBM01000584.1, read on the forward strand.
CCTTGAGATATTTCATGCCAAAACTTTTTGCAATTTTTGAGCAATTCACTCAAATCTTCTTGTAGAACCACCTGTAGAAAAGAGATCTTGTCCCTGCAATGGCTCTGATACCATGTAAAATTAGTCACAACAGATCTAATGAACAAGTAAATCAATCACAACAGATGAATATAGAAAATATGGTGTAAAACTGTGCAAAACATGCATCAGTACTCAATATCCCAGTGAGGGTGAATAATTACAATACAATACGACAATGTGAGTGAGCAATTCGAATTGCCTAAGAAGGTCATTCGAATCACTGAATGGAATAGCTTGACTCCAACTAGGAGTCCTCATCATCAATCGGTGGTGCTCATCAATGCACAAGAACCAGTCATCCAGGTGTCAATCTGAGTCTAATTGAGTGTAACAAGTGTAACTGAAGTGTGTAGCACTGATTAAGGGAAGAAGGCTCAGTGGGGGGTGCATGGGAGGATAACTGAAGTCAGAACAAGTCATCTAGTCAATCTGGAGGTCCAACGGAAGTGAAACAGTCAGTCGGGAGTGAAACTAGCCTCAAATCAGGGAGAATCGGAGCTAACTGAATGTAACTGAAGTGGAACTGCAGTGGTAGGTGAAGAAGTGCGCCCTTCTCTAGCAGTAGGTGAGAAGTGGGCGCCTTCCAGACTAGGAGGGATAAAACTCTGAATTAAGTGGCTCCCGGGTGCTAGAATAAGGTGGCTAAGGTGCTGGAGGCATCAACCTGGTGACTGGGATGCATGCAAACCCTAGAATTTGCATGCAAACCCTAATTGCATGCAAGATCCTGAAAAAGATGATGTGGATATCCGAACAGGGATAACATACTCAAGTACGCTCTTTGGGCAGATCAAACAACGGTTAAGAGAATAACTGGTAAGGCTCCGTTTGAAATAGTATATGGACAAAATTGTAGACTACCCATCAACCTCTAGATCCCAATTTATGAACTCTTGCAACAATGTTCTTCGGATCAAGAGGCCATGCAAGCCATAATTGATAAATTTGTTGAACTAGATGAAACCAGAAGAGAAGCATGGGATAAAATGGTTTTGGAGCAAGAAAGAGTGAAGGGAACTTTTGATCAAAGGAGTAGAAAGGTCTTGTTTGGAGTAGGTGACATAGTTTTGCTTTGGGATAAGAGTAAAGAAAAACTAGGAAATCATGGAAAATTTGAGAAAATATGGATGGGCCCTTATCGAGTAAGAAGAATAGCAGGAAAAGGTGCAGTATGGTTGGAAACACTTAGTAGGGATGAATTGGAATCACCAATAAATGGGGTATTGTTAAAACATTATTAACCCCTTGTTCCATTGGGGTAATTTTACTCCTATTGCTTGTTTAGAGTAGGTAGATCTTTGAATAAGCTCACTTGAGCAGTAGGATTTGTGTGCCTTTTGCTTTTTCTGAGTGTTGAGTATTGCTAATCTTCTTGCTTTTCACTTTTTGATGAGCATGTTGAGTTTTCTTCTGAGTGCTTGAGTCATGCTTCTTGCTAAGCCTTTCTCATCTCCTGCATTAATAAAAAATGAAAATGTTAAAAATTTCCATGAGTTAGTACTTTTATCTTATATGCATTTTATATTTTTGCTCTAGAATAGAATTTCATTTATGGCACTCATTTCGGTTTATTTTTATTCCATACATGCGTCACGTGTTTTTTTGATTTCTATGTGTTGTCGTCGGATTACACGCCGTCTTTGTTGCAGCAGAAATCTATGCTGCCGCTTGGTGTGCCCTTGGTGGCAAGTCTCGAGTCAAGTATGTCACTTGGTTCTTGACTCCTCCGTTTAGGCAAAATTCCCAACGAAAGCCAAGGGGGGTAGTTCCTATGGAAAGTTACTAAGGTTGTTAGGGTCTTCCAGTTAAGTGATGGGTTTTTTATTAATGTTTTTGGGAGTTTTTGATTAAGGTTCAAGATGTAATTGCAACGTTGGTTTAAGAAATATTTCACTAGCATAAACTTAGATAACACTGTAAATTATAAAGATGCACAAATACTTGATTGATATAAAGCAAATGAAAAGTGCAAGGATCAGTGCCTTATGGATTCAAAACACAGTGTGAAATTGTAATGCTGGAAAATTAAATGTTGTGCAATTGTCTCTTGGTTGATTTTAAATTATTAAAATGAATCTTGATTAGGGGAAAAAAAGGGAAACTCTCAATATACCATAAAGGGACAGAGAGGAATGTCCGGAAATCTAGAATTTGGTGCTTCTATACAAGGACATGACAGACTGTCAATACCCTGAGCGCGTGTTCAACACTACACCAACAAGGATGTAGTCTAACCGTAACGGTGCCCCAAGGTCAGAGTACAACTATTCGACGCCCCCAGGCAGAAATTCCCCACCAAAAACTAGTCTCGAAGTGCCGGATTTTCATTATGTTGTGAGTAGTTAATTTTATTAGGTGACTTGATTAAATTAAATGTGAGAATTAAAACGTGCTTCCAGCTGCTTTTGGTATCCAACAACTCAGACGTACTGCTGATGGGTAGAGCATATGCAGTGTAGGCAAATAGTTTATTCCAATTTAGAAGCAAGTAACCATCGACCCTCCAACAGAGAGCGCTCTTGACATGCTTTTTAGCTAAGTTGAAGAGTCTTATGAAATTGAAATGCAAAACTTTGTAAATAAAAGATATTGATGGCCACTCTTATGTGTCACTTCTAATCAACCTTCACTAATCAACAAAATTGCCTTTGGGTGAAGGTGAGAGCATACTTTGTGGCGACGAAGACGGTTTTATTTCTATTCTACTTTTGCATAAATGAAAATTAAGAAATGATTTAAGTTGCAAAATTAAATGGATGATACACCTTGCACTTCAAAAGTGGGTGTGTGAAAAGGTGGAGTTAGAAAAATTGCAGTCACACGAAAATTGACAAAATACACAAATCCCCCCAGGGGGATGGGATGTGGGTGTTGGTTACCCCACTGCTCTCGTTTAAACTTTTTACAATTGGTATGCTGAAAATAAAATGCTTCTTAGTCCATTAAACTTGGATCTAAGAGCTTACAATGGTATACAATAATGTGACAACAAATTGGGCGTCCACCGGTTCGTTGTAAGCCTTCTTTGATGGTCTTGATCACTCCAAAAAGTCACTTTTATGTGCAAACCTGCTAAAAATCAGCAAGTTAAAAGTGTTGAAATATGGTGGGAAAGACAATGAAAAAATAAAAAATTTGAAAAATTTTACACAGAAAAATTTTGAAATTTTTTTCGAAGTATAGAAAATCTCAAATCTAGCCTAGATCTAATGAATGATAAAAATTTTAATTGAAATATCAGATCTAAATTAGTTTGCAATGCTGAAAGAAGAATGGATCTAAATACTAAGCATGAGGATGGATCTACTTCTTAAGTAAAGCAAGAAAAGTTGGGAAAATAGATAGTTTTGTTTTAAAAAAGATGGATGAAACTTTGTTTTCCAATGCCCTTGTCTCTTGCAAATAGCTTTGAAAGCTCTCTGAAATACAAATGTGTTAGAATAAATATGGCTGCCCAAGAACAAGAAGAACAACCGTGTTCTCAATCCCCTTGAGCCTTTGGATATGTAGCTAAAACAATGCCAAAACTTGCAAAAACAATGTGAAACTTAGTATGTTAGAATAAAATGAGACCAAATGAATCTAAGTATAACCGAATACAGTTGATTACTTTTAAATCTCCTAATATCTAAGCATAAACAAACAAATTACAACCAAAATGTTTGCTTCTATATCCAATAGACTAAATCTACACAATGAAAGCATGAAATAGCATAAAATAGCAACAATATCACCTCATATGTAGAACTTTCCAACACAAGATGCACCCGATGGACCTCCAAAGTCTGAAAATATATTACTCAATAGCTCAATGTACAAAATAGCAGAGGTTCTATGCATCCATGTGAATAATGGAGCAAGAGCCTTGCTTTTATAGAAACTCTCAAGAGAAATTCGAATTTGTGAAGGAGAGCCCAAAATAGGGTATCAAATGATGAGTGTAGGATCCAATCCATGATTGATATGGTGGTTGGAGTGGTATTCAATGGGATGGCCACCTCATGGGAGTGTAGTTAATGCACAATCTCCTCCAAATTTGGTTGGTATATCATGTTAATGACTATGCCAAGTCATTCTATCCAACTCACCAGACCACCTACCTTTTCTGTAGGAGTTTGGATTTTCTCCAAATCCATTATTTTTGAATTAAAAAATACTTTTTTAATATTTTGGAGAGAAATTGACTTAAGTGAATATTATTCACTCAATACTTAGGAAACCTGGGTTTAGGGGTTTTATGGGTGCTCTGGGTTAGAAAACGAGCACCCCCATGTCCAATTTCACCTCCTAACCCATCTTTTATCACTTTTCTCATTTTTTAATTAAATTATGAAAAAAACTAATAAACTGAGAAAAATTAATTTTCTCATAATGACTCAAAAATCCTAGGGAACCTAGTGCATGTCCATATGACTCAATACTGATGGCTAGCATGTTACAAAAATACATTCTAGTAGGTTTTAATAACCCCTCAAAATTCGTCATCATGAAAACACTCCAACTTTGGAGGTGTGAGTGAAAAACTCGAGAATTATTCGTCACTTTTCAGTAACGCATAATCCTTAAGGAAAAAATACTCTAGAGTATTCCCCTGATAACAAACGTTGAGGAAGGGAAAACCTTTCATAAAAAACACTCATGCTAGACCAACTTATTACAAAATCCCTGTAGGGTCTAGACATGCAAAAATTACAAAGGGCCAAATTGTTTTGGCCTGATGGATCTCGGAACATTGATAATGAACATTCAAAATGTTCACAACTTCAACGGTTCACTTGGAATCCACTATGTGTAATTTAGTGGATAACACTATGAATGCAAAAACTGCAAATAAAGTTGAAAGCAAAATAAGTCGAGTGCTGGATTGAATACTGATGCAGTTAGTGTTGGGGACCAGAGATTCTGAGGTTCTCAAGCACTCTCTCCCTTAGAGAACTTGTACCAGCTGGAGCCAAATGTTATCACATACATAGTAGCTGGGATACCATGTTAGCAGAGTAGATATCTACACTTTTCAGTGCTTTTCCTTTGCACTTATTTAGTGACATCAACTATGATTAGCAACACTATTTATGACCACTCACACATCAGAGCATCTTTGTATCAGACATTTAGTAGACCTTATGCCAAGGCTGCGCCTCGAGACCTCATATTTGATGACTGGTATGACCTTTTGTTCCATACAGTTGCAGCGCAGTTTTCAGTGTTTCAGATACAGTGTTCTCAGTGGTTATAGTTGGTTCAAATTACAGACGTTGATATATGACCCAGTATATATATGATGTGCATTGATGGTATTACCTTGCTGTTTAGGTCATTTTGATAGCACTGACTTGGTATATGACAATTATGATATGGCAGTATATTAATATTAAAATGAAATTGGTTGTTATGGATTATATGTATTGATTGTATTACTGACATTTGGAAACTCTTGTTTTATATTTGTTGGTCTTTACCTTCATATGAATGTGAACATGATCATTTAGTGTCTTTATGACCTGCTAGCTTAGGCACCACTTTCACTTGTCTCCATCCATCCATTTGTCCTTTCTCCATATACTGATCGTCACCCTGACTTACACCTTGACTTGTGATATGGAGGATCTTCCCCGCTTTTGCCTCCGTGTTGGACTTGCATCCATGTTTATTTTGTGTCTCGGCTTTGAGTTGGCAACAAAATTTACCTTTGGTGAGTTGGATTTTATGCCTTTATCACTCTAGTCGGTTGCCCCGATGTGTGGTTTAGATTTGCGGAAGTCCCCCTAGTTGCTTGAGTTGTGTTGACTAAAACCCAAAGCAAAATTGTACTAAATATGGAAATTATTGTTATATCTTGTACAACCCAATGAAAAGGGCTATGAAATTTAAATGAAATTAAATGTTGTGAAATGTAAATGCACCTCGGATGAAAGCTGCGATTAGTTGTGCTTATAAGCATATGCAAAATCCCAGAGGGGTTATATTAGGCCTAAAAGGCAATGGATAAATGTATGCTAAATCTAATGATTGTTGGCCACGAAATTCAGTGAAATGAAAGGTCCTAAAAAGCAGTGGTTAAATGTATGCCAAATCTAAAGACTGCTGACCTTATGTGAAAATTTCCTCATTGAGCTTGCGGGTTATGATATGAGATGGAGCAAGGGACAACTAATTCTAAGTGTCCCGTAGAACCTCAAGTTACGGTTAGCCTGACACCTAAGTCACCGAACACATCCCTTTAGGGTCAAGTGTCCTGTGGGCAATGTTTGGGTGCGGACATGATGCCCCCACGTGGGGGACACGAAAAAATATTGTCCCGATTTTGTGACACGCGTGCCCTAACTTTGGACATCGTGTCCCGATTCCAGGACACGAAAAGGTGCCAAAGGCAACCCGCGGGCCCATAAAAACGCGATTTTTTTTTTTGTCATTTGTGAACTGAAGGGAGAGTGAGGGAGAGCTAGAGAGAGCCCATAATTGTTTTTTTTGCAGGTGATAGAGATTCAAGTGTGTTTTCTTGCAGGTGAAGGGATTCCATGTTGATTTGACCATCAAGGTTGAAGGAAAATGTCTCAACTAGCTAGGGCAGCAGCTAGAGGGCAAAGGAAAGGGAAGAATGCCCCATCTAATCCTATTTCTCCTCCAAGCATAACCTCTTCTACTCCTAGTAGTTCTCCAACTGCTTCTAGTGAAGCTCATGCTCATTTTAGCCATGTTTTGGCAAGACAACAAGCACAAGAGAGTAAATATCCTTTTTGGAAGTATGTCACAAGGAAAGAAGGTGTTGGAGCAAAGCTTGGTGGGGGAGGCAATGTGTGTTGGACTTGCAATTTCTGCAAGCATGCTTTCAAGAGCACATATTATTGGGTTAAGGGCCATTTGTTGGCCCTCCCTTGTGGGATTTCTTCATGCAAAGCAGTGAGTGTTAACCAAAGGAGGGAGATGGAAAGAGAGGACCATGTTGGGGTAGGGAAGGTGGCTACAACAAGCAAGACACAACATCATGAGGATCCTCTTCCATTATTGAGGAAACCCTCTAGCACTAGGAGCAGGGTTGATGCTATTTCTTATCCAACAAGAAAGAGGCCAACTTCAAGTGGTCCAATGGATAGGATTTTCCAACAAGAGGTGCGAGAAGAGGTGGACCTCTCCATTGCATTTTTCTTCTACCTCAACTTTATCTCATTCAATGTTGCACGGTCACCATTGTACTTTGAGATGTGTCGATCTATAATGGAACGAGCTCCAACTTGTTATGTGCCTCCTGGTTCAGAGAAGCTTAGAACCACATTGTTGGTTAAGGCATGGAAGGAGGTGGATAAAATTATTGATCCAATTAGATCAAAATGGTCCACATTTGGTGTTAGTGTTGTTTCAGATGGATGGACGGATGCAGCACGCCATCGACTCATCAATTTCATGGTGTCTTCCCCAAATGGATTGGTGTTCTTGAAAGCGGTGGATGCTCTTGGGAAATACAAGGATGCACAGTATATGGGTGATTTATTCGTCAAAACCATTGAAGAAGTGGGTGTTTATTTTTGTGTACAAATCATCACGAACAATACACCTGTTTGCAAGGCTGTTGGCATGATTGTGGAAGCTAAATATCCATAGGTATGTTCATTTTGGACACCTTGCAATTTGCATAATTGCATTGTTAATTTAATCATTTATTTGAAATTTTGAATTGTTAGTAACTTAGTAACTTAGTTGTAGTCTTGTATATTATAGGAGTCTAGACTCAATGACTCATTTATACTTTCTTTTATTGATATTACAGGTATTTTGGACACCTTGCATTGTCCATTCTTTGAATTTAGCACTGAAATCTATTGCTTCAGATGTGCCACGGATTGGCAAACTTATTGAGGATGCACGTCATATCCGTAACTTTGTACAAAACCACACCAATGCCCTCACAATCTACAAAGAGTACACACAACTTTCATTGTTGAAGGTTGCAGATACTCGGTTTGCTTCCTCATTCATCATGCTCAAGGGGTTGAGAGAGGTCAAAACCGCTCTTGGGTCCATGGTGATTTTAGAGTTTTGGTTTTTTTGGAGAAAGACGGATCAGAGTGCTTCACAAAAGGTGAAGGACACGGTGTTAGATGATGGTTGGTGGGATAGGGTAGAGCTTAGCATCAAAATCATGGAGCCAATCATTTCTTTGTTGCGGTTTGCAGACACGAACCAACCCATCCTAGCAGAGGTTTATGAGGGGTGAGATTCCATGATTGAGTCCATGAGGACCATTGTTATGGAGAATGAGTGTGCTGAGTATGAGACATCGACAGAGAACTTACGGTCCACCATACAGGACATTCTTATCTCTAGGTGGGATAAGAATTGCACACCTTTGCATTGCTTGGCCCACTCAGTGAACCCCAAGTACTACGCTCAGGATTGGCTCAGTGGTGGGTCGGGGCCCTCATCCAGAGTCCCTCCTAACATGGATGGAGAGATCTCAAAGGGGAGGAAGACAACATTTAGACGGCTACTTCAGGATAGAGACCACCTTGAGGCGGTGGAGGAGGGATTTTATGAGTTTTCCAGTGGCATCGAGAGATTTGGAGGATATGAGGTGGTTAGACACATGGGGGTTAAGAATCCCATTGTTTGGTGGGAAACTCATGGGACAACATGCCGTGTTCTACATAAGATAGCATTGAGGGTCATCTCTCAAGTTACTTCATCTTCTTGTTGTTAAAGGAATTGGACCACATATGGGAACTTGTACAATGTGAAGAAGAGCAGGCTTGAGCAATCCATGGGAGAGACGATGGTGTATGTGCACTCCAACCTTCATCTTATTTACAGGAAGAGGGAGGAGTGGGCGAATGGAAAGACAAAGATGTGGGATGTCTTTCATGATAGTGATGATGTGGGTTTGGACAGCTGTACTGAGTTGGCATTAGCCAACATGGATATTAATGATCCAGTGCTAGAACTGGTCACTTTTGATGAGGGTGATCGTATGCAGGGGTCATCCTCCACACCAGCAGATGCAGTTAGTCAGATTGGAAGAGAGGAGGAGGAGGAGGAGGATCAGGGCAGTGATGAGTTTGTTGATTCAAGCATGGAGGAGGACTATTGAGTCATTGACAAACGGGATTCTTCGATCTTGATCCACCCCTTTTTTGTATTTACTATTAGACTATTAGTCTATTTGGCATTTGCCAGTGCCCAGTGGCATTCCAACATCTATGTAATACATTTTGATTTTGATGACTTAATTAGAAATATGGTTTCAAGTCTCCGACATGCATCTATGTGATTGTGATTGTGAATGACAAATGTGTTGTGATTTGTTAATGACAAATGTGTAATCAATAATCATTAATGTGTTTTGATTCTAATTTCTATTGAATATTTGTAATGGTAAATGTGCTAGTTTCTAAATTTTATTGGATCTATATGTCTATATTTTTAAATTTTAATATATTTAAAAATATATATATATATGTATATAAAACGTGTCCTTCATGTCCTGACTCCGGGGGTCACCATGTCCCGTGGGGACACTCGTATTTTGGGGACACTAGTGTCTTGTGTCCTCGTGTCAGGTGACTTAGCCTGACACCTAGTTCATGGTGGTTCTAGTAGTAGACAATTTTTGCCAAGATTGAATAAGCACTTCTCTGAACAACTCATCCATTTGTGAGACACCGCCATTCCTTGTGTACTCCTTGTTCAACACATGCTTAAGTGTATAACACTATGTCCCTCATCCAAAGTATCACAGTGTCAAGTTAGTCAAGTCATCCCTTCAGCCTTGCCTTTTGTCTTTAGCATTCACCCTTTGCTAGCAATTTGATCATGTTTACAAAACAGGTATATTCTTGAGATTCCTCTTGGAAGTAAGTTATTTAACTAACCCATTATTATTTATTATCTGCCAGTGAAATGATCCTTAATTCTTTAGATTCTCGCTATGAAAATGATCTAGAGAGCATGTCTTAACTATTTGCACTTGCAGCAGCATGGTTTCTTCGGCCAGGGTTATATTTTGATCAGCTTGATCGGTCAAACCTAGTTTGACCAAGGTCAACCTTGGGATCCGTGATGAGATGGACCACTTTTATGGTATGATGTTGATCTATGTTCCTCTGTATACCTTTTGATGATTCCATATGATGGGCACAGGTTTTAGATGATGATTGATGCAGTTTTTCATTATTATTATTATTTCCAGATTATCATATTTTACTTGTCCGGGTATGGTGGACCCTACAGATGATCTTACAGGTTATCATGAGGTGTATGAGTACTCATCTCTAGTGGATTTGGGTCTTCTGGATCCATTGAGGCACTTATCTTTCAGTTTTAGGCACTCCCGGGCATGATTTGAGTAGTTTTCCACCTGTTGACCAGTTTGGCCAAGTTGATGTGGCCGGTCCATCTAGATCATTGGAGGCCAGTCATTTCCTAGGGCGCTACAAGGGAAGGGGGTGGTCCAGCCACTTGTTATTACCATATTACCCCACTTCTGGACATGATGGCATAATCCGTTTCACAGCGCAGGCACCATACAGTCCGTTATCGGCAATTTTAGGGTTTTTCAGGAGGATAAAAAATGGAATAAAAGGGTCATAAAGGAATTTGATTTGGGAAATTGAGGCAAGGTTTTGGCATGAGGTCTGCTCTGAGGTAATTTATGGTGTATCCCAGTCCTTCTAGATCAGTTTGCAACAGTCATTGGGGTCCACGCAGTCAGCATGATGTCTTTTGATGTATTTTTCTCTCAGATGAAGGGGACAGGATTTGATCATTTATGTACTTGGACATGTCATTGTGTCTCATGTTATATTATTGTGCCATGGGGTGATGTTAGTGAAGGGGAATAATAGCTCCTAGCTACACCATGTGCTCCTAGTCATTTGTCCTAGTCATCTTATGTGGCACACTTGTACTTTAGCCACTCTTATGTTGTGCGCCATCCCCCTAGTTCATTTTTAGTCATGACGTCATCCCTTTAGTGAGTGATCCATGTCATGTTATGTATCGAGTCATCTTAGCCATTGATTATATTGTTGTATCTTTTGATCTCAACCACTCATTTCAAATGTGGTTTAGGGTTTTGGTCTCCCTCATCCTATTTAAGGAAGAGACCCCCCTATTGTAAAGGCACTTTTTGGGCTCTGGAAAACTTGGAATAAAATACTATTTTGCAGATCTACTTCTTGGATTTGATTGGGATGCTCTTGTACATGATTATACATCTTTTGCTCTAGACATCTTTGCTGGTAACGGGTGATTTTGACAGCTACAGATGGAGCCGAATTGACTAGAGCAAGGAGGGCGAATTGCTTGAAGGGAATATTTGTGGGTTTCTCACATCCCCCTTGAGCGTGACGTTTTCATCTTGAAGGTAGTTTTTCAATTGTGCTTTGTCCATTGATTTGTTTCTTTTGATATGTCATGCTTCGATCTCATTTATCTGTGGATCAAATCTAAATTATGGTAGTCTGTTTTACATGTTGAGTGAGACATTTTTCCTCCTAGGGTGTGGACCTTTTTGCTTGGAATCACTTGGATCTACCTTGGAATTGTAACTAAATGCAAGAATCATCTATCTGCAAGGTAGCCGCAAGCTTTTGAGGTAAGATTTACAAGGTATGTATCCATTTCGCTTGTCTTCTATCCTATTGGTCATAAAACCCTTAAAACCAAAACCCTAGTATTTTTTAATTTTCATATCTATGCTGATCTATCAATCACTTGGGCTTAATAATTAAAACCCACCTTAATAATCAACTTAACTATTCCGATCTAAAGTTTGGTGGACATCCGACTCCATTTCCCCCTCGATCTAAGGCACTAGTCCTCCTTGAGGCAAGTTGCACTCTGTGGGTAAGTGGTCTTTTGCTAGATCCCACACGTGATGCCCAACTTGCATTGGGAACCGTGGAATATCTTGGGTCGCCTCTTTAGTTGTCTACACCTCTATCGTCATAGATAGGATACCTTTAGAGACAACTACAAGTTGTGTGATAACAAGGTCCTTGAAAGGTTTGTGGAAATCCCACTGAGGAATTCATCGTGTGCTCAATTCTACGGATTCAAGGAGCCAATTCTTTTTTCAATAGGCGAACCTCTTCCTACAGCTCGTAGTGCTCTCTCCCTCTACCCCATAGGCATCTGACCTCCATCTCGAGCATGGTGTTTTGAGCCTTCAGTCTGCCCAATTGTGCACTTGATATCTCGTTTCGTTGGTTAGCTTCCTTAATTTCTTTTTTTGTCCTCATTTTCTAATTTTGCTTATAGTCATCCAATTTGCTAAGCATGAGGCCCATTGTTTCTTTTAGGTCGACCACTCGTTTAGCGCAACAGCGTATAGTGATTGGGTTTTGAGAGATTGAGCAGGACATGACGCTTCCCGCTCTGTTATCTTCTCTACCACGATTTATTACACCCGTTTCTAGCCTATTTCCTTTGTATACCCAGATGAAATACTCCCTTAAACTCTCGTAATTCTCTATCTCCAACATTTCTTGCTCAACATAAATGATAAGATCTACACTCCATATTGGGAAAATTCTCACATGCTGCCATGATAATGTGAAAGGATCGAGACTTTATCTGGTAAGGTACAAGATTTAACTGGAAGTGTTATGTGGTACCAGTACCAGCGCACCTTTACATATGCCTTGGGGAGAGGAGCAATTTTTTCGACTTGGAGGGATGTGTTCCAACCTTTTTTCGGAGTGAGGGTTATGGCCAGACTTTCTGGTTCCCTCCTAGGGGTACTATGGCTTAGTGGCATTGGTGACTGCCTCATTGAAGGGCTGGAAACCTTAAGGTTGGTGTCCGACTCGCCAGCGGTGGGTCATTGGGTAACAAGACCCCCACCTTACTTTATCACATTGGTGGCACTTTCTTTCAGCATTGAGGTTCATGCCTCTACTCTAGGCCACCATCCACACCCTCTTGGTCCTCTAGCTCAAAATCGTCGTCTCCTTGGGCTCCTCTTGATGATGACATCATCCTCCATGCCAGGCTACATTGCTACAGAGCATACTTCCTCTAGATACTACAGACTTAGAAAAATTTAGATTTATGATGTGATTTGATACCACTAGGGCCAGTCACAAAGAATACGTGTGCTTTTCTTCCTAACAGACTCGAGACTTAATTATAGAAAATTTGAGAAGCTTTCTGATGCAATCTGATACCACGAAGGCCAGTTGCAGAGAATACGACTTGGCCAAAATCTGACTCATTGCAAATGGGAATGCCAAATGACTTTCGCCTCTCTTTATTTATAGCTCGAGAGGAGCATCACTGGTAGCAACCAGGGAGAAACCTAAGGAATCCAGAAAGGAAAAGCTTCACGTGAAAGCAATCAGGGGGGGAGTTGAGGGATTTTCACTACTATTGGGGTTAGATGGGGCATGATGATCCCCCCCTCCTCATTTCGGCCTTCAGAACAGAGTGATATGCTCATTTTTAGCCTTTTAGTCATGTGTGGGAAAATTCTGGTGTAAATGTCCCAAATTACCTGTTATCACACAAACTCTAGTTGTTAAAGAGGGATGTCCCAACAGGAATGGTAGAGGATGAGCAACTACGAAGGTGTAACCAACAGCAGCCAGGTCCCCTATCCAAGGGACAGAAGTCACACCGGACAAGGCTACCGTCACTTTAGACGAGGCACAGAGCCAAGTCAAGGGGGAGACCCTGCTGAACCAGGTAATGGTCGAGAGACAAAACACACCCAAATCCAAAAGAAAGAAAGAGGTAAAGACAGGGAATGAGTGTAAATAGGTCCTAAGCTTAATTTCAGCCATTGACTGGACGCGAATGCAAAAATGAGAGTAATATCAAATGTGACCAGTGACTAAATATGATGAATTTAGTGAGTTAGATTAATAATTGTATGGCTGAAACAAGCAAGGGACAATCGTTAAGCTAGAAGTTGAAAGATAAACTATTTGCCCAGGAAAGAGAGTTAAGTAGTGCAGAAATGGACCTAGGGCAGCGAGTAAAATGTGATTAAAATGACTTCTAGCAAATGGCAACTTGATTTCTAGTAATAAAATGGCGAGACAAAACAAAATCAAGAGTACCTAGAACCCCAAAGTGACCCAAACCAGCAAGAGAGAAAAATGCCCTAGGTGGGGTGTTTTTGCCAGGTAGACCAATGCCTAAAGTTTGGGTTAATGGAGTCGAAAATTGATGAAACTTAAGATTTATACGTTTAAGCACAAATAAAAGGCGGGTTTGCAATAAAAATGAAGTTTCTACGGTTGGAAATTAAGTTATTAATTTTTAGGATTTTTTATTTATGGTTGTAGCTTAACATAAACAGTGAAAGAGAGATTATGAGAAACAAGAAGAAATCCCGTACTTGGATAATGAAGATGAAGATGTCTCCGTGCTGAAGACAAACCCCGAAGATCAAGTGTTGAGCTGGAGTGCGTTTTCCCCCTTAGCGTTTTGGAGCAGCCAATGAGCCAGTGCGTTTTTGTACCTGCCACAAAGAGATAAAAATTAGTATCTATAACAAATGACAAAAATAGACCAGCAAATGAGTGACGAATGATGAGAAAAGTAAATAACAACAAGTGCAAATTCACTTCCTTGTTAAAATCCCGAAGAGAAATGCTAGCAAGGAGCTGCTAACTCAAGTGCTGCGTTTTCCTCCAGTGGCTAGCTTCACCTGCAAATCGAAATGCTAAAGGAGAGATGGGGACACCACAAATAGCTCAGAATGCATCATAAATATGATCTCAATCAACACAAGAACAATCCCACTCCAAAATCACAAGTAACTTAGTAAGAATGTCTCTCTATAATATCAATGTCAAGTCTCTAGAATGCCAAGAAGAAGTACAAATGAGGTGAGTGTCTTCTCTTATAGAGAAAGACCACTCTCAAAGCCTAATTCCCCCCAAAACTAAGGGCTGATTTTAACTCTCTCTCAACCCAAATCGATGGTGGGGATGATCTCTAGAGGGGGGGGTGAATTACCCTAAAAGACGCCCAAGTGGAGATGGGGCCAACTCGTGGGGCCCATAAAACACATATAAAATGTGGTTGGGGGGTGCCTATGGGTTGTTTTATCCCCCCATACCACTACACTATGATCTCAATACATAAAAACATCAAAAATATGATTTTTTGCTAAGTGGAAAAATGCCCCCATGGGCAAATTCGCCCCTCATGGTGAGCTGGGAAAGAGAGGCCCCCACAACCAAAAATACAATGTCCAAACATTACCATATTACCTTAGAAAACACCCTTGTATTAGCCAACCATCGATTTTTGCCCTTTGTAATAGTTGCCTTTGTCAATTTTTGATTTTCGATGTATTTTATTGCTAGTTTATACTGTTGAAGATGTAATTTGGGCTTTTGACCCATCTAAAGTGCCCGGATTGCCGAAACGTCTGCTGCAATGTGATCGTGGACCCCAAAAATAGTAGGAATGACCACTAGAACGACCCCGATCCATCATTTAGGCATTATTTGCCCAAAATCCATGATTTTTAATTAAAATAGGTCATTAATGACCAGTAATAATTAAAAATCTCACAAATGCCTCGATCTTTTTGCATTCTGTAACTTGGAGGCTCATATGGGTTTCTTGTAGATAATAATTGACCAAAATCGAAATTCTGGTCGCAACATTTTTTCAGGCCTATTTTTGGCCTGGTTAACCTAGTTTGACCAAGTCAAATCTGGTCAACAATAGTACTGGTTGAATACTTGTATGCAATCATGAAGCGAAAGGCTTCCTTATACAAGTTAGTACATTACTAAACTTTATGATAATAATATGGTGATAAAAAACTGCATTAAATCCTGGAAAATACAAGGCCCTAGTGAGGTGGGCCCACCACATCCAACAAGACTCAACTGCTATGCATAACCTATAGACTTGACCACCTAGCTGACATTGGGTGACATGGAATACATGGCGAAGGATAAGGGATGACAAGGATGAGGATCATGTGACCTTTCGGATAACTCGAGGAAGTAGGGTCCACTGAGATAAGTATACCATGACAAAACGCGGGGAAGGGCGGTGCCTCACAAATGGGTATAGTGCAGGGAAACCGCCACTGGCCATCTAACAAGTATCTCACAACTCACACCCGTGCCCAAAGACTTTGTGAGGTTCTTTTCTAAAGCCTCCAAACTAGGTGTCCGACAAACTGTAACTTGAGACTCTAGGGGACAATTTTGAGCTTGTCCCTTGCTCCCTCTCACCTCCTTGCCCCGCAGGACTAAGTGAGGAATAATCACTACAAATGCTAACATGTATGGCTGACCTATGTCCATGTGTGTTTATAAACACATTGCATGGATTTTACAATGAGTTTCATACTTATCCCCTTTTTGGCTAGATTTACATTTACAAAAAGCCCTTTTTTGGCTTGCTTTACATTTCTTCATTTCTTTAATTTACATCAAGGTCCTTTTGGGCTACATACATATCTCAATAGATATAACAATGGTGCTCATACTGCAAAGTAATGGGGGTGAACAATACATGCTTCAATGACCAATGGGGAACACTCGATGAGGCTACACAATCCTAACTGCATTGCAACATCGGGGGCAACTGACAGGAGCAAATCCCAGGTTTGAGAGTGCATCTCACACACTAAAGAGCCGAGGCACGATAGACATGGAACAATGGCATACTCAGAGATCAGTGGGGAAGGGAATCCTGAAAGTCACAAATAGGAATCCAAGTCGGGAAAGAATGTCATGTATGAGTTGGATGGATGGAGAGGGTGAAGGTGGATCCAAAGTCAGCTGCCTAGGGGGACGAAATGATCAAGTCTATACTAGGAATAGGGGTGTAACCCGGTGTACATATAACATGAGCCTACTAGGAAGGGGTGGACTGACATCACCAAGGGCCCAACCACATATCATAAAACTAGATCACCACATCAATCATCATATGTAGAGTTAGTGTACTATCATGTATAAACAAGTCTAAGCAACAATCATGAGCAATATATATAAATGCAATACCCGCCGCACCATATACTTGCTGCTGAGGTTGTCTCTGAACTGGATCTCTGCTGAATCCGGGCACAAATAGTAAACCAACAATACTCTGTGATAGTCTCAATCAAAACAAGACTAGGCAACTGTCTCAATGGGCTCATATCAAAGCCTGGCATGGAAGGGTGACCCTGTGGTAAATGCTAAGTAAGATGTATGTACCATTGTACAACCAACTGTCCCCTCTGATACATCTGCTCGGGGCAATCTGAACAAAACTGTATGCCTCCTCTGAAGGCATCAGATCTCTGATCTGGAAAAAAGTACTGTGTGGTCCTCCGCCGCATAGTCTGCAGTATGGTAGCTCCAGCTAACATAGATGTGATAACATTACCCACAGATTTGAATATTTTATATTGTTTTTGTTTTAATTTTAAGTTGGCATTTTATAATTTCAAATTGACATTTTAAAAGCATGTCGGCCTAGATACTTTTATATTTTTATAAAGTGAGTGTGAGAAAGTATAAATAGACTTTTCCTCACTTCATTTAAAAAAACAACTTATGGGATAAAACAATATGTTACTTTTCTACCCTTCTTTGGGCTCTTGGATTGATGTGCATTTCTTGAGAAGGATGTATTTTCTGGTTTGAAGGAAATCTCTTTAAGTTTCTTTGGTTCTTGCTCTTTGCTAAGGTGATGTTAGAGTTGTTTGCTTAACACATGCACAAGGAGGTATCTAAGTTCTTCTATTGATTTCTCTTTGTTAAATGTTGAATGATGATGCTCGTTCTTGGTTGAATGGTAGCCGTTAATGTTGCATTTTGTCTAAGCTAGGTCATTTTCAGCCTTTAGTCACCCTAGCGTTGTGAGGGACCTCCTCTAGGAGTCCTTTGAAGCTTGAGCTATATTGTCTCTAAGTTTTTCCCTAACTAGGGCTCCTTTAACTAATTCTTGTGGTTGTTGAAAAAGACCCTAGTTTGCCAAACTTTGCAAGTACTTTTCTCGAAAGGAAGACAATCTTCCTTGATGCCCTAGGGTTAGGGTAAAACCTTAAAACCCTAAGTTTGTCCATTTTCTCTACATCAAACCTTAGTTTGTATTTTTGTAAATACTATTGCTACGTTAAACTTGCATTTTCATTTGTAAATTTGCATTTTCATAATAGAATTATGGTTAGAATTGGGTCTGCAATTTTATGACAACCCCCCCCCCAAAAAAAATCGATTTTTTGGCATTCCTAAAATTCCGGCCCTCTCTCCTACAATTTCGCCCCACTTTCTTTAGCCTGAAAACCCCTAGGGAGAAATTATAGGAAGCCCTAAAATTTTTAAAACATCAAAAATTCCTAAGAAAATCCATAAAAATAAAAAAATTATATTTTAAAAAAAAATTTGGCCTCTCTAAAATTTCGGCCCTCCCTCTTATGAATTCGACCTTCCTTTATTGTCCCTAGAAACCCTAGGGCAAAATTTGAGGAGCCCTAAAAATCCCCAAAAAATTAAAAAATCCTAAAAAACCCTAATTTTGATGATTTTGTACATATTATTTAGGTTAAATTTACTTCTTTTTGTGTAATCTAGGTCTGATTTTTTTTTTTATCTTATGTACATAATTTCATAGAATGAAACCTAAAAAAAAACCCTAAAAAGTCTATTCTAAATCCTAGTTGCAACATCTTTTGTGCCCTAGTGGCTTCCCTAATCTTCTCTTCTACCTTCACTGCCCTATTTTTTGCTCCTTTTTCCTTCTATTCCACTCACTTTCCATTCCTCCTTCACCTTCTTCCTCTCTTTTTTCTCTATCTCCTTCCTCTCTTCCTGAGGTCCTCCATACCTTCGATCCTCATCTAAGAGACCTTGGTCTCAGATTTGGGGTCTTTCAAGAGTTGTAACAACCTGTAACGTGACTCTTTTTCTGCACTTCATAAGTCTGCTTAAAACAACATGTAGTCACCTTTACAGTGCCCCTCTTCCTTGCTTTGGTACCTGCACATGTGACCAGTAATAAAGGTTAATTATTAATAAAAGTTGGCTGCCACTTGAGGACTAACATAAAGTATAAGTAGGTATGAAATCTACCCTAACAGAGGTCTGAAAAGTGCTGGTTCAGTTTTCTATTTTGGTGACAAAGTCATAGAATACTCCTTGCATAAGTTTCATTCTACCTTGGACATATACTTAACATTGAAAGAAGATATCTAGCTACTATATTATTCAATAATCCACTGATATGTTGCTATATTGACATATTTTCTTATTTGATGAATGTAATTAATTGGGTCAAAAGTGCTATGCATTTGCTTCCATCTTTCTTGTTGTCTTAATGGTCAATACTACTGCCTTTGATAAGTGCACTGTAGGCGTAATTGAATCTACTTTTGACATACCTAATTGATTGTCTTAAAGTTGCTGCAAAATCGTTTATATATTGCCAATACATGACAACCATTGCATGTTGCTATAGTTATGTGGTCATCTTGGTTTATTGTGTACAAGTGGAAGTTTGAAGTTGCTTGGATACTGGTGATATTCTTAGTATTTTTTACAAGTGGATGATAATGATTTTGCCTTCAATACATTTCTTAACGAGTCTGATATAACTGCTATTTCACTCTCATAAAGGAAATTAGATTATTGGAATTCCACCTTTTACATTATTTTTGGACATCCACACTTGATGATTGAATAGTATGTCTTCTTCATTCTTTTAAAGTTATCATCTAAGGCACTGGTCACTAACATTGTTGTCAAGAAGACATAGATTCTAAGTGTTTTTGTAGATCACAAAAGGGCTCTCCCCTTGGAGGTTCCGACTCTCTGAAGAAGTTGGAGAAGTGGCTAAGGTGACAGTGGTCACTCTCTCTTGCATTTGTCTATCGAACACTAGCCCTGCTAGTTCATCCGGTAACAGGAAGCATGAACCACTTTGTGCAATCATGAGACTGATATGTCACCTTGCATCATTGCCATAAATTTGATTTACACTTGTCATTTGAATTTGGCTTATGAAGGGTCTCTAAGATGGTAGAGAGATTTAGGGAATTGTTATCACACGACATATAGTTGCCCCAAAATATGATCTTATACAGGACGATAGAGGAGATAGGAAACTAAAGAGGTGACCTAAGAGGGCCTCGATCCCTAGATGGATTGGTTGTCACGCCAATCGAGACACTCTTCGCTTTATGCTATCCAAGCCCTAGATAACAATGGGGGAGACCTAAATCAACTCCCGACAGCAGAGATCTAACCAAAACACCAAATCAAACCAGCAAGGTCGAATACGTAAGGTGTAAGGTATGATAAACCCTAGACCTATGGATGAAGTCACAAGGTGAGTTAAGTTTGGATCAAGGGGCTTAAAAGATGTAAATATTGACTCATTGTGAAAGTACAAGTGACTTATAAGTATGGAAGCTAGATTTAGGATCAAGGCACTAGAAAATGAGAAAGATTTATTTTGCCTTGGGAAATGTGTCCAAGGTAAAAGGGTTAAGATCAAAATGAGGCTATCTAGTACCTTTAGATTGAGACTTGGTGAAGGGTATGACAATGTCTTAGCTCACAAGTAAAAAAGATGCTCAAACAACCTGGTAACAAGGGAAAGTCAAGGAGCTAACAAGAGTAAATGACCAGTTCCTAGGAATTAGGTCCAAATGGAGTTCACCAAGGGTGATGCCTGTTACGATGGTACCAGCACCAGCGTACCTACAGAGGTTCCTCAGGGAGAGGGTGTTTTTTTCTGACTAGGAGTGGTGTTTAGCCAGCTTATTCTGAGGTGGGGTTATGGCCAGACCCTCTGGATTCTCCTCTGGAAGTACCATGGCTTAATGGCATCGTTGACTACCTCATAAAAGGGTTAAAACCCTGAGGTTGGTGTCTGGGGCCTCCAGGGGTGGGTCATTGGGTCACATGACCCCGACCTTGTTTCAACACTCCAGCGACAGTTGTTTCAGTTCTAAGACTCACTCTTATCTTCCAGAGCACATCTAGCTGTTGATGTATATGTAACTTCGGAATGTATTTCAGTTATATATTTATTGTACCCTTATAGAGATGTGTTATTCCTCTATAAGGAAGTGTCGTCATTTGTATTGACAAGTGTCGCAAGTGTGTTAACTTGCCGAAGGGTTATTAGACCGCCTTGTAAGGGGTCCGCCCGGATTTATGTAATATGTGGTTATTGTACCTAGCTAGACAAGTCGGCCCCATAAGGTTATTGGGCAAACATAACAAGTATAAATAGAGATCGTGAGATCTCTATTTGGATCACTCAGAAACTCATTCTTCCTTTACTCGGAAAGTGGCGCACTTGTGAGGAGGAGGATCAACCGCAAAGAGGAGTCTATCTCTTGTACTTTGGTTGTGCTATTGCTCTATCTATCTCTGAGGAAGTTGTGGGGTTTTTCACCTTAGGGTTTTCCCCATGGAAACTCTGTGTGTCTATTGTCTCTCATGCTTTTGATTCTTGTGATGATTGACATGCTTGTTATGATTGATATGCATTGATATACTGTACATGTTATTCTATCAGTAAAGATCCTAGAGTATTGTGAATTAATGCTCAAAATTTAACATGGTATCAGAGCTAATTTGAGAAGAAGACATTGTGCAGTGACAAAAACTAGGGTTTCTTGTTTATTGGGTTTCTCTCCAAATATTTTGGAAAAGCAATATAGTAGATTGATTCCACTCATCAAGCAGAATCTATCTGTCCAATCAGAATTCAATTCTGAGCATTTTCAAATTTGGCCCTAAAAATTAGGGTTTCCAGAAAAATAGGAATTTCTGAAATCTGAAGACATAGCTGGAAGCGCCTTGGAAAAATCGAAGTTCAGAGATTTGGATCGAGATTTTTGGCTAAGTAAATCTCCAGGAAACTCAAACCCTAATTCAGGGTCCTCCCTAGTGAACCTGTGAATACTAAAAGACATTTCTGAAGGGTGAAGCTTTGCAGATCTCAAATTCTGAATACACCAGGCTGATCAGATCATCAAGGTGCATCTTTCTATCATTTCAGAAAGTTGAAATTCACATTTTAAATTTCTAGGGTTCTTCCGACAAACTCTAATTCGAGACCAAATTCAGTTTTCAGCAAAGCAAGTGGTAAGACCTAAATCTTTTCTATTTCCATTTGAAGTACTCTTTAAGATGTCTCACCACACCAAGCTTGAGGATAAGCTTGAAGGGGCTGATAACTTCCGACCCTGGAAGTATAGGATTGGGTTAATCCTCGAAGAAAATGAATTGGACTCCTACATCAGCTCTGAGGTCCCTATCCCAAAGGATGAAGAGGCTAAGGTTTTGCATAAGAAGAACTTGGTCAAGGAAAAAAGAATCATTGTTGATTCTATCAAAGACCATCTCATACCACATGTGTCATCTGTAAAGACACCCAAGGAGATGTTTGACTCCCAGACCAAGTTATTTGAAGGGAAGAACATAAATCGGAAGATGACTTTGCAGAATCAATTGAAAGGGGTCAAGATGTTGAATGGAGAGACCATTCAATCTTACTTCTCCAAGGTCTCTCAGATCAAGGAACAACTTGAAGCTGTGGATGAAGTAGTGGAGAATGGAGAAATTGTGATGACCACTCTCAATGGCCTACCTAGGTCATGGGACTCCTTTATTCAAGGAATCTGTGTAAGAAAGAAATTGATCTCTTTCAGTAGACTGTGGGAGGAATGCTCTCAAGAAGAAGTTAGGCTTGTAGCTCAAGAAGAAAAGATGGAAGGTGAAGATCAACCTCTCACAACTCACACCAAAAGAAGCAACAAGTCCAAAAAAGGAGCACTCTCATTACAAGAAATCCTATCACAATCAACAAAAGAATAAGAAGGATCTAAGATGTTTCACATGCAATGAGAAATGTCACTTTGCTTCAGATTGTCCCAAGAACAAAAGGGACAACAACTACAACTTCAACAAGAAGAAGAAGGGCAACAAAAGAAGGTACCATGCTCATGCTATCGAGGATGATGAACCTCCAAAGAAGAAGGCTAGGACAGAAAGTGATGATGACTCATCAAGTGAAGAAGAGTATGTTCTAATATTTGCTCTCACAGGTACTATCTTTCATGGTTGTAATGATTGGCTTATTGATAATGGGGCTTCCAAACACATGATTGGGTTTAAAGAATCTTTTGTAAACCTATCTGAACATGAATCACCCCATAAGGTGAAACTTGGGGATGATTATCAATACCCTATCAAAGGAAGTGGTGAAGCCTCCTACAACCTAGATTTTGGAAAGTCTTTGAAGATGAAAGAAGTTCTTTATGTACCTGGGCTCAAGAAGAATCTTCTCTCCATCTCTGCATTGGATGCAAAAGGCATGAGGGTTGCATTTGTAGATGGCCAAGTCCTAATGTGGCCAAAGGGCAAAACTATTGATGATGCAGTGGTGATTGGAGAGCAAGAGGGAGGTTTGTATAAATTAAAGGGACAACCTGAACATGCCATGGTACATGATTCCATGGAGCCAAGTGAACTTTGGCATAGAAGACTTGCACATATGCACTACAGAGCATTACCAATTGCAAGTAAGGCTGTAGAAGGTCTTCCTAAAATTAAGACCAAGCATGAAGGTGTTTGCAAAGGATGTGCAAAAGGAAAGAACATTAAGAAGGCATTTCCAAGAAATGAAAGCAAGGCAAAAGGTATCTTGGAAATCATCCACTCCAATGTATGCGGTCCTATGTCATCCAGTTCTCTGAGTGGGTATGTTTACTATGTCTCTTTCATTAATGACTTCTCTAGGAAGACTTGGGTTTACTTCTTGAAGAACAAAGATGAAGTATTTGATAAGTTCAAAGAATTCAAAACCTTGATGGAGAACCAAATTGATAAGAAGATCAAAACATTCAGATCCGACAATGGTGGAGAATTCACCTCAGGTGACTTCAAGAAGCTATGCAGTGATTCAGGGATTAAGAGGGAGTTGACTGCTCCCTACAATCCAAAACAGAATGGAGTTACAGAAAGAAAGAATAAGAACAATCATGGAGGCAACACAGACAATGCTGCATGACCAGAATCTGCTTATACATCTATGGGCAGAAGCAGCTAGGACAGGTAATCTAGGAAGCAAAGATCAAGAGGGAGCACACTCTAGCAGTTCATGCAATGAAGCAAATATTGAGAGGGAGTCCACTCGACAACAAACAAACAAAGATAAGTATTTGAATTGTCATTTCTTGTATATTTGATTGTTTAAATAATACTGTTCAATGATGTATATACTTATGTTCCTAGACTTAGGTTGTGTATTTTGCATATTTGCATTAATGAACAATATACTACCAATATGCATATAACGGGTAAGTGGCCTATAGAACTTGTTATCACACTATAGTAGCAGGGATGCTATCCTTGTTTAGCAGATATCTGCACATTCTAGAGCTTCCATTATTCAGAGCATAGCTATGATGATTGTATATTTTGGATCACTCGTGATCAGATCAGTGTATTATTCAGACTTATGTCAAGGCTGAGCCTTGAGAGTTCAGATTTGATGACCGATGTGACCCTTTATCCCATGCAATTTCAGTTCAGTGCTTAGAGATGTATTGCAGCAGTGTTTCAGATGGTGTATGATGATTATTACTATGATGATGTTGTATGATCTATGGATATGTTATCATTGATTGTGGATTATTATCTTGTTGATTTAGTCATGTTCACAGCATCTGCTTGGTATATTATTCCTGATGTGGCAAACTGCTTAAAATGAACTATAAATCATAAAAGGGACAATTGCTTGCACATTTAGGTCATTTAACAAAACTCACTGGTTTTCCACCTTACATAGATATGGTCTTTCCTGACACCAGTTGTCTGCTAGTGTAGGCTCCATATTCACTTGACTCCATCCATACATGACTTTCCTGTTTGAATTTATACCTTGACCTATCTCATTTGACTTTCTGATACTGAGGACTTCCCCATTTTTCTACCTCTGTGTTGGGACCGCATCCCTGTATATTCAGTGTCTTGGCTCTAAGTTGGTGACAAAACCTGCCTTTGGCGAGTTGGATTGTAGGCCTAAATCATTCTGGTCGGTTGTCCCGATGTTTGGCATTGGCTCGAACTCCCCCTAGTCACTTGAGATGTTGGCTAAAACTGAAAGCTCATGTTCTACCTATGGAAACTTATAAATTCGCCCATGGAAACTAAAAAGGGCAAGAGCGATGAACAGCTAAAAAATACTCCTCGAAGAGTATAAGAAAGGTCAAAAAAAGCAATGGTTCTTAAAAGCTATATCTAAACAATTGCTGACCTTATATGTATTTGAAAAACATGCCCTGGATGCAAGCTGCAACTAGTTGTGCTTATCAGCACACCTGAGATCCGAAGGGCTATGTAGACCAAAAAGGCCATGAAATGAAACTGAATGATCCTAATGAACCTGGATCAACTTGATATAGACATGATGCCTAAGTTGAATAAGCACTCTCTGAACAACTTATCCATTTGTGAGGCACAGCCATTCCCTGTGTTACTTTGTCCAGCACAGAGTTTGTAGCTTTCCCCTTTCTCCCAGTCCAAAGTATTTTTGAGTTAATTTAGACAAGTCAAACCCTTGGCCCAACCTTGTTCCCAGCCTTCATCCTTCACTAGCAATTTGACCATGTCCAATGGGTGAGTTTGTCATTTGAACTATTGTGCAAGTAATTTTATATAACAAAGGAACATGCTAACTTGATTAATGCCACTGAATGGATGTTATACTTTGAGCTTGGCTATGAGAATGATTAGAGAAGCATGTCTTAGTCTACTGATGTGATTTATCCTTGGTTGTATATTATTGGGATCTGTGATGATGTGGGCCATGTATAGATACCTATTGATGATGATTGATGGTCCCACATACTTGATGATGATATCATATGATGGACATATGATGCAGATGATGATTGATGCAGTTCAGCAGATTTATTTATTACTTCAGATCAACAGATTATGCATTATCCATATATGGTGGACCCTACAGCTGGCCCAATAGGGCAACCCATGGTGTATGAGTACACATTTCTAGTGGATTTGGGTCTTCTGGATCCAATAAGACACTTATCTTTCAGTTCCGTTCACTTCTGACAGTGATTGATGCAGTTTTACACTTGTTGATCAGATTTGGGGCTGATTTCCCAGCCTGAGCAGCAGGGGCCATAGGAGGCCAGTTCACCTAGGGCACTGTATGAGGAGGGGGTGGTCCAGCCACTTTTTTTTACCATTTACCCCCCATTCTGGAGAGCCTGGTGGGCTCAGATGGACAGCGCAGATGCCCTAGGAGGCAGTTTTGGCACTTTCACAATTATCGAGGCAGTTAAAAAATGGGATAAAGTGGTCACTGAGGAATTCGATTTGGGAAATTGAGGCAAGGTTTTGGCATTTGAGAGTTTAGATTTGATGACTGATGTGACCCTTTATCCCATGCAGTTTCAGTTCAGTGCTTAGAGATGTATTGAAGCAGTGTTTCAGATGGTGTATGATGATTATTACTATGATGATGTTGTATGATCTATGGATATGTTATCACTGACTGTGGATTATTATCTTGTTGATTTAGTCATGTTCACAGCATCTGCTTGGTATATTATTCCTGATGTGGAAAACTGCTTAAAATGAACTATAAATCATAAAATGGACAATTGCTTGCACATTTAGGTCATTTAACAAAACCCACTGGTTTTCCACCTTACATAGATATGGTCTTTCTTGACATCAGTTGTTTGCTAGTGTAGGCTCCATATTCACTTGACTCCATCCATACATGACTTTCCTGTTTGACTTTATACCTTGACCTATCTCATTTGACTTTTTGATACGGAGGACTTCCCCATTTTTCTACCTCTATGTTGGGACCGCATCCTTGTATATTCAGTGTCTCGGCTCTAAGTTGGTGACAAAACTTGCCTTTGGCGAGTTGGATTGTAGGCCTAAATCATTCTGGTCGGTTGTCTCGATGTTTGGCATTGGCTTGAACTCCCCCTAGTCACTTGAGATGTTGTTGGCTAAAGCTGAAAGCTCATGGAAACTAAAAAGGGCAAGAGCGATGAACAGCTAAAAAATACTCCTCGGAGAGTATAAGAAAGGTAAAAAAAAACAATGGTTCTTAAAAGCTATATCTAAACAATTGCTGACCTTATATGTATTTGAAAAACATGCCCTGGATGCAAGCTGCAACTAGTTGTGCTTATCAGCGCACCTGAGATCCGAAGGGCTATGTAGGCCAAAAAGGCCATGAAATGAAACTGAATGATCCTAATGAACCTAGATCAACTTGATATAGACATGATGCCTAAGTTGAATAAGCACTCTCTGAACAACTTATCCATTTGTGAGGCACAGCCATTCCCCGTGTTACTTTGTCTAGCACAGATTTTGTAGCTTTCCCCTTTCTCCCAGTCCAAAGTATTTTTGAGTTAAGTTAGACAAGTCAAACCCTTGGCCCAACCTTGTTCCTAGCCTTCATCCTTCACTAGTAGTTTGACCATGTCCAATGGGTGAGTTTGTCATTTGAACTATTGTGCAAGTAATTTTATATAACAAAGGAACATGCTAACTTGATTAATGCCACTGAATGGATGTTATACTTTGAGCTTGGCTGTGAGAATGATTAGAGAAGCATGTCTTAGTCTACTGATGTGATTTATCCTTGGTTGTATATTATTGGGATCTGTGATGATGTGGGCCATGTATAGATACCTATTGATGATGATTTATGGTCCCACATACTTGATGATGATATCATATGATGGACATATGATGCAGATGATGATTGATGCAGTTCAACAGATTTATTTATTACTTCAGATCAGTAGATTATGCATTATCCATATATGGTGGACCCTACGGCTGGCCCAATAGGGCAACCCATGGTGTATGAGTACACATTTCTAGTGGATTTGGGTCTTCTGGATCCAATGAGACACTTATCTTTCAGTTCCGGGCACTTCTGATAGTGATTGATGCAGTTTTACACTTGTTGACCAGATTTGGGGCTGATTTCCCAGCCTGAGCAGCAGGGGCCATAGGAGGCCAGTTCACCTAGGGCGCTGTATGAGGAGGGGGTGGTCCAGCCACTTGTTTTTACCATTTACCCCCCCTTCTGGAGAGCCTGGTGGGCTCAGATGGACAACGCAGATGCCCTAGGAGGCAGTTTTGGCACTTTCACAGTTACCAAGGCAGTTAAAAAATGGGATAAAGTGGTCACTGAGGAATTCGATTTGGGCAATTGAGGCAAGGTTTTGGCATTTGGTTTTCACAGAGGTCTTCCAGGGTGATCCCACTATCTTCCAGCCAGTTTTCACCATGTGGGTAGGCCCACAACGATCACAAGAGGTCTTTTACTGCTTGTCTGTCACAGATTTTGAGGACAGATTTGATCATTTATATTAGCTTGGACATATTTTATTATTTTATCTTGCTTTGGGGATGAGCTAGTAAGGATTGTTGCCTCCTATCCCACCATGTGCTTATTATGTCATGTCCTAGTCATCATGAGGTGGATTTTTGGTACTTTTACCCCTTCTAGTGGATGACATCACCCTCCATGATTATTTTATACTATGACGTCATCATTGTATTGGGTGATCCATGTGATATATTGTTATGGTTCGTCTTAGCCATTGATTGTATGATGAGATCTTTTAATCTCAACCACTCATTTGATGTAGTATTGTAGAGTGGTATAGGGTTTTGGTCTTTATTATCCTATATAAGGAGGAGACCCCCTATTGTATAAATCACCTTGGGAGATCTGGAATATTGGAATAGAACACTTCTTTGTGGAGCATATCTCTCTTGTCTTGTGGATTCTCTTGCATATTGAGTATATAGTATCTCTTCTATGTATCATTGTGGATTTTGGTGCTTCTACTAGTTTTCTTGCAGGAAAGACGAATTGATGGAGAGGAGGGCGATTTCTTGAGGGTTATTGTTGGAGGGATCCACATATTCTCTCTTGGGTTGATCTTGTGACAGGGAGTATCATTATTGTATCTTTGTGACATAGTTGATGCTTTCTATTACATCTTTCTATCATTTTCATAATCATCTTACTTGACTTGTTTCTTTGATCTTGTCTTGTAGGAGGAGGACGATTTGGCTATCTTGGAGGAGGACGTTTTGGTTGGAGCTCTTGGATCTTATTCTTGAATATACACATAGGAGAATGCTATCAATTTGCAAGGTGGCCACAAGCAATTGAGGTAAGATCTACAAGGTATGTGCTTCTTTCATCCATTCTATCTTCATTGGTCACAAACCCTAATTAATTAAAACCCCAAATTTTGGTTTTTCTTATATCTACTTAGATCTAGCCTTGCTTTTGAAAAGATCTTAAGAACCCACCTCTATAGCATCCGCCCCTAGTTGGATCTATATTTTGGTGGTGATTGGGTTAAAATTGACACACTTTTCAACGCAATTTAGCCCTCTTGAACCAAATCGCACTTCGTTGGAGAGGCTTGTTGGGTTAGATCTAGCATATGGGTAGGTGAGATCCCGCTTGATTTGTAATCTACACACTAGATAACCTACCCCCAGACTTTTACTTTGGTGATTTCTACCTTGTGGGCATCATTCCACGTTTTAAGGGATTAAAACCCCCTTTTGAATTTCTTGGCATCTTAAAACTCAGATCTAGTAAGATCTAACCCTTGGATTGACTTGATTTTCTAGATCCACATAGTTTGGTGCATAAGCTACTCGGATCTATAGTTTGGTGGCCATTGGACTTGATTTGGTCCACTTAATCCACCTTTTAGCCCTCCTTGAGCAAGGTCGCACTCCCTTGGGTGAGTGAGTTTGCCCACTTTGAGGAAGTGGGTGGTTGAGATTTTTGTGGATTTGGAACGACCATACCTTGAAACCTAGGTCTAGAGTATCATTTTGTGACGATCTGCCTTGGGGGTAGCATTCCTTGTTTTAAGGGATTGTGGTCCACTTGGGATCATTTCATGAAATCGTAGATCTAGCTAGATCCAACCATTCTATCTCAATTAGCCCACTTGACTTGACCTCTAGGTGTCCCGATCTACACTTTGACATACGTTTTGACTCCATTAGCCCATCCAATAATGCACTAGTCCTCCTCAAAGCAAGAAGCACTCCTTGGGAATTGTGTCAAACCTTAGATCCGGTACATGGGTACTCCTAAATTCAACTTAGATCCATAGATCTACTCATTACATACCCTCTAGTGCCAATTGCATCCCTTACCTTTACCTTGTGGGTCCACCTTAAGCCATTTCACATATCCCAAGAAAGTAGGACCCACTTGTGTAACACATGGTACTATACCTTGTCATTATACCTAATTATGTGGCCTAAGTCATACATTGGTTGAAACATTAACCATCTCTCAAACCACCTTCAACCATACTTTAATATCTAGGTCCACTCAACCTTGCATTGGTTTCCGTAACTCTTCACTTACTTATCCTTAGAAACCTTTGTTTGGGTCCAATCAACTGTGATTGGTTATAGGGTCTCCCCCTAGGTCTTGTTTCACCTTGACCTAAAGCGAAGAGTGCCTCGGTTGACGTGACTCCCCCCTTGCATTGGGAACCGTGGCATCTCTTGGGTCACCTCTTTAGTTGCCTATCTCCTCTACCATCCCGGATGGGATACCACTAGGGGAAACTACAAGTTGTGTGATAACAGAACTGTACAACATTCCATTGCTACTTATCTAGAATGAAACCTCTTTGCTGACATATTGGGAGTTGTGCACACTCTTAACAATGTTCTGGTAGAGATTGGAAGGCATCTAGAAAGTTACGAGATATGGATAAATGTTGTATTGAAGCATTGGCTTAAATAATTGCATGACTGTATGACATATTTCTTTATGAGAAAGAATTTGTTTTGAAAATTATGACATGTTTCTAATCATGCAATTTAAGTTGTTTTGTAGGAAAGATCATATACCTTCACCTACAAAAGAAGGACTACAACATTTGTTCAAGCAACAAAATTATCTATTGAAGAAATTGAAGTTCCCAGGATACAGGAAGAATGCCATGATCCATCGATCATGAAGAATGATGTTTGGGATGTAGTCCTAAGACCTGAAGGGAAGTTTGTTGTGACTTCCAAATGGATCTACAAGATCAAGCATGCTGCAGATGGTAGCATAGAGAAATACAAAGCAAGATTCGTAGCTCGTGGCTTCTCTAAAAAATAGGGAATAGATTATGAAGAAACCTTTGCTCTTGTATCCAGGTACACTTCCATTAGATCAGTACTTGCCCTGGCTGCAGTGATGAAATGGAAGATACACCAGATGGATGTCAAGACTGCCTTCTTGAATGGTGCAGTTGAAAAGGAAGTGTATGTGGAGCAGCCACTCGGTTTTGAAACACATGACATGGATTCATATGTGTGCAGATTGAAGAAAGCCTTATATGGCTTAAAACAAGCTCCTAGAAGTTTGTATGGTAGGATGGACAGTTTTCTATCTAGTTTGGGCTTTACCAAGAGTAAAGCGGATTTCAACTTTTACTACAAGGTTGAGGAAGGAAATCCTATGATTCTACTCCTGTATGTAGATGACCTATTTGTAACAGGAGATGACAAATTGATTGCCGATACAAAGAGGAAGCTTGTTGCCGAGTTTGATATGAAGGACTTGGGGATGATGCACTATTTTCTAGGTATGGAGGTGTGGCAGAGTGCGGATGGGATCTTCCTTGGACAAGGGAAGTATATAGTAGATATCCTGAAAAGGTTCGGGATGATGGATTGCAAGGCCATGGCCACACCTATGGAATCGAATCTGAAGCTTATATGTGATGCTTCATCTGAGTCGGTTGATGTCTCTATGTATTGTCAGATGATTGGATCCTTGATGTAATTGACGAACACGAGACCAGATATTTGCTTTGCAGTGAACACATTGAGCTAGTTCCTGACGGATCCAAGGAGTGTTCACCTGGTTGCTGTAAAGCATATTCTGAGGTACCTGAAGGGTACAGTTGATTATGGGCTCAAATATGAAGCGAATCAAAAGTTTAACCTGTAGGGTTATGTTGATTCAGATTGGGCAGGAAGTGCTGCAGAGAGGAAGAGCACATCTAGGTGTTGCTTCCATATGGGATCAGGTGTGATCTCTTGGTTTAGCAGGAAGTAGTCCTGCGTAGCACTGAGTACAGTCAAGGCAGATTATGTTGCAGCTTGTTCGGCTAGTTGTGAGGCAGTATGGCTTCGGAAGCTACTATCTGAGTTATTTGATCTCCCGTTGGATGCTATTGGTATCTTCTGTGATAACCAGAGTTGTGTGAAGCTGTCTGAGAACCCACTGTTTCACGACAGGTCGAAACAGATAGAGATCAAATATCACTATATCAGGGATATGGTGCAGAGAGGAGCTGTGAAGCTCTTGTATGTTGTGACGGACGAGCAGATAGATGTGCTGACGAAACCACTAGCCAGAGTGAAGTTCGAGTACTTCAGAGAGAGGATTGGTGTTCTTCAGATTGATGACACTTCGAGGAAGAAGTGATGGACACATTTGCAGAAGCCATTCCAAGCATGTTGGAAGGAGGATCCTTCACATGGTTTTGGATGTAAGCGCTGGATGATGAGCATCAGGACGATGCTCCATTTATTGCTCTGTATATGTATGTACGCATCACGTTGGATGTTGGATATGATCAGTTGGATCATTTATATGTATATGTATGTACGCATCATGTTGGATGCTGGATATGATCAGTTGGATCATTTATATGTATATGTATGTACGCATCATGTTGGATGCTGGATATGATCAGTTGGATCATTTATATGTATTTGTATATGCATCATGTTGGATGCTTGGACCATGTATGTGTATATGTATCAGGTGGATACTGTGTATGATCATGTAGATCATGTATGTTGATATATATCAAGTGGATACATTGTGTGGATCATGTATCTATGTATGTATCAGGTGGATACATTGTATGATCAGGTGGATCATGTATGATGATATGTATC
The DNA here is from genome assembly GCA_027924585.1 of Larix kaempferi. Lineage (NCBI taxonomy): Eukaryota > Viridiplantae > Streptophyta > Pinopsida > Pinales > Pinaceae > Larix > Larix kaempferi. The sequence continues at coordinate 5,486,340 of BSBM01000584.1, forward strand.
AGGTAGATACTTGGTATGCATCAGGTAGATGCATTGTATGACCAGGATGATCAATGGATGACGAGCTTCAGGATGTTGCTCCAGATGACATGCATCAGGACGATGCAGTGATGATGATCGGGATGATCATGTGTATATCAGGATGATGTATGGTCAGTATCAGGTTGATACTCTATGGCTGTGGAACAGGTTGTGCAGATAAGCATATAATTTGGCCCTGGGAGATTTATAGATAGTCTTTCGAGGTTTTGCCCATGGCATGTAATCTGGCCCTGGGATATTTGGCAAATGCTCTTTCGAGGTTTTGCTTTGGGAGGACATATAATTTGGCCCTGGGAGATCTACAGAGAGTCTTTCAAGGTTTTTCCTATGGCATATAATTTGGCCTCCGGATATTTGGCAGATGCTCTTTCGAGGTTTTGTCCTATGGCATATAATATGTCCCTGGGAGATACGATAGGTTGGGCTTGGTGCCCGTAATAAGTGCTGGGATACTCTTGCGAGGTTTTGCCATGACCACATGTAATCTGGACCTGGGAGATCATATAGGTAGAGCTATGTGCTCGTAACAACTTGGGATGCTCTTGCGAGGTTTTGTGGTGAGGTCACATATAATATGGCCCTGGGAGATCCTACAGGTAGAGCTATGTGCTCGTAACAGCCTGGGATGCTCTTGCGAGGTTTTGTGACGCATGTAATAAGTCCTGAGGATGCCACAGTATGGCCAGTGATGAAGACATGCAGGTGGTGGGCCTACATCCAGTATGAAAAAGGACTGGCTCTGTAGAACTTCCTATGACGAGTAGATTCAGAGATTGGTTGAGATAGCAGCAGCAGTGACGATGACGATGATTCGAGGTTGAGGCATTAATGACGATGATCCAGAGAAGAAGACTTGTGCTAGCAGATCTGTGTCGAGAAATACATTCCTAGTAAAGAGGGAGTGTTGATGTATATGTAAATTTGGAATGTATTTCAGTTATATATTTATTGTACCCTTATAGAGATGTGTTATTCCTCTATAAGGAAGTGTCGTCATTTGTATTGACAAGTGTCGCAAGTGTGTTAACTTACCGATGGGTTATTAGACCACCTTGTAAGGGGTCGGCCCGGATTTATGTAATATGTGGTTATTATACCTAGCTAGACAAGTCGGCCCCATAAGGTTATTGGGAAAACATAATAAGTAGAAATAGAGATCGGGAGATCTCTATTTGGATCACTCAGAATCTCATTCTTCCTTCACTCGGAAAGTGGCCTACTTGTGAGGGCGAAGAGGAGTCTATCTCTTGTACTTTGGTTGTGCTATTGTTCTATCTATCTCTGAGGAAGTTGTGGGGTTTTTCACCTTAGGGTTTTCCCCATGGAAACTCTGTGTGTCTATTGTCTCTCATGCTTTTGATTCTTGTGATGATTAACATGCTTGTTATGATTGATATGCATTGATATACTGTACATGTTATTCTCTCAGTAAAGATCCTAGAGTATTGTGAATTAATGCTCAAAATTTAACACCAGCACCCTCCTGGCCCTCCAGTTCAGCAAGGCCCTCCCTTTGGGCCCTCCTTAAGAGGATGACGTCATCCTCTTGGGTAGACTGTTTGCTTGCTAAAAGGGGGGGCATTGAGGGTTTTCATCACTGTTGGGGTTAGTTGGGGCATGACGACCCCTCCTACACAGTCTGATCTTCAGTTTCGTCAAAATTGGCCTTGTTTAGCATATTTTTTTGCACCTAGGGGGGAAATACCCTAGGTAGCCTACTGTAGGCCATCTTTGGATTATTTTATATTATTTTTGTTAAATTTTTAAGTTGACATTTTTAAATATTAAATTGACCTTATTTTGTGTAAAAGTGAGTGTGAGATCATATAAATTCAATCTCCTCACTTCATTTTCATCATGAACTTTTGGGATAAGATCATTATGTTTGCTATTTTCCCTAACTAGGGATCTTTGAAGAGATGCACTCCTTGATGAAGGTTATTGTTATCACCTAACTAATAGTTACCCCTATGGATGTATCCATTAATGGATGGCAATAGGGAATGACAACTCAAAAGGTGTAACCACGATCACCTCTACCTCCAATAGATGGTTGTCACGCCAGTCGAGGCAACCTTCGCTTTATGCTATCTATCCCAGACAACAAAAGGGGAGACCCAGATATACTCCCGACAGGAGAGATTAAACCAGAACACCAAATCAAAATTAAGTATGAGTGAAGTATTGTAAGGTGTATGGTTTATCCTAGACCTAAGGATGAAGTCACAAGATAAGTAAGGGGTTCAATGAGTATAGCTTTGCTTCATTGTTGATGCGAGAGTGACTTATAGTGTTTGAAATGAGATCTAGTATGAAAGTACTAGTCAATTGCGAGAAAATACACTGCCTTGGGAACCATGTCCAATGCAGGGTAGTTAATAATTGAATTGGGGCTAACCAGTACTAGAGATAAGCTTGACAATGAGATATAACAATATCAAGGTATTCAAGCAACCAAAACAAAGATCAATCTTCAAGTTAACCCAACAATCTATGAAAGTCGAATTGAGCTGGGAGAAAGATCAATGCCTTGGGAATTGGGGCAAATGGAGTCAAATTGAAGTTAACTTGTAGATCAAGACCCCTATCACATAAGACAAGTGGGCTACTAAAGGTTTGATGAATGGATCTATCTAGATCTAATTAGTCATGATGTGACCTAAGTGGACCACAATCCCTTAAAACCAGGAATGTTACACCAAAGGAAAGATTTTGCAGAGTGACCTACTCGACATAGGTTTCATGGTGTGCTTGTTCCAAATTCATCAAAATCTCAAATACCCATGTCCTACAAGTGGACCAACTCAATATCCCCAAGAAGTGAGACTTTGCCCAAAGATGGTTAAAAGTGGGATAAATGGGATCAAGAGAAGTACAATGGCATCCAAACTTTAGATCCAAGTAGTTTAATCAAGTGACAATATGGATCTAGGATATCAAGGCAATCCAAGGGTTAGATCTTACTAGATCTGAGTTTTAACATACCAAGTGGTCCAAAATGGGGTTTTAATCCCTTAAAATGTGGAATAGGGCCCACAGGGTATAAATAAAAAAAATGACAGTCTAGGGGTAGGTTTTAGGACATGTAGATTATAGATCTAAAGGAATCTCAACTACCCATGTATCGGATCTAGGTTAACTCACCTTCCCCAAGAAGTGAGACCTCACTTGGAGAGGCTAAGTTGGCTTGGGAAGGGGATCAAATGGAGGCCAATCCTCACCAAACTATAGATCTGGGATGCCATGGATACTATAGAGGTGGGTTTTAAATATCTTACCCAAAGAGCCACTAGATCTTAGTAGATCTGAAAAAATGTAAAAATGAGGGTTTGAAATATAAGGGTTTTATCAATTATATGTTGTGCCAATGAATTGGAATCAAGATAAGAGAAACAAACCTGTGGATCTTACCTAGATAACCTTGTAGATGCCTTGATAATGATGATCTATGCAAACCCGATCAATTTTAAGCAATTTGAAGTAGATCTTGTGAAGTGCAATTTTCCCAAGGAAGCCAATTCGCCCTCTCTCCTGCACAATAAACGTCAACTATATCAGATTTACTGTAGACAAGAGATAAGACTAATGCCACAAGAGAAATAACAGAAAGATAGCATAGATGACAATGATACTAATGATAACCCCCTGATACAAGCGAATGCCAAGAAGATCGATTTGAAGAAGCCTTTCAAAATCGCCCTAGTTGAATTCGCCCTCCTGTAGACAAGACAAAGATTTCCAAAAAATAGCTAGATCTTACCACAAATACCCAAATGCTAGGATGCAATAGATTTTCCAATCACCATCTAATAACACCAGATGCAAAGGAGACCACAAGAATTTCCACAAGAGAATTTTTCTATATCAAGAATCCAAGAGCCACAGACCCATTTACAATGAGAGGCTCTCTCCTTTAAATAGGAAGGAGAGGCACCAAAACCCTAACCACTTTTTGAATGAGTGGCTAAGATTAAAAGATCAAAATGTCTAATCAATGGTTGAGATGAGTTGAACAATAAAATACATGGATGGCTAATAAAATATAACCATAAGTGGACAAAATCGCCCTAGGAGAGGGGATCCCACCAAATCATGATGACAAAATATAACAATAAGCTTATGGTGGGTCCAAGGAGTAATTTTAGACACCCTTGGTCAATCCCGATAGCACAATAATAATAAAATAGTCATCAAAGTGATTTGCAGGTATTTCTCAAGGTTTTGTGAGCTTTTGCAGGTTCTCCTTCACTCCACTTGTGGCCAAAGGGTTCTCAGTTTGTTAAGCATAAGAAAGCAGGAGTTTCTTGCTTCACCATCAACTCTTCAAAACAACTACCTTGGTTACTTGTCCTTCAAGATTATCTCTTCAAGCCCATCTCCATTAGATTAGCTCTATTCACCCATTCATTTTTGCTCTTCTCTCCTCCATTTACCCATTCGTTTTAGCCCATTATCCTCTCATCTTAGATCCATCCTTGCATTCGTTTTTGCCATCCTAGTAGATCTCGTCCATCCCCTCTTTCCTTGCCATTCCTCTTTCCTCCATTCGCTCTTCTTCAAGAAAGTGCCCTAAAACACATTAAAAAAGCACAAATAATCAAAAAGAGGTTTGAATAGTTAGCAATAGTTTGGTTTTATTTTTTTAGAAGTTTAGATCTTACATTGTAGATCTCATTTAGGGCTTTGCACTTAGTCTATTTTTGCATTTTTGTAGTATCATTCAAAAGAGATAAATTTGCATATAAAATATTTCCAATTTTCTATAGTTTAGATCTCTTTCCTATCATTTTTAGAAATAGTTTGTTTGCTGGTCCGTTTTACCATTTTAATAAATTCAAATCAAAATCTCATGCTTTTCACATTTTAGATCTTATTTTTCAAGTCTAGACTTACTTAGTTTCAAGTTTATTTGATTTTTATTAACATTTAATGGGTGCTTGTTGAGTGTTTACTAAGCTTGTTTAGGTCTCTTTGGAAGAGAAGATAAACTTGTGGAACAATTTTCAAAGAAGAGCAAAGTGCATTCAAGGAGAAGATCCAAACCAAGCAGCAGAACCAAAACCAATCTCCTTTTGTATTAGCCTTCAAGGGCTTTCAGGTTTTATTGCACTAAGTTGTAATCTGTTTAATAAAAAGGTTAAGTGGAGGAGTCCTCCACTTTTGGGTTTCTCTTCCCCATTTGGGGAGGAGTCTTGTGTTTTTCTAGTTTAGATCTCTTATTTCATGCTTTAGATTAAACTGCTTACTTTCATTATTTTCTGCTTCCAAGTTTTGACCAGAGCAAGCTAACTTTGGGATTATATCCCAAAGGCCACATAGCTTTGTGGTAGCTTCTCGTTCCCCATTAGCCTCCTGGTCAAAGTTCCAGCTAGCTGGAAAGTCTCAAGGACTAGTGGTTCTTAGTGATCGACTTTGTTCGGAAATAGATCCCACCTTTAGATTAAACATTGTTTGATAGAATACTAAGTCTTGCTTTTAGTTATTATTAAGCATCTTATCGTATCTTATTATCATCTCTTTACTTTCAGTAATTTAAGCTTCATTTATTTCTTCAAGTTTTACGACTGCTCCCTTCTTCATAAAATAAACAAAGCCTCTTGAACTTGACCAAATCCAAGTCAAGAGCACTCTCTGTCGGAGAGCATTTAGTTATTGCATTTACCTTGTATTATGCATTTAGATTAATTAAAGTCTCTTGAACTTTGGTCTTAAGACTAAGTCAAGAGCGCTCTCTATCGGAGAGTTAAGCGGTGCTCTAATAATAAAATATTCCAACTGACACCCCCATTAATTAATTTATCTTGGTTGTTATCTGACACTCGTATACTCTGCCAACCTGAAAGGGTTGGGCTAGTACTCAGAAAGGTGTTAGATCTGTTAATCTTTTAAGTGATAACCTAATAAAACTTTACCCCAACCAAGAAAACCGGCATTAAATACTGAGGTTGCTTCTTGAAACAGGTGGTGCCGAGAATCCACTGGTCAGATTCGGGGGCGGTTCAAACATTGGACACCTATCCTCTTGAATCTGGGTGCTCTCGACTTATCATCTAAGAGGTTGCCAGTATCTTTCCCGGTTGGTCTTTTCCTTTTTATCCTTGTGTTCTTGACAGCCTAATAAACAAGATCACTAAAAAATTCAATAAACCAAGATTAATTTGCAGGACGATCTCATGAACATCACCAATTTGAACTCTTGTAGCAAGCAACCCAAGCACTCAAGACTATTTTTTGACTCCATAAGGCACTAGTCCTTGACATCATTTTATTTGCTTATTATCTATCTGGAGCATTTATATTTCCATGGTTGTCTTGCTTTAAATTCACCAAAGTGTTTTGTTAACACACAACTTGTAGTTGCCCCTAGTGGTATCCCATCCGGGATGGTAGAGGATATGGGCAACTAAAGAGGTGACCCAAGAGATGCCACGGTTCCCAAGGAAAGGTGGGAGTCACGTCAACCGAGGCACTCTTCTCTTTAGATCAAGGTGAAACAAGACCTAGGGGGAGACCCTATAACCAATCGCTGATGATTGGATCCAAACAAAGGTTCCTAAGGATAAGTAAATGATGGGTTACGGAAACCAATGCAAGGTTGAGTGGACCTATAAGTTAAAGTATGGTTGTAGGAGGTTCGAGAGATGGTTAGTGTTTCAACCAATGTATGATTTAGGCCACATAATTAGGTATAATGACAGGGTATAGTACCATGTGCTACATAAGTGGATCCTACTTTCTTGGGATATGTGAAATGGCTTAAAGTGGACCCACAAGGTGAAGTTAAGGGATGCAATTTGCACTAGAGGATATGAAATGAGTAGATATATGGATCTAAGTTGAATTTAAGAGTACCCATGTACCGGATCTAAGGTTTGACACAATTCCCAAGGAGTGTGACTTGCTTTAAGGAGGACTAGTGCTTTGTTGGATGGGCCAATGGAGTCAAAAGATATGTCAAAGTGTAGATCTGGACACCTAGAGGTCGAGATAAGTGGGCTAATTTAGATTGTGTGGTTGGATCTTGCTAGATCTAAGTTTTCATGAAATGACCCAAGTGGACCATGTTGTCCGCCAAACTGCACACCAGCAGCAGAAATCTTTTGAAAGCTGTCTCCCTCACTGGAAAGTGGGGAGAGGTGTGGCCTTGGGGGCAAGCAATGAGCCAGGTACTGTCACCTGAATCCCAACTCCTCCATTTAGGCTAACTCCTAACGAATCCAAGGTGGGTAGTCCCTACAAAGAGTTGTCTAAAGCTCTTATGTTTTATATGTTTTTGATGTTGAGATGCGGATGGGTGTTGTTTAGGAGTTTTTGTATAGTGACTAGAACAGAATTAAACACACAATCCATGTTGCAAATTTCACAAGATACAAATTCAGAAGATAACAATATACTTTGAATTAGAATTTAAAGCAAAGCATCCACAAGATAGAGATTAAACAAGTGACAAGGACATATGGTCCAGATTCAAAAGATATGTAAGAATTACTAAAGACCAGTGCCAAATGGAGTCAAATAAAAAACTTGTGATGCTAAAAAGTGTAAGTCGAAAGTAGCTGTTTGTGAGAACGTTTTGAAATTGTTCTTGGTAAATTTTAAGTGTTTTAGATGTTCTTGATTATTAGGATAAGACCAAGGGTATCAAAAGGAGTGGAACCTTATCCAAGAAAAAATACTGGCAACCTTAGGTGATAGGTCGGGAGCACCCAGATTGCAAAGAGGGCAAGTGTGCTTGCGGCTTGACCGCCCTCGAGTCTGACAGTGGATTCCCGGCACCACCTCTTGTAGGAAGAACTCAGTAATTTGTCTTGGTTGGGGTTTTGGGTAAAAATTTTAATTAACGTTATCACTTGTGAATTAGCAAGTCTTCCACCTTTCTGAGTACTAGCCCAACCATTTCCGGTTTGTAGAGCATACGGGTGTAGGACAGAAACCAAGGTAAATTAATTAAAAGGGAAAATGTGGGTTGAAAAGTTTTATTTAAGAGCACTTTGTTAAACTCTCCGATAGAGAGCGCTCTTGACTTGATCTTATGACCACAGTTCAATAGACTTGCTAATTTAACAAATGCCTAATGTAGGGAGAGATGCAAGACTAAAAAATGCCCTCCGATAGAGGGTGCTCTTGACTTGGATTTGGCCAAGTTCAAGAGACTTTGGTTAATTTTAAGAAGTAGGTAGTATTTGTAAAGCAAGATACTCAACTTGAAAAGATTAAACAATATGATAGATCAGCAAGATATGGAAAATTACTAACAATACTACTTGCAAGATAAAAAGAAACTGGAAACTCTAGTGTTCTACAAGACAAATTTTAATCTAAAAGTGGGATCAATCTCCGAACAAGATCAACCACTAGAAGCCACCAGTCTTGGAAACCTTCCATCTAGCTGGATGTCCACAAGAAGCTGATGGGGAAACGAGAAGCTACCACAAGACTATGTGGCCTTTGGGATACAATCCCAAAGTTAGCTATTCTCTAGTCAAGGTTTGGAAGAGAAAATACAAGATGAAAGTAAAGTACTAAACAGTAAATGAACTCTAATCTACCCAAGAATCTCTTTCAGGTCAAAGACCGTACTCGGGAGAGCATGGGGGTGAGTGAATCAGAAAATATAACAACAATAACTTATTGAAATGAAAACTAATCTAAGAACATATCATGGATCTAAACTAGAAAATCAAACCACTTAAGAGACTACAAGACTTCCCCAAATGGGGGAAGTGAATGTGGGGGCTTAAAAACCCCACTTGCAACTTTATTAAGAAAGTACAATTGCCCTTGGGAATGGAACCCTTGTAGGGACTTTGAAAGAACTACTTGTAAAAACTTGAAACAAAATTCTAAGATCTATTACAAAGGATAATACTAATCTCTTGGTTTTGACTTGTCCTCTTGTCTTGATGGATTTTTGTAGTGGATGCTTCTTCTTGTTTATCAAAATCCCTCTTTCTCAAGGAAAGATCTATCAAAAGCACATAACTCCAATACCCATTAGATGTTAGGAAAACAAAAGAAGACTTGAGAATTTGAAACTAGATAATGATAAAGCAATGAGATCTATAATGATAACTCTAAACAATGTAACTAACTATCAAAGCTTAAACAAGACTAATACTAACAACCTACTAGAAACTAGATCCTAACTATATAAATGCAAAAATGTGAGATCTAATTACCAACTTTTAAAATAGATGTAACAAGATGTAACTAACAAATATTTTTGTGTTTTTGTTATGTTTTAGGGCATGCAAAGAGGATGGACGAGAGGAAACCTAAAGGGATGGGACGAAAGCAAAGAGGAGAAGAAACTTAGATGGGGACGAGAGGAGGGACAAGGCAAAAGAAAATGGGATGAAAGGGAGAAGTTTGAGGGCTATTCTAGGGTGGACGAGAGCAAAGAGAGAGGTAAAACGAAAGGGAAGAGAGGTATAGAGGAAGGCAAAAAGGAGAGGGACGAGTGGTGGAGAAGGTAGGGCAAATAGGAGGGAGGAGAGGCTAGAAGAGATGGCCAAAGGTAGGACGAAACGAGGAAGAGGGAAAAGCTAGACAACAAAAAACGAGAGGAGATGGAAAGTAAGAGAAAAGATGAAAAACGAATGGGAGAAGGGAAAAAACTAGGGCAAGGAGGAGAGGGCTAGCAAAACAAGAGCAAAAGAGTTCAAGTGGAACACTTGAGAGGGTAAAAACACTGTCTTGGAAATCCTCCAGTTAACCGGTGATACACCGACAACAAGTGTTGAAGAGTGCACAAGGAAACAAATCCCAAGCTATTCCCCAAGGTTGAAGGAACTTCAACCTTATGGCTAACTAATCTATGGCTTGAAAAGACAAGAAACTTCAACTTTGGATCAAAATCTAGAAAGGGTTTCCACAAGATGAAGGTAGATCAAAGTGACTGGTAACCAAGAAAGTATTTTGAGTGTTTGATGGAGAAGATCCAAACTCCCTTGTTTCTCAGATCTATAAAGTTAGAACTCCTTTGGCCTTATGTAGAGTGAAGATATACCTGCAAGAACCTTAAGCATAGATAATATATATGAAACAAAATATTCAAGAGAAAAGAACTAGATACATGCTACTTGTGCTAGATTGTTAGCCATCTTGAACATGATCTACAACTTAAGAGCCTCAAATAAAATGTAAAACAATATCACCTTGGTCTCAAGTGAAGCAATGCACATCAAGAGCCTCCACGTTTTTGACCTCCAAAGTCTTAACTTTATTAACAATAAAAAGTGCTTACAATTTCATCAGAGTTTCGATGCATAAAAGATCCATGAGATAATAACCCCAAAGGGCCTCTCTTTATAGTAAAAACTACTAGCCTAAACCCTAGGTTCAATTTGCAATGACAAGTAGTTCGAATTCCAATCAAGGCAAGGCTTGGAGAGCTAAACTCGAGTTTATGGTAGGTGTGAGTGAATAGGTGGCAAGACTCGACTTTGTTGAGGCATAGGAAGTAACAAACATCCAATAAACAAGCTACAACAAGGCTAGACGTGAAGGCAATGAGGAATGACGTGAGCTAGAGGTAGATTGACGTGAGCTTTGAGGAGGGTGCGAGCTAGTTGGTAGGAGGACATGTGGAGTGTGGTAGGTGTTAACTCAAATTGCAAGGAGAGCCAAGCCTAAAGGTGATTTATGAGTCATGAGGGCGCCTACCCAAACCTAAAATGCACAACCACCAACCCAATTATCAATTGACAACAAGCCAAATCGAGTTTTGCATGAGGAAGGGCAAATTAGCTTGAATGGATAATCTTCTGGTGACTGGATAGTTGACTAGAATCACTTGGAGTTGATTGGAATCTTCATAAATGTCCATTGCCATGTCATTTAGCCTTTTATTTTAATCAAATTGATTAATTTTGGAGAGATTTGGATTATCTCCAAAATATTCAATTTTATTATTTTAATTAATAATTTCTCTGTAAATGACTTTTTAGAGAAAATATTAATTATGAGGCTGAATTGACATCCAAAAGTTGGGTTTAGCTGGTCCATGGGTCATATGTGATTTTTGGCTTATGAAACGAGCCATCAATCACTAAATTCGGACCCCAGACGACTGGCATATTACAAATTATTATTTCTCTATTTAAACTATAGAGAAATTTATTAAATTTAAAAATAATTTAAAAAACCCAAACTCGACGGACCCGGTAAAATTTTTTTTGAAATTTTTTCTGGGAGTCCTAGAGACTTAGGACATGACCAAAACCTATTCTAATAGTGTCTAGTAGGTTTATACATTATAGTTGGACTCTAATAACCCCCCATGGCAAAAATTTTCAAAATCGGGCATTTCAGCTTTGGAGGAAGCGGGAGAAAAACCAAGACATTATATCTCGCCTGAAGCAAAGTATAATCTAACGGTGAAAAAACTCCCCGGAATACCTTAGTTGTTTAATCCAGTCATGGGGAACCGAGCCACTCATACCTTACTAGCACACTTTATTACAAACCCCCATGGGGCCATGGTCATGTCGACTCAAAAAACAAAACAGGCTAACCATAACTGGCTAGCCACAAATGTTGAATTATCTGATACATTGGAGTCAAACACTTATCATGTTTGTCAAATGGCGGCTCTCCAGAAAATCCAACTATGGTACAAAAAAGTTGGTAACAGACCACAATCCCTTAAAACAAGGAATGCTACCCCCAAGGCAGATCGTCACTAAATGATACTCTAGACCTAGGTTTCGAGGTATGCCCGTTCCAAATCCACAAAAATCTCAACCACCCACGTCCTCAAAGTGGGCAAACTCACTCACCCAAGGGAGTGCGACCTTGCTCAAGGAGGGCTAAAAGATGGATAAGGTGGGCCAAATCAAGTCCAATAGCCACCAAACTGTAGATCCAAGTAGCTTATGCACCGATCTATGTGGATCTAGAAAATCAAGTCAATCCAAGGGTTACATATTACTAGATCTGAGTTTTAAGATGCCAAGTATTTCAAAAGGGGGTTTTAATCCCTTAAAATGTGGAATGATGCCCACAAGGTAGAAATTACCAAAGTAAAAGTCTAGGGGTAGGTTATCAAGTGTGTAGATTGCAAATCAAGTGGGATCTCACCTACCCATGTGCTAGATCTAACCAAACAAGCCTCTCTAAGGAAGTGCGATTTGGTTGAAGAGGGCTTTATTGCCTTGAAAAGTGTGTAAATTTTAACCCAATCACCACCAAACTATAGATCCCACTAGGGGTGGATGCTATAGAGGTGGGTTTTTAGTATCTCTTCAAAAGCAAGGCTAGATCTAAGTAGATCTAAGAAAAACAAAAAATGAGGGTTTTAATCAATTAGGGTTTTTATGATCTAGAAATTATGGATGATTTAAGGAAGAAGAAGATCATACCTTTGGAGCATACCTAGATGAAGAGCTGAATGCTAGTTGAGATGAGGATTACTTTTGCCAAAGATCAAATGGAGAATTTTTGAAGCCCTCTTGCCAAATCGATTTTTCCAAGCCACATATGTGTCCCTCTAACCTATCAAAACCAAGGAGCAAAGCATCAATTAGTTTAACATGTTGAAGGTAGATACAAGCAAGAAAGAGATAAGCAAGGAATAGTTGGTGCAAAGACAAAACCACTCCCTGTTTAACCCAAAACGTCCTCCTCTAAGCTTGAAAGGTAAGCCTCCCCACCAATTCGCACTTGTTGAAGAAGTCTTCAAAACCTGTAAAATGATATGGCAAATATGCAATAGATCCTCCAGTGCAATGGACAAAAGCATTTACAATCAAAACAACCAACATCCACTCCAACCCAAGCATGTACTCCAAAAGATAGAAATTTTATTCCGAGAGCCAAGAGCCAAAAATCTCTAGATGATTTTACAATGAGAGGCTCCCTCCTTAAATAGGATGGGGACAGAGCATAATCCTAAGCACTTTTTACATGAGTGGCTAAGATTAAAAGATCAAAAGATCTAATCAATGGTTGAGATGAGCTCAACAATAAAATACATGGATCAACCATAAAATATAACAATAAGTGGATAAAATCGCTCTAGGAGAGGGGATCCCACCAAATCATGATGAAAAAATATAAAAATAAGCTTATGGTGGGTCCAAGGGGTAATTTTAACCACCCTTGGTCAATCCCCATAGCACAATAATAATAGAATAGTCATCAATATACCAAATCGTGCCTCTATGGACAAATCGTAGGCCTCAAAAGACCTCAAAAATCACCAGAAAGTGCCATAAGTGATGGATGTGGGCCCCGATGAAGCTGAAACTGCTGGAGAAGGTGCGGAAGACATCCCACTCATCATCACTGATCATCCCATGCCAAAAATTTGCCTCAGTATCCCAAATTGAATTTTTCTGTAGCCATTTCTATCAATCCAAAACTGCCTCGAGAAGCATGTACTTACCCCAAACTGCCTCCTGGAGTGCCTGTGCTGTCAAGGTGAGGGCACTAGTGTGTCCGGAAGGGGGGTAATATGGTAAAAACAAGTGGCTGGACCACCCCCTCCATCATCAGCGCCCTAGGTGAACCAAATAAAAATCATCTCTGCTCTGACAGGGTCTCCAACAGACCAAAACTGCACTAGGATAGCCTACTGAGGCTAAATCATCACTGTAAGTGCCCGGAACTGAAAATAGACTGTCTCATTGGACTCATAAGGTCCAAAACTATCCAAGATATGTACTCATGCACCATATAGCTCTCTACATGATCATATAATATACCCAATATACCGCAACAGGTGAAATAATAATAATCTGTAAATGATCAAATAATGCTGAAAACCATAGATCATCATCATAAACCTGTATCTGATGCATAGAACCATCATGTACATGTACATAGACCATATATCATCTACCTGTGTCATCATAAGGTCCCATAATCTCATGTCCTGTGATTGACCTTGGTCAAACTAGGTTTGACTAGGTCAATATTGACCCAATATAGCTCAGACTACCATCTGAAGCTGCTGCAAGGTGTCAAAGGTTAATGCACGCTCTACAACTCATTCAAATAGAAATTATAACACAAAGTAGTCATTATTGGCGATCTAAATCCAAATATATATTGTCATTAATTATTTATATGACTTAGACTAGACTTTCAGGACCATACTCATTTCATAGTTGTTATCAATTTGCTAGTGAAGGGTGAAGGCTAAAAATAAACTGGCTAGGCCAAAGGGTGACTGACTAACTTAACATTGTGACACTTTGGATATGGGAAAGGGAATACACACCATAGTATATACTGAATGAGCAATAACACAGGGAATGGCGGTGTCTCACACATGGATAAGTTGTTTAGAGAGTGCTTATTCAACTTAGGCTTCATGTCTACTGTTATCAACTGATTTGTACAATAGTTGAAACCTTATTGAGCCGCCTGTGTTGGAACACATCAGTGTTCACTTCCAGAGTATCTGGGTTTCAGATATTTGGGTCTAGCCAGTTTTGTTTTTGAGTCGACATGACCATGGCCCCATGGGGGTTTGTATCAAAGTGTGCTATAGGGTCTGAGTGGCTCGGTTCCCCATGACTGGATTAAACAACTAAGGTATTCCAGGGAGTTTTTTCACCGTCAGATTATACTTTGCTTTAGGCGAGATATAATCTCTTGGTTTTTCTCCCGCTTCCTCCAAAGCTGGAATGCCCGATTTTGGAAATTTGGCCATGGGGGGTTATTAGGGTCTAACTATAAAGTATAAACCTACTAGACACTATTAGAATAGGTTTTGTTCATGTCCTAAGTCTCTAGGACCCCCAGAAAAAATTTCGAAAAAATTTTACCGGACGCGTCGGAATTGGGGTTTTTAATTTTTTAATTATTTTTTAAATTTTAATTAAATTTCTCTATAGTTTAAATAGAGAAATTTGAGTCTATAATATGTCAGTCATCCTGGGTCTGAATTTAGTGTTTGATGGCTCGTTTCATAAGCCAAAAATCACACATGACCCATGGAGCAGCCAAACCCAACTTTCGGATGTCAATTCAGCCTCATAATTAATATTTTCTCTGAAAAGTCATTTACATAGAAATTATTAATTAAAATAATAAAATTGAATATTTTAAAGATAATCCAAATCTCTCCAAAATTAATCAATTTGATTAAAATAAAAGGCTAAATGACATGGGAATGAACATTTATGAGGATTCCAATCAACTCCCAGTCATTCCAATCAATTATCCAGTCACCAGAAGGTTATCCACTTGAACAAATTCGCCCTCCTCATGCAAAACTCGAGTTTGATGTGTTGTCAATTGATAATTGGGTGGTGGTTTGCATTAAAGCCTAAGGATGGGCGCCCTCATGACTCACCAATCATCCATAAGCTTGGCTCCCTTTGCTAATGCGAGTTAGCACCTACCATTCCACGTGTCTCTCTACCAAGTAACTCGCATCATCCTCAACCCTCACGTCAATCTTCATTAAGCTCACGTTTTTCCTTGTTGTAGATTGTCTATTGGTTAGCTAGGCAATCACCAAGCTTGGCTCTCCTTGGATTCGAGTTAGTACCTACCTTTCTACCACTTGCCTTCCATCCTCTAACTCACACCCTCCATTGTCCTCACGTCAACCTACCATGCCTCACGTGGATCCTAGTTGGAGCGTGTTAATTGGATGGTGTTTTCATTCAACCTACCTTCCAAGTCGAGTTTGCCACATATTCAATCACACCTACCAATGAACTCGACTTTGACCATTGTTTAGCTCTCCAAGCCCTCCCTTGATTGGAATTCGACTTACCTATCTATTGCCAATTCGACCTAGGGTTTAGGCTTAGGATTTTAGTATAAAGAGAGGCCCTTTGGGGTTATTATCTCATGAAGACTTTGATGCAAGATTACTCTGCAAAAATTTGTAACAAGCTTTGGCTTAATATTTTCAATAAAGATTTTGACTTTGGAGGTCCATGAGCTTTCAATCTTTGGTGTGAATTCATCTCTTGTTGAGGTGATATCTTCTCTAAACCCATCTCTTGATTATGCATAGTCTTTGATCAATGGCTAGCTTGTGAGGATTATATTTAGTACAATAGAGTAACCATTTATAATTTAAGTTGGTTATTTATGCATAGTTTATCAAGATCTAAATGGACATGAGTAGTTGGTTATACAAATTGTTGATCTAATTTTGATATTTCTAGCATACTAGCATTGTTAATCTCGCTTGTTGGTTGAGTGGTTTGGGTTGTGAGTAGGTGTTGCTTAAAGTGAAGAGGGGTAAGAGCTCGGTTGCATCAAACCCGTGTTCATATTCAAGTTTTGGCCTAACACTTTGTGGTTGTAGGATCTACAATAATTCCAAGATCTTTTCATCTTAAGAAAGCTAATGAGCTCTTCTCAAGTTTCTCATCAATCAAAACACTCTATTTCACCTTGGTTACTTTAGGCTCTCTTCTTCAAGCCTTCTTATTTGCTCTTTGAACTTTTGTACTTGCATGCTAAGCTCTTTCTAGCCCTTCTAGTCTTGATCCTAGTTAGTTACTTGTCTTTTCAAGCCATAGTTTTAGTTAGCCATAAGGTTGAAGTTTCTTCAACCTTGGGGAATAGCTTGGGATTTGTTCCCTTGTGCTCTCTTCAACACTTGTTGTTGGCGTATCACCGGTTAACCGGAAGATTTCCAAGATAGTGTTTTAAACCCTCAAGTGTTCCACTTGTAAGCCTTTGCCCTTGTTTGGCTAATCCTTTCCTCTATACCTTCAAATCTCCTCCTCTTCCCATTCGTTTTTTCCCTTCTTAGGCCATTCGTTTACCCTAGAAAGACCTTAATTTTCTCTTCTCCTCGTCCTCTTCTAGCTTCCCTCTTCATCCCACTCGCCCTTCCCATCTTTAGCTCTCGTTTTTACTTTCTTTTAGTGCCTTTTCTTCTCCTCTTTCCTAGCCTAGCTCCTCTCGTCCCTCTCTTTTTGTCCCTCCTCCATCCCTTTCGTCCACCTTAAAAGACCTACAAAACATCAACAAAAACAAACAAGTGTAAGTGTTAGTGGTAGTTAGTTTGGTTAAAATCTGATTGTTAGTTACATCTTGTTGCATCTATTTCAAAATTGGTAATTAGATCTCACTTTGTAGCACTCATCTAGTTAGGATCTAGTTATTGTAGCACTAGTTTTGTTTAAGCTTTGATAGTTAATTATATTGTTTAAAGTTATCATCATAGATCTTATCTATTATTGTTACCTAGTTCCACTTTGTCAACATACTAGTCCATTGAATCTCACTTTGGTTGATTAAGTGGCTGCCATCTACACATTGAATTGATTGTCCAAAACACTTGTTGGCTGCCATCTAAAACTTTGGTTGTGACTGTCCTAAAACTTTGTTGACTGCCATCTACGTTGAGTTGACTGTCATAAGTTTTTGTTGGCTGCCATCTAAACTTTAAGTTGACTGTCCCAAGCATTCATTGGCTGCCACTTCAACTTTGTCATTCAACCTTGCAAATAGTTAAAAATTTCAAAGTACTTGCACTTGCATCTTAAGGGTAATTTCTATCTTGTCATGGCTTGGATGTAGATTTGGATCTAGGACTTAGTTAGTTTCGATTTCTTTTATTGTTTTCTTTAACATTGAAGGGTGCCTTGTTAGACGATTTGAGTTGATGTAGGTGTTTTCAAAAGAGAAGAGAGCCAAGAAGCTCCCAATCAAGAAGCCATCAAGAATACAAAAGGACAAAACAAAGAAGATTAGTATTATCCTTTTTTGTAATAGATCTTAGGAGTTTATTTCAAGTTTTTATAAGTTATTCATTTCAAAGTCCCTACAAGAGTTTCATTCCCAAGGGCAATTGTACTTCCATAATAAAGTTGCAAGTGGGGTTTTTAAGCCCCCACATTCACTTCCCCATTTGGGGAAGCCTTGTGGTCTCTTGAGTGGTTGGATTTATTGCTTTAGATTCATCATATGCTCTTAGACTAGTTTTATTTCAATAAGTCATCTTGCTCTATTTTTCCATATTTACTTACCCCCATGCTCTCCCGAGTAGGGTCTTTGACCTGGAAGAGACTCTTGGGTAGATTAGATTTATTTTCGTTTAAATATTATCTCGTATCTTCTCTTCCAAGCCTTGACCAGAGAATAGCTAACTTTGGGATTGTATCCTGAAGGCCACATAGTCTTGTGGTAGCTTCTCACTCCCCCATCAACTTCTTGTGGACATCCAGCTAGCTGGAAGGTTTCCAGGATTGATGGCTTCTAGTGATTGATCTTGTTCGGAGATCGATCCCACCTATTAGATTAAATTCTGTGTGGTAGAACACTAGATTGTTTCGAAGTTTCATTTTATCTTGCAAGTAGTGATTTTAGTAATATTCCATATCTTGCTATTCTATCATATTGTTTAATCAATTTTCAAGTTGGAATTTATTGCTTCTACAGTCTACTTTCTGCTTGTTTAAAACGAACCAAAGTCTCTTGAACTTGGCCAAATCCAAGTCAAGAGCACCCTCTATCGGTGGGCATTTGTAGTTTTGCATTATCCCTGCATTAGGCATTTGTTAAAGTAGCAAGTCTCTTGAACTGTGATCATAAGATCAAGTCAAGAGCACTCTCTGTTGGAGAGTTGAACTAAAGTGCTCTTTAATTAAAACTTTTCAACCCACATACCCCTTTAATTAATTTACTTTGGTTTCTGTCCTACACCCGTATGCTCTGCCAACCGGAAATGGTTGGGCTAGTACTCAGAAAGGTGGAAGACTTGCTAATTCACAAGTGAAAATCTAATTAGAATCTTACCCCAAAACCTCAACCAAGACAAATTACTGTTCTTCCCATAAGAGGTGGTGCCGAGAATCCACTATCAGACTCGAGGGCGGTCAAGCCGCAAGCACACTTGCCCTCTTTGTAATCTGGGTGCTTCCGACCTATGACCTAGGGTTGCCAGTAGTTTTCTTGGACAAGGTTCCACTACCTTTTTTGATACCTTGTTCTTAGCTATAATAATCAAGACAATTAAAATCTTAAATTTACCAAGATAAGCTGCACAATGTTCTCACAAACTTCTATTTCAAGCACTTGTATCAACCTTTTTACAATCACTTTTTTATATATTTGACTCCATAAGGCACTGGTCCTTCATTATATATCTTGTTTGCTTTAAAATATCAATATTGGAGTATTTTCTTTAATTGTCGTAAAGAGTGATTTATTTATTGTCCAAGTGTATCTCTCATTTTGTGTTTGCAACGTGGATTGCGCTATCTTGTTTTACATTTAAATATTATATTGTCTCTCATTCAAAAACTCCTAAACAACACCCATCCGCATCACAACACCTAAAAAACACTATAAACACTAGAGCCTTAGTGAAACTCTTTTGTAGGGACTACCCCCCTTGGCTTCGTTAGGAGTTTTCCTAAACGGAGGAGCTGGGATTCAGGTGACAGTACCTGGCTCACTGCTTGCCCCCAAGGCCACACCTCTCTCACTTGTAGTGAAGAGACAGCTTTCGAAATATTTCCGCTGCTGGTGTGCATATTGGCGGACAACATCTACATCAAGTTGATCCAGGTTCATTAGGTTCATTCAATTTCATTTCATGGCATTTTTGGCCTACATAACCCTTCGGATCTCAGGTGTGCTAATAAGCACAACTAGTTGCAGCTTGCATCCATGGCATGTTTTTATACATACATAAGGTCAGCAATTGTTTAGATATAGCTTTTAAGAATCATTGCTTTTTGGACCTTTCTTATACTCTTCGAGGAATATTTTTTTAGCAGTTCATCGCTCTTGCCCTTTTTTAGTATCCATGGGTTAATTTAGAAGTTTCCATAAGTAGTACATGAGCTTTCAGTTTTAGCCAACAACATCTCAAGTGACTAGGGGGATTTCGAGCCAATGCCAAACATCAGGACAACCGACCAGAATGATTTAGGCCTACAATCCAACTCACCAGAGGTAAGTTTTGTCACCAACTCAGAGCCGAGACACAATAAACAGGGAAGCTCATCCAATACAGAGGCTACAATGGGGAAAAGATCCTCCATGCCACAAGTCAAGTAGTAAGTCAGAGTGATAAGCTAAAAGGTAGGTAATGGATGGATGAAGACAATGAGTAATGGATCCAACACTAGCAAGCCAAGGTATGGTGGAATGATCACCTCTATTCTCCCTAGGGAGGGTGAAACCAATGAGTATGAGAAATGAACTTCTAAGTCTGAGTAAGGACAGTAGAATATATATATAATAAGATCAACCAGGTCCACATATCTATATGATCGCCAGATCATGACACTAAGTGCTAATACATGCCATAAGAATGAATATAAAAGCAATATAACCATAACACCATGATATACCTGCTGAGTCATATACCTGAATGCTCATCCTCTGAACCATCATCTGTCCTCTGAAATTGCTACTGTAACTCTGGGAACTATTGACTTCTCTGCATAAATGGTATAATGGATACATCGGTCATCTCTCTGAGTGTCCTGAGACTCAGTCATGGCATGGGGAATACATGTGCTGTCCAAAATCTGATAGTGATCCATAGATAGCTGCTCATCTCATCATCTCAAAGTAAAGGAACTGGCTGAAATGTGCTCTGGAATCTGAAAAATAATGTATGGTAGCCCGGCTACTATATATGTGATAACATGTTTGTTTCTCAAAACTCCTGTCTCATATCGAAACGTGGATTGCTTCTTTATCTTGTGTTTATTTGAATTGTTAAAATTGTGATCTCTCATCAATCAAAAAACTCCTAAACAACATCCATCCGCATCATACCACACACTTAAAACATATAAAACATTGAGCCATAGTTAACTCTTTGTAGGGACTACCCACCTTGGCTTCGTTAGGAGTTAGCCTAAACAGAGGAGGTGGGATTTAGGTGACAGTACTTGGCTCATTGCTTGCCCCCAAGGCCACACTTCTCCCCACTTCCAATGAGGGAGACAGCTTTCGAAAGATTTCTGCTGTTGGTGTGCAATCTAGCGGACAACAGGTGCCATCATGTTCGGAAGGGGGGTATAATGGTAAAAACAAGTGGCTGGACCACACCCTTCCTCTGTAGATCCCTAGGCAATGACTTGCTTCCAATGCTCCTGCTGGACAGGCTCGATCAACATGCCCAGACTGGTCAACAGGTGGATAACTGCAACTATCATGTCCATAAGTGATCGGAACTGAAAGCTAAGTGTTTCAATGGATCCAGAATACCCAAATCCACTAGAGATGAGTACTCATACACCATATGATAACCTGTGGGGTCATCTGTAGGGTCCACCATACCTGGATAGTGTAAAATATAATGATCTGGAAATAATAATAAAACTGACCAACTGCATCAATCATCATCTGAAGCATATATCCAACATATGAGAACATCAAAAGGTGTATGTGGGACCATAGATCAACATCAGTAAGCACATGTGGTCCATCTCATCACGGATCCCAAAAATGACCATGATCAAACTGTGTTTGACTAGGTCAAAATATAACCAAAGACTAGATTATAACATAAGACTAAGACATGTTCCTTTAATCATATTCACAGCTTAACTTAAAGTATAAACATCACTCAGTGGCAGTTAATACATATATATTTCAATGTTATTTATAATTTACTTGCACAAAATCTTTAAAGACATACTCATTCAACGGACATGGTTTAACTGCTAGCAAAGAGTGAAGGCTGAGAAGAAGGATGGGAAAAAGGGATGACTTGACCAACCTTACTAAGTGACACTTTGGAAGGGGAAGCTACACTCTGTAATGGACAAAATAACAAAGGGAAAGGCTGTGCCTCACAAATGGATAAGTTGTTTAGAGAGTGCTTATTCAACTTAGGCATCATGTCTACATCCAGTTGATCCAGGTTCATTAGGATCATTCATTTCATTTCCATGGCCTTTTTGGCCTATATGACCCCTCTGGTATTTCACATGGGCTAAAAAGCACAACTAATCACAACTTGCATCCGGGGCATATTTATTTATGAGGTCAACATTTGTTTAACCATTGTTTTTTAGACCTTTCTATACCCTTCACGGGGTATTTTAACAATTCATTGCTTTAGTCTTTTTTCACGTGTGTTGAGAAACACATTCTAGAATTTTAAGTTCATAGGTTTTCATAAGAGATTTCCAATATAAGTAGTACATGTGCTTTCAGTTTTAGCCAACAACAACTCATGTGACTAGAGGGAATTCCACACTAAGCCAAACATCGGGGCAACCAACTAGAGTGATCTAGGCATAAAATCCAACTCACCAAAGGCAAGTTCTGTCACCAACTCAGAGCCGAGACACAAAACAAACATGGATGCGATCCAAGACAGAGGTAGAAATGGGGAAGTCCTCCGTATCAAGCAGTCAAGAAGGCAAGTCAAGTTGAAAGCCAAAATAAGGAAGGTCATGGATGGATGGAGTGTGTTGTCCGCCAAGATGCACACCGGCAGCGGAAATTTTTTGAAAGTTGTCTCCCTCACTGGAAGTGGGGAGAGGTGTGGCCTTGGGGGAAAGCAATGAGCTAGGCACTGTCACATAAATCCCAGCTAGGCACTGTCACATAAGTCCCAGCTCCTCCGTTTAGGCTAACTCCTAACGAAGCCAAGGGGGGTAGTCCTTACAAAGAGTTTACTATGGCTCTTATGTTTAAAATGGGTTTTGGTGTTGAGTGATGCGGATAGATGTTGTTTAGGAGTTTTTTGAAATGAGAGAGATCACAACTTAAGATAACTTGAGCAACACAAAGTTATACTTGCAAGATTTTAAATGAAACACAACTTAACTGATAAACAAAGCATCCACAGTTTAAATAAAAATAAATGCACTTCAGATAGATAAATTGAAATAATTAAAGGACCGGTGCCTTATCCAATGGGTAAAGGAGTCACAAAAATAAAGTGCTTGGATGCTTGATACAAGAGTTCAGTGTGTTTGTGAGATCGTTTTGCAAGTGCTGTTTGTAAATTTTTTAAAAGTTTTAGTGATCTTTGATTATTAAGGCTAAGGATACTTCCAACCGATACACGAGGTATTGGAAGTCTGTCCGGAAAAGATAGTATAAAGTGCCTCCGTTCAAGGACATGTCGGGCCACCCACTGCTCTAGCCAGGTCGCGCAATGCTAACCAACAAACTAGAGGTTGAACATGGAACCCCGGCGCCTCCAACTAGGAGATTACCCACCGAACTTATCTTATCGATCAACTCCGAATTTGGTTGGTTGTGGGGTGAAAATTTTATTGTGTTATCAAAAATTAACAAATCCAACACCTTTTTGAGTACTAGCCCAACCTTTTAGGGTTGGCAAAGCATACGGATGTTAGATAGCAACGAAGATAAATTATTAAATGGGGTGTGAGTTATAATTTTTTATTATTAAGAGCACAGAATTCAACTCTCCGACAGAGAGCTCTCTTGATTTCGTCTTAAGACAGAAGTTTAAGAGACTTAGCTAAACTATATGCTTGATGCAGGTATATGCAGTGGGAATGCTCTCCAATAGAGAGTGCTCTTGACTTGTGTTATTGCAAGTTCAAGAGACTTTGGTTCTTTGTTAAAATAGAAGCAGTTTATAAACAAGAACACAAGTGATAGCTCAATAATCATAAAAGAAATGACTAAACTAACAATTAGTTTCTAAGTTGCAAAATGGAAGATAACTAACGATTAGTGTTCTAATGCGAAAAGAAGCTAATCTAGCAAATTATTTCCAAGTACATGAAAATAGAAACTACTCTAAGATACCAAAGCAAATCATATCAAGAGACTACAAACCTCCCCAGGTGGGAGAAGTCTACAGTGGGGACTTAAAAACCCCACTCAAACTTTTATTGGAAAATTACAAGTGCCTTTGGGATTGAAACCCTTGAAAGGACTTTTGCGAAATAACTTAAGTGAAATGAAAACTCCTATGAATTTGTACAAAGGATAAATAGTTTCTTTTTTGGTTTTGGATCCTTGTCTTTCTTGCACGGTTTTGCTTTGGGTTCACCTTTGAGTAAGAGCTCTAAACAACAACTAGTAAGAGTGTTAGGAAACCAAACTTTTACTTATGATTCGAAATGATAAAATGAATAACAAGATAAATGTCCAATGAGATGAAATAGGAGCCTAAATCAGTGAAATGAGACCAAAAATTAGACCTTGGAAAAGACAAGACAAGCTCATTGTTTTTTATGTAAAATGCACGTTTTTCAGCGAAATGACTTGAGATTTTTTGAGAAATGAAATTTAAAGATTTTTTTATATTTTAGGCTAATTTCTAGAATCTGGGAAATAGCAGAAAATTGCAGAAAATCAGTAAAAATCAGTAAGTACAAAATTGCACGTTTTTCGAGAAAAAAGTAAAAAAATCAAAAAATAAAAAATTTTGAATTTTTTTAAATTTTCAAGCTAATTTTCAGAATTGAAAATTAACAGAAAATTGAAAAAATCAATCAAAAAACAGCAAAGCCTAAAATGGCACGCTTTTCGAGAAAAACACTAAAAAATTGAGAAAAAATGATTTTTTCGAATTTTTAATTTTTTCAAGAAATTCCAAAATTGAAAAAAAACCAGCAAGATAAAAAGTGAAAAATATGCATGCTTTTCGAGAAAATTAATGCACGTTTTCCAAGGCAAATAAACAATGAAAGGAAAAATCAATGGGAGAGAAAAAGACAAGGCCAAATCAAGCAATAAACCAAGAAATAAACAAACAAGGTGGGATCAACCTTGGAACAAAGTGACCAATAGAACCACTAGTCTCGAAAACCTTCCAGCTAGCTGGATGTCCGCAAGGATGCTAATGGGGAAAGAGAAGTAGCCACAAAATTATGTGGCATTTGGGATCAAATCCCAAGCTACTTTCTCAAGTCAAAACTTGGAAGAAAAGAAGATGAATTTACAACTTTGGAAAATGAAACTAGATCTTTAAATATGAGTCTTTGAAACGATGGATCTAGCTTTGAAAAAAGTAGATCTAAGGCTAGAAAGCCTAGATCTAACTTGGTAGAAGGCAAGCAAGCTTGAAATACAAATTTTAAATGACTTGATAACTTCTAGAAATAGTGGAAACGAGATAGAATAGAACCTTGAAAAATAGAGATCCACTTGTAGTAACCAGTGTAACCAAAAGAGAGATTGAAATAGTTTTTTGTTGATGGATGGAAGGCTAGATCCTCTTTGTTGTGTTTTTTTCTTTGAGAAGAGAAGGACTTGGAGAAACTGCAAGAGAAAAAGTTAGAGAGGAAAAGCAATTGTGTGAGCAAAGAAAAGCTTGATTTCCAAGCCACTCTCCACCTTGAATGATCCTTGCAAAACCCTCACGATCAAACAAGCAAAATCGAACAAGATATTTCTAACATAGATTAGAATATAAATTGAATAATGAATTGCTTAAATAAAAGATGAGGTGAGAGAGATATCACCAAGACAATGTGAACCAAGTCTGAAAACTTATGCATAGACCTCCAAAGTCACTTCTTATTCCAATAGCATAAACAAATATTACAATGAGAATTTGGCAGAGTGTTCTTGCCTAAAATCTCCATGAATAAGAGAGAGCAAAGCACTCTTATTTATACAAAAACTAGCCAACTAAAACCCTAATTCGAATTTTCCTTGTGGGAGACAAATGGCACCTTGAGAAAATCAAATACCAATCACAAACTCCAAAAAATCAAAGCTTGGAGTGAGATCTACCATTAGACATGAGTTTGCATTGATGTAGAGTGAGGAGGTGGCCTCCACTTAGGCAAGGCACTTTTGGCCTCCACTTAGGCAAGGCACCTCCACTCTTCATTGGGATCATCACCCAACCAACAAACAAATGCCACATCACCAAAAATGTCAAGTTAAAGGAGAGGGCAATTGCAATCATCATAAATGCTCAGTTCCATGTCAGTTTGACTTTTACTTTATTTAATTTGGCCTTTTTTGGAGAGATCTAAATTATCTCCAATTTATTATTTTCTGAATATTTTAATTAATATTTCTCATTTTTTGATTTTTTGAGAAAATATTAATTATGAGGCCAAATAATTATCTGAAACCTAGGCCAAGCTGGTACGGGGGTCATGAATGATTTTTGGCTTACGGTTTAAGCTTTCAAACTCTGAATTTGGACCCCGGATGACTGACATATTACAAATTGAATTTTTTCTATTTAAACTATGAATAAATTAATTAAAAAATAAAATAATTAAAAAACCCAAAATCGGAGGACTCGGTAAAAAAATTTCGAAATTTTTTCTGAGGGTCCTAGTGACTTAGGACATGACCATAGTCTATTCTAACAGTGTCTAGTAGGCTTATATACATCAGTTGGACTCTAATAACCCCCCAAGGCTCAATTTTCAAAATAGGGCATTCCAGCTTTGGAGGAAGTGAGAGAAAACCTCATCGATTATAGCTCGGCTATAGGCAAAGTATAATCGACAAGGGAAAAAAGTCCCTGGAATACCTTAGTTGCTTAACCAAGTTATGGGGGACCGAGCCACTCAAAAATCGTACTAGCACACTTTATTACAAACCCCGTGGGGCCATGGTCACTTTGACTAAAAGTAAAAACTGGATAGCCATAATTGGCTAATTGTTGTCATCTGAAACCCTGATACTCTGGAAATGAACACTGATGTTTTCCAACACTGGCGGCTCAATGGAGTTGTTATCACACCATAGTAGCAGGGCTAGTATTCTTGTTTAGCAGATATCTACACATTTCAGAGCTTCCATTATTCAGAGCATGGTTATGATGATTGTATATTTTGTGATCACACATGATCAGAGTAGTGTATTATTCAGACTTATGTTAGACCTTGTGTCAAGGCTGAGTCTTGAGTGTTCAGATTGGATGACCGATGTGACCCTTTATCCCATACAGTTTCAATTAAGTGCTTAGAGATGTATTGCAGCAGTGTTTCAAATGGTATATGATGTTTATTACTATGATGATGTTATATGATCTATGGATATTTTATCATTGACTATGGATTATTATCTTGTTGATTTAGTCATGTTCACAGCATCTGCTTGTTATATTATTCTTGATGTGGCAAACTGTTTAAAACGAACTATAAATCATAAAATGGACAATTGCTTGCACATTTAGGTCATTTAACAAAACCCATTGGTTTTCCACCTTACATAGATATGGTCTTTCCTGACACCAGTTGTCTGCTAGTGTAGGCTCCATATTCACTTGACTCCATCCATACATGACTTTCCTATTTGACTTTAAACCTTGACCTATCTCATTTGACTTTCTGATACTAAGGACTTCCCCATTTTTCTACCTCTGTCTTTGGACCGCATCCCTGTATGTTCAGTGTCTCGGCTCTAAGTTGGTGACAAAACTTGCCGTTGGTGAGTTGGATTGTAGGCCTAAATCATTCTGGTCGGTTGTACCGATGTTTGGCATTGGTTCAAACTCCCCCTAGTCACTTGAGATGTTGTTGGCTAAAACTGAAAGCTCATGTTCTACTTATGGAAACTTATAAATTCGCCCATGGAAACTAAAAAGGGCAAGAGCGATGAACAACTAAAAATACTCCTCGAAGAGTATAAGAAAGGTCCAAAAAGCAATGGTTCTTAAAAGCTATATCTAAACAATTGCTGACCTTATATGTATATGAAAACATGCCCTGGATGCAAGCTGCAACTAGTTGTGCTTATCAGCACACCTGAGATCCGAAGGGTTATGTAGGCCAAAAAGGCCATGAAATGAAATTGAATGATCCTAATGAACCTGGATCAACTTGATGTAGACAGGATGCCTAAGTTGAATAAGCACTCTCTAAACAACTTATCCATTTGTGAGGCACAACCATCCCCCGTGTTATTTTGTCCAGCATAGAGTTTGTAGCTTTCCCCTTCTCCCAGTCCAAAGTATTTTTGAGTTAAGTTAGACAAGTCAACCCCTTGGCCCAACCTTGTTCCTAGCCTTAATCCTTCACTAGCAGTTTGACCATGTCCAATGGGCGAGTTTGTCATTTGAACTATTGTGCAAGTAATTTTATATAACAAAGGAATATGCTAAATTGATTAATGTCACTGAATGGATGTTATACTTTGAGCTTGGCTGTGAGAATGATTAAAGAAGCATGTCTTAGTCTACTGATGTGATTTATCCTTGGTTTTATATTATTGGGATCCGTGATGATGTGGGCCATATATATATACTTATTGGTGATGATTGATGGTCCCACATACTTGATGATGATATCATATGATGGACATATGGTTCAGATGATGATTGTTGCAGTTCAACAGGTTTTATTATTACTTCATATCACGAAATTATACACTGTCCATATATGGTGGACCCTACAGTTGGCCCATTAGGGCAACCCATGGTGTATGAGTACACATTCCTAGTGGATTTGGGTCTTCTGGATCCAATGAGACACTTATATTTCAGTTTCAGGCACTTCTGACAGTGATTGATGCAGTTTTACACTTGTTGACCAGATTTGGGGCTGATTTCCCAGTCTGAGCAGCAGGGGCCATGAGAGGCCAGTTCACCTAGGGCGTTGTATGAGGAGGGGGTGGTCCAGCCACTTGTTTTTACCATTTACCCCCCCTTCTGGAGAGCTTGGTTAGCTCAGTTGGACAGCGCAGATGCCCTAGGAGGCAGTTTTGGCACTTTCACAGTTACCGAGGCAGTTAAAAAATGGGATAAAGTGGTCATTGAGGAATTCGATTTGGGAAATTGAGGAAAGGTTTTGGCATTTGGTTTTCACAGAGGTCTTCCAGGGTGATACCACTATCTTCCAACCAGTTTTTACCATGTGGGTAGGCCCACAGCGATCACAGGAGGTCTTTAACTGCTTGTCTGTCACAAATTTTGAGGATAGATTTGATCATTTATATTATATTGGACATATTTTATTATTTTATTGTGCCTTGAGGATGAGCTAGTAAGGATTGATGCCTCCTAGCCCCTCCATGTGCTTCTTATGTCATGTCCTAGTCATTATGAGGTGGGATTTGGTACTTTTACCCCCTCTAGTGGATGACATCACCCTCCATGATTATTTTAGACTATGACGTCATCACTTTATGAGTGATCTGTGTTATGCTATTATGGTTCATCTTAGCCATCGATTGTATATTGAGATCTTTTAATCTCAACCACTCATTTGATGTAGTATTGTATAGTGGTATAGATTTTTGGTCTTTATTATCCTATATAAGGAGGAGACCCCCTATTGTATAACTCACCTTTGGAGCTCTGGAATATTGGAATAGAACACTTCTTTGTGGAGCATGTTTCCAGCTAAGTTGTACTTAGATGGACTATCAAGCGAGCGGGCAAAGTTGAACATTTCAATGTTCTTTTTTCGATGATTTGATATCCAGTTGGCCTTTTAAAGGGCCCCCGTTTTAACTTTTTTCCACATGTCCATGGCCCTGCGGGGTTTGTAACAAAACGTACTAGCATGGTGTTTTGTAAAAGACTTGGTTTCCTAGGACTTTTTGGCTAAGTCAGGTATTCCAAGGAGTTTTTTCACCTATCTATTATGTCTTGCATTAGTGCATGATATAATTAATGGGTTTTTCTCCTGCTCCTCCAAAGCTGGAATGCCTGGGGAGGCTGACGGGCCTTAGGGGTTTGTTAAAGTCTATGGTCAATGTATATGAACATGCTAAGCATTAATTTTGAGTCATATGGACATGTGCTAAGTCCCCCTAGGTTGTTTTTTATTTTTCGGCAAGGTTTTATTTTTTCCGTAAATTGGGCCATTTTTTAATGGTTCAATTAAAAAATTTGTAATTGGCCTATAAGTGGCGTTTGGAGGTCATTTTTGCCTTAGGGGTGATCGTTTTCTAACTCAGAGCACCCCCTAAACCCCTAAACCCACTCTTTCTAATGTTTGGGTGATTATTTTTACACAAAAATCCAAAAAAACCCAAAAAACCCAAAAAAGTCATTAAAAAATCAAAAAATGGGAAAAGTGACTAAAAAAATATTTAATTTTTGGAGAGAGTTATGGGTCTGATTTTGACCGGCATGATTCTAGGAATGTTTTGGGCTGATTGTAATAAGTTTTGGCAGCCCCATATGTGGAGAATTTCATGCCCATATAAGAGGGGCGCATTCACTATGAGAGGGGTGCATTGGTTGAGTGGGCAGCCCACGAATTGGGGATGGAGCAGCATGTTATGTGCTGCCATGTTAAGCACCATATCAGCTGGTTGTTGGCAGCTTGTCAGAAGGGTAGGCAGCCCCTATCTCTCCACGCTTTTAGCTACCCACTCCCCCATTCCTCTCCTTGACATGGGCGCACTCCCCTTAGCCATTTTCTATATATTGAGTGCTCTCTCCATTGTTCACTAGAGGGAGAATTGGAGCACAAGACTTATCGTTGTAATTTTCTTTTGGTTTTGATTATCAATAAAGAAGACTTTGGAGGTCAAATCCATGGTGTTCATTGTGTGAGTGGATGGAATCATCTTTTGCTTGTACAATGGAGGTAACCCGTGCATAAGCTTTGATATTTTATTGCATCAACTGTACTCATTGGAAAGATTAGTACTAATTTATGAGATAGATTAATGCAATTTGCTTACTGTTTAGTCTATTGTTATATGTTTATAAAAGTAATCATGTCTGCATATTTCATTTGTTTATGAATGTCTAACATTGATTTATTTTCTAGATGTATATCTACACTTGATCTTTGTTTGCAAAGTGTGTGATGTGCAGGTTATCTCAATTGGAAGTTGGTGGATCTTGCTTGTTTCCCCCCTTCTAACCTTTGTTTACAGATGTAGTCCCTTGGAACATCACAAACACAACTTTCAAAGCTTCGGATTTCAACAAAGATTTGCTTCATCTCTCTCTCAATTTTATTCAAGTCAAATTTTCTGGTTACTGGTTACTAAGCATAAAGTGGATCTGATTTATATACTATTGTTTACATTTTAAATAGATCAGAATTTACTTTCAGAAACATCTAGTCTAGTGGTTTGTTAGAGCTCTTATTGTTTGACTGATTAGATCTTTACTTCTTTCAAAACTTGCAAAAAATCGTAAAATTTTCAAAGTTTTGTTGAGTAGTGTTAGTTCTGGTTTTAAATTATATCTGGCTATTAATTAGAGCATGTAATTTGCAGCTCATAAAGCTTGCAAAGACCCCAAGCAAACAAGCATTACTACTTGTTTTACTTGGTCAAATTTTGCAATTTTTACTTAGATTTTCACTTAGAATTTTTTGGGTTTTTTAGGAGGTGTTCCAAAGACACTCTTAAAGTGTTTTGGGGTATCTTATACTAATAATTGCTTGCTGGTTTGCAGCAAAAGATGAACAAGTAGGAGGAGGTGCTGCCGAAATTTCGAGGATCCAGGAAATCCGGAGGACTAAAATTCATATTGTTGCAAAACTGGTCAATTTTTCCTCAAATTTTGTAAGCCACCAAGTCACTTTAAGTAGACTGGGGCACTTCTCTGATTATTGTAAACAACTATTAAACGAGAGCAAGTGTGCTAGCCAGCACCCATACCCCATCCTCCCAGGGGTGGCTTGTGTTGTCTCTTTTCATGGTGTGATTTTTTAGAGTAGTTTATTTCTTTTATTTTTTGCATTTAATAAAATTAACTAGGATTAAAATTAACCTTGTTGGTCCGTTCCACTGGCGGGCCACAAGTTCACTCACAACGTAGTTTTTTCATTTTTTTTTTTTTTTTACAAACTCAAAACGCCCCCCTTGCTTTCCCGAAGTAGGGTTTCTGTATGAGGGCTTGCCCGAAATACGTGCCTAAAAAGAGACTCCTGGGGTTTTAAAAAGATAAAATTTGGGTTCATAAAATTTTTCTAAAAAATACCAAGATCTTCTCCTGTATGCTCTGTGGCCGACTTGCAGCTCAGTCTGATCCAGTTGGTACACATCAGAAAGGGGGAGACGACTAGTAATAGGAGCTAACACCGCCCCAAATAAAAACCCTTTATTTGAAAATCCAACACATCACGAATATGTTGCCGTCGTGGGGAAATTTCTCAGAAGGCTTGGGACAACACTGAGTAGTGACCTCTTGGAAACCGTTAGCCTTGCCCTCGTTGGTATAGCATCTGAACACCTCCTCGAAACTCCGATTCAGCCCAAGCCTGAGAGGGAAGCCACGCTTCAAAATTCCGGACATGTTCCCTCATACCTTGCGTATATTGGGAACCCACCTACCATAATAAAAAGATCACCATCACATTAATTTTAAAATAAACCAAGAACGCTCGCACAACATCTACTTTTTCTGCTTATGCATTTGTTTATTGACTCCATTATAAGGCACTGGTCTTGTTTAAGGTTATTTCATATTATTGACAAATGTGCAAATAAATGATGATTATATTGAATGGGAATAAGTGATGAATGATTGTTTTATTTCACAAAAGTATATGTTGTTTATTCTTGGTTACCAAAAATATTTTCCTAACTCCTAGATTAGACGACTTAGTTTTTTTTTTTCTTTTCATTTTTAGGGTCCACCCCCCTTGGCTTCGCTAGGAAAGCCTAGACGAAGGAGTCGAGTCCCAAGTGACAACACTTGACTCTGACTTTCCCCCAAGGCCACACCAGCGGCTTGAAGACTTCTGCTGTGTTTTCCCCAGGTGTGGAACCAGGCGGCAACAGAGCATATCTCTCTTGTCTTGTGGATTCTCTTGCATATTGAGTATACATTATCTCTTCTATGTATCATTGTGGATTTTGGTGCTTCTACTAGTTTTCTTGCAGGAAAGTCGAATTGGTGGAGAGGAGGGCGATTTCTTGAGGGTTATTGTTGGAGGGATCCACATATTCTCTCTTGGGTTGATCTTGTGACAGAGAGTATCATTATTGTATCTTCGTGACATAGTTGATGCTTTCTATTACATCTTTCTATCATTTTCATAATCATCTTACTTGACTTGTTTCTTTGATCTTGTCTTGTAGGAGGAGGATGATTTGGCTATCTTGGAAGAGGACGTTTTGGTTGGAGCTCTTGAATCTCACTCTTGAATATACACATAGAAGAATGCTATCAATTTGCAAGGTGGCCACAAGCAATTGAGGTAAGATCTACAAGGTATGTGCCTCTTTCCATCCATTCTTTCTTCATTGGTCACAAACCCTAATTAATCAAAACCCCAATTTTGGTTTTTCTTAGATCTACTTAGATCTAGCCTTGCTTTTGAAAAGATCTTAAGAACCCACCTCTATAGCATCCACCCCTAGTTGGATCTATAGTTTGGTGGTGATTGGGTTAAAATTAACACACTTTTCAAGGCAATATAACCCTCTTGAACCAAATCACACTTCCTTGGAGAGGCTTGTTGGGTTAGATCTAGCATGTGGGTAGGTGAGATCCCACTTGATTTGCAATCTACACACTTGATAACCTACTCCTAGACTTTTACTTGGGTGATTTCTACCTTGTGGGCATCATTCCACATTTTAGGGGATTAAAACCCCCTTTTGAACTACTTGGCACCTTAAAACTCAGATCTAGTAAGATCTAACCCTTGGATTGGCTTGATTTTCTAGATCCACATAGATCAGTGCCTAAAATACTTGGATCTACATTTTGGTGGCCATCGGACTTGATTTGACACACCTTATCCACCTTTTAGCCCTCCTTGAGCAAGGTCGCACTTCCTTGAGTGACTGAGTTTGCCCACTTTGAGGACGTGGGTAGTGGAGATTTCAGTGGATTTGGAACGGGCATACCTTGAAACCTATATCTAGAGTATCATTTTGTGACGATCTGCCTTGTGGGTAGAATTCCTTGTTTTAAGGGATTGTGGTCCGCTTGGGTCATTTCATGAAATCCTAGATCTAGCAAGATCCAACCACTCTATCTCAATTATCCCATTTGACTTGACCAATAGGTGTCTCGATCTACACTTTGACATATATTTTGACTCCATTAACCCATCCAACAAGGCACTAGTCCTCCTTAAGCAAGTTGCACTCCTTGGGAATTATGTCAAACCTTAGATCCAGTAAGTGGGTACTTCTAATTTCAACTTAGATCCATAGATCTACTCATTACATATTCTCTAGTGCTAATTGCATTCCTTAATTTCACCTTGTGGGTCTACTTTAAGCCATTTCACATATCCCAAGAAAGTAGGACCCACTTGTGTAACACATGGTACTATACCTTGTCATTATAACTAATTGTTATCCAACACCTGTATGCTCTGCCAACCTGAAAAGGTTGGGCTAGTACTCAGAAAGGTGTTGCACTTGCTAATTCTACAAGTGATAATCTAAATAAAATATTACCCCAACAGAGCAAGCCGACGTTAAATACTGAGGTTGCTTCGTGAAACAGGTGGTGCCGAGAATCCACTGGTCAGACTCGGGGGCGGTTCAAACATTGGACACCTATCCTCTTGAATCTGGGTGCTCTCGACCTATCATCTAAGAGGTTGCCAGTATCTTTTCTAGTTGGTTTTTACTTTTGATATCCTTGGTCTTATCCTAATAAACAAGATCATTAAAACTTTTAATCAACCAAGATTAATTCGCAGGACGATCTCACGAACATCATCACTTTGAACTCTTGTATTAAGCAACCCAAGCACTCAAGACTATCTTCGACTCCATAAGGCACTGATCCTTGTCATCTTTGCTTTTATCTATTTTTGGATCATTTGCATTTTCGTGGTTGTCTTGCTTTAATTTAAAAACTGGTTGTTTCTTCAATCATACTGTGTAATCGCAACGTGGATTGCTTTATCTTGTGTTTATTTCATATCTCATTCTAAAAAACTCCTAAACAACACTCATCCGCATCACCCCATACAAAAAACACTTAAAACATTGAGCCATAGTTAAACTCTTTGTAAGGACTACCCCCCTTGGCTTCATTAGGAGTTAGCCTAAACGGAGGAGCTGGGATTCAGGTGACGGTACCTGACTCATTGT
Organism: Larix kaempferi; assembly: GCA_027924585.1. Taxonomy (NCBI): domain Eukaryota; kingdom Viridiplantae; phylum Streptophyta; class Pinopsida; order Pinales; family Pinaceae; genus Larix; species Larix kaempferi. Next base: position 5,521,212 of record BSBM01000584.1, read on the forward strand.
TTGCCCCCAAGGCCACACCTCTCCCCACTTCCAGTGAGGGAGACAACTTTCAAAAGATTTCTGCTGCTGGTGTGCAATTTGGCGGACAACACACCTCATGTCCTGAGGTTGACTTTGGTCAAACCAGGTTTGACCAAGTCAACATGACCAATAATATGACCCAGGCTAGCATCAAACTGCTGCAAGTGTTAAAGGTTAAAACATGCTCTACAACTCATTTAAGTAACAATAATAACAAGAAGTAATCATTTCTCTGGCGATCTAATAACCAATTATAAAGTGTTTTCAATATTTAATACGACTCAGACCAGATTTTCAAGACCATACTCACTTTATAGTTGTGACCAATTTGCTAGTGAAGGGTGAAGGCTTAAAAATCAAAGGACTAGGCAAACGGATGACTACTAAGTTGACACTGTGGCACTTTGGATATGGAAATGGATACACACTCTAGCATATGTTGGACAAGCAATAACACAGTGGATGGCCGTGTCTCACAAATGGGTAAGTTACTTTCATAGGTGCTTATTCACCTTGGCAAATGCTCACATTCCATATCAAATACAAAAGAGGCCAGCAATCTTTTTGATATAACATTTAAGAACCATTGCTTTTTGGGCCTTTTAGTTTCCATAGCCTTTGATCTATTTGTGTTTACAAACACATTTCATAGATTTACATTTATATAAGGCTTTATGCTCCGCATGTGTTCAAAAACACTTGTTACATGGGATTTACATTTCACATTTCATTTCGAAGCCAGTTTCATTAGGCTTGCCTTGCATTCGTGTGTGTTCAGAAATACTTGTTACATGAATGGGCTTGTTTCACAAGATATACATTTCATTTCCATATATTGTATTGATGGCAACGCTCTCTGTTTCAGGTTTAGCCAACACAACTTAAGGCAACTCAGAGCTGAGACACAATAAACAAGGGTAGGCTCATCCAACAAAGAGGCTAAAGTGGGGGAAGGTCTTCCATGCCACTAGTCAAGTAGTAAGTCAAGGTTAAAACATAACTAGAAGGTAATGGAAGGGTGAAGAAAGTGAATATTGAGACGAACACTAGCAAGACAAAAGATGGTGGGAATGATCACCCCTATTCTCCCTAAGGAGGGTAAAACCAATGAGTATGGGTTAAGAACTTCTAAGTCTGAGTGGGGACATATACATAATATAAAGATACAACCAGGTCCACATATCTATATGATCGCCAGATCATGATACAAAATGCTAAGACATGTTACAAGAATGAGTATAAAAGCAATATAACTATAACACAAGAATATAATGCTGAGTCATATACTTGAATGCGCACAATCTGAAACATCATCAGTCCACTGAGAACTTATTGCTGCAAAATGTAGTGATCCATCATAGATGCTCATCTCAACATCTCATATGTAAGGGAACTGGCTAAAAAGTGTACTAGAATCTGAAAAATAGAATATGGTAGCCTGGGTACTATATATGTGAGAACATCTGGCTCTAGTTGGGACAAGTGGTCTGCTAAAAAGAGCGCTTGAGAACCTTAGAATCTCTGGTCCTCGCACTTTGCTACTCGTATCCTTGATCCAGCACACTAGCTCTGCATCAGCTACCAAAATGACACCTGCTATCTGCAAAATGTCCAGAGCTATACCAAACTCACAAACCGGTCGTCAGAACAATGAATGTATATATATAAATCTCAAGTAAAAACAATATTGAAATTGAAAAGCAGAAAGTAAATCTAATCTACTAACATAACTTGAAAAAGTATTATTTTATTGTGCAGGAAAAGAAAATGGCAAGTACTCGGGACTACACTAAGAGCTTCAAAAGTGAGCTTAGGGAAAAGACAAAAAGTGCCAGACTCAATGGCTGAAAAACTAACTACTACCCAAGCAGACTTATTCGGTTCCTACCTACTCTAAACTACCAAGCAAGGAAAGGCAAGCAAGGCTCATGCAATGGGTGGGAAATAATGCTTTAATAAAAGCCCATTTACAGAAAGTTCAAGTTCATCTCCATCCAAAGTCTCCAAAAAAACTGATCCTTTTCTGGCTATCCTTGATACTTGATAAGGACCCATCCAAATCTTTTCAAACCTTTGGTGGTTTCCAGGCTTCTCTTTATGTTTGTCCCACAATAAAACTATATCTCCTATTTCAAATCTTACATCTCTTGTTCTTTGATCAAAAGTTCCTTTAACTCTTTCTTGCTCAATAACGGTTTTGTCAAATGCCATCTTTCTTACTTCATCAAGTTCTACCAACTTGTCAATTCTTGCTTGAAATGCTTCTTGATCTGAAGTGCATTGTTGCAACAACTCGTATATTGGGATTTGAAGATTAATTGGAAGCCTACAATCTTGCCCATAAACCAGTTCGAAAGGGGATTTACCTGTGATCCTATTAACTGTCGTTTTATTAGCCCACAATGCATAGTTCAATTTATTGTCCCAACTTCTCTTATTTTAACCCACCATTCTTTTCAAAAGCTTGATCAAATTCTTATTACTAGATTCAGCCAGACCATTACCTTGGGATAATAATTAGATGAATGGGATAGCGTAATTCCATGATACATGCAAAAGGTTGACATCTCTATTTTACTAAAGGCTTTAGCGTTATCAGTGGTTATCTTCATAGGACATCCATACCGAGAGATAATGTTTTCTTCCAACAATTTGACAACTACTTCAGTTGTGTATTTCTTAGTTGGTACGGCTTCAACCCAAGGAGTGAAATCATCCGTGCAAGTCAAGATGTATTTATATCCATTACTTGAATTTTGATCAAAAGGTCTGTTCTCACACTAACTCTAGCTGCTAATGAAAGTTATCTCGTCCGATATGGTAGAGGGTGAGCAGCCAAGTAGGTGTAACCGGCAAACGCCAAGTCCGCCATTCTAGGAACGGTCATCACACCGGACATGGCGTTTGTCACTTCAGACGAGGCAAGTAACCAAGTTATGGGGGAGACCCCGCTCAACCAGTGATGGTCAAGCAACAAAAAGACACCCAAATCCAAAAAGATAAAGAGATAGAAATAAGAGATGAGTGTTAACATGACCCTAAGCTTGATTTCAGCCACTGACTGGACACGAATGGTAAAATGAGAGTAATATAAAATGTGACCAACGCTTAAATATGGTGAATTTAATGAGTTAGATTAATAATTGTATGGCTGCAAATAAGCAAGGGATGCACAATAGGCTAGAAGTGAAAGATGGAATTTTTCCCTAGGGGGGATTTGACCCAAATTTGACTAAGGATATAGGGCAGAATGAAAATCAGGGATTGAGTATGACTTCTAGCAGTTTTCTGTTGGTATTAGATAGTATTCAATCAAAACAAACCAAATCAGAAACATCCACAACCCCAAATCGACCCAAGCATACAAAAAATCCAAAATGCCCAAGGAGGGCGAAATTGCCAAATGGACCCGTGCTATTTCGAAGGGTGAATGGAGTCGAAAAGGAATAGGATTTTGGAGATGAGGTTCTTTTATCAAAATAATTGTGGGTTTTAAAAAGAAATAAATTCCTATGTCTAATTTTTTAGATTTCAATTTTTAAGGGTTTTGACAAGTTTATGTTAATTTTCTCTCTTGGTACTCAGAAAACTAACAAAAGAGAAGAGTTGAAGAAGAACTCACCTGGTAGCGATGATGCTGTTGTACCATGTATGAAGAATAATCCCCGAAAGACCAAGTGCTAAGGTTCCAAATATAGTCCCTTGTTCTATTGTTGCTGGAGTGTCCAACTGCACCCTCCTTCCCCTGCCACAATGAGAAAATAATCAGCAATTGAAACAAGTGGGGAAATCAGAAACAAATGGCATGAGATAAGTAAATAAAGAAGATAAATAACAACAAGAAGGAGAAGGAGCAAGAATGGAGTTCTCCCCAAGTGACTGCATCCCCCTCAAGATGGTCTCTTTTGCTGCAAAAACAAATCAGCAAGAAAATGATATGGAAAATACTCAACGATCTCAGCAATACATTCAAAAAATAGGTACCAATCATCCAAGAACAAGAACACCATAAGACACCGCGAATTTCTCCCAACAATGGTCTCTCTATTAGCTTCAAGAGTTCAAAAAAAAAAAATCCAAGAGGAATACAAATGAGGTGAGTGTCTTCTCTTATAGAGAAAGACCACTCTCAAATCTAACTCCCTCCAAAACCAAGCGCTGATATTGAGTCTGTCAATGCCCAAATCGATGGATGGGATGAACTCTCCAGGGGGGGGTGATTACCCTCTAACGCCCAAGTGGAGAAGGAGCCACTTTGTGGGGCCCATACAGAGCATATAAATGGTGCTTGGGGGGTGCCTATGGGCTGTTTTAGCCCGCGATACCACTAAACTATGGTCTCAATACAATAAAACATCAAAAATTTGATTTTTGCTAAGTGGAAAAACGCACTCCATGGGAAAATTCGTCCCACATGGTGAGATGGGAAAAGTGAGGGCCCCACAACATAAATAGAATGCTCAAACATAGTAACAATACCTTAGAAAACACCCTTGGGTTAGCCAACCTTTCCATTTGCCATTTTTCCATAGTTACCTGCCATATTTGATTTTCCATGTTAATTTATTGCTGGTTTTTATTGCTGAAGATGAAGTTTGGGATTTTGACCCACTTATAATGCCCGGATTGACATACCGTCTGCTGTAATGTGATCGTAGACCACAAATGTAGTAGATATGGTCACTTGAATGACCCCGATCCATCAATTAGGCACTGTTTTCCCAAAATTCATGATTTTTAATTAAAACAGGTCAGTGGTGACCCATAATAATTAAAAATCTAATCACTGCCTCAACTTTTTCAGATTCTGACACTTGGAGGCTCATATGGGACCCTAAGAGATAACAAATGACCAAAATCGAAATCTTGATCGCAATATTTTTTCGGGCCCATTTTTGGCCTAGTCAACCTGGTTTGACGAAGTCAAATTTGGTCAAAACGGCAATGGCTAAAAACCTGTAAGCAACATGACGCATCAAGGCTTCCTTATTTACGTTAGTATATTACTTAAAACAATATAATGTTGATATGGTGATCAAAACATAAATATCTCAATAAATACAAGCCCTGGGTTAGGTGGGCCCACCACCTCTAACAAAGACTCAATGCTATGCACAACTTACAGACTTGACCACTTAGCTGACTTTGGGTGAGGTGGATAAACGAGGTGAAGAATAAGGGAGGACGAGGACCAAGACCATGTGACCCCTCGGGTAAACAGGGAGAGCGGGACCCACTAACATAAGCATACCATGATAAAACATAGGGAAGGGCGGTGCCTCACAAATGGGTATAGTGTAGGGAAACCACCACTGATCATCTAACATGAACCTTGCAACTCACATCCGTGCCTTCAGAAGACTCCGTGAGGATCTTTTCTAGAGCCGCCATGACTGGGTGTTCGACAAACCGTAACTTGAGACTCTAGGGACCACTTAGAATTAGCTCTCCCTTACTCCATCTCACCTCCTTGCCCCACAGGACTAGGTGAGGAAATAACCACTACAAAGATGATACATATGGCTGACCTGTGATCGTGTGTGTTCAAAAACACATTGCTTGGACTTTTACATTGACTTTCATACTTAGCCTTTTGGGCTTGATTTTACATTTCACATAGCCTTTTTGGCTTCTTTTACATTTCTTCATTTCATTATATCTCAAGGACCTTTTTGGGCTACATACATATCTCAAAAGATATAACAAGGTGCTCATACTGCAAAGTAATGGGGGCAAGTGAACATGCTTTGATGACCAATGGGGAACACCCGGTGAGTCTACACAATCCTATACTGCATTGCAACATCGGGGGCAACCGACATGAGCAAATCCCAGGTTTGAGAATGCATCTCACACACTAAAGAGCCGAGGCACAAAAGACAATGAATCATGGCATACTCAAAGGTCAATGGGGAAAAGGATCCTCAAGGTCACAAATCAAGATCCAAGTCGGGAGAAATCAACATGAATGAATCGGATGGATGGAAGGAAGTGATAGGTGGATCCAAAGTTAGCTTCCTAGGAGGACAAAATGACCAAGTCTGTACTAGTAACGGGGATGGGAACTAGTGTGCATATACATGAGCCTCCTAAATGAGGTGGACTGACATCACCAAGGGCTATACACATCATAATAAACAGCGAGATCACCATAATCAAACATCATATGTCAAGTCTGTGTACTATCATAAATAAACAAGTCTAAACAACAACATGTGCAATAAACCATAAAGTGCTATACCTGTCATACCATATACCTACTGCTGAAGTTGTCTTTGAATTGGATCTCTACTGAATCCGGGAAATAAGTGGCAAACCAACAATACTCTGTAGTGGTCTCATCACAATATGGCTTAGTAACTATCTCAAATGGGATCATGCAAAATCTGGCAAGGAAGGGTGACCCTGTAGGCAATGTTGTATAACATGTCTGGACAGATACAAAACCATCTGTCCCCTCTGATATCTCTGCTCAGGGCAATCTGAATACAATGCATGCCCCCTATGAAGGCATCTGATCTATGATCTGAAAAAAAAAATGTAGTATGGTCCCTAACCACACAATCTCCAACATGGTAGCTCCAACTAACATGGATGTGATAACAAGGTCGAATGAAATCCATACCCCACTATTGAAGAGGATTTTCTATTACAATTGGGTTTAAAGGAAAGGCTCGCAATCTTGGCTTTCATGAGAAAAATTGACACTCTTGACATGTCCTAAAAAAAGCATGCACATCCTTGAAAAGTGTCGGCCAATAATAACCTGCTGTCATAATCTTTGCAGCAATTGTTCTAGGTGCATAATGTCCACCACACAAGCCTGAATGCATCTCCTTTATGATGGTTTTGGATTCTTCAAGATTAACACACTTTAGGATTATCCCATCAGGATTCCTCCAACCAAGACCATCTTGAGTTAATATATACTTTTCAGCTTTTAACCTTAGGGCTCTCCTTTGGTGGTCCACCAAATAATTAGGACAAGACAAATTTCTCGAGAAGTAGATAATATCCTTATACCATTCATGTTCTTCATTGATATGCAAAATATAGGGCTTTTGTTTACTAACAGTATTAATAGTATGACTACCACCCTTCTCAGTTAACAACTGAGCTAGACCTTGACCTTCCACAATCTTAGTAGGTTTGATTTCTAGATCATACTCTTGGATTCATGAAATCCAGTTTCCTCGCACACCTATACCATCTGCTTGTTTCGACTTTCGAAGAAGTTAGAACAATGACCAAGGTGACATTGGGTGACTATTCTTATTTTTGCTTACAAGGAATTAGCCTTGCTAATTTGCCCGGTAACAACGACCTTGAGAACTCATTTTGGGCTAGGCCTAAAGTGAAAAACCCATAAATATTTCGCCAAGATTCCAAATTAAATAAGCCGGAGAATTTTTATAAGATTTAGTAGTTAGGGTTTTAGTGTAAATGAAAAATGGGTAAGTTAAAGGAATAAAATACGTACCTTGTGAACATACCTGGATGATGAGAATGGATGTCGGAATGACGAGTGTTGAAGCTGAGATGCACACTTGGGGGGGGGAGCACAACAGAAATATTTCGAAGCTGCTCGGTGTGGCCTTGAGGGCAAGCAAAGAGTCAGGTGTTGTCACCTAATCTCAACTCCTCCGTTTAGGAAAACTCCTAACGAAGCCAAGGGGGTCGGACCCTACAACAGAGTTTGCTTAGGCTCTTTAAAGTTTGTGTTCAAGTGATTGGAAAGAGTGTTCTTTTAGGAGTTTTTAAATTGTAACAAAATTGAATAAAGCTTATTCGCAAATTTAATTAATGGCACATCCAAAACATGATATAATAACAACAATTCGTATGATACACAGCACAAATATTAGTAAGATATAAAGCAAAGATTTGTAAAATATTGTTGTTGCTCAAAGACCAGTGCTAATGGAGTCATTGTTCGTAAAATGTTGCTCTGGGATTGTTGTGCGAATGCCTCTTGGTTTATTTTATTGTAAATTTTAAAAGATGAGGAGATTTATAGTGGGATGAGGGGATTTACGATATACCTTGCGGTACAGGAAATGTGTCCGGAATGTGATCTAGGTGGCTCCGTACAAGGACATGTGGGCTGGGACAGAGTCTCGAGAGCGGTGTTCAACACTACACCAACAAGGATGTAGTCTAATTGTGCTCTGAGGTCACCTCCCAGTGGTTCTCGCTTCCTTAGTCAGAATTTCCCCACTTTCGATCACATCGTGGCAACACCGTATTTTCATTGGTTAAGGGGACTTAATTTTATTAAAATTGAAGTTTTTAGCTTAATGTGAGAAAATCAATGAACGCGACACTTCCGCTTTTGATATCCCAAAGCTCAGACTAGCCTGCGATGGGTAGAGCATACACGGAGTGGGTGAAATGTTTGTTCCAATTTACTCTCTGACAGAGAGCATTCTTGATCTGATTTAGAACGAGATTCAAGAGATTTTTGAAGTTAAAGATAGACTCTTCGATAGAGAGCACTTTTGATCCGATTTAGAATGAGATTGAAGAGATTTTAGTGAGATTTTTAAGATTCACGAAAATTGTAGAAAATGTAAAATGAAAACTTGAAATAATCTAAAAAATACACAAAATAAACTCTCGGACAGAGAGCACTCTTGATCTGCAAATGGCGAGATTCAAGAGATTTTTTATGATTTTAATAACTTAATGAAAAGCAAGAATTTAAAAGAAAAACTTGAAACTAGTTAAACTTGCGAAAATGAAACTTTCTAGTAATTTTAAATCTTTTGAAATTCAAGCAGACATGAAACTATCCTAGCATACTACTTTATCTAACTTGTTGCAGGTAAAAAGAAAAGTAAACGGAAAGCATATACACGCTTCCCCCAAGTGGGGGAAGAGGTTTATGGGAGCCGTAATCCGACTTGCTTTTTATTAATGATTATTTACAAATTTATTAACTGTCCGATCGAGAGCGCTCTTGATCCTCAAACAACATGATTCAAGAGACTTTTAGGCCTAAGAAGGCAAAGAGATAGCAAGGGGACAAAAGAGGAGGGATTTTTTGTGTGTTTATGCTCAAACGTTTCACTTTCTTTCCTGGCTTTTCTGTAAAACAATACAAAAATCAGCGAACATAAAATCATTAAAGTGTTAGTATTTGTTAGTCTAATCACATCATTTATACAATCAAATACTTGGAAAATATTTTAGTAAGATTACTACTCAAGTATTTATGATTAATAGATCTAGATCTATAAGCAAAGCAAATAGAGTTTTAAAAATTAACTTTCAATCTCAGATCTATTCACTTTTCTTTGAAAAAATGAAAGAGATTTGATTTAATATTTTTGAAAAAGGTGAGAAGGAAAGAACGAAGCCACAACGGAAAAGAAGGAGGTTTTTTGATGCGTACAAAAGAAGATTCTTAGTCATGAACTAGTGAAACCAAGTGTTGAAATAGGAAGGAGATCCAACTCAGGTCCACTTCCTTATTCAAGCCTTTACCCTGCACAATCTCAATACACACTTACACAAGCAAAGAGATCAAATCTGGTAAATATGTTAAAAAAAGACTTGAAGAGCATTAGTAAATCTTATTACACCAGCTACTTCTCAACTTTAACTAACATACTACAAATAAACAAATCAAAGACTATGAATGTTTATTCCTATGCGCTAAAAGGCCTTCTAAGCAAGATTGATCCGCAAGAAAGACTTATGTAAAAGCAAAGAGACTATGTAAGATTATACCCCAATACAACAATGTATGCATAACAACGGCTGATCTTGCAAGCTCATAGACCTCCAAAGTATCAACAAATTCTATTAATAAAAAATGATACAATTACATAGGCAGAGGTTTGATGCTTAATCCACCCTGAAGAATGGAGCAGAACCTTGTTTTTATCGCAAAAGAGGAAGTAGAGGGTGCGCATGAGATCGTTGAGAGAGGGGTGCGATTCCTTAATCAATGGAGTGATATATGCGTTGAATTACATGTTAACTAGCACTTTTGGTTGGTGTGATATGAGGTGGCAACACTTTTGGTATGTGTGATATGAGGGCTTCCTTAAAATGCCAACATGGTATCTCTGGAAATGCCTGCAAAGGCTTCTAGAAATGGTCGTAAGGCTTCTAGGAATGCTCGCCATCAACCTTTTTAATAAAAGTGTTGCTTACTAAAGCAAACCAAACTCAATCAATCAAAGAAAAACTCGGAAAAAAGAAAGACATTCAGTACTTAGGGAGAGGAAAAAGTACTCAAAAGTTTTATTAAATTTATGCAGGAGATGAGAGAAGCTTAGGAGGGAGCAAGACTCAACTTAAACAACAACTCAGCAAGCAGAAAAGGCACTCGTCAAAGGACAAAGTGAAGACTCACAAAACTCAGCACTTCAGAAAAAGACACACAAGTCCTACTGTTCAAATGAGCTTATTTGAAAACCTACCTACTCTAAGCATGCAAGCAAAAACTCAACTCAGGTAGAGTCGGGGATGATAATCCCTTAACTCCCTCTGTTTGATGGGAAAATTTTTGCTTTCTGGAAGGTTAGAATGAGAACCTATCTTATGTCGTTAGGTGCTGATGTATGTAATGTAGTTGAAACTGGATATGTAAAGCCCATTGTACTAGCCACCAAAGATGACAAACTGGAATTTACCTTTAATGAAAAAGCAATGAATGCTATTCTCAGTGGTCTTGCAGAAGCTGAATTTCTAAAAGTTATGCATCTTGAATCTGCCAAAGGAATGTTGGACAAACTTATAAGCAGTTATAAAGGGAATGAGAAAGTAAAGATGCCAAACTGCAGACCTACAGGTTGAAATTTGAACAACTAAAGATGATTGAGGATGAGAAAACAAGGAGGAAACAAAACATAGCTGGACAGTCAGTGAGGAAACAAGGATATAACGCAATTCAGTCCGCAACTAAAAGAAGAATCGATTATCAACATATCAACTCTTTTGATTTATTAAATAGTGAGCCAGAATGCTTTGTTTGTCATAATTTTTACACAAAGCTTTAGACTGTCATTTAAGGAAGTACAAAACAAATCCGAGAATAAATTATACATTTGAAAAGGCTAAGGTTTGGAAAAAAAGAAAGAAGGTGACAAATGTGGATTAGTACTTTCTGCTCAAAGGCAAAAGGATCGTTGGTATATTGAGAGTGGTTGTTCTAAACACATGACGCGTGATAAAAATAAATTTCTATCTCTAAGTCAAAATAAATAAGGAAATGTGACCTTTGGAAGTGATGCTCCAGTAAAAATCGAAGGAAAAGGGATGGCAAGCTTGAGTAATGGCAGAGGAAAGGCTCAATACGTGTTGCTTGTACATGGTTTAAAACATAACCTCCTTAGTGTTAGTTAGGTTTGCGATAAAGGGTGTGAAGTAGTTTTTAATTCGAAAGGTTGCAAGATAAAATCTATACCCTCGGGACAATTGATTGCAAAAGGCATAAGGACATAAAATAATGTTTATGTTTTGAATGAAGAAAAGAAAGAATGTCATCTAAGCAAGTATGATGAGAGTTGGTTGTGGCATAAGATACTTGTACATTTGAATTTTGATCATATAATCAAACTTAGTAACAATATGGCAGTAAAGGATCTTTCAAAGATATCAAAGCCATATAATTCGGTGTGTAAGTCATGTCAAATGGGAAAGCTGACCCGCACTCAGTTTAAATCAAAAGGTTTTACATCAGCAAATGAGCCCCTTCAGTTAGTACCTGAGGTTAGTACATATGGATTTATGTGGACCATCCAGGAAGGAAGGTACAGGAAAAAAAACTATTTCATGTTGGTTATTGATGATTATTCTAGACTCACGTGGGTTGCTTTTCTGAGAGAAAAATATGAAGCATTTGAAAAATTCAAAGTGTTTAAGGCTCTGAATGAGAATCAAACAGGAAAAATATTGAAGGCAGTAAGGTCTGATAGAGGAGGAGAATTTAGTTAAGGATATTTTAAGGAATTTTGTGGTAAACATGGGATCAAAAGGGAATATACTATTCCAGGGACTCCACAACGAAATGAAGTAGTGGAAAGACATAATAGATCAGTTCAACAAAAGGCAAGATCAATGATGAATGAAAAAGACATTTCTTAGATTTATTGGGTAGAAGCAATTCATATAGCTGTCCATATTCTTAACAAAGCGCATCTAAGACCAAACAGTGATAAGACTCCTTATTGACATTAAAATTGATGAAGAAATCTCAGTTAAAAATGATGAGATAAGCAGTATTGAACCAGATGCATAGAATACAATTGAAATTGAAGATGAAGAGGTCCAAGAATCAGAAAGGAAAGACTGTGAGTCAGATGATGGAGATGCAAATAAAGCAGTTTCAAATCAACAGACATAAACAAAATCACCTTCCAGAATTGTTAAAAAGAATCATCGTGAAAGTCAGATAATTGGTGACAAGAATAAAGGAGTTCAGACCAAAAAAAATTGATTGAAGCTTCATAGCAATCACAGATTGCTTTTCTCTCTATGGTTGAACCTAAGAACTTTGATGAAGCTAGTAAAGATGAAGTTTGGATTAAAGCCATGAATGAAGAGCTTGATCAAATTGAGAAGAATAATACTTGGAAACTTGTTCCTAGACCTACAGATAAGAATGTAATAGGATCTAAATGGGTGTTTAAAAACAAGATGAATGAACAATGACAGGTTGTGAGGAATAAAGTCAGATTGGTTTGTAAAGGGTATGCACAAATTGAGGGTCAGAATTTTGATGAAACCTTTGCACCAGTGGCAAGATTAGAAGCCATTAGAATGTTTCTTGCATATGCTAGCCACAAAAACTTCAAAGTGTATCATATGGGTGTTAAATCAACATTTCTTAATGGAAATTTGGAAGAAGAAGTCTATATGGAGCAACCTAAAGAATTTCGACGGACAGAGAATCTTGACTATGTTTGCAAACTGAAGAAGGCGCTATATGGATTGAAACAAGCCCCAAGAGCCTGGTATTGTAGATTGGATATGTATCTACTGGAAAAAGGTTTCAAGAAAGGTATTGTTGACAATAATTTGTACATCAAGGTTGAAGATGCTGATTTATTAGTTTTTTTGGTCTATGTGGATGACATTATTTTTGGATGTACTAATGATTCTTCTGTTTAGTGGTTTGCTAATGCCATGCAATCTGAGTTTGAAATGTCAATGATAGGAGAGTTGTCATTCTTTCTTGGTCTTCAAATCAATTAGAGTTCTGAAGGTTTATTTCTCTCTCAAGAGAATTACTTGAAGGAGATGTTGAAGAGATTTCATATGGAAGATTATTCACCTGTCAACACACCCATGGTTGTTGGATGCAAACTCAACAAGTATGATGTATCACAAGATGTTGATCAAAGAACATATTGGTCAATGGTAGGTAGCCTGTTGTACATCACAGCACCTCGTCCTGATATAATGCAAGTTGTTGGTATGCTAGGTAGATTTCAGTCTGCTCCTAAGCAAAGCCATTTAGTAGCTATGAAGAGGATATTCAAATATTTGAAAGGCACAATGACTTATGGTCTTTGGTATCCTAGAAATCAGAAGTTTCAGTTAATAGCATATTCAAATGCTGACTGGGCAAATTGTTTGATTGAAAGAAAGAGCACAAGTGGAGGTGCATTCTTCTTAGGTGATTCACTAGTAGCATGGCTAAGTAAGAAGCAAGGCTCTATAGCTTTGTCTACCACAGAAGCTGAATACATTGTTGCGTCCACATGTTGTACACAGGTTCTATGGATGATTCAGACTCTTGCAGATCTAAAAGTAACATATGCTGAATCTATTCCTCTTCATTGTGATAACACAAGTGCCATTAGTGTCTCCAAGAATCGTGTTCTTCATTCCAATACCAAACACATTCCAATCAAGTATCATTTTTTAAGGGAGCAGGATACAAACACAGTTGTCCAATTACATTTCATTCCTTCTTAAGAATAGATTGTTGATATATTTACTAAACCCTTATCCAAAATCCAGTTTGAATATCTACGCCAGAAGTTGGGTGTCATATCTTATTCCAACTAACTTGTTCACTTTGGCAGGGGGAGTTTGTGCTTATTGCATATCTGATGTAATTATGAGATGGTTCCAGAATGTTTTCTTGGCTGGTTTTTGAGTCCATCTTGATAGGGGAAGATGTATTGTCATGTTTTCTTTGACATTGATGTCAAACGGGGAGAAGTTTAGGTAGTTGCAGATGACAAGCAGTCGATGATTATACTTGCAGCATCATAAATTCTAGGTTTCCATCAATGCCAATGGGGGAGATTGTTGGCACTATGATTAAGTTGTCATCGATGGTTGAAAAGCAAACAAGGCGGGTGACTCAGAATTTCAGCTGCGAGCTGTGACTCAGACAAGTGTTATCACATCCATGTTAGCTGGAGCTACAATGCTGCATATTGTGTGGTTAGGGACCATACTATACTTTTTTTCCCAGATCAGAGATCGGATGCCTTCAGAGGAGGCACACAGTTTTGTTCAGATTTCTCCGAGCAGACATATCAGTGGGGACAGATGGTTTTATGGTATTGTCTAGACATGTATACTTTATTTCCTACAGAGGCACCCTTCTTTTTCAGGCTTTGCATAAGCCCATTGAGACTTTTACCTAGCCATATTTTGATAGAGTGCTACAAAGTATTACTGGTTTACCACTTATTGGCCAGATTCAGTTGAGTTCCAGTTTCAGAGTCAGCTTCAACAGCAAGTATATGGTGCAGCAGGTATAGCATTTGATGTTCTATTGCTTATGTTGTTGATTATACTTGTTTATATATGATAGTACACTGACTTTACATATTATGTTGATGTGGTGATCTAGTTGTTATTATGATGTGTTTGGCCCTTGGTGATGTAAGTCCACCCGCTTCAGTAGGCTCCTGTCAATGCACAATGGATCACATTCCCACTATTGGTATAGACTTGGTCACTTAGTCCCCCTAGGCAGCTGACTTTGGATCCACATTCACTTTCTCCACCCATCCTACTCATTCATGATTGATCTTTCTCGACTTGGATTCTGATTTATGACCTTGAGGATCCCCTTCCCCACTGATCTTTGAGTATTCCATGATTCCCTATATTTTGTGCCTCGGCTCTTTAGTGCGTGAGTTGCACTCTCAAACCTGGGATTTGCTCCTGTCGGTTTCCCCCGATGTTGCAATGCAATTAGGATTGTGTAGCCTCACCAAGTGTTCCCCATTGGTCATCGAAGCATTTATGCTCACCCCCATTACTCTACAGTATGAGCACCTTGATTATATCTATTGAGATATGTATGTAGCCCAAAAAGGGCCTTGATGTAAAATGAAGAAATGAAGAATTGAAGAAATGTAAAGCAAGCCAAAAGGCTCTTGTAAATGTAAAATCTAGCCAAAAAGGCTAAGTATGAAATGTAAATGTAAAATCCATGCAATGTGTTTGTAAACACACATGGACACTGGTTAGCCGTACATATCAGATTTGTAGTGGTTATTTCCTCACCTAGTCCTGCGGGGCAAGGAGGTGAGAGGGAGCAAGGGACAAGCTCAAGATTGTCCCCTAGAGTCTCAAGTTACGGTTTGCTGGACACCCAGTTTGGAGGCTCCAGAAAAGATCCTCACGGAGTCTTATTAAGACACAGATGTGAGTTGTGAGATACTGGTTAGATGACCAATGGCGGTTTCCCTGCACTATACCCATTTGCGAGGCACAACCCTTCCCCGTGTTCCGTCATGGTATGCTTATCTTAGTGGACCCCACTTTCTCGAGTTATCCAAAAGGTCACGTGATCTTAGTCCTTGTCATCCCTTATCCTTCACCTTATTTTCCACCTCACCCAAAGTCAGCTAGGTGGTCAAGTCTATAGGTTGTGCATACCAGTGTGAGTCTTTTGGATGTGGTGGGCCCACCTCACCACGGGCCTCATATTTTGAGATATTATGAATTTTTTGTTCACCATATTGAGATTTTATTGTTTAGTAATGTACTAACTTGTATAAGGAAGCCTATTGCTTCATATTGCGTACAGGTATTCAGCCAACACCATGTTGACCAGATTTGACTTGGTCAAATTAGGTAGACTAGGCCAAAAATGGGCCTGAAAAAATATTGTGATCGAAATTTCGATTTTGGTCTTGTATTGTATTGGGGTCCCATATGAACCTCCAAGCATCAGATTTTGGAAAAGTTGAGGCAGCGGTGAGATTTTTAATTATTATTGGTCATTAATGATATGTTTTAATTAAAAATCATGGATTTTGGGCAAACAGTGCCTAAGTGATGGAGAGGGGTCATTCAAGTGACCATATCTATTATTTTTGGGGTCCACGATTGCATTGCAACAGACGGTTCGACAATCCGGGCACTATCAGTGGGTCAAAAGCCCAAATTACATCTTCAACAATAAAAACCAGCAATAAATTAAATAGAAAATCAAATATGGCAAATGTAACTATTGAAAAATGGCAAATGTAAAGGTTGGCTAACATAAGGGGGTCTCATAAGGTAATATTGGTTATGTTTGGACATTCTATTTATGTTGTGGGGCCCTCATTTGGCCCAGCTCATCACAAGGGGCGAATTGGCCCATTTTTGGACATTTTTCACTATGTAGAACTTCACATATTGCAAATATAATGTATTAAGACTTTGGCTAAGTGGTATGGGGGGCTAAAACAGTCCATAGGCACCCCCCAACCACTCATTTGATTGTTGTATGGCCTCACCATGGGCCCCTCACTCCACATGGGCATTTTTTAGGGTAATTCGGCCCCCCTCTTGAGGGCAATCTCCACCATTCGTTGGGCTTGAGAGAGAGTTAATCTCAACCCTTAGTTTTGGGGGGAATTTGGTTTGAGAGTGGTCTTTCTCTATAAGAGAAGACACTCACCTCATTTCTCCTCCTCTTGGCATTTTTGGAGTTGAATAGAAGAGAAAACGTTGCTGCTCTTGCTTGGATCTTGGGTGATACTCTTGTGAAATTGTTGATTGCCATACCATCTTGATCCACTAGTGTATATTGCAGGTTGTTTCTAGCACAAAGTCTTGGAGGAGGGCGCATCATATGGCTACCACTGCTGCTCCACTCTCCGGATTGGACACAAAAGGGAAGTGTTTTTGCCATTTTCAGCCAAGCATTTCTCTCATTTTTATTTGTGTTGCTGTAGATTTCACTTATTTGTCAATACTAATTTGATTTTTGTCCATTGGTGTTGACAGGCAAGGAGGACGATTTGGTGGGGACTGAGCAGTTCGATTTCACCTGGGGACTTCTGCAATACGCTCTATTTGATCTTCGGGACGTACAAACCTCATCAAAATCCAAGATATCAGCTGGTCCAAGTAGGTGTTGTTTCTTCTTCTCTTGTATTTCAATTCCTAGCTTGTTGAAGAGAGAAAACTCACTAAAACCCTAAAAAATTAAAATCTTCGAAATCAACCGTTACAATTAGTTTCTTTTTCAAACCCACTAATGATATATGCTTAAAATCCTAAATCCAAAGTTTCATTCATTTTTGACTCCATTTGCCCATAGGATCAGCACTAGTCTATTTGGCAAAAACGCCCCCTAGGGGCGTTTTTCTCTTTCAACTTGCTTGGGTCAGTTTGGGGTTATGGGTACTTGAGTTTCGGTTTTAGAACGTCTTTTTACCTGAGGAAACCAAGTGCCGTTTGCTGGAACTGATTTTAAACGCTTATTTTTCGCTGCCCTAGATCCATTTAACTCATTAATTAACCATTTTCTTGGGCAGTTTCACTTCACTTCTTGCTGGTCTGTTTTTCTTGTTCTAAATTAGCTAAGTAATCAATTTATAATTGCTAGAATCCGTGTTTCAATTGCTTAATGCACTGCTGCCATGTATGAGTAAATCATAACGAGCTTCATTCCCCATAGGCAGGGTTTCCAGTCACTCTTCTAGTAAATTTCTGTTTGCTGATTTAATTTCTAGCCTTCTAATCGTAAAAGAATTCATCATTTAACACTTATAATTAGATTCGAGATCATTTCATTCAGTGTATTTTCTGATCCTTAATCTCTATCTCATTAGGCTGGAAGAAACCTCACGTTTTGGGTTTGGTTGTCTGACTGTTGAGTCTCAACCATCGCTGGTTGAGTGGGGTCTCTCCCCTGACTTGGCTACGTGCCTTGTTTGAAGTGGCAGTAGCCTTGTTCGGTGTGACTTCCGTTCTTTGAATGGAGGGCTTGGCTATTTTTGGTTACACCTTCCTAGCTGTTCACCTCTACCATCCATATTGGGACACCTACCACCAACATCTAGAGTTTGTGTGAAAACAACAAGATTCAGTTGTCATTGATGGTTGGAAAGCAGACAAGGCGGGTGACTCAGAACTTCAGCTACGAGCTGCGACTCAAACAAGATTAAGTTTTCATTGATGGTTGGAAAGCAGGCAAGGCGGCTGACTCAGAACTTCAGCTGCGAGCTGCAACTCAGAAAAGCTGAGACTCAGACAAGCTGTGACTCACACCATACCAAATTCAGCTGCGAGCTGCGACTCATACAGGATGCATATTTAAGCTATTGCGGGCATTTAACTCATCAATAAATAAAGGGAGTTTTTAATGAACATAAAAAGAATTGTTTTGCTAAAGTTTTAGTGGTAGAAAACTCATTCAAACATTTATTTATTTATTAATTAATCGGTTACAGCATGTGAGTTTTGGAAGTCAAAGAGACAATTCAATTTTCGAATCAGGAGGTAAAGAGACAGCTTCAGTTTTAGAATTGGAACATCTAGAAGTTAAAGAGACCGAGGCATATAACTTCAACATCTCTAAAAACCAATCGTGTACAACAAAGGAATGTGTGATAATTGAGAGGATAAAGAGGAATGGTTGCTGGTTGAAGAAGCTGAAGTTATGATTCGAAGAAAACAATTTAGAAGGAAAAAGTGTGGCTCGATTTAATGAAGAATAGAATGCCCAGAAACCCAAGCTATAGCGGAACAGAACAAAAATGAGAAGGCTATGTACTGATACATCTGAACCAGTGAAATATAATTGACTGAAAAAATTCTTACATAAGGTGGAAGGGAGCTGCTAGGGAGGGTTGATTTCCTCTGTAAATCAGGTTGATGCCTGAATATTGGGAGTGGGTGCTTCCTGTTATCACACTAACTCTAGTTGCTAATGAAATTTATCCCGTCCGGGATGGTAGAGGGTGAGCAGCCAGGTAGTTGTAACCTGCAAACGCCAAGTCCACTGTTCAAGGAATGGTAGTCCCACTAGACAAGGCGTTTTTCACTTCAGAAAAGGCAAGTAGCCAAGTAAGGAGGGAAACCCCGCCCAACCTGTGATGGTTAAGCAACAAATCAGACACCCAAACCCCCAAAGAAGATTAAATAGATGCAAACAAGAGGTGAGTATCAGATGGATCCTAAGCTCAATTTCAGCCAATGGTTGGACACAAGCATGAAATAAGTATGTGAATGGAATGTGACTAGCAATCAAATGTGATGAATAAAATAGATTAGATTATTGATTATATGGCTGGAAATTTAGCTAAGGATCCGTAGCAAACTAGAAGTGATGGAGAGATGCAAATTCTGCCCAAGGAAGGGACTGTTTAAGTGACTGAATGGACCTAGGGCAGCGATAAATTAGCAATTATAAACACTTCCAGTAAACAATAGCTTGACTTCTAATGATAAAATGACGATTTAAACCCAAATCAAAACTACCCACAACCCCAAAGTGAACTAGCTAGACAGTAAGAGAAAAACGCCCAAGGAGGGTGTTTTTGCCAAATGGACCAGTGCTAGTTCTAAGGGCGAATGGAGTCTAATCAAACTGAAACTTTAGATTTAAGCATTTAACAACATTTCATAAGAGGGTTTAGAAAGAAAAAACAAATTTTAACGGTGGAATTTTGAGTTTTTAATATTTAGGGTTTATTTTATTGTTTGCAGCTTAACATTCACAATGGAAATGAAAATATGAGAAACAAGCAAGGATTTCCTACCTGAAATGATAGAGATGGAGGAGCTTGGTGTTGAAGAAAAATCTCAAAGACCAAATGCTGAGTAGTAGTGCGTTTTTCCCTAGCGTTTTTGGTGCAGGCAGTTGACCTAGTTCGCCCTTGTACCTTTCAAAGAGAGATAAGTAAGTAACTATGGAAAATAGCAAGAAATCATCAACAAATGAACGAAAAATAACGAAGGAAAGAAAGAAACAAGTGTAAGTTTACTTCCCTTGTTAAAAATCCCGAAGAGAGAGCACAACGTGGAGTTGTTAGCTCAAGAGCTGCGTCCCCGTCAAGTGATCAATTTCACCTGCAATTCGTTTGGCCAAGGATGGATGGAGACACCACAAATATACTCAACAATGCACCTGAAATAATCTAATAATCAACAGCATAACATTCCATCACCATATTCACAAGTAGCTCGGAAGAAAATGTCTCTCTATTCACAAATCTCAAGTTTACAAAATGCCATGAAGACCTCCATATGAGAGAGCTTCTCTCTTAAGTAGAGAAAGTCTCTCAATCAACCCTAATTCTCTCCATAATCAATGGCTGGGATTAAGTCTCTCCCAGCCCAAATCGATGTTGGAGATACAAGCTAAGGAGGGGGGGAGATTGCCCTCTAATGCCCATGTGGAGGATGGGGCCCTTCGTGGGGCCCATAAAATACATACAAAAGGTGGTTTGGGGGTGCCTACGGGCTGTTTAAGCCTCCCATACAACTAAACCATAGTCTCAATACATAAAACTTGCAAAAAATGAAGTTTTGCCAAGTCAAAAACGCCCCTCTATGGAAAAATTCGTCCCACATGATGAGCTGGGCAAGGTGAGGGCCCCACACCACAAATAGAATGTCCAAACATAGTAAAATTACCTTAGAAGACCCCCTTGTATTATCCAACCTTTGCATTTTCCATTTTCCATAGTTACCTTTGCCATATTTTGATTTCCATATTAATTTATCGCTGGTTTTTATTGTTGAAGATGTAATTTGGGCTTCTGACCCACTTATATTGCCCGGATTGATGAACCGTCTGCTGCAATGTGATCGTAGACCCCAAATATAGTAGACATGGTCACTTAAACGACCCCGATCCATCAATTAGGCACTTTTTGCCCAAAATCCAAGATTTTTGATAAAAACAGGTCTTTGGTGACCCATAATAATTAAAAATATCATCAACGCTAGAACTTTTTAAAATTCTGACACTTGGAGGCGCATATGGGACCCGAAGATATAATAAATGACCAAAATCGAAATCTTGATCGCAACTTTTTTTTTGGCCCATTTTTGGCCTAGTCAACCTAGTTTGACCAAGTCAAATCTGGTCAAAATGGCAATGGCTGAAAACCTGTAAGCAACATGACGCATCAAGGCTTCCTTATTTATGTTAGTACTTTAATTAAAACAATATAATGCTGATATGGTGATCGAATTATAAATATCTCAATAAAAACAGGCCCTGGGTGAGGTGGGTCCACCACCTCCAACAAAGACTCAATGCTATGCACAACTTATAAACTTGACCACTTAGCTAACTTTGGGTGAGGTGGATAAACAAGGTGAAGGATACGGGAAGGCGAGGACCAAGACCATGTGAGACTTGGATAAACAGGGAAGGTGGGACCTGTTATCACATATGTAGTAGCCGGGCTACCACACATTATTTTTCAGATTCTAGAGCACTCTTCAGCCAGTTCCTTTACATTGAGATGATGAGATGAGCATCTATCTATGGATCACTATCATATTTTGGATAGTATATGTATTCCCCATGCCATGACTGAGTCTCAGGACACTCAGAGAGATTACCGATGTAGCCATTATACCATTTATGTAGAGCAGTCAGTAGTGCCCAGAGTTACAGTAGCAGTTTTAGAGGACAGATGATGGTTCAGAGGATGAGCATTCAGGTATATGACTCAGCAGGTATATCATGGTGTTATGGTTATATTTCTTTTATATTCATTCTTATGGCATGTCTTAGCACTCAGTGTCATGATCTGGCGATCATATAGATATGTGGACCTGGTTGATCTTATTATATATATTCTACTGTCCTTACTCAGACTTAGAAGTTCACTACTCATACTCATTGGTTTTACTCTCCCTAGGGAGAATAGAGGTGATCATTCCACCATACCTTGGCTTGCTAGTGTTGGCTCCATTATTCATTGTCTTCATCCATCCATTACCTACCTTTTAGTTTATCACCCTGACTTACTACTTGACTAGTGGCATGGAGGATCTTTTCCCCACTGTAGCCTCTGTATTGGATGAACTTCCCTGTTTATTGTGTCTCGGGTCTGAGTTGGTGACAAAACTTACCTCTGGTGAGTTGGATTGTAGGCCTAAATCATTCTGGTCGGTTGTCCCGATGTTTGGCATTGGCTCGAACTCCCCCTAGTCACTTGAGATGTTGTTGGCTAAAACTGAAAGCTCATGTACTACTTATGGAAACTTCTAAATTCGCCCATGGAAACTAAAAAGGGCAAGAGCGATGAACTGCTAAAAATACTCCTTGAAGAGTATAAAAGAAAGGTCCAAAAAGCAGTGATTCTTAAAAGCTATATCTTAAACAATTGCTGACCTTATGTATGTATAAAAAACATGCCCTGGATGCAAGCTGCAACTAGTTGTGCTTATCAGCACACCTGAGATCCGAAGGGTTATGTAGGCCAAAAAGGCCATGAAATGAAATTGAATGATCCTAATGAACCTGGATCAACTTGATGTAGACATGATGCCTAAGTTGAATAAGCACTCTCTAAACAACTTATCCATTTGTGAGACACCACCATTCCCTGTGTTGTTGCTCATTCAGTATATACTATGGTGTGTATTCCCTTTCCCATATCCAAAGTGTCATAATGTTAAGTCAGTCAGTCACCCTTTAGCCTAGCCATTTTATTTTAGCCTTCACCCTTCACTAGCAAATTGATCACAATTATGAAGTGAGTATGGTCCTGAAAGTCTAGTCTGAGTCATATAAATAATCAATGACAATATATATTTGGATTTAGATCCCTAGTAATGATTACTTTGTGTTATAATTGCTATTTGAATGAGTTGTAGAGCATGCATTAACCTTTGACACTTTGTAGCAGCTTCAAATGGTAGTCTGAGTTATATTTGGTCAATATTGACCTGGTCAAACCTAGTTTGACCAAGGTCAATCACAGGACATGAGATTATTGGACCTTATGATGACACAGGTAGATGATATATGGTCTATGTACATGTACATGATGGTTCTATGCATCAGATACAGGTTTATGATGATGATCTATGGTTTTCAGCATTATTTGATCATTTACAGATTATTATTTTTCACCTGTTCCGGTATATTGGATATATTTATGATCATGCAAAGATCTATATGGTGTATGAGTACACATCTTGGATATTTTTGGACCTTCTGAGTCCAATGAGACAGTCTATTTCCAGTTCCGGGTAGTTACAGTGATGATTTAGCCTCAGTAGGCTGTCCTAGTGCAGTTTTGGTCTGTCAGAGACCCTGTCAGAGCAGAGATGATATTTATTTGGTTCACCTAGGGCACTGATGATGGAGGGGGTGGTCTAGCCACTTGTTTTTACCATATTACTCCCCTTCCGGACACACTGGTTCCCTCACCTTGACAGCACAGGCACTCCAGCAGGCAGTTTGGGACAGGTACACGCTTCCCGAGGCAGTTTTGGATTGGTAGAAATGGCTACAAAGGAATTCGATTTGGGCTACTGAGGAAAATTTTTGGCATGGGATGATCAGTGATGATGAGTGGGATGTCTTGCGCACCTTCTCCAGCAGTTTCAGCTTCATTGGGGCCCACATCCATCACTTATGGCACTTTTTGGTGATTTCTGAGGTCTTTTGAGGCCTACGATTTGTCCATAGAGGCAGGATTTGGTATATTGATGACTATTTTATTATTATTGTGCTATGGGGATTGACCAAGGGTGGCTAAAATTACCCCTTGGACCCACCATAAGCTTATTGTTATATTTTGTCGTCATGATTTGGTGGGATCCCCTCTCCTAGGGCGATTTTGTCTGCTTATTGTTATGTTTTATGGTTGATCCATGTATTTTATTGTTGAGCTCATCTCAACCATTGATTAGATCTTTTGATCTTTTAATATTAGCCACTCATGTAAAAAGTGGTTAGGATTTTGCTCTCTCCCCATCCTATTTAAGGAGGGAGCCTCTCATTGTAAAATCATCTAGAGATTTTTGGCTCTTGGCTCTTGGAATAAAATTTCTATCTTTTGGAGTACATGCTTGGGTTGGAGTGGATGTTGGTTGTTTTGATTGTAAATGCTTTTGTCCATTGCACTGGAGGATCTATTGTAGCTATCTTGCATATTTGCCATATCTTTTTTACAGGTGGAGAAGATTTCTTCAACAAGTGCGAATTGGTGGGGAGGCTTGCCCTTCAAGCTTGGAGAAGGACGTTTTGGGTTAAATAGGGAGTGGTTTTGTATTTGCACCAACTATTCTTTGCTTATCTCTTTCTTGCTTGTATCTACCTTCAACATGTTAAACTGATTGATGCTTTGCTCCTTGGTTTTGACAGGTTAGAGGGACACATATGTGGCTTAGAAAAATCGATTTGGCAAGAGGGCTTAAAAAATTCTCCATTTGATCTTTGGAAAAAGTAATCCTCATCTCAACTAGCATCCATCTCTTCATCCAGGTATGCTCCAAAGGTATGATCTTCTTCTTCTTTGAATCATCCATAATTTCTAGATCATAAAAACCCTAATTAATCAAAACCCTCATTTTGGTTTTTCTTAGATCTACTTAGATCTAGCCTTGCTTTTGAAGAGATATTAAAAACCCACCTCTATAGCATCCACCCCTAGTTGGATCTATAGTTTGGTGGTAATTGGGTTAAAATTGACACACTTTTCAAGGCAATAAAGCCCTCTTGAACCAAATCGCACTTCTTTGGAGAGGCTTGTTTGGTTAGATCTAGCATATGGGTAGGTGAGATCCCACTTGATTTGCAATCTACTCACTTGATAACCTACCCCTAGACTTTTACTTTGGTGATTTCTACCTTGTGGGCATCATTCCACATTTTAAGGGATTAAAACCCCCTTTTGAACTACTTGGCACCTTAAAACTCAGATTTAGTAAGATCCAACCCTTGGATTGACTTGATTTTCTAGATCCACATAGATCATTGCCTAAGCTACTTGGATCTACAATTTGGTGGCCATTGGACTTGATTTGACACACCTTATCCACCTTTTATCCCTCCTTGAGCAAGGTCGCACTTCCTTGGGTGGCAGAGTTTGCCCACTTCTAGGACTTGGGTAGTTGATATTTCAGTGGATTTGGAACGGGCATACCTTGAAACCTATATCTAGAGTTTCATTTTGTGACGATCTGCCTTGGGGGTAGCATTCCTTGTTTTAAGGGATTGTGGTCCACTTGGGTCATTTCATGAAACCCTAGATCTAGCAAGATTCAACCACTTTACCTCAATTATCCCACTTGTCTTGACCTCTAGGTGTCCCGATCTACACTTTGACATATCTTTTGACTCCATTAACCCATCCAACAAGGCACTAATCCTCCTTAAGCAATTCGCACTCCTTGGGAATTGTGTCAAACCTTAGATCCAGTACATGGTTACTCCTAATTTCAACTTAGATCCATAGATCTACTCACTACATATCCTGTAGTGCCAATTTCATCTCTTAAAGTCCACCTTGTGGGTCCCATTTGAGTCATTCACATATCCCAAGAAAGTGGGTCCCACTTGTGTAATACATGGTACTAGATCATGTCTTTCTAGCTCATCATGTGGCCTAAATCATACATTGGTTGAAACACTAATCATCTCTCAAACCACCTTCAACCATACTCTAATTTCTAGGTCCACTTTGCCTTGCATTGGTTTCCGTAACTTACCATTTACTCATCCCTAAGAACCTTTGTTTGGGTCCAATCATCTTTGATTGGTAGTATGGTCTCCCCCTTGGTCTTGATTTATCTAGATCTAAAGTGAAGAGTGCTTCGGTTGATGTGACTCCCACCTTGCATTGGGAACCGTGGCATCTCTTGGGTCACCTCTTTAGTTGTCCATCTCGTCTACCATCCCGGATGGGATACCACTAGGAACAACTACAAGTTGTGTGATAATAGGACCCACTGACATAAGCATACCATGATAATACACAGGGAATGGCGGTGCCTCACAAATGGGTATAGTGCAGGGAAACAACCACTGAACATCTAACATGCACCTTGCAACTCACATCCGTGCCGTCAGAAGAATCCGTGAGGATCTTTTCCAGAGCCGCGATGACTGGGTGTCCCTTACTCCATCTCATCTCCTAGCCCCGCAAGACTAGGTGAGGAAATAACCACTACAATGCTGACACATATGGCTGACATGTGTCTGTTTGTGTTAAAAAACACATTGCTTGGACTTTTACATTTGACTTTCATACTTAGCCTTTTTTACTTGATTTTACATTTCACATAGACTTTTTGGCTTCTTTTACATTTCTTCATTTCATTACATTGCAAGGCCCTTTTTGGGCTATATACACACCTCTAAACATATAACAAGGTGCTCATACTGCAAAGTAATGGGGGCAAGTGAACATGCTTCGATGACCAATGGGAAACACCCGGTGAATCTACACAATCCTATACTACATTGCAACATCAGGGGCAATCGACAGAAGCAAATCCCAGGTTTGAGAATGCATCTCACACTAAAGAGCCGAGGCACAAAAGACAAGGAGTCATGGCATACTCAGAGGTCAATGGGGAAGGGGATCCTCAAGGGCACAAATCAAGGTCCAAGTCGGGAAAAAAATAATATGAATGAGTCGGATGGGTGGAAGGAAGTGACAGGTGGATCCAAGGTTAGCTGCCAAGGAGGACGAAATGACCAAGTCTATACCAATAGTGGGGTAGGGACCAGTGTGCATATACATGAGTCTACTACAATGGGGTGGACTGGCATCACTCAGGGCCATACACATCATAATAAACAACTAAGATCACCACATCAAACATCATATGCCAAGTCTGTGTACTATCATAAATAAACAAGTCTAAACAACAACATGTGCAATAAAACATAAAGTGCTATACTTGCCATACCATATACATGATGCGGAAGTTGTCTCTCAAACTGGATGTCTAATGAATCCGGCAATAACTGGAAAACCATCAATACTCTGTAGTACTCTCATTAGAATATGGCAAAGCAACTCTCTCAAATGGGATCATGCAAAGCTCGGCAAGGAAGGGTGACCCTGTGGCAACTGCTCTATAGTAAGTATGGACCAATACAAAACCATCTGTCCCCACTGGTATCCCTGGTCAGGGCAATCTGGAAGCAATGAATGCCCCCTTTGAAGGCATCTGATCTTTGATCTGCAAAAAAAATGCAGTATGGTCCTCGACCACACATTGTGCAGCATGGTAGCTCAAGCTAACATGGATGTGATAACATCTGGCTCCAGCTGGGACAAGTCCTCTAAGGGAGAGAGAGCTTGAGAACCACAAAATCTCTGGTCGTAGCACCCCTCTCATCATCATCAAAGCGCATGCACATACATGTTATCTCCATCATCATCATATATGTACCTATCCCTGTAAAATGCAGACGCTATACCAATCTCTGCAGACCGCTCGCCAGGACATAAAATATATATATATATACTCCAACAGAAATATAAAGAAAACGACAAATGCTGAAAGGGAAATATATCAATAATGAAATGTACTTTACACCATTTTACGTTTTAATTATTACTATTTTTTTTTTATAATTTGCCGACACGGAAGGTGCAAAAAGGTGAAAAACAAAGAAAAGAAAACTACGGTACAAACGCAAACTAGAAAGTAGAAATGGTGTCAAAAGTCAAACAAAACAAAAAGGGGCAACCGGTCGTCAAGCAAAGGTGCGACAGTCAAAGGTACAGGACAACCAGCTGCAGCTCCCGAGAGCTTATTATCCGCAAAAAGGGGAAAGTGTAAGGCTCAAGATCAGGGAATATCTCCCTGGGTGGACCCAGGAACATATCCCCGAAGATGGTGACCGCGCACAGGGATGGAGCAATAGTGTCCATCCTCGGTAGTTAGAAAGTATGCGTCTTTATCACAGATCTCAACTCTAAAAGGGCCCACCAAAAGCACACTGTGGTTTCCAGTCATGTGATGAAACGCGTGACTTGGTATGACGACCTGGTCACCCGTAGAGAAGCTCCTCCTATTCCCCGAAGGCGGGTCAACACCTATATCTCGGTATACCGACACATCGACATTTCCACCATCGTCAGGGTGGTGGTCCCTACGGCTATTATGGAAGACAAATCTATGGGAGCCACCATCAAGCAGATTTGCAACTTATCCTATCAAAACTTCCCGAGTCACCTCCCTTACATTTCATTAGGCTTCTTGTTGCAGGTGTGCTTTTAAGGCACTTGTTTACCTGAGCACTTCTAGGTGTGTCTTTAGACAGCTTGTTTACCCAGGTATTTACATTTCACAATAGATATAACATTTGATATTTCATAGCCATTTTCATTTGGCTTGCCATTCATTCAATTGTGTTGATAAACACATTGCATGAATGGGATTTCATACAAGATACAACATTTTATTTCCAGAATTTGTATTCATGGCAGCACTAAAAGCTTCAAGTTTAGCCAACAACATCTTTAGTGACTAGTGGGACTTCATGAGGAAATCCAACTCACCAATGGTAAGTTTTGTCACCAACTCAGATCCTAGACACAATAAACAAGGAAGCTCACCCAATACATAGGCTACAATGGGGAAAGGTCCTCCATGCCGCTAGTCAAGGTAATGAACAAACTAGGTAGGTAATGGATGGATGAAGATAGTGAATAATGAGACTATCACTAGCAAGCGAATGTATGGTGGGGATGATCACCTATAATCTCCCTAAGGAGAGTAAAACCGATGAGTATGGGACAAGAACTTCTAAGTCTGAGTAGGGACAAATATGATATATATATAAAAGTACAACCAAGCCCACATATCTATATGATCACCAGATCATGATACTAAATGCTAAGACATGCTAAAAGAATGAACATAAAAGCAATATAACCACAACACCATAATATACCTACTGAGTCATCTACCTGAATGCTCATTATATTATCCATCACCTGTCCTCTGAAACTGCTGCTGTAACTCTGGGCAATACTGACTGCTCTGTACAAATGGCTAAATGGCTACATCGGTCATCTCTCTGAGTGTCCTGAAACTTAGTGATGGCATGGGGAATCAACACTGTTGTCCATAATCTGATAGTGATCCATACTAGATGCTCATCTCAACATCTCAATGCAGGGGAACTGGCTGAATAGTGTACTGGAATCAGAAAAATAATTTATGGTAGCCCGACTACTATATATGTGATAAAAAGAACCTGCTGCTGCAACTCTGGGCAATACCAACTGCTCTGTAAATGGCTAAATGGCTACATTAGTCATCAAATCTGAGTTTCCTGAGACTCAATCATGGCATGGGAATATATTGCTGTCCATAATCAAATAGTGATCCAATGTAAATGCTCATCTCGGAATCTCAAATGTAAGGGAACTGACTGAAAATTTTACTGGAATCTGAAAATAGAATATGGTAGCCCAGCTACTATATATGTGATAACAAAGGGGTTTCTCCATAATTTCTAGTCAAGTTGTCTACTTCTTGACTATATTGTCTAGCCTATTTCCAACTTTCTCTAGGGATGTTGTGGATGTCTCCTACTGTGTTCACATAATCAGGCTCGCTTGATGTCAGCTCACTGGTACTACGCTCCTGAAAACCATGTTCTTGAACATAGTTTGCGAAGTAACAAGATAATTCCTCATGGAAATCCTTGCATGCTCTACATAATGGTACATAGTTCTCAACCATGTTAGCAGCATCTAATGGATTGGGAGGCCTCTTTTCAGGGTTGGGAGATTTTTTTTGCCAGTTGGTTTTCTTGTTAGTTTTTCAGAATTTACTTCAATCTGATCTAGGATCTTAATTGAGAGAACAACATGTACAACATACCTACAACATAACAATCATGGACACAATAATGCAAAGACAAGAGACACAGAGTTTTACTTGGGGAAAACCATAAAGGTGAAAAACCATAAAGGTGAAAAACCCCAATAACTTCCTTAGAGATAGATAGAGCAATGATACAACCCAAGTAAAAGAGATAGTCTTCTACTAGCAGTAGAACCTCCTCCTCACAAGTGCGCCACTTTTAGAATGAGAGAAGTGTGAGTAATGAGTGATCAAATAGAGATCTCTCGATCTCTATTTATACTTATCTTGTCCTGCCCAATAAACTAATGGGGCCTACTTGTCTAGCTTAATCCATGGTTAACTTAATTTGGGCCGATCCCACACTTGGTGGTCTAATAACCCATTTACCCACATGACTCATACAGGGCCGACCCCATCAAGGTGGTCTAATAACCCATCAATTATAAGTAACGATACTTACAATATAAATGACAACACTTCCGTATAGAGGAATAATAACATCTCTATAGGAATACAAACACTTCCGTATAGAGGAATAATAACATCTCTATAGGAATACAATACAAATGGGTAAAATACATTCCGAGGTTACATATACATCAACACTCCCTCTTAACTAGGAAGGTATTTCTCGACACATATCTTCTAGCACAAGTCTTCTTCTCTGGATCATCGTCACTGGATAACCGTCATCGAGCAAACTGCTCTACCTGCTCTACCTGTCTGGATCTCGATAAAGCATCCCAGGCGGTTACTAGCACACCACTCTGCCTGTCTGGATTTTAAAGGATCTTTTCTATGGGAACTTTCGCAAAACCTACTCAGAGGATCCTAGCGCAGACTATAGGATCTCGATAGAGCAACCCAGGATGTTACGAGCACACTTCTCTACCTGTCCGGTTATTAAAGTATCTTTTCTATGCGAAACTGTAGCAAAACCTACTCAGATAATCCTAGTGCAGACTATAGGATCTCGATAGAGCAACCCAGGATGTTACGAGGACATTGCTCTACCTATCTGGATTTTAAAGGATCTTTTGAATGCTACCTGTAGCAAAACCTCGAAAGAGCATCCTAGCACAGGCTATAGGATCTCCCAGGATCTTTTCTATGCTACCTGCACAACCTGTCCATGACCATAGAGTATCAAACTGATACTCACCATACATCATCCTGATGTACATCATCACATGATCAACATGATCATCATCATAGCATCAACCTGATGCGTATCATCTGGAGTGACATCCTGAAGCTCGTCATCTGTGATCATCCCGATCATCATAGCATCAACTTGATGCATATCATCTGAAGCAACATCCTGAAGCTCGTCATCTGTGATCACCCTGATCAAACAATATATCCATCTAATGCATATACAGTATCTACCTGATACATATCATACATGATCCAGTTGATCATACAATGCATCCATCTGATATACAGAAGTACATGATCACACTGATCATACAAGTATCCACCTGATACATACATAAGTACA
This sequence comes from Larix kaempferi, assembly GCA_027924585.1. NCBI lineage: Eukaryota > Viridiplantae > Streptophyta > Pinopsida > Pinales > Pinaceae > Larix > Larix kaempferi. The sequence continues at coordinate 5,552,749 of BSBM01000584.1, forward strand.
TGATCACACTGATCATACAAGTATCCACTTGATACATATACAAATATATGATGTACCTAATCATATCCAGCATCAAAATGATGCGTACATACATACATATAAATGATCCAACTGATCATATCGAACATCTAACATGATTCATACAGAGCAGTAACTGGAGCATCGTCCTGATGCTCATTATCCAACACTTACATCCATACCCATGGGAAGGATCCTCCTCTCACCATGATTGGAATGGCTCCTGCAAATGTGTCCATCACTTCTTCCTCGAAGTGTCGTCAATCTGAAGAACACCAAGCCTCTCTTTGAAGTACTCGAACTTCACTCTGGCTAGTGGTTTCGTCAGTACATTTGCAATCTTCTCATCCGTCGCAACATACAGGAGCGTCACTGCTCCTCTCTGCACCATATCCCTGATATAGTGATATTTGATCTCGATGTTCTTCGACCTGTCCTGGAACACCGGGTTCTCAGACAGCTTCACACAACTCTGGTTGTCACAAAAGATACCAGTAGCCTCCAGCGGGAGATCAAATAACTCAGACGGTAGCTTCTAAAGCCATACTGCCTCACAACTAGCTGAACAAGCTGCAACATACTCTGCTTTAGCTATACTCAGTGCTACGCAAGACTGCTTCCTGCTAAACCAAGAGATCACACTTGATCCCATACTGAAGCAACACCCAAATGTGCTCTTCCTATTTGCAGCATTACCTGCCCAATCTGAATCAACATAACCCTGCAGGTTAAACTTTTGATTTGCATCATACTTAAGCCCATAGTCAACTGTATCCTTCAGGTACCTCAGAATATGCTTTACATCAACTAGGTGAACAGTCCTCGGATCTGTCAGGAACTGGCTCAATGTGTTCATTGCAAAGCAAATATCTGGTCTTGTGTTCATCAGGTACATGAAGGACCCAATCATCTGACGATACATAGTGACATCATCCAGCTCAGATAAAGCATCACACAGAAGCTTCAGGTTCGATGCCGTAGGTGTGGGCATGGCGTTGTAGTCCATCATCCCGAACCTCTTCAGGATCTCTACTGCATATTTCCCCTGTCCAAGGAAAATTCCATCTGCACTCTGCCACACCTCCATGCCTAGAAAGTAGTGCATCATCTCCAAGTTCTTCATCTCGAACTCGGCAGTAGGCTACCCCTGCATGTCAGCAATCAATCTATCCTCACCTGTAACAAACAAGTCATCCACATACAAAAGTAGTATCACTGGATTGCCTTTCTCAACCTCGTAGTAAATGTTGGAATCCACTTTACTCTTGGTAAACCCCAAACTGGGTAGAAAGTTGTCTATCCTACCATACCAAGTTCTGCACGTATATGACTCCCTGTCATGTGTCTCATAACCAAGTGGTTGCTCCACATACACTTTTTCTTCAACTTCACCATTCAAGAAAGTTGTCTTGAAATCCATTTGGTTTATCTTCCATTTCATCACTGCAGCCAGAGCAAGTAAGGATCTAATGGAAGTGTATCTAGCTACAGGAGCAAAAGTCTCTATGCTACCACCTACAACATGCTTGATCTTGTAGATCCTATTGGAAGTCACTATAGACTCCCCTTCAGGTCTTGGGACTGCATCGCAAACATCTTCATGATTGACTGGTACTCCTTGATCATGGCATTCTTCCTAGATTCTGGGAACTTCAATATCTTCAATATTTTCAACAGATAACTTTGTTGCTGAACAAATGTTGTAGTCCTTCTTTTGTAGGTGATGGTATATGACCTTTCCTACACAATAAGTTAAATTGCATGATTAGAAAACATCTCATAGTTTTCAGAACAAATTATTACACATAAAGAAATATGTCATATAGTTATGTAATTATCTTTGCCAATGCTTCAATACAACATTTATCCATATCCCGTAACTTTCCAGATGCCTTCCAATCTCTACCAAAACATTGTTAAGAGTATGCACAACTCCCAACATGTCAGCAAAGAGGTTTTCATTCTAGATAAGTAGCATCAGTGCCATAGGCCACTTACCCATGTATATTAGTAGTATACTGTTCATCAATGCAACTATTCTATTATGCATAATACACAACTTAATTCTAGGAACATGAGTATATACATTATTGAACAGTATTATTTAAACAAAAAAAATATGCAAGGAATGATAATTCAAATACTTATCTTTGTTTGTTTGTTGGGTTGATTCCCTCTCAGTCTTTGCTTCTTTTCTGCAAATCCATTTTGATGTGAGATGTGGTCAACTCCCTCTGAATATCTGCATCCTTGCAAAAACTACTGAAGTGTGCTCCTTACTGATCTTTGCTTCCTTGCAGGAACAACTGGAGTGTGCTCCCTCTTGATCATTGCTTGCTGGATTACCTGTCCTTGAACTTATATCCATCCTTTATCATTATGCATGCTTATTAGTATCATCATTGTGTTATCCTCGAGGTCTCATACATAATCACACATTCATTAGTATAATCTTAATACAAATAATCTTAAACATGTATAGTCATGATCTTTTCAAACGTAGATAATAAACATTAGTATTCAAGGTTTCAGGGAAGTCTTCTTTTACTCATGCATATTCTTATTTGATCGTAGGACTCTTCTAGTTAGTTAAATCATCAATCAAGATAAGAGACATAATATGAATAAACCCTTTATTACTTAGATTTCAAACTTTATGAATAAACATAACCAATCATACCAAGTATACTTATAAGGGATCCTAACACAAGGTAGGGTTCTAACTTGATATAGGAAAAATATACCTGGCTTGGTATGTTAGCTATTTATGTCTAACATACCCACATGATGTCTTCTTGTTCTCTTCAATGACTTGTGCTAGTAACCTGCATATCTCATAGGTTAACCATTATAGAACCAAGTTATACATACCTCGTAAATAGATCTTCTAAGTGATCCATGACAATGGATGAATCTTTGTCTTCTTGTCATCATGATCATATGTTCTTGAACTAGAACATAATTTGTCTTTCTTGGTGTACCTTTCATGTTAGTGGACAACATAAACCTCGTACAACACCATAATGCATTAGTACAATCATAAGTGTCAACACCCTAATCAATGGATATCTTCTATCATGCATTCATAATTTTATTAAGGTGATACGACAAGTCTAAATTTAATCAAGATTGTACTAACCGTAATAACATGAAGACAAACATACCATAAACTTAATCATGAACAAATCTTGAAACATACCTGGATAAGTCATACCTGTCGAGATTGCTTGTAATCTTCTTAGGTAAGGCCTTAGCCTCATCTCCCTCTGAAACATGAACTTCTTCACTTATGCAGGTGACCAATCCATTCTCTTCTAGGATTAACCCAATCCACTTGTTTTGTAGGAACTCGATTTGGAGTTGGATTAGGGTTTGTCAGAGAAACCCTAAAAATTCAAACTTCCAAAAGGATAGAAATATGCGCCTTGATGAGCTGATCAAGCTAGTATATTGATAATTTGAAAACTGCAAAGTTTCATCCCCCAAATTTGCCTTTAAAGCTTCCGGAATCACTCGACATGACCCCGAACTAGGGTTTGATAAAGCCCACCCTTCTGTGCAATCAAAAGGTTCGATCCAAAGCTCTAAGCTTCTATTTTTCTGAGGAGCTTCCAGCCGTGGTCATAGATTTCAAAATTTCCATTTTTGCAGAATCCCTAATTTTACACTTTTTCAATCAAAGTTCTGAACTAGGGTCTGATCAAGCACGTCCTTCTGCCCAACCAAAAATTATGATCTTGGTCTCTATATTTTGATTTTGATGAGTAGCATTCAGCCGTAGTCTCTGATTATAAAAATTTCAACTTTCTCCTAAACCCTAAATTCTAGAAGCCATGAATGAAGGTGCTCAAAAAACATTCTGTTTTGACAGAAATATGTACCTTATTGTTTCTGGTGTAGCTCCAAACTTTTCGATCCCCAGGGTTTGAAAAATTTTCTTGTCATAGCTCGGCATTTCATCTTTCCAACCCAATAGGTCTGACCTCAAATGGATTCTCTGAGAGAGAGTTATGCCAAGTGTCGCAACGTGACCTGTTTATGGGATAAAATAGGAGAGCAAGCTTTTACGGCGTGCCACGTGTCATTGGTTCCGTTTTGGCCTATGGAAAAGTTACCTGAGAAAGTAAAGTCCGTGCAATAGCTGTAGCTTTTTACGCAATTTCATATGGAGCTTGCTAGCCCAAGTTATGACCTTTTTGCCTAGGTCACCTGTTTATGACTCAGATCTGGAAGAGGCAAAAACTCTATATTGTACAGATCATAAATCACAAAGTACAACGAATTAGAGGTTGTTCTTTGGCCACAAGGTACATGGGGATCTTAGCTTCACCCTGTACGATTTTCAGACCCTGAAACCTTGCCTAAATTTAGTTATATCGAAAGTGCTACGATGACTGGTTTTTGCTATATCAAGCCCTAGCGTCACAATTGCAACAAGTGTCATAGGCTAGCTCTGATACCATGTTAGTTTTTCAGAATTTACTTCAATCTGATCTAGGATCTTAACTGAGAGAACAGCATGTACAACATACCTACAGCATATCAATCATGGACACAATAATGCATACACAAGAGAAACGGAGTTTTACTTGGGGAAAACCATAGAGGTGAAAAATCCCAATAACTTCTTCTTTTTGCTGAAGTTGTTGTTGTCCATTTTGTTCTTGGGACAATTTGAAGCAAAGTGACCCTTCTCATTGCATGTGAAGAACCTTAGATCCTTCTTATTCTTTTGGTGATAGTGAGTGGACTTCTTGTTGTGAGAGTGCTCCTTCCTCGACTTGCTTCTTTTGGTGTGAGCTGCGCGAGCTTGATCTTCTCCTCCCATATTTTCTTCTCGAGCTACAAGCCTAGATTCTTCTTGAGAGCATTGCTCCCACAGTTTACTGAAAGAGATCAATTTCTTTCTTGCACAAATTCCTTGAATAAAGGAGTCCCATGACCTAGGTAGGCCATTTAGAGTGGTCATAACAACTTCACCATTGTCCACTACTTCAAGTTGTTCCTTGATCTGAGAGACCTTAGAGAAGTAAGATTGAATGGTCTCTCCATTCAACATCTTGACCCCTTTCAATTGATTCCGCAGGGTTATCTTCTAATTTATTTTCTTCCCTTCAAATAGCTTGGTCAAAGAGTCAAACATCTCCTTGGATGTCTTCAGAGATGACACAGGTGGTATGAGATGGTCTTTGATAGAATCAGCAATGATTCTCTTTGCCTTGACCAAGTTATTCTTATGCAATATTTTAGCCTCTTCATCCTTTGGGATAGGGATGTCTTCTTTTATGTATGAGTCCAACTCATTCTCTTCCAGGACTAACCAGATCCTATACTTCCAGGCTCGGAAGTTATCAGCTCATTGAAGCTTGTTCTCAAGCTTGGTGTGGTGAGACATTTTAGAGAGTACTTCAAATGGAAATAGAAAAGATTTAGGTCTTACCACTTGAATTGCTAAAGACTGGATCTGGTCTCGGATTAGGGTTTGTCAGAGAAACCCTAAAAATTCAAAATGTGAATTTCAACTTTCTGAAAGGATAGAAAGATGCACCTTGATGAGCTGATCAATCTGGTGTATTCAAAATTTGAGATCTACAAAGCTACACTCTTCAAAACTGCCTTTCTGTGTTTCCGGATTCACTAAGGAGGACCCTGAATTAGGGTGTGAGTTTCCCGGAGATCTACCCAGCCAAAAATCTCGATCCAAAGCTCTAAACTTCGATTTTTGCAAGGAGCTTCCAGCCATGTCTTTTGATTCTAGAAATTCCTATTTTTTAGGAAACCCTAATTGTTAGGGCCAAATATGAAAATGCTCAAAATTGAATTATGATTGGACAGATAGATTCTACTTGATGAGTAGAGTCAATCTACTATATTTCTTTTTCAAAATCTATGGAGAGAAACCCAATAAATAAGAAACCCTAGTTTCTGTCACTACACAATGTCTTCTTCTCAGGTTAGCTCTAATACCATGTTAGATTTTGAGCATTAATTCACAATACTTTAGGATCTTTACTAAGAGAACAACATGTACAATATATCAATGCATAACAATCATAACAAGCATGTCAATCATCACAAGAATCAAAAGCATGAGAGACAAGAGACACAGAGTTTCCGTGGGGAAAACCCTAAGGTGAAAAATCCCACAACTTCCTCAGAGATAGAGAGAGCAATGGCTCAACCAAAGTACAACCAAAATACATAGAGATAGTCTCCTAGTAGAAGATGATCCTCCTCCTCACTAGTGCGCCACTTTCTGAGTGAGAGAAGTGTGAGTTTCCGAATGATCAAAATAGAGATCTCCCGATCTCTATTTATACTTGTCTGTTTGCCCAGTGACCTTATGGGGCCGACTTTTCTGGCTAGGTACATCAACCATATAATATATATTTCAGGGCCGACCCCACACATGGTGGTCTAATAACCCATCGGCAAGTTCACACACTTGCGACACTTGTCAATACACATGACGACACTTCCGTATAGAGGAATGACACATCTCTATAGCAATACAATAGTATATAAAAGAAATACATGGATGAAATACATTCCGAAGTTACATAAACATCAATAGAACTTAGGACTTTGAATCAACCTAGTAGTGTGGGGCCACACATTGAACAACCTGAGCACACTACTCAACTAAATACTTCTGAGGTTAACTTTGATTGAATTAGAAGGGGTGAGTACATATCTAGGATAGTACATGAGTGGTTTTTGCTACTTGACCTTAACACAAAAAGGGGAAGACAAGGCTTACCTCACATCACTCCTTGGGAAAATAACAATGAAGGAACACACATTCCCTCTTCTGGAAGGAATGACGTAGAACCAAATGACTATCATTTTTCTGATGTTGTTGATCATTTGTCCCATTTGTCCTTGGAGGACGGAGTTTTGAGGCAAGTAAATGACAACTCCATGAGTTGGCAAGAACATGTCTTAATCCATGATGCCCATCGGGAGGATTCTTCTTTAAATAATCTAGCTATTTTTCAGGAAGAACCCACTGAGCCAAGTTTGCTTCCACCTTATCCTAGTTTCCTTTTTCTCGGTGAATTACCTATTGGTGAAGAGAATATGGACTGCACAGATTCATTTCATACTCCTGCTTCTTCACCAACATCTTTAGATACAAGAACTCAGAATATGCCTAACACGATTCCTAGTCGTTTGTCCCTTCACACTGATCATCTAGCATCTTTAGAAAATATGACCATTCCTATCGCATCTGGAGAAGGTAGTAGTAGAAATATTGAAAATCAAAACTTACCACATCTAGTCCATACAGAAAAAGATGAGGATGTTGATAGAGACTTTTGGACTGTGGGGGAAGCTCCAAAGTATATCATTCACCCACAAGTTGAAAAACCAAGAGTAGAGAGTCCTCCTAGGAGAGTAGTAAGAGAGGTCCTGATTGGTAGGGTAGCGGTACCTTTAGACGGTGGATCTTCCAGGTTTGATGCAATTCCTCTTGATAGGAATTCAAGTATAATAACACCTCAACCTCGATGCAATTCTGACATCCAGCCTATTGGTGACTTTTGGGTTGGACCGCTTACTATCGAGCGGTTTTTTGATGAGATGTGTTTCCTCACTACCGGGACTGGCCAACTCATTTTACTCCCTATCAACCAGCCTCAACCTCGATGCAATTCTGACATCCAGCCTATTGGTGACTTTTGGGTTGGACCGCTTACTATCGAGCGGTTTTTTGATGAGATGTGTTTCCTCACTACCGGGACTGGCCAACTCATTTTACTCCCTATCAACCAAAGGGAGTTAAGGGATTATCATCCTTGATCTTCCTTACTATGCCTTTCCTTGCCTGATAGAGTAGGTAGTTTCCAAATAAGCTCACTTGAGTAGTAGGATCTGTATGCTTTTTCTTTTTCTGTGTGATGAGTTGCCAATTTTTCTTTTCTACTTGGAGTGTCTGCTTGTTTTTGTTTTTGATTGAGTTTATCCTTGCTCCTTCCTAAGCTTGTGTTTTCTCCTGCATGCATTAAAGAATTTTAATTTCCGTTTACGTTTTTGGCTGCCTGTGCAAGTTGAGATTGCCTACTTGAAAAAGTTCTCTTTTCCCCTTGCACAGTAATAAAAAAATAATGAATGATGAATAAATGATATATGCCATGTTAGATTTTCTTTTAATGCATTTCAGATTATGCTTTAGAGTAGATTTCAGTTTTAGTTTTATTTTATATTTTTCCCATACATGCTCCATGAGGTATTCTAGTGTTTGTGAGCGCAGGTACAGGTGCAAAATAAAAGCTGAAAGCAAGGATGGTGCAGTGCTTGCATCTCACTCTTGAATATACACATAGGAGAATGCTATCAATTTGCAAGGTGGCCATAAGCAATTGAGGTAAGATCTACAAGGTATGTGCCTATTTCCATCCATTCTTCTTTATTGGTCACAAACCCTAATTCATTAAAACCCTCAACTATCCACGTCCTACAAGTGGACCAACTCAATCCCTTCAAGAAGTGCGACTTTTCCCAAGGAGGGTCAAAAGTGGGGTAAATGGATCAAGACAAGTCCAATGGCATCCAAACTTTAGATCCAAGTAGTTTAAGCAAGTGACAATGTGGATGTAGGATATCAAGGCAATCCAAGGGTTAGATCTTACTAGATCTGAGTTTTAAGATACCAAGTGGTCCAAAATGGGGTGTTAATCCCTTAAAATGTGGAATAGGGCCCACAAGGTAGAAATCAGAAAAGTGACAGTCTAGGCATAGGTTTTAGGATGTGTAGATTACAAATCAAGTGAAATCTCAACTACCCATGTACCGTATCTAGGTTAACTCACCTTCCCCAAGCAGTGCAACCTCACTTGGAGAGGCTAAGTTGGCTTGGGAAGGGGATCAAATGGAGGCCAATCCTCGCCAAACTATAGATCCGGGATGTCGTGGATACTATAGAGGTGGGTTTTAAATATATTACCTAAGGAGCAACCAGATCTTAGTAGATCTGAGAAAATGTATCAATGAGGGTTTGAAATATTAGGGCTTATCAATTATGTGTTGTGCCAATGGATTGGAATCAAGATAAGAGAAAAAAACCTGAGGATATTACCTGGATAACCGTGTAGATGCTTTGATGATGATGATCTATGCAAACCCGATCAATTTGAAGCAATTTGAAGTAGATCTTGTGAAGTGCGATTTGCTCAAGGAAGCCAAAGTGCCCTCTCTCCTGCACAATAAACGTCAACAATATCAAATTTACTGTAGACAAGAGATAAGACTAATGCCACAAGAGAAATAACAGAAAGATAGCATAGATCACAATGATACTAATGATAACCCCCTGATACAAGCGAATGCCAAAGAGATCGATTTGAAGAAGCCTTGCAAAATCGCCCTAGTTGAAGTCGCCCTCCTGTAGACAAGACAACGATTTCCAAAAAAATAGATCTTACCACAAATACCCAAATGCTAGGATGCAATAGACTTTCCAATCACCATCTAAGAACACCAGATGCAAAGGAGACCACAAGAATTTCCACAAGAGAATTTCTCTATATCAAGATTCCAAGAGCCAAAGACCCCTTTACAATGAGAGGTTCTCTCCTTTAAATAGGAAGGAGAGGCACCAAAACCCTAACCACTTTTGAATGAGTGGCTAATATTAAAAGATAAAAATGTCTAATCAATGGTTGAGATGATCTCAACAATAAAATACATGGATCACTAATAAAATATAATCATAAGTGGACAAAATCGCCCTAGGAGAGGGGATCCCACCAAATCATGATGACAAAATATAACAATTAGCTTATGGTGGGTCCAAGGGATAATTTTAAACACCCTTGGTCAATCCCCATAGCACAATAATAATAAAATAGTCATCAAAGTACCAAATCGTGCCTCTATGGAAAAATCGTGGGCCTTATGAGGCCTCAGAAATCATCAGAAAAAGCCATAAGTGATGGATGTGGGTCCCCATGAAGCTGAAACAGCTGGATAAGGTGTGGAAGACATCCCACTCGTCATCACTAATCATCCCATGCCAAAACTTTGCCTCTATAGCCCAAATCGAATTCCTCTATAGCCATTTCTACCAGTCCTGAAATGCCTCGGGAAGCGTGTAACTGCCCCAAACTGCCTCCTGGAGTGCCTGCGCTATCAAGGTGAGGGCACCAGTGTGTCCGGGACATATGGTAAAAACAAGTGGCTGGACCACCCCCTCCAAGCACAGCGCCCTAGGTCAACCAAATAAAAACCATCTCTGCTCTGACAGGATTTTCGACAGACCAAAACTGCAATGGGATAGCCTACTGAGGCTCAAGCATCACTGTAACTGCCCTGAACTGAAAACAGACTATCTCACTGGGCTCAGAAGGTCCAAATCTATCCAAGATGTGTACTCATACACCATATGAATCTCTGCATGATCATATAATATATCCACTATACCGGAACAGGTGAAATAATAATAATCTGTAAATGATCAAATAATGCTGAAAACAGTAAATCATCATCATAACCTTGCATCTGATGCATAGAACTATCATGTAAATGTACATAGACCATATATCATCTATCTGTATCATCATAAGGTCTAATCATCTCATGTCCTATGGTTGACCTTGGTCAAACTAGGTTTGACCAAGTCAACATGACCAAATATAACTCGGACTATCACCAGAAGTTGCTGCAAAGTGTCAAAGGTTAATGCATGCTCTACAACTTATTCAAATAACAATTACAACACAAAGTAATCATTACTGGCGATCTAAATCCAAATATATAATGTCATTAATTATTATTATAACTTAGATTAGACTTTTAGGACCATAGTCACTTCATAGCTGTGATCAATTTGCTAGTGAAGGGTGAAGGCTGAAATAAACTGGCTAGGCGGTGTCTCACAAATGGATGAGTTGTTCAAAGAGGGTTTATTCACCTTTAATAGATGCGCACGATCCATAATACAAATGAGGCCAACAATTGTTTTGATATAGCATTTAAGTTCCATTGCTATTTTGGGTCTGAAGTTTCCATAGCCTTTGATCTATGTGTGTTTATAAACACATTGCATAGATTTACATTTATTTAGGCTTCTTACTGCAGGTGTGTTTTTAAGGCACTTGTTTACCTGAGCACTTCTAGGTGTGTCACAGACAGCTTGTTTACCTAGGTATTTTACATTTCACAAAAGATATAACATTTTATTTCATAGCCACTTTCATTTGGCTTGCCTTTCATTCATGTGTGTTTAGAAACACATTGTATGAACGGGCTTTTCATACAAGATATAACATTTCATTTTCCATACTTTGTATTCATGGAAGCACTAAAAGTTTCAGGTTTAGCCAACACAACTTTAGTGACTAGGGAGATCTCTCAAGGAAATCCAACTCACCATAGGTAAGTTTTGTCACCAACTCAGAGCCGAGACACAATAAATGGGGAAGCTCATCAAATACAGAGGCTACAGTGGGGAAAAGTCCTCCATGCCACTAGTCAAGTAGTAAGTTAGGGTGATGAACTAAAAGGTAGGTCATGGATGGATGAAGACAATTAATAATGGAGCCAACACTAGCAAGCCAAGGTATGGTGGAATGATCACCTCTATTCTCCCTAAGGAGGGTAAAACCAATGAGTATGAGTAGTGAACTTCTAAGTCTGAGTAGGGACAATAGAATATATATAATAAGATCAACCAGGTCCACATATCTATATGATCGCCAGATCATGACACTAAGTGCTAAGACATGCTATAAGAATAAATATAAAAGCAATATAACCACAACACTATGATATACCCGCTGAGTCATATACCTGAATGCTCATCATCTGAACCATCATCTATCCTTTTTGAAACTGCTACTGTAACTCTGGGTACAACTGACTGCTCTGTACAAATGGTATAATGGCTACATTGGTCATCTCTCTGAGTGTCTTGAGACTCAGTCATGGCAATGGGGAATACAACTGCTGTTCAAATTTGATAGTGATCCATAATAGATGCTCATCTCAGCATCTCAATGTAAGGGAACTGGCTAAATACTGTACTTTAATAAAAAAAACTAATGTATGGTAGCCCGGCTACTATATATGTGATAACAGGAACCAAATAATATCTCAAATAAAAGATAAAACAATTCTCTAGCAACTAATATACTACTTTGCAAAAATGAACTAATTTAGCAATTAGTGTTCTACATGCAAAAAGTGAAACTACTTTAAGTAATTATTTTTCTACAACAAAAATGAAACTAAGCTACTTGCAAAAAGTAAACTAAGCTAGGGAAAGAAATCAAACACACAATGACACTACAAGGCTTTCCCCAATAGGGGAAGTTGGGTGTCGGGCATTAAAAACCCCAATTATGAAACCTTTTATTAAGCAAGGACAATATTTTGGATTTTCAACCACTTTGAGTGAAACTTGGAAAATATAAAATGGAAGAAAGCCTTAATGGCTTATACAAAAATGGGAGTGTTTGACTTGTCTTCTTTGGTTCAAATGATCTTCATTGGTTTTTTGATCTTCCTTTTGGTTTATTGCTTTTTAGTGGTTTTGGTCTTCCTCTTCTTCTTGCTCTTTCTTCTCAAGTGTTTTTCTTCAAACCTACAACAAAATGCAAAAGCAAACTACAAGCACCCTTTAGCATTAATCAAATCAAATCAAAAGAAACTAAATACAATTAGGATCTAAGTAGAAATGCAAGATTTTCAATGAGATCTAGATGTAAAGCCTAAAATGAGAAAAACAATGCAAGCCTAACTTTTAAAAGAGATCTAGATGCAAAATGCAAGCCTAACTGTTAAAAGAGATCTAAATGCAAAATGCAAGCTAACAAAAAACTAGATGCAAGATCTAACTATGAAATGCAAGTTAATAAACTAGCATTGAAGGTTTTTTGAAGTTTTTTAAGAGAAAAGGGAGGCTAGCAAAGGGGATGGACGAAAGGAGACAAAGACCAAAGCTTAAGGAGTGAAACGAAAGGGAAGACAAAATGAAAGGAGAAGGGCAAAGGGATGAAAAGGAGAACTAAAGTGGGATGAGGAGGAGGCAAGGATGGAAAGAGAGAAGACTTAAGGTAGGACGAGAGATAGGAGACTTAGAAAACTAAGGATAAAATGAGAGATTGAAGGAGAAAACGAAAAGAAGGAAGGTAGTGCAAAATGAAAGGAGAGGAGGGTTTTGAAAGACTAGAAGGAAGGGGACGAGAGCTAGAGATGGAGAAAGGAGCTTGAGGTAGGATGAAAAGAGAGAAGAAGGAGGAGCTTTGAGAGTAAAATAGAGGCAAAAAACGAAAGCTAGGAGGAGACTTTTAAGAGGAACTAGCAAGGATCAAAACACAAAACAAACAAGGTGGGGTCAAACCTTGGAAGAAGGCGACCACTAGAACACTAGTCCCGAAAACCTTTCAGCTAGCTAGATGCACGCAAGGATGCTAGTGGGGAAAGAGAAGTAGCCACAAAATAATGTGGCACTTGGGATCAAATCCCAAGCTACTTTCTCAAGGCAAAACTTACATGAGAAGACAAAGAAGAATGTGGGAAAGATAAACTTGAAGATGCACTACTCAAAAGGTAACCATGTAACCAGAAGGGAAGATAGATTTAAGAGATGGATATTTGAACTAGTGTCTCTTGCCAAATTTTTTAATGCTTGAGATTGACTTTAGGAGGTCCTGAAATGCACACAATGTCAGAAAATAGGTCCTTTGAAGAGATGACAGAAGCAACCGAGCTTGAGCTTCTCTTCAAACCTAATAGATCTGCACAAGAAACCACTCACAAACACATCTTGATCAAATATGGTATGCAAAACAAAATGGGATTAGAAGCGTATAAGTATTTCCAACTACAGTCTACTCCTTCCAAATCACATAAAACCTCAACACAAATGGACAAATTGAACTCAAATGCCCATCCTATGGACTTAATAAAGCCTTCTAAGCTAAGAATTTGATCAAAATAGTGAAATGCAAGTAATAAACAAGAACAAAATCACCTTGATACAGATGAAGCACTTCCCATAACAAGAATCAACACACCAGATGGACCTCCAAAGTCACTTTATTTCAAATAGAAATAGCTATAACACAATTACAATCTGGTAGAGTAAGTTTGTCCAAAAATTCCATGAAGAATAGAGTGCCCTGCACCTCTATTTATACAAAATACAAGAGCTTTAGAGCCTAAATTCGAATTGGCTAAGGAAGGAGCCAATGGCACAATCACAAATTCAAATTGCCAATCATGATCCAATCAAATCTATGTCAAAGTAAACTTGGAGTGCACATCATTTATGAACTCGAGTTGGTGGTGGTTGAGAGTGGGGAGGTGGCCTCCACTTAGGCAAGGCGCCCCCATCCCTTTCTTGGAAGTATCACCACTCAAACCAATAGTTGCCAAGTGTAATACGTGAGCCCACAAGGAGATATAGGTGAGTAGTTCATGGGATATGAGGAGTTAAGAGGGAGATAACTCAATGATGTGGCCCTATTCCTTAGGGAGGAGCCTACCATAGGCATTAATGCAAACCAACCATCCATCTAATGATTTCCACATGCCAATTCGTGAATATCCATGAGGAGGGCGAATCCCTGTGAGGGAGATCCCTTGTGGTGACTGTACAGTTGACTGAATGTAACTGGAGTTGATTGGAATCATCTTCATTGCCATGTGCCATATCATTTACCCTTGTATTTTATTCTTTTTGGATTATTTTGGAGAGATTTGGATTATCTCCAAAATATTCATTTTTTAATATTTTAATAATAATCTCTCTGTAAATGGGTTTTTTGAGAAATTATTAATTATGAGGCGGAATTGACATATGAAACTTAGGATAATGGTGTCCGGGGTCTAAGTATGATTTTTGGCTTAGGAATTAAGCCTCCAATCACTGAAAAGCACCCCCGGACGACTGACATATTACAATTTGAATTTTTCCATTTAAACTATGGAAAAATTAATTATTAAAAAAAAAATTCACTGTCCAACGCATCCGGTAAAAAAATTTCGGACAACGTTTAAAAACCACTACAGACCTAGGAAATGACCACTGACTCGACTCATAGTGTCTAGTAGGTTCATAGTTATCAGTTGGAACCTAATAACGCCCCATGGCCAGAATTTCAAAATTGAGCATTCCAGCTT
This sequence comes from Larix kaempferi, assembly GCA_027924585.1. Lineage (NCBI taxonomy): Eukaryota > Viridiplantae > Streptophyta > Pinopsida > Pinales > Pinaceae > Larix > Larix kaempferi. The sequence continues at coordinate 5,567,893 of BSBM01000584.1, forward strand.
TGGAAGAAGCGGGAGAAAACCTTGTCAATTATATCTCGGCTGAAAACAAAGTATAATTGGTCAGGGTAAAAGACTCTCTGGAATACCTTAGTTGATAAACTATTCATGGGTGGTTGAATCACTCAAACCCTACTAGCACACTTTGATTACAAAAAACCCCGTGGGGCATGGTCATTTCAAGACAAACAACAAACTGACTAGCCAAAAATGGCTAGGCATAAAGGATGGATCACTGATACACTGGAACACAAACACTTATCATGTTTGTCAAATGGCGGCTCTTCAGATAATCCAACTATGGTACAAATAATTTGGTAACATGCTCTTGTTTGATTTTCTCTTAACCTGTGGATAAGAGCTCTTAACAGAGAGTTGTTATGGTGTTAGTAAAACCAAAAATGAACTATGATCTAGAAATGAACTAGTATGCACGACGAAATGTTGGACTCAAACCAACACTCAAGCAAAGTGTGAAAATGGAAATTGATTTTATGCAAGCTTTTAAAGAAGTGAAAATTAAATCAAATTACAAGCTTAGATCTAGATGAGAAAATGGAAACTAAGCTAGCAAAAATGAGTGATCAAAGGAGAAAGAGAAGAGAAGAAAATCAGAGAGATAGTGAAAAAAGACCAAAAGATTAAAAATGGTAAAAAAATCAACCAAAGTGACAAGTGAAAAAGAGAAAGATGAATGGGTCAAGAAAAGGAATGCCAAAGAGACAAAATAGCACGCAAAACAGTGATAAAAGACCCAAAAATAGTGAGCTATAAGGGCTGGAATTTGCATGCTTTTCATGGCAACCTATGCACGCTTTTCAAGACAATTTTGGAAATTTTTAGGGACTTATTTTTTGCACTCTTCTTAAGGCTAAAAGACAAACAATCAAAGATAAAAATGGATTTACAAACTTTAAGGAAATAAAACAAGAGACTAGGTCTTTAAGATTTAAGCTTATGAAAAGTAGATCTAGACAAATGAAAACTAGACAAGTAGAAAAATAGATTTACAAGCTTTGAAGGAATAACACTAGATCTCTAAAAATTATGCTTAAAATATAGATCTAGATAAATAGTGGAAATCTAAATCTATAGGCCTAGATCTATTTTGGTAAAAGAAATATAAGCTTGAATAATAGAGATTTTGATAAATTTGCAATTTTTTACCAAAAAGCGAAAACAAGAGAGATAAGAACCTTTAAGATTTGAGTTTCGCTCATGGTAATCAAAAGAGATTTGAATTTGTGTTTGATGGTGGAGACGAGAAGAAACCAAGCACTTTTTGGATCTTTGGATCAAGAAGAGCTTATGTAGATGCCAATGAGATTTCAAGGACAATGATCTTTTTGAGGCTTGAAGAAAGGGGAGATGCAACTTAGCTCATCCCTTACTCCAAGAAATAACCTGAAACTTATACACACACAATTATACAAAAGAGCTTAGATCTAGTATGTTAGTAGAAAAAAAATTCAAAGAGCATGTATTGAGTCCAACTAAAGCATGCTACTTTAAAATCTTTTAAACACTGAACATCAACAAATAATTTGAAGCCTACAAATATTTGTCCTATTTTCTTGATAACAAGCCTTCTAAGCTAGATCCAAACTCAAATAGATAAGCATGCATAAACTTTGAAAAATGTTACCTCAATAAGCCATCATGAACCATGCATGCACCGATTGGACCTCCAAAGTCTCAATCTTATTCAATGTTGCACAAAAGGAAAAAATATTACACTATAATCTTAGTAGAGGTTTCTTGCACCAATAATCCACCCTGAGAGAGCCAAGAGGCCTCTTATTTTTAAAATACAGAGAAGACCAATAACCTAATTCGAATTGGCTTCAAGGAGAGAGAGCCAAGCTCTTAATTGATTGTTAACTGAGTGATTTGGTAGGTGTGAGTGGTGAGGTGGCCTCCACCTAGGCAAGGGGCCCACCACGCTTCATTGCTGTCATCACCCATCGAATAAAGAGATGCCAACAAGCAAAGTCGTGAGAGCTCAAGGAGAGGGCGCAAATCCCAATGCACAGTCCTCTGGAGTGCACTAAATGCTAACTGAAACTGGTAGGTGATCATTGGAATCTTCTTTAATGCGCATTGCCATGTCATTTAGCCTCTTTATTTATTCAATTTGGGTTATTTTGGCGATTTTCTTATTATCTCCAAAATAATATTTTTTGATTATTTTAATTAAATATTTCTCATTTATTGATTTTGAGGAAATATTTAATTACAGGGCCAAATAAATGTCTGAAACCTAGGATAAGTGGGTTTAGGGTTTAACTCGATACTTTGGCATAGAAAATGAGTCTTTATTTGCCAAAATCCACCCCCAAACCACTTAATTATTACAATTTGACAATTTTCAATTAAACCATAGTAAAATGGCTTAATTAATTGAAAATTTTAATTATTAAAATAACAAAAAATAAAAAATCCAACGCGTCTGGTAAAACAATTTCGGACGAATTTTTTAACACACCTAGGGAATTAGGAAATGACCATAGAACATACAAATAGTGTCTTGTAGGGTCATATTTTACAATTGGGCTTCAATAACCCACCAAGGCATAATCGCCAAATTCGGGCATTCCAGCTTTGGAGGTTGTAGGAGAAAAACTCATCGATTATTACTCAGCTAAAGACAAAGCATAATCGATGAGTGAAAAAAATCCTTGGAATACCTTAGTTGACTGCCAAGTCTTAGGGAACCGAGCCACTCAGACCCCCATACTAGCACACATTTTTACAAACCCCATGGGGCATTGTCATTTCAAAAAATAAAAAGTCTAGCGAGAATTTGCTAGGTCTGAACACACTGAACCTCTGAACTCTGGAAACGAACATGTATCGTGTTGAATAATTGGCGGCTCGATAGAAGTTCAACTATTGTACAACATAGTTGGTAACAGTATGTCCTGTCACCTCCTTCGAATTTTCTATTTTGTGCTCACATGTTTCCTGTCTAGCCTTTTCTAACTAGGTCACCTTTCTACCCTCCATTAAAATTATATGGATCTTGATCTTCACACAAAAATTCTCTCTTTAGACAATTAATATCACAAATTGCTAAATTCCCTTTCCATGTAAGTTTCAAAGGATATCTAGAGCATCTCCAAGCAGAGAGTTTTACTCCTAAAATTCTTTGTCCTGAAAACAAGATTTCTTTATACAGCCTTATGGGTGACTTTTTCAACAGTGAGTTGCAGCAAACTGAACTTGAAGCACCACAAATGGTTGAGAATTCTTGGTCCAAAAATTGAGGATATTCACAGTGACGAAGCCATTCAATGTTTGGTTGCAAGGAGCCCTAGCAGCAATAACTTTTACACTCATCCATTAAGTCCTTCGTTCTGAACATGCACAGCTTAATTTTCACATTAGATTTGCACAACAGGAAGATGGTTCATATCTCAAATATTTGAAGTTTGTTCTTAATTGGGTCTTTGATGGCTAGGAGTTTTTCATTTAACATATACCATGCAAATAATTGGACTTTAAATCCTTCCGTGACCTCCAGATAATTTGTCATTTTCTTTGGACCTACTGGGAATGAGAAAGATACACTAAGCTGATTTCTGTTCTATGCCAATGTATTACTTTGTCTATTTTTCCATAACTATAACTATTTGATGTACCTTTTATAACAACGCACTAGACAAACACTAGTTAGTGATGTTCTCCACCTCTCTAAAGAACAAGGCCAAGATATAATAGGAAAAGTAGTAAAGCACGTGGCAAGACAAATCTATATTTGCTTTTCCTATTCAACACTCTTTTCTCCTTTCTCATCAGTATAAAATTTTACTTTTTATTGATTTTCTCTCTTTCAATTAGAAATTTTATCTTTCCAACTTTGAATCAAACACTTGTATCTCTTTGTTTGCATATTATTGCTACTCATGCCATAAAATTCTAAAATAGCTTAAGCCTTTATGTGCAGCCCTACCCTCTGAAAACTCTATTCTTGAACATAAGTTGATAGCTTGAATGATATCGTTGATGTTTACTGTGGACGTAGTAGAAAATGGATTATACAAACCTTTTTCCTAAAATGATTAAAAGTTGAATCAATCTCTTTTTAATAAGGGGGGCATTTTTTTGGTACTATAAATGAACTTCACAATCTGCCATTTTCATTATATGCTTTCAAGCTTGAACCAATTCATAGCATCTAAGTGTCATCCTTAAAATAGGGAGGTTGTGTTCTAGTTGAAGTATGGCCCAAAGATCCAACTTTTTGTCAAATCCAACTTATCAAGTAAGGTCTTTTCTTAAAAAGTTGATAGTAAATAGAGAAAAAATAATGTTCATTCTTTCCTTAAGAAGTTGATGGGACACAGAGTAAAAATAAGTTCTTTCAGATGGCAGGTTCTTGTTATCACACAACTTGTAGTTGTCCCCAAAGGTATCCCATCGGGGATGGTAAAGGAGATGGACAACTAAAGAGGTCAACCAAGAGATGCAACCGTTCCCAATGCAAGCCGGGTGTCACGATAACCGAGGCACTCTTCACTTTAGATGAAGACTAATCAAGGTCAAGGAAATTACACAAATGGATAGATCTAGTAGCATGGAAATTACACAAGTGGGGCCCACTCCTTAAAAGGTGGAAAATGCTCCAAGTGAAGCGCACAAGGTCAAGTTAGGGGTGAGATGGCACTAAGGGGTATGCAATGATGTAGATATATGGATCTAAGATCAAAGAGGCAACACCCACATATGGGATCTAGCAAAAGACCACTAGTCCAAGGAGTGCGATTTACGCAAGGGTGACTAGTGCCTTAAATTGAGGGGGCAAATGGAGTCCAAATTTCACCAAATTATAGATCGGGGTAGTTAAGGAAATTATCAAGGTGGGTTTAAGTTATCAAATCCAAATTCTTGCTAGATCTCCATAGATCTGAGATTGAAAATGCATCACCAAGTGATCCAAGTGGGGCTGAACCCTCAAATTGAGGAATGGGGCCCACAAGGTGAAAATAAACAAGGTGAAGCACTAGGGGTATGTTATCAAGGTTGATCTATCCAACTCAAGTGGGATCTCACCTACCCATGTCAAGGAACTAGCTGAACTAGCCTTCCTCAAGGAGTGCGAATTGTCTCAAGGAGAGCTAGTTGCTTTGGGAAGTGGGTCAAATGGAGGCCAATCACCACCAAACTATAGATCCGAATTTCCGTGGATGCTATAGAGGTGGGTTTTAAATATTATCCCCAAAGCCAAGCTAGATCCAAGTAGATCTAGAAAAATGTAAAATGAGGGTTTTGATTTTAATGTTTTATGTGACCAATAGGATGGAGAACAAGCGAAATGGATACATACCTTGATCTTACCGAAAAATCTTGCGGTGATCTAGATGGATATCGGTGGCCACCTACCTATTCCACTGGCACAAAACAGTTTCCCATTTTCCCAATTTTCTAGTAATTTTTCTACAGTTTTTGGAGTCCCAAACTTCCTGGGCCATTTTGAGGCCCTAAACAACGTTTTTTGAGAAATCAGATCGCAGAGACGTCCACAACCTATGCCCATTATCCCTCTACTCAGCAAAAGCAAGAAAAATAGAAATTCAATGCATCATCACCTTTTCGAGTACCTCTGCAGTGCAAGGCCACGCATTCAAGGTGCTCCTCCAAAAAGAAACCATCGACACTAGTGCAGACCAAAGATACCACAACAACCAAAATTGTTGAACAGATCCAATGCATCCAATAAGAACAATTACAACCCTCCGAAGATTTCAAAGAAAGAAACCTTATTCGTTTCAGCAAACGCCTCACTAGGAGCTCAACTCAACACACTATTTGACATATGATAAGGGATTTGACACAATGGAGACCATTGCTTCTTAAGGGGGGAGGAATGATCTAGATGGATATCGGTGGCCACCCACCTATTCCATTGGCTCAAAACAGTTTCCCATTTTGCCAATTTTCTAGTAATTTTTCTACAATTTTTCGAGTCCCAAACTTTCGGGCCGTTTTGAGGCCCTAAACGACTTTTTTTGGGGGAAATCTTGGTCCGATGGAGCACATCTGTCTTTTGGTCCATAGCGTAGTCCTCGGATAGATCTTTCCAATGGGCTACCGACCGCCCCAAACGGAGATCGTATGCAAAAGTTATGACCCCGGGAAGTTGACTGTTCAACTAAGCACCTTGGGGCCACAAACTTAATGACGGTTCATCTTCTAGGGTTAGTTTTAGGATGTTTGTGATTATTTCCCTCATGCTTATGATAAATAGGCCCTTTTAGCCTCTCTTTGTAATCATCTTGGCATGACTGAGCATAGCGGCTATTGTATTTTATAGTCTATTATATTTCCGCTATTTAATAGAATGTGTTTATTGTATCACTGTGTTATTTGCATTATATCTCTGTATATGATTTTGTATATGCTATCTTTTGTTTCGTTTCCACATAAGTCCGGATAGGTGGTATTACAGCAATCTGCTCTTTGATTGTTTCTCGGTGCATGTCCTCGATGAGGTCAGGATATAGAGAGTTGGGTCTTGAACTAGTTTCACATGGGGAAGATCACTCTCGCCACTCCAAACGGCCTCCCGTGGCGGATTAAAAGAGAGACGACGGAGTAGAAGATCCTATCAAATTGTTGCTAGAGGAAGCCCTTGCGCGACAGAGGAATGAGATGATGGATAATTTCGCCCAAATCCTTCGACGCATTCCGATGAAGACATATACACCTTCAATGAGCAGCCATTTTGGAGATGAGACTCCATTCAAGGTACAAGTTAATTTTGATATCCCTTTATTTGATGGCCAGATCGATGTTGATTCCCAGATAAATGGTTGAATCTACTAGAAGGGTGTTTCTCTATCCACAATTTTTTCGACAGGGAAAAGATTGTCTTTGCGCTCCTCAAGGCTTCCCCCCATGTCAAAAATAGGTGGGAAACTTATTGTGAGCAAAACTCATTAGACGAGTCTGGATTGTTTGATTACTATCCCACTTGGGCCTCTTTCATAGATGTCGTTAAGGAACATTATTACCCTGTGGGGAACTATGATGACCAGTACACAAAATGGACCATTCTACGTCAAGAGAGGGAGCAAAAGGTGTTGGAGTACACCAAAAAATTTGATACCTTGCGCACAAAACTAGGTATCAAGGACTCCGAGCGGCACCTAGTACTGAAATATCGCAGTGGCCTACACTAGTACATACGAACAGAGATGGATTTCCTGGAAATATCTTCACTCAGATCCGCTTATAGATATGCTGTCAAAATTGAGCAGAAATTTCAGCAAAAGAACAAGCGTGACTTCGGACCTGTGCAGAAGCAGGGCAAGGGAAACTCTGGCTCACAGAACAGGGGGCAGGGAAAGGACAACGAGTCCGAACCACAAGCGAAGAAGGGTAACGAAAAGACAAAGAAGAACACCGGGAAGTGGTGCGAGTTCCACAAAATCCCCTGGCACAACACTGATGAATGTCGCTCAAAACAGTCATTAGTGGCTGAGGTCAAAGCTTCAGAATCATATCCCAGTTCCGATTCTGACTCGGAACCTAATTTCACAGCTGCGCAAAAAGGGAAGCAGATCATTGATGCAGAACCCAGTGCCATTGTTGCCACCACGTAGATTCAACTTGAGGAACCTGAAGAGTCAGAGGCAGAGGAGCGCCTTATCCGCTCACAGATGTGGGTGAGGGGAATTGATCTATAGTTTGTTGTGGACAGCGACAACCAAAAGAACCTGATCTCAGCAGAATTCATCAAGATATTGGAACTACCAATAACACCACACCCGCAACCATACACCATTGGATGGATAAGCCAAGGACGGAGGATCTGCGTCAATTATCAATGTCACTGACCATTCGACATCAAGCTCTTCAAAGATGAGGTATTGTGTGATGTGGCCCCACTTGAAGTATGTGATGTTCTCTAGGACAACCATATATGTGGAAGCGTCATGCTGTATATGAATCATGACCTCGTAGTGTCATTGTCACTGTGGGAGGATAGCTCTATTGGATACCAGAGACAGTTTCCCCTACCCCGACCAAGCAGGGCAGGAAGATAATCTCCCACACTGGGAAATTTTTCCTATTCGTAATTTCCACTAAAGGAGAACATTAGATCGCAGAGACATCCACAATCTCTACCCATTATCCCTCTAATCAGCAGAAACAAGAAAAATAGAAATTCAGTGCAGCATCGCCTATTCGAGTACCTCTACAGTGCAAGGCCACGCATTCAAGGTGCTCCTCCAAAAAGAAACCATCCACACCAGTGCAGACCAAGGATACCACAACAACCAAAACTGTTGAACAACTCCAGCGCATTCAATAAGAACAATTACAACCCTCTGAAGATTTCGAAGAAAGGCATCCTATTCGCTTCAGCAAACGTCGTATTAGGAGCTCAACTCAACACACTGTTCGACATATGATAAAGGATTTGACGCAATGGAGACCATTTCTTCCTAAGGGGGGAGGATTGATGTTACCAACTTATTTGTACCATAGTTGGATTATCTGAAGAGCCACCATTTGACAAACATGATAAGTGTTTGACTCCAGTGTATCAGATGATCCAGCATTTGTGACTAGCCAGTTTTGGCTAGCCTGTTTTATTTTTTGAGTCAACATGACCATGGCCCCATGGGGTTTGTAATAAAGTGTGCTAGTAGGATCTGAGTGTCTCGGTTCCCCATGAATTGATTAAGCAACTAAGGCATTCCAGGGAGTTTTTTCTCTTGTCAATTATACTTTGCTTATAGCCGAGCTATAATCGATGAGGTTTTCTCCCGCTCCTCCAAAGCTGGAATGTCCGATTTTGAAAATTTTAGCCATGGGGGGTTACTAGAGGCCAATTGAATAGGTGTCGGTCATGTCCTAGGTCCATAAAACCCTCAGAAAAAATTTCGAAAATTTTTTACCGAGTCCGTCGAATTTGGGTTTTTAATTATTTTTTAAATTTAATAAATTTCTCTATAGTTTAAATAGAGAAATAATAATTTGTAATATGTCAGTTGTCCGGGGTCCGAATTCAGTGATTGATGGCTCGTTTCATAAGCCAAAAATCACACATGACCTATGGACCAGCTAAACCCAAGTTTCAGATGTCATTTAGGCCTCGTAATTAATATTTTCTCTAAAAAGCCATTTACAAAGAAATTATTAATTAAAATAATAAAAATGATTATTTTGGAGATAATCCAAATCTCTCCAAAAAAATCCAAATGGAATAAAGTAAAAGGCTAAATGACATGGCACTCAGCATTTATGAAGGTTCCAATCATCTCAGTCAACATTCAATCAAGTATACAGTCAACACAAGTAGATCTCTCCAAGCTAATTCGCCCTCCATGCATGCAAAGTCGAGTTTGATGATGTGGAGATCAAAATAAATGAGTTTTGGTTGGTGTGAGGTTGCATTGAATGGAAGTGGGGGCGCCTTGCCTAGATGGAGGCCACCTCCCAGTCCCAACTACCATGATTGCAATCAAATCTTAGTTAAAACTCCAAGCACCTACCTCAAAGCTCACGCTATCTCCAAGTTGCTCACGTCATACCTATTTGGAGTTTGAATCTACCACATGGCATGTGTTCACTTGATGGGAGATGGTTCCAATGTGGAGATGAGGGGCGCCTTGCCTAGGTGGAGGCCACCTCCTCATCCCATTAACTAAGCTTGACTTTGTAACTCCAAGATGTGCAATTTGATTGGTTGAAGATTAGATGTGATTGGATCTCGATTTGTGTTAGGTGGTGTTGGCTTCCCTTGAATGCCAATTCGACTTAGGGTTTGGGTAGTCTTCTATTGTTATATAATGAGGCTCTTTTTTCCTCATTAGCATGGATTGTTAGGCAAAGAAACTTTGGAGAAATTGTAAGCATTTTTATTGTTAATAAAGTTGAGACTTTGGAGGTCAAAAACGTGGAGGCTTTTGATGTTCATTGCTTCACTTGAGAATCAAGGTGATATTGTTTTGCATTCTATTTGAGGCTTTTAAGTTGTAGATCATGTTCAAGATGGCTAACAATCTAGCACAAGCAAGCATGTATCCAGTTCTTTTCACTTAAATATTTCTGTTTTATATATATTATCCCATGCTTAAGGTTCTTGCAGGTACATCTTCACTCCACATAAGGCCAAAGGAGTTTCAAGCTTTATGGATTTGAGAAACAAGAGAATCTATCTCTTCTCCATCAAACACCCAAACACTTTCTCAGTTACTGGTTACTTGGACCTACCTTCATTCTTGCGGAAACCCTTTCCAGATTTTAATCCAAAGTTGAAGTTGTTTTTGTTTTAAAGCCTTATATTAGTTTGCCATAAGGTTGAAGTTTCTTCAACCTTGGGGAATAACTTGGGATTTGTTCCCTTGTGCTCTCTTCAACACTTGTTTTTGGCGTATCACCGGTTAACCGGAGGATTTCCATAGCAGTGTTTCAAGCCCTCAAGTGTTCCACTTGAGTCCCATTTCCATCCATTCGTTTTTCCTCTCTTTTCGCTCCATTTTACCCATCTCCCATCCATTCCAAGTTTTGCCTCTCTCTCCCATTCGCTCCCCTTCCTTGTTGAGCCTCTTCCTTCTCCCATCCACCTTCGCAAAAGCCCAAAAAGACAAGTTAGACTTAGATTTGTTAAAGTTAGTAAGTTTTTCTTTTGAAAAGAGTTAGTTTAGGCATATTAAAAGGTCATTTAGGGCTTGCATTTAGTCTTTTTTCTTAAGTTTTGTAGTCTCATTTCAAAAGTAGAAAAGTTGGCATATAGGATAGTGTGAAATTTTGTGGTTGCATTCTCATTTCCACTATTTTTTGGAGCATTTTAGCTTGCTGGTCCGTTTTAGCATCTTAATAATTTCAAGTTAAAATCTCATGCTTTCTATGTTTTAGATCTTAGTTTTCATTTATAGACTTAGTTTCAAAGTTTATTTGATTTTCCTTAACACTAAAGGGTGCCTTGTTGAGTTGTTTCGAGCTTGTGTAGGTGATTTGAGAGAGATACTTGGTAGATCTTGAAGCAAAAGATTAAAGCAAAATCAAATCAATGCCATAAGGAGTGGTTGAATATACAAGATCTTATTATCCTTTGTAAAACTCTTCAAGAGTTCATTCCAAGTTTAAAGTCTTATCTCTCAAAAAGTCCTTCAAGGTTTTAAAACCCAAGCCAATTGTAAAAATCAATAAAAGTTTCTAGTGGAGAAGTCCTCCACCTTTGGGTTTCTTCCCCATCTGGGGAAGAGTGTTGGGTTTGCTTAGTTTTGATCTTTTCAATTGATGTTTTAGAATAGTTTATTTTCATCTTGTCACTTCTCTCTCTAGTTTTGACCAGAGTAAGCTAACTTTGGGATTGTATCCCAAAGGCCACATAGTTTTGTGGTAACTTCTCGTTCCCCCATCAGCATCTTGTGGACATCCAGCTAGCTTGAAGGTTTCCAGGACTGACGGTTCTAGTGATTGACCTTGTTCGGAGGTTGATCCCACCTTTAGAGTAGAATTGCTTGGTAGAACACTAGATCTTTCAGTTATTTCATTTTGTTTTGCAAGTAGCATGCTAGCAGTATTTCACATCTATTTAAGCTATCACATGATTTAAATGTTATAAAATTGCAATATCTTGTTATCACAACTGCTTCTTGCTTTTTAAAATGAACAAAGTCTCTTGAAATTGGCCAAATCCAAGTCAAGAGCACTCTCTGTCGGAGAGCATTGTTAGACTTGCATCTTCCCCTGCATTAGGCATTTTAAAGTAGGAAGTCTCTTGAACTGTGGTCTTAAGATAAAGTCAAGAGCGTTCTCTATCGGAGAGTTGAACAAGTGCTCTTAATAATAAAACTTTTCAATCCACATTTCCCCCTTAATTAATTTATCTTGGTCGTTTATCCAACACCCGTATGCTCTGCCAACGGGAAACGGTTGGACTAGTACTCAGAAAGGTGAAGGATTTGATAAGCTCATAAGTGATAATTAATTAAAACTTTCACCCCCATAACCAACGAACCGACGTTGTTCAAAAAGTATTTTAAGCAGTTCTCAGGGGAGGCACCAGATTTCCCAATCTGTGACACGGTGGCTGGTTAGCATTGCGCGCCCCGCTGTGATTCTAGACATGTCCGACATGTCTCTTAAAGGAGCTGCTTAGGATGTCTTTTCGGACTCTCTTTTGATATCCTTGGTTTTAGCCATAATAATCAAGAACATCTAAAACACTTAAAGTTTACCAAGAACAATTTCAAAATGATCTCACAAACAGCTACGTTTGACTTACATTTTTCAGCATCACAAGTATTTCATTTGACTCCATTTGGCACTGGTCTTTAAAAGTTCTTTTTTATCTTCTGAATTTGGACCATATGTCCTTGTCATTTGTTTAATCTTTATCTTGTGGATGCTTTGTTTTAATTCTAAGTCATAAGTATATTGTTCATCTTATAAATTGTAACTTGTGGAATTTGCAACGTGGATTGCGTGTTTAATTGTCTTCCCATCATTTTACAAAAAAAAAAACTCCTAAACAACACTCATCCGTATCACCCCATACAAAAAATATTTTAAAACACAAGAGCCTTAGCCAACTCTTTTTTAGGGACTACCCCCCTTGGCTTCGATAGGAGTTAGCCTAAATGGAGGAGCTGGGATTCAGGTGACAACACCTGGCTCATTGCTTGCCCCCAAGGTCACACTTCTCGCACTTGTAGTGAAGAGACAGCTTTTGAAGGATTTCTATTGCTGGTGTGCAGTTTGGCGGACAACAGGTAGTACATGAGCTTTCAGTTTTAGCCAACAACAACTCAAGTGACTAGAGGGAGTTTGCACAATGCCAAACATCGAGACAACCGACGAGAATGATTTAGGCATACAATCCAACTCACCAAAGGCAAGTTTTGTCAGCAACTCAGAGCTGAGACACAAAACAAACATGGATGCAGTCCAACACAGAGGTAGAAATGGGGAATTCCTCCATATCAAAACTTCAAGAAGGAAAGTCAGGGTGAAAGGCAAATAAGGAAAGTCATGGATAAGTGGAGTCAAGTGAATGTGGTGCCTAAACTAGCAGACAAGGATGTCAAGAAATGCCATGTTTATGCTCACATGAGGGTAATGAAACCAATGGGTATTGTCAGAAAACCTTAGTGCGCAAGTAATAGATCCAATTTTATATTTATAAAATCATCCAAGATATTTTAGTTCATTATTTAAAAGTCTTGCCACATCATGAATCATGTACCAAGTTAATGCTATGAAGATGACCGAAACAAGAATATAATAATCCAGTGCTAATAATCACAAGTCCATAGGTCACATCATATCATAATAATCATCCATAAACAACTGAAACACTGCTGAACTAATACAACTGGTTATTGAACTGGAACTATATAGAACAAAAGGTCACATTGGTCATCAAATCTAAGCTCTCAAGGCTCAGCCTTGGCACAAGCTCTACTCAATGTCTAATACAGATATTGCTCTGATCTGTAAGTGATCTAAACTAAATATGCTCATCAAAGTTGATCTCTGTAAAAACAAAGCTCTGAAAAGTGCAAATATCTGCTCAACAAGCATAGTAGCCCAGCTACTATGGTGTGATAACAGTTCCATCAATTTCATTGTCATGGAAGCTTTTACCTAACATGCAACAGCAAGTGCCATTCTTTCCTGAAGTGCTAGGTGTCATTCTTTCCATTGTTAAAGTCGTGCAATCTTACACCTAACACCTAACACTCTAAGCGTTTGTTTTTCCTAACATTAAAACTATTTATTGTGCAAGGAAATTTTTTTCCAAAACGTTTCAAAGCACACTTCAACATATATAGTCCAAAATTTAACATATTGTTGTTAAAATTTGAGTACACGGTGATCAGATTAGCAAAAAGCAAAGAAAGTTGTAAAATTAACTAACTCAGAACTATTGTTATTGCTAGATTTGATCACATGCAGGCGAACTGAAAAGTATTAACAAACTAAAAGTGACCAGAACAACGAACTACGTGAACTAGTTCTGCATAAAATAATGATCTGAAAACTATGACGGAAAAGAGATTTCCTGAACTTAGAAAACCGTTCAAAACTTTTGGCTAATCCATAATAATAGTGGTCTGTATGAGATCTACTGAATGTAGACCACCTAGTGGTGCACCCTCTTACATGAGTTCTCTGCCTAGATTAACATTCCTTATCTGGAGAAGTGTAATACCTTGATTTCAACCCTTGAATCATATATGTTAAATCATGTATATGATTTCAATCCTTGAATCATATATTTTAAATCATGTATTATTCAAATGTTGAAGTAATGTCATGGGAGTCAAGCCATGTGGGAAGAAGTGCCACTTAGTCCATTTATAGTTGGATCTAAGGGCTTACAATCATATAGAAAAATGTACAAGTCCACCCACTTTTGTCACGGACTTGCTAAAAACCAATGAGCTAAAATGTTGCAAATTAGTGGTTAGAATATGTAAAATTAAATAAAAGTACAAGATATATACACTTGCAAAAAATATTGGAAATTTTTAGTAACTACAAGTATAGAAAAGTGGGATCTAGATCTAGTTTTTAATATAAAAATGAAGTTCTATATCTGATTTTATGCTAAGGTAAAAGGAGATGTTTGATTTTGAAATAATAAAAATCCATCTCTTACCAAGATTATAGTAATCAAGTAACCAAGGAGTAATTTAAAGAAAAGAGAGATAGTGGAAGAAAACCGTCAAACTCAAGGCCTGATATGGGAACAAGATGAAGAAGAATGAAGTAATGGATCAACAACTTGTAGTTCCGAAGCTCGAATGTGATGGAGAGAAAGTGGAGTCAACCTAAAGTTGCACAAGCAAAGTTAAATCTAGTAGGCTTGTTAGCACCTAAGTTGCACTTTAGTTGGACTTCAGTGAGCCGCCAGTTATTGCACAATTAGTTGTGCTTATCAGAGTTCAAAAGTTCCAGCGTTGATCAAAGTTTGGCCATCTTTTTTATGTCTGTAATAATTGACCGTGCCCTACAGGGTTTGTAATAAAGCGTACTAGCATGGTGGTTTTTGAGTGATTCGGTTCCCTAGGACATGACAACCAAAGAAGGTATTCCAAGGAGTTTTTTTCCCTTGTCGATTATGCTTTGCCTTTAGCCGAGTATAATCGATGAGGTTTTCTCCCACTCCACCAAAGCTGGAATTCCCAAAGTGGTGGTTAGGCCTTAGGGGATTATTAGAGTCCATTTTATAATGTTTATAAACATGCAAGATGCTAGGATTTTATCGTTTTGTCATGTATTAGGTTCCCCTGAAGTTTCAGTCAATTCTGAGTGTTGTCCACCAAACTGCACACCAGCAGCGGAAATCTTTCGAAAGCTGTCTCTTCACTACAAGTGAGAGAGGTGTGGCCTTGGGGGAAAGCAATGAGCCAGGTACTGTCACCTGAATCCCAGCTCCTCCGTTTAGGCAAACTCCTAACGAAGCCAAGGGGGGTAGTCCCTACAAAAGAGTTGTCTAAGGCTCTTGTTTGTTTAAAATGTTTTTGGTGTTGTGATGCGGATGGGTGTTGTTTAGGAGTTTTTTGGAAGTGGAAGACACAAAATACTTTAAATGAGACCAAGATAACCCAATCCACGTTGCAATAGAAGATAAGAGATATACTTGAACAAGAAATAAATCACTCTTTACGCAAATTAAAACAAGTGCTCCAATATTGATATTTAAGCAAATAAAATATTGTGATTAAGGACCAGTGCCTTATGGAGTCAAAAATGTAAAAGTGATTGAAATGCTTGATACAAGTGTTTGAGAAACAAATTCTTGAGAACGTTTTGCAGCTTATCTTGGTAAATTTAGGATTTTAGTAGTCTTGATTATTAAGGCTAAGAACAAAGGTATCAAAAGGAGTGGAACCTTAACCAATAAAAACACTGGCAACCTTTTAGGTGATAGGTCGGGAGCATCCAGATTGCAAAGAGGGAAAGTATGCCTGCGGCTTGACCGCCCTCAAGTCTGACAGTGGATTCCCGGCACCACCTCTTCAGGAAGAACTCAGTAATTTTGTCTTGGTTGGGGTTTTGGGTAAAATTTTAATTAATGCTATCGCTTGTGAAATTAACAAGTCTTACACCTTTCTGAGTACTATCCCAACCGTTTTCGGTTGGCAGAGCATACGGGTGTAGGACAGAGACCAAGATAAATTAATTAAAGGGGATTATGGGTTGAAATTTTTTAATATTAGAGCACTTTGTTCAACTCTCCGACAGAGAGCACTCTTGACTTGGTCTTATGACCACAGTTCAAGAGACTTGATAATTAACAAATGCCTAATGCAAGGAAATGATGCAAGACTAATAATGCCCTCTGATAGAGGGTGCTCTTGACTTGGATTTGGCCAAGTTCAAGAGACTTTAGTTCGTTTTAGGAAGCAAACAGTGGTTGTATTGTAAAAGCAATAAATTTCCACTTAAAATGATTAAACAATGTAATAGATCAGTAAGATATGGAATATTGCTAACAATATTACTTGCAAGATAAAATGAAACTGGAAACTCTAGTGTTCTACAAGACAAATTTTAATCTAAAAGTGGGATCAATCTCCGAACAAGATCAACCACTAGAAGCCACCAGTCTTGGAAACCTTCCAGCTAGCTGGATGTCCACAAGAAGCTGATGGGGGAACGAGAAGCTACCACAAGACTATGTGGCCTTTGGGATACAATCCCAAAGTTAGCTATTCTCTAGTCAAGGTTTGGAAGAGAGAATACAAGATGAAAAGTAAAGTACTAAACAGAAAATAGACTCTAATCTACCCAAGAATTTCTTTCAGGTCAAAGACCGTACTCGGGAGAGCATGGGGGTAAGTGAATCGGAAAATGATAACCAAGATAACTTATTGAAATGAAAACTAATCTAAGAGCATATTAAAGACCTAAACTAGAAAATCAAACCACTCAATGAAGACTAGAAGACTTCCCAAAATGGGGGAAGTGAATGTGGGGGATTAAAAACCCCACTTGCAACTTTATTATGAGAGTACAAATGCCCTTGGGAATGAAACCCTTGTAGGGACTTTGAGAGAAATAAATTGGGAAATATTAAAACAAACTCTTAAGATCTATTACAAAAGGATAAATACTAATCTCTTGGTTTGGATTGTCCCTTTGGTTTCTTGATGGCTTCTTGTATTAGAAGTCTCTTTCTTTCACTTTGCTTCAACTCTTCTCAATGCTATTTTTTCTCAAAGAAAAAGCTATCACAAACAAGCAACTCCAATACCCATTAGATGTTAGAAAATAAAACAAAATTTGAAATTTAAACTAGATCTAATATTTGCAAAGTGAAACTAGATAGTGACAAAGCATAAGATCTACACTAGTAACCTTGAGATAATGTAACTAACTATGAGATCTTAACAAAACTATTAATAACAATATGTTGTTCGTTTTTGTTTTGTTTTTAGGGCAAAAAAAAAAGGGATGGACGAGAGGGAAGGAGGCACAAACCCAAGGGCAAAACGAAGAGGTGAAGGGGCTATTGAATGGAGGTGGACAAATGGGATGAAGAGAGAAGGGGGTAGCTAAGAAGATGGGACGAGAGGAAGAGTTTGAGGGCTCTTCTAGGGTAGACAAGAGCTAAGAGGGAAGGCAAAAACGAGTGGGAAGAAAGGTATAGAAGATGGGACGAATGGTAGAGAAGAGAGGAGAAATTTGGAATGGGACGAGAGCTAAAGGAGGCAAATAAGATGGGACGAGAGCTAGAGGAGGTAGGGCCAAAGTAGGGCAATAGATGAAAGGGCTAGCAAATCCAATCAAAAGGGTTTCAAGGAGAAAAAAGAGAGGCTTGAAGAATGGAAGCCTAAAGTAACCAAGTTGATTTTAAATGGGTTTGAAAGATGGAATCTTAGACTTAGGCCTTTTTGCCAAATCCTTTAATGCTTGAGATTGACTCTAGAAGGATCCTAAAGCACACACAATTTGTTAGAAAAAGTAGGCCTTTTGAAGAGATGAAAGATGCAACCTAGCTCAAATCTCTCTTCAAACCTGTGGGATTTGCACAAGCAATCACTCATAAACACATCTCGATCATAATAGTATGCATAATAAAAGTGGGATTAGAATAGTATAGGTATTTCCAACTACAGTCTACTCCTTCTAAATCACACTTAAACCAAACATAAATGGACAACTTGTATTCAAATGCCCATCCTATGGGCTTAAGAAAGCCTTCTAAGCAAATTATAGATCAATATATGGGATTACAAGCAAATAACAAGAACAAATTCACCTTGATACTATGAAGACATTTCCATGAAAAGCATTTGACAACATATAGACCTCCAAAGTCGCTTTATTTCCCTAAGCCAATGGCTTTGCAATCACAAAATGGCAGAGTAACTTTACATCAAAAATTCCATGAGATAATAACCCCAAAGGGCCTCTCTTTATAATAAAACTAATGGCTTGAGTGAGAGCCAATGAAAATAGACATGTAGTTCGAATTCCAATAAACTCCAAGCTTTGGAGAGCTAACTCGATTGACAACTCGCACTAGTTGGGAGGTTGAATAGATAGGTGGCAAGCTCGACTTCATTGAGGCATGGGAAGTATCACCCAACGAATAGACATGCTACAACAAGGATTACGTGAGGATAAGGTAGGAATGACGTGAGCTTTGTGGAGAGGTGCGAGTTAGTAGGTGGGTGATAAGTGGAGAAAAGGTAGGTACTAACTCCAATTGCAAGGAGAGCCAAGCTAATGGTGATTGATGAGTCATGAGGGCGCCTACTCTAGACTTAAATGCAAATCCACCAAACCATTTATCAATTGAGAACTCATCAAATCGACTTTTGAAGGAAGAAGGGCGAATTGGTTTAGGGAGATCTCTTGCTGGTGACTGGATAGTTGACTTAAGCCACTTGGAGTTTATTGGAATCCTCATAAATGTCTATTGCCATGTCATTTAGCCTTTTATTTTAATCAAATTGATTAATTTTGGAGAGATTTGGATTATCTCCAAAATATTCAATTTTATTATTTTAATCAATAATTTCTCTGTAAATGACTTTTTAGAGAAAATATTAATTCTGAGGCTGAATTGACATCCGAAAGTTGGGGTTAGCTGGTCCATGGGTCATGTGTGATTTTTGGCTTATGAAACGAGCCATCAAACACTAAATTCGGACCCAGGATGACTAACATATTACAGACTCAAATTTCTCTATTTAAACTATAGAGAAATTTAATTAAAATTTAAAAATAATTAAAAAAATAAAAACCTCAATTCCGACGTGTCCGGTAAAATTTTTTTGAAATTTTTTCTGGGGGTCCTAGAGACTTAGGACATGACCAGAACCTATTCTAATAGTGTCTAGTAGGTTTATACATTACAGTTGGACTCTAATAACCCCCCATGGAAAAAATTTTCAAAATCGGGCATTCCAGCTTTGGAGGAAGCAGGAGAAAAACCAAGAGATTATATCTCACTTGAAGCAAAGTATAATATGATGGTGAAAAAAATCCCTGGAATACCTTAGTTGTTTAATCCATTCATGGGGAACCGAGCCACTCAGACCCTACTAGCACACTTTATTACAAACCCCCATGGGGCCATGGTCATGTCGACTTAGAAAACAAAACCGGCTAGCCAAAACTGGCTAGACCAAAAAAACTGAAACCCAGATACTCTAGAAGTGAACACTGATGTGTTCCAACACTGGTGGCTCAATAAGGTTTCAACTATTGTACAAATCAGTTGATAACACCGAAAAAAATAATTTTTTTTCGCATTTTAGGCCATTTTTTTAATGGTTTAAATGAAAAACTCCAAAATATGATAAAATTGTGATCTGGAGTCGGAATTTGGCACAAGGATGCTCGAATTAAAGCTCAGAGCATCCTTTTTACCCTAGTACCCCCGGTTTTCCTATGTTTCAGGCAGTTCAAGTCGTCCCGAGGAGCAGTTTTGTCTATCATAGCTACAGAATGACACTTTAATGCTAAAAGAGCATCAAAATGCACCATAAGCCAAAAGTTAAAATAATTAAAAAGTGTATTTAATCACTTAGTTGACATGGCATGAATCAAATGAGTGAGCGACTATGTGCAAAAGATAAAGCATGTGATGAAGTTCATGGTAAAGTCAAAATTGGAATTTTCCATGTATCCATGCTACGCATTCTCTCCTTCACGTGGGCCATCCTTCGACATGGCGGTTTTGACATGGAAAATGGAAGGCGACTAAGGTTTGAAAGTCAAGGCATATAATTAAAGTCATACGATGGTCATTTTTTAAAGGATGGATTAAATATATCAGTCCAAGAATTCGCCCATCCTCACGTGGACGTCATCTTCCACTCGGCAACTTACGGTTTGGGTGATATGTTCAAGACTGAGTGCGCCTACCTCATGGAGAGGTGGCACACACCTTTTGGCTTGGCTCCAATCGTGTGCCATCCACCAATTTCAAAGCTCGACTCCTCACGATTGACTCCTCGATCATGCATATGCGCCATCCCTCACATTGATCCTCACCTCCACACGGCAGTCTTGGATTTGATGGTGATGATCCCATGGTTGGGCTGCCTACCATTCAAAGAGGTGGCGCATATCTATTGTTTTGGCTGCCAATCAATCCATATCAGCACGAACGAGCTCAACATTGAACTCTCCTTCATCAACTCATGCGCATCCCTTGATTGGGAACCCCATCACCTCTTTGTTTTTGCTATTTAAGATTTAGCTTGGCTCCATTACACCAGATCCTGGAAGTGGAACCTCTGTCAATTTGCATTTGTAATATTTGTTGAGTTAATAAGGAGAAGGCTTTGGAAGCTAATATGATTTGGTGATTGTCTTCGATTGCATCTACATGCATGAATGAGGTAAACTGTACTTACGTTCCTGTTATCACACAAACTCTAGCTACTTGTGGTATGTATCCCAATAGGAATGGTAGAGGTGAACAGCCAGGTAGGTGTAACAAACAGTAGCGAGGTCCTCCGTCCAAGGGACAGAAGTCACACCGGACAAGGCTACAGTCGCTTTAGACATGGCCAGTAGCCAAGTCATGGGGGAGACGACACTCAACAAGTGATGGTTGAGACTCTACAATCAGACACCCAAACCCAAAAGATAAACACAGTGAAAGACAGAATGGATGACTAAGTGTGAGAAATCCTCCAGCTTATTGGACTCAAGACTCTGGATGGGAAAATGCACTAGAAGAAACCAATTCAGATCTAATTACACATACAAATGATGGACTCAATGAAAGATTAGAAGGTTGGAAAATAAATCAGCAAATAGAAAATTACCAGAAGAGTGTTTAGGAACCCTGCCTATGGGGAATGAAGCTCATTATGATTTAGTAATACATGGCAGAGATGAATAAGAAATCTAAACACATATTCCAGCAATTAGAACTTGATTAAATGGCTGACTTAAGACACAAAAACAGACCAGCAAGCAGTGAAATTAACAGCCCTAGGGTAATGGGTTAAACGATAGAAAAATGGACCTAGGGCAGTAAAAAAAAGACGTTTTTATGCACTTCCAGCTGCTTATAGTGGTACTTCAAGGTAAAAAGACATTACGGAGATGATTAAAGAGTACCCATAACCCCAAGGTTGACCCAAAAACCAGATTTGACAGTTTTGGCCCAGGTAGGGCAAAATTAGTGAGGGACTAGTGCTTGGTTCTATGGGTGTATGGAGTCGGATTGCAATGAAATTTGAGATGTGGGCGTTTAAGCATAAATCATTACTGGGTTTTAAATAAATAAAGGTTCTAGCGGTGGGAAGTTAATTTTTATAATTTTAGGGTTTATTTTATGGTTGTAGCTTAGCAAAACAGTGAAAATGACAAAGAAGAGACAAGGAAATGAAGAGCACCTGGTAAAATGGTGAAGTGGAGATCTTTTGAGTGAAGACTAGCCTAAAAGATCAAGTGTGGAGCAGCCTGCGTGTTTCCTTGAGCATGAGGAGCGACTGGATGCCAATGGCGACCTGGGTACCTGCCACAATCAAGAAATAATTAGTAACTGCAGCAAATAAACAAGTACAACAGCAAATAAATGGCTGAAAGATGAGGGAATTGAATAGCAATAAGGAAACTACAACTCCGTTGTGAATAATTTCGAAGAAAATAGCTAGAGTGGAGCTCCCGCTCCAAGTTCAGCACCCTTCTTCAAATGGCCACCAATGCTGCAAATGAAAAACCATCCAACAAATATGGAAAGACAACACAAGATATCTCCACAAGGCATCCAACACTAGGTATCAATCACCACAAGATTAACTCCACAACACCAAGTATCAAGTTGAAAATGGAATGTCTCTCTCTCTATCAAGTGCAAGTCGAAAATGCCAAGAAGAAGTACAAAATGGGGGAGTGCTGTCTATTATAGAGGAATGCAGCTCTCAATACCTAGTTCCCCCGAAAATGGAGGGTTGAGATCAATCCCCAACCATCAAAAACGAATGGAGGAGATCACTCTCAAGAGGGGGGGTGAGTTACCATAAAAAACACCCAAGTGGAGAGTGGGGCCCATAAAATCAATACAATAGTGGTTGGGGGTTGCCTATGGGCTATTTTAGCCCCCCATACCACTTGGACAAAATCCCATTACAAAATCTTTACAAAATATGGAGTTCTACATTGTCAAAAACGCCCCTTTATGGGAAAATTCGCCCTTCATGGTGAGCTGGGCAAGATGAGGGCCCCACAACATAAATTTAATGTCCAAACATTACCAAAATTACCTTAGGAATTACCTTTACCTTTGCCACCAATTGATTTTGCCATTTGCCTATAGTTTGCCTTAGTCAAATTCAAATCTGGTCAAATCTAGTCAACTACAGTGCTAGCTAAAACCTGTATGCAAGCATGAAGTGACAAGGCTCAATTAAACAAGTTATTACATTACTAAGCAATAAATGATATCATGGTGATCAAAAATACATTAAATCCTGAAAGAGTACAAGGCCCCATTGAAGTGGGCCCACCACCTCCAAAAGACTAGGATGATATACACCTCCATAGAATTGACCACCTTGCTGACTCTAGGTGATGTGGACAACAGGGTAAAAGATATGGGAAGACGAGGATAAGGATCACGTGACAATTAAGACAACTCAGGAAGGCGGGGTCCACTGAGGTAAGTATGCCATGACACAATATGGTGAAGGGCGGTGCCTCACAAATGGGTATAGTGCAGGGAAACCACCACTAGTCATCTAATAAGTATCCCACAACTCACATCAGTATCCAAAGACTCCGTGAGGTTCTTTTGTAGAGCCACCAAACTAGGTGTCCGACAAACCGTAACTTGAGACTCTAGGGGGCAATATTGAGCTTGTCCCTTGCTCCTTCTCACCTCGTTGTCCCGCAGGACTAGGTGAGGAATAACCACTACAAATGTTGACATGTATAGCTGACCAGAATCCATGTGTGTTCACAAACACATTGCATGGATTTTACAAGGAGTTTCATACTTATCCCTTTTTGGCTAGATTTTACATTTACAATACAAAGGCCTTTTTAGCCTGATTTACATTTCATTTCTTCATTTCTTCATGGCCCTCTTGGGGAACATACATATCTCAAGAGATATAAACATGGCGCTCATACTGCAAAGATAATGGGGGTGGGTAATACAAGCTTCGACGACAAGTGGGGAGCACCCGGTGAGTCTACACAATCCTAACTGCATTGCAACATCGGGGGCAACCAACAGGACCAAATCCCAGGTCTGACCGTGTTTTCTCACACACTAAAGAGTCGAAGCACAATAAACAAGGAGTCATGGAAAACTTATAGATCAGTGGGAAAAGGGGGTCCTCGTGATCACAAATCAGAATCCAAGTCGGGGAAGAAGTGTCATGGATGAGTCGGATGGGTGGAGAAAGTGATAATGGTGCTAAAGTCAGCTACCTAGGGGTTAAGTGATCAAGTGTAAGCCAAGCACATAGGACATGACTCAACGTGCATATACATAAGTCTAACCGGAGGGGTGGACTGACATCACCAAAGGCCCAAACACATCATATCATAAGTAGATCACCAAATATATCATCCAATGCAAAGTTAGTGTACTAGCAAGTATAAAAGAGTCTAATCTACAACATGAGCAATAATCAATAGATGCAATACCTGCTGCACCATATACTTGTTGCTACTGAACCTATATTTGAGCTGGATCTCTGCTGAATCTGGGCATATAATAAACCAGCACTGTACTGTGACAATCTCGATCAAAATAAGACTAGGGAACTGTCTCAAATGGGCTTGTGTCAAATCCTGGCAAGGAAAGGTAACTGTTATCACATATATAGTAGTCGGGATACCATACATTATTTTTCAGATTCCAGAGCACTTTTTAGCCAGTTCCTTTACATTGAGATGATGAGATGAGCATCTATCTATGGATCACTATCAGATTTTGGACAGTATATGTATTCCCCATGCCATGACTGAGTCTCAGGACACTCAAAGAGATGACCGATGTAGCCATTATACCTTTTATGCAGAGCGGTCAGTAGTGCCCAGAGTTACAGTAGCAGTTTCAGAGGACAGATGATGGTTCAGAGGATGAGCATTCAGGTATATGACTCAGCAGGTATATCATGGTGTTATGGTTATATTGCTTTTATATTCATTCTTATGGCATGTCTTAGCATTTAGTGTCATGATCTAGTGATCATATAGATATGTGGACCTGGTCGATCTTATTATATATATATTCTACTGTCCTTACTCAGACTTAGAAATTCACTACTCATACTCATTGGTTTTACCCTCCCTAGGGAGAATAGAGGTGATTATTCCACCATACCTTGGCTTGCTAGTGTTGGCTCCATTACTCATTGTATTCATCCATCCATTACCTACCTTTTAGTTTATTACCCTGACTTACTACTTGACTAGTGGCATGGAGGATCTTTTCCCCACTGTAGCCTCTGTATTGGATGAGCTTCCCCGTTTATTGTGTCTTGGCTCTGAGTTGGTGACAAAACTTACCTCTGGTGAGTTGGATTGTAGGCCTAAATCATTTTGGTCGGTTGTCCCGATGTTTGGCATTCGCTCAAACTCCCCCTAGTCACTTGAGATGTTGTTGGCTAAAACTGAAAGCTCATGTACTACTTATGGAAACTTCTAAATTTTCCCATGGAAACTAAAAAGGGCAAGAGCGATGAACTACTAAAAATACTCCTTGAAAAGTATAAAAGAAAGGTCCAAAAAGCAATGATTCTTAAAAGCTATATCTAAACAATTGTTGACCTTATGTATGTATAAAAAACATGCCCTGGATGCAAGCTGCAACTAGTTGTGCTTCTCAACACACCTGAGATCTGAAGGGTTATGTAGGCCAAAAAGGCCATGAAATGAAATTGAATGATCCTAATGAACCTGGATCAACTTGATGTAGACATGATGCCTAAGTTGAATAAACACTCTCTAAACAACTTATCCATTTGTGAGACACCGCCATTCCCTGTGTTGTTGCTCATTCAGTATATACTATGGTGTGTATTCCCTTTCCCATATCCAAAGTGTCACAATGTTAAGTCAGTCAGTCACCCTTTAGCCTAGCCATTTTATTTTAGCCTTCACCCTTCACTAGCAAATTGATCACAATTATGAAGTGAGTATAGTCCTTAAAGTCTAGTCTGAGTCATATAAATAATTAATGACAATATATATTAGGATTTAGATCGCTAGTAATGATTACTTTGTGTTATAATTGCTATTTGAATGAGTTGTAGAGCATGGATTAACCTTTGACACTTTGCAGCAGCATCAGATGGTAGTCTAAGTTATATTTGGTCAATATTGACCTGGTCAAACCTAGTTTGACCAAGGTCAATCACAGGACATGAGATTATTGGACCTTATGATGACACAGGTAGATGATATATGGTCTATGTACATGTACATGATGGTTCTATGCATCAGATACAGGTTTATGATGATGATCTATGGTTTTCAGCATTATTTGATCATTTACAGATTATTATATGATCATGCAGAGATCTATATGGTGTATGAGTACACATCTTGGGTGGTTTTGGACCTTCTGAGTCCAATGAGATAGTCTATTTCTAGTTCCGGGCTGTTACAGTGATGATTTAGCCTCAGTAGGCTGTCCTAGTGCAGTTTTGGTCTGTCGGAGACCCTGTCAGAGCAGAGGTGATATTTATTTGGTTCACCTAGGGCGCTGATGATGGAGGGGGTGGTCCAGCCACTTGTTTTTACCATATTGCCCCACTTCTGGACACACTGGTTCCCTCACCTTGACAACGCAGGCACTCCAGGAGGCAGTTTGGGATAGGTACATGCTTCCCAAGGCAGTTTTGGCATGGGATGATCAATTATGATGAGTGGGATGTCTTGCGCACCTTCTCCAGCAGTTTCAGCTTCATCAGGGCCCACATCCATCATTTATGCACTTTTTGGTGATTTCTGAGGTCTTTTGAGGCCTACGATTTGTCCATAGAGGCACGATTTCGTATATTGATGACTATTTTATTATTATTGTGCTATGGGGATTGATTAAGGGTGGCTAAAATTACTTCTTGGACCCACCATAAGCTTATTGTTATATTGTGTCATCATGATTTGGTAGGATCCCCTCTCCTAGGGCGATTTTGTCCACTTATTATTATATTTTATGGTTGATCCATGTATTTTATTGTTGAGCTCATCTCAACCATTGATTAGATATTTTGATCTTTTAATCTTAGCCACTCATGTAAAAAGTGGTTAGAATTTTTCTCTCTCCCCATCCTATTTAAGGAGGGAGCCTCTCATTGCAAAATCATCTAGAGATTTTTGGCTCTTGGCTCTTGGAATAAAGTTTCTATCTTTTGGAGTACATGCTTGGGTTGGAGTGGATGTTGATTGTTTTGATTGTAAATGATTTTGTCCATTGCACTGGAGGATCTATTGTAGCTATCTTGCATATTTGCCATATCTTTTTAGAGGTGGAGAAGACTTCTTCAACAAGTGCAAATTGGTGGGGAGGCTTTCCTTACAAGCTTGGAGAAGGACGTTTTGGGTTAAACAGGGAGTGGTTTTGTCTTTGCACCAACTATTCTTTTCTTATCTCTTTCTTGCTTGTATCTACATATGTGGCTTGGAAAAATTGATTTGGCAAGAGGGTTTCACAAATTCTCCATTTGATTTTTGGCAAAAGTAATCCTCATCTCAACTAGCATTCATCTCTTCATCCAGGTATGCTCCAAAGGTATGATCTTCTTCTTCTTTGAATCATCCATAATTTCTAGATCATAAAAACCCTAATCAATCAAAACCCTCATTTTGGTTTTTCTTAGATCTACTTAGATCTAGCCTTGCTTTTGAAGAGATATTAAAAACCCACCTCTATAACATCCACCCCTAGTTGGATCTATAGTTTGGTGGTGATTGGGTTAAAATTGACACACTTTTCAAGGCAATAAAGCCCTCTTGAACCAAATCGCAATTCCTTGGAGAGGCTTGTTTGGTTAGATCTAGCACATGGGTAGGTGAGATCCCACTTGATTTGCAATCTACACACTTGATAACCTACCCATAGACTTTTACTTGGGTGATTTCTACCTTGTGGGCATCATTCCACATTTTAAGGGATTAAAACCCCCTTTTGAATTACTTGGCACCTTAAAACTCAGATCTAGTAAGATCTAAGCCTTGGATTGACTTGATTTTCTAGATCCACATAGATCAGTGCCTAATTTACTTGGATCTACAATTTGGTGGCCATTGGACTTGATTTGACACACCTTATCCACCTTTTAGCCCTCCTTGAGCAAGGTCACACTTCCTTGGGTGACTGAGTTTGCCCACTTCTAGGACCTGGGTAGCTGAGATTTCAGTGGATTTGGAACAGGAATACCTTGAAACCTCTATCTAGAGTATCATTTTGTGACGATCTACCTTGGGGATAGCATTCCCTATTTTAAGGGATTGTGGTCCACTTGGGTCATTTCATGAAATCCTAGATCTAGCAAGATCCAACCATTCTATCTCAATTAGCCCACTTGACTTGACCTCTAGGTGTCCCGATCTAGACTTTGACATATCTTTTGACTCCATTAACCCATCCAACAAGGCACTAGTCCTCCTTACGCAAGTCGTGCTCCTTGGGAATTGTGTCAAACCTTAGATCCGGTACATGGGTATTCCTAATTTCAACTTAGATCCATAGATCTACTCATTACATACCCTCTAGTGCCAATTGCATCCCTTAATTTCACCTTGTGGGTCCATATTAAGCCATTTCACATAATCAAGAAAGTAGGACCCACTTGTGTAACACATGGTACCATATCTTATCATTATAACTAATCATGTGGCCTAAATCATACATTGGTTGAAACACTAATCATTTCTCAAACCACCTTCAACCATACTTTAATTTCTAGGTCCACTTTACCTTGCATTGGTTTCCGTAACTTACCATTTACTCATCCCTAGGAACCTTTGTTTGGGTGCAATCATCTTTGATTGGTTATAGGGTCTCCCCCTTGGTCTTGATTGACGTTGACCTAAAGTGAAGAGTGCCTCGGTTGACGTGACTCCCACCTTGCCTTGGGAACCGTGGCATCTCTTGGGTCACCTCTTTAGTTGTCCATCGCCTCTACCGTCTCGGATGGGATACCACTAGGGGCAACTACAAGTTGTGTGATAACAGTAACCCTGTGGTAGATGGTAAGTCCAACTGCCTGTTCCCTCTGATGTATATGCTAGGGTCAATCTGAACAAAAATGCCTCCTCTGAAGGCAGCTGATCTCCTGATCTGGAAAAAAAAGTACTGTGCAGTCCTCGGTCGCACAGTCTGCAGTATGGAAGCTGCTGCCAACATAAAATATGATAACAGTTCCATTGAATAATATTGTTGGGATTGCATTTCTTTGGAAAGGAATTAATCTTCTTATAGATCTGTAAGTAACTCTTTATAAAATGCTTACATATGTGAATGATATCATGATGCAAACATTGATGGTGTTTCTTGTTTGAAATTCATTTTTCTTTTGTTTTATGATTTATTGTTATACAAATGCTCTTAATCCCCTTGTTAGTTCTTTGTAACTGTTTACAGGTAGCCCAAGTTGGAGAGGACAAAGAACTTGCTTGATCTTGTTTTCATTTCAACATAGTCGATCGAAGTGTAGATATCATCGGTTCATCAAGGAGCTTGATTCGATAGCCCTTTTCTTCAAAAGCACTCAAACCCCATGGGTTCATCTTTCTAGATCTCGCTTTTTTAAATCTATCTTGGTTATTATCTTTTTGTCAAATCTTGTTTCAAGGCTTATTTGATTAATAGATCCAAGCAAGTAGCAATCTAAAAGTTTCAATAAGTTCATATTTTACTTAGATCTAGGTTGCTAAGCTTTTCCATTTGCTTAAGATTTTAAAGTAGATCTCGAAAAAGAAAAATAGATTAGCTTTCATTTAAAAGATCTTTCAAAGTCAAATCAAGTAAGTAGTACTTCATTTGTTTGTCTTCTCTTAAAGAGACAACAAAGATCCTAAGAAGGAAAGCTTTCTACCTTGGCTTGCTTAGTCATTTTTCTCTTCTATTCGTGCTTTTAACTTAGAATTTTTTCATTTTTTTGCACATAAAGCAATTATACTCTTAAAGTGTGTTTTAGTAGATTTCAATCATTTGTTAGCTTGCTGGTTTTTGTACTAAAAATTTCTGTTCTAAACTTTTAGAGTTTTTCAAAAATAGTTTTAATTCCAAAAAATGCCCAAAATTTCCATGTTTTACATAGTAGTTTAAATAGTTTTTGATTTTTGCAATTTCTAGCATTGTCAGAACACTCATAAAGTGTTTTGATTGTCATTTTAAATCAACGTTTGTGTGCTGGTCGGATCTCCGTGTTTGACATGTTGAAGCTTGATAAAACAAGGACTCCATTCTCTCAACGCTTCCCAAACACTCGCAGATGCAGATGTTTGTGGGTACTCTGGAAGGAGAGGCTTATTATTGGTTTATTGAGGGCCTCCCTAATAGGTGTATAACCTCACTTTCATGCTTCCTTAGATTTTTCTTAAAGCAGTGGCAGTATGATGACGACAATGTGGAAAGATTCCTTGAAAAATCCTTGGCTTACTTCTTACCCGAGATAGAATATCACATGGAAGACCCTGAGCCTCCTCGTGTTGTCATGACAGAGAACATTAAATATGTGGAGGTTTCTATAGCCTCTCTCACTAAAGAAGAGATTATGCAGCTTATTGAAAAGCATGGTGCCGTTCTCCGTGGAGCAAAATTTGACTTTGAGAGAATGATCCATGATGATCCCATTGAAGAGTTTCATGAAGCATCCTTAATTGAGGACATTGTTGAGGACCCTCCTCATTTCACTTTAACAGAAAATATGGAAGATTTAGAGTGTTCTCAGGTCCATTTCAATAATGATGATCATATGTATGTTCCAAACATACTTGAAGAGGAATCCATTGCAAATATTAACGAAGACATTCATGTGGGATCTTTAACTGAGGAGGTCTTTGAGGAATTCCCTCACATTTCCATGGTAACAAACATTGAAGATTTTTGATTTCAAGAGTACTTTAGTGAAGATGACGACATTTGCACTCTAGATGTTCCTACAGAAGAAGCCATTATGGAAGTTGATGAAGAAAATTTTAAGCAACCATTGATGGAATATGTTTTTGAAGAACCTCTTCATATTGCCATGATGAAAAGCATTGAAGATTTGAAGCTATCTCATGATCATTTAAGAGAGGATGATGACACTTGTACTTTGCATCTACCTTCAAAAGAAACCAGTACAGAGGCTTATAGAGAATTTTATGACGAAGACCGTATTGTGTATGATGATACTCCTGTTGACTCCCCACATGGTAATGAGGTTAGAGAAAGCTTTTTCTCTTGTAAACATTTTGAAGACGAACCTTGTAAAGAGGTTTATTATGACCATGAGGAAGACAAATATAGCCAGGGACATGATACAAATAGTGAAGACTCCTCCATCTGTGCCAAAAATACCTATGATGATTATTGGACATACATTGAGAAACCCATTTTTGATGTATCTAGAGAAGGGAGTATATGGCCTAGCAGGTATATAGTGTTTCTAGAGACTATTGATGATCCAAATGACAGGTACATGTATATGGCCCAGCAGGTATATAGTGTGCATTGGTTATGATTGTTTTGCTCTTTTTCTCATCATAGTAGCTTGACTTGGTATCTAGTAGTCATGATCTGGCGGTATATATATATGTTATATGGACATTGTTGCTTAATGATTATCTAAATGGTCTAATTACTCAGGATTAGAAGCTCTTGTTTATACTCATTGGTCTTACCCTCCTAGTAGTATGGATGTGATCATACATACCTTTTATGGCTTGCTAGCTTTGGCATCACCTTTCACTTTCCCCATTTGTTCATTCCCTCCCATCTTTGGTTTTCACCCCGACTTACACCTCAGCCTGTGATATGGAGGAGTTACCCACTTTTGGCTTGTGTTGGATAGCATCCCTGTTAGTTTGTGTCTCGACTCTGAGTTGGCAACAAATCTTACTGAAGCCTTGATCCTTCTGGGCCAAGAGAATCCGCTGGTGTTGGTTCCTGACCTTAGGGGAGTTGGATTTGATGCCTTGACCTCTCTGGTCGGTTGCCCCTGATGTTTTTTCCCGATTGTGGATAATCCCCCTAGTTGACTTAGTTGTGTTGGCTAAACCTGAAGCAAGTTGTACTACCACCATTACATGCATATGGAAACTATTATCTTATCTTTTGTGCAAGCCCATGGAAATAAATTAAAACTGTGCTTCTCAACACAATGAAAGAGGGCTATGGAAATTGAAATGTTTAAGTACCCTGGATGCAAGGTGCAACTAGTTGTGCTTCAAAGCACATGCAAAATCCAAAGGGTCATAAAGGCCTAAAAAGCAATGGTTAAATGTATGCTAAATCCAAAGATTGCTGGCCATGATTAAATGTAATGATTAAATTCCTCACAGAGCCTATGGGTTGTGATGTGAGATGGAGTAAGAAACAGCTAATTCTAAGTGTCCCCTAGAACTTCAAGTTACGGTTAGATGTGCACGCAGTCACGGCGGTTCTAGCAAAGATCCTCGTATAGCTGTAGACATTTGCCAAGGTTGAATAAGCACCTCTCTAAACAACTCGTTCCATTTATGAGACACTGCCATTCCTTGTGTGTTTATTATCCAGCAAATGCTTAAGTGTTTATTCCTTTTCCCTCATCCGAAGTATCATAGTGTTGAGTCAGTCAAGTCATACCCTTATCCTAGCCTTTCATTCTTCACCATCACACTCTGCTACCAAAATGTTGACGTCTATGAAATGAGTATATTCTTGAGGTTCTATTTTGAGTAAATGATTATTTAAACTTATTTTTGATGTAATTATTGATTAACCGCCAGTGAAATGATGCTTCTTACTTTGAGTCTTGCTATTAGAATGATTAAAAGATCATACATGATCCATTTGCACTTACAGCATCAAGAATTTTTAGCCTGGATTATATTTGATCAGTCTTGACCTGGTCAAACCTAATTTGACGAAGTCAACCACAGTATCTGAGATGAGTTGGACCAGTGATGTTCGAGTTTGATGATTTATGGTCCTTTGATGCCCCTTTGATGGTTCCTTGCAACAGACAGAGGTTTCACTTGATGGTTTGATGGATTTTTCATAGTTATTATTATTTACTGTTCGGGTACACATGGTACTACCAAAGGACCGAACACCAAGAGCAACCACTTCACACAAACAGATCACAGATCAACACACCGATGTTTTGACGTGGTTTAAACCCTCTTGAGGGAAACACTCCACAGCCCCGACCAAATAGCTTCTACGGGACAATTTATTATGCAAAGAAAGAAAGCTACAAATGAGCTTCTCATAATCGATCAACTAAACAATGACCCTCCATGCTCTTTAAATAGAGATCATGGACCAATCGGGTGTTAAGCCACGGATCAAGGTTAGGTTTGATCTAAGAGAAATTGAGCCGTCGGATCACTCTATGTCGGAAACATATCGTGACCGTCGGATTAAGTATTTACAAATGCATACTAATGCATACTAAAGAAACATACTATCCCTAACGGATATATTACACAAGTTGATCTTAACTAACTCCTAAGTGTCTAAATATCCTAACATCCCCCCTTAAGAACAACTTGGGATAGGATTGAAGGATTTACAAAAGTGACACTATTAGGAGAAGGAATGAGGCATTAGAGCCTATCCCCCCTTAATGACAAGTTCCTGAACTCCTAACATAGATCGAAGCTTAGAAAACTTCGCTTCTGTAAGAGATTTGGTGAAGATGTCTGCAACTTGATCATCTGTAGGGCAAAAGAGCACTTCAAGAACACGATCATGAACAAGATTTCTGATGAAGTGCATATGTAGCTCAATGTGTTTGCTGCGTTGATGTAGAACTGGATCTTTGGCAAGCTTGATGGCACTTTGATTGTCGCACCAAAGTGGAGTAGGCTGCTGCTGCTCGAATCCAAACTCTGAAAGGATCTGTCGAAGCCATAAAGCTTCCTGACTGGCATTAACTGCTGCTCGATATTCTGCTTCTGCTGAAGAAAGAGCAAGAGCTTGTTGTTTCTTACAAGCCCAAGTAATAGGTCCAGATCCCAGACTGAAAACATAACCTGCAGTAGACTTTCGATCATCAGGATCGCCGGCCCAATCTGAATCAGTGAAAGCAACCAACAAAGGTTTCCCCCCCGTACTGTAATGAATCCCAAACTGAACTGTACCTTGAATATATCGAAGTATTCTTTTAGCTGCTTTCCAGTGACTTTCATGAGGTGTCTGCATATAACGGGCAACTCGACCAATGGCAAAGCAAAGGTCAGGACGGGAATGAGTCAAGTATAAAAGACTACCAACAAGCTGACGATACAAGGTGGCATCTACTTCAGGTGAAGTACAAGTGGCAGAAAGTTTGACTCCAGACTGGAAGGGAGAAGGGGCTGGTGTACAATCTTCCATGTGAAAGCGATGAAGAAGGTCACAAGCATACTTAGACTGAGAAAGAAAGATTCCTTCTTTGGTTTGCAGAACTTGGAGACCAAGAAAATAATGCAAATGTCCTAAGTTTGACATTTCAAAAGTTTGTTTAAGACTGGATTTCACATGGGTTATAAGCTTAGGGTCACTACCAGTAAGAATAAGGTCATCAACATATAGAACAAGTATGATGAGATGGTTTCCTACTTTCTTGGTATAGACATTGGGGTCAGAATGGCATCTAGAAAAATCAGTGTCAAGGAGAAAGTTATCCATTTTGGCATACCAAGCTCTAGGAGCTTGCTTAAGGCCATATAAGGATTTCTTAAGGCGGCAGACAAGGCTAGAGTTATTCTGAACATAGCTAGGAGGTTGTTCCATGTAAATTTCCTCCTGTAAATCACCATGTAAGAAGGCAGACTTGACATCCATTTGATGGAATTCCCAGTTGTGTAAGGCTGCAAGGGAAAGAACAAGGCGGATGGAGTTCATTTTGGCGACGGGAGCAAAGGTTTCATTGTAGTCAATCCCTTCAACTTGGGAAAAACCTTTGGCAACTAACCTTGCCTTAAGTCTTTCAACACTTCCATCTGATGCAAACTTAGTTCTGTAGACCCATTTACATCTGACAAGTTTTCTTCCTTTTGGAAGAGGTACAAGATCCCAAGTATCGTTCGCCATTAAGGAACGATATTCTTCATCCATGGCTGCATCCCAATCTGGATTCCCTGAAGCTTCTACAAAAGTTTCTGGATCATGATTCTCGGAAACTTGAGCCAAAAGAGAAGAGGCTCGCTGAAACTGAGAACGTGTTCGACGTTGATCTCTAGGATCACCGGCAAGATCACCAGCTGCTTCACATGTTGAACGGACCCATCGAGGAATCACTTGTGCTGGTGCAACTGGAGGAACATGAGCAGGCGGAGGTGGATTTTCATCCTCACTATCATCATCAGAAACTGGAATTGGAAACCTGTCAAGGAAGTTGGAAGAAGAAGAAGAAGGCACAAACGCCGAATCAGGCTCGTAGGCCAAAGATGGCACACTCACCGAGTTAGGCTCGTAGGCCAAGATATTTTCATCAAATTTAACATCTCTTCTAATGATTATATCATGAGAATGTGGTTGAAGAAGTCTATAACCTTTTACATCGTCAAAATATCCAACAAATATGCACTTTTCACTTTTAGGCTGCAATGCTTTCCGTTTTTCATCCGGAATGTGAGCCCATGCTTCACTACCAAACACACGAAAGTGACTTACATCAGGTTTAGTTTTACTCCATGCTTCTTCCGGTGTTATACCTTGTAATGCTTTTGTGGGGGTGCGATTAACTATGTAATTTGCACAATTAATGGCTTCAGCCCAAAATTGAAGACTTAGTCCCTTAGATTGGATCATACAATTAGCCATTTCTTTTAAAGTGCGATTCTTCCGCTCAGCTACACCATTTTGTTGTGGTGTATATGGAACAGTGTGTTGTTGTTGGATGCCTTGTTCAGTGCAGAAAGTAGTGAACTGTTTGTTAACATATTCTCCTCCATTGTCAGATCTTAACTTAATAATTTGATGACCAGATTGTTTTTCAACAAGGGCCTTGTAGGCCAAGAACATGTTAAATACTTCGCTCTTAAGTTTTAGGAAATAAACCCAAGTGCATCTGGTGTGATCATCAATGAAAGTTAAGAAATACTTGAAACCAGAAAAGGAAGCAGATGGAAGAGGACCACACAAGTCACTATGCACAAGCTCCAAGGGAACCGAGGCGTGCCAAGAGGCACGTTTGTCAAAACTGTCCCGATGATGTTTTCCGAGTACACAACCGGAACAAACACCATCTCTGCAAGATACCATCGGAAGACCTGTCACCATATTTTCTTTACATAGTTGTTGCAATGAGCGATAATTTAAGTGACCAAATCGCTCATGCCAAAGTTTGCTCAAGTTATCACTATGAGCAACAAAAACTGAAGGGAAAGGTGATGACCCAAAGTTGTTAAACTTGTACAACCTGGTAATATCATCAACAATTCCGGTAGCTAGAACCTGTTGAGGATCTTTAAAATCCTTGATTACAACTTGGTGAGGTGTAAAGGTCACAGTTTTACCTTCACTAGAATGAGTGATCTGATAGACTGATAACAAATTGCAGGAAATTCTTGGAACACATAGTACATCACTAAAATGACCATTATCTACTGGAACTGTTCCAACTCCTACAACACTTAGAGATCTATCATCACCAACAAATATTTGTTTGGTGTTACATTCATGCATAGTAGAAAATATGGCTTGATCCTTAGCCATATGATAAGATGCTCCAGAATCAATGAGCCATTCATTTGAAGTAGAAGAAGAAGATACATTATAAGAATAACCAGAACACAAAGTGCATGTCCATGAGAGGCAAATTCTGAAGGTGAATCTAGGCTGATGTGGTGCTTCATCATTGCTGCTTCCAAGGCTGTCATCTTCTTGAAACACTTAGATTCATCATGATTATCTTTCCCGCAATAGTTGCAATGACGCTCAGTCTTCTTTCCTTTTGACTTGGATACTTTGTCATTTTTTAAAGAAGGATCTGACTGAGAGGGTTTGGGACCCTTGTTTGATTTATTATTGCGAAAATTTTGTTTCTTGGGAGGCTTGGACTTTTCTTTCTGTTGGGACAATAAGGCTTTCCCATATGTATCTGCATTGTTGATTATTCCAAGGTGAATGAGTTTATCTCGTTCTCTAATCAATGAATCACAAAAGGATTCAAGACTAGGCTCTTGATAGCTAGCTGCATTCAAGGATGCTTTCATGGAGTAAAATGTAGATACAAAAACAGAATATGCAGG
Source organism: Larix kaempferi (assembly GCA_027924585.1). Classification (NCBI taxonomy): domain Eukaryota; kingdom Viridiplantae; phylum Streptophyta; class Pinopsida; order Pinales; family Pinaceae; genus Larix; species Larix kaempferi. Next base: position 5,604,721 of record BSBM01000584.1, read on the forward strand.
TCCAAGTTTGGAAAGAATATGATAAATGCATTGTTTGTCTTCCCTCTCAATCTTACATTCTGCACATAAGAGTTTAAGAATTTTGTACTTAGATAAATAATCTTGAATGCATGAAAAGTCATTTGGATTTAAAGAAATCAACTCATTTTCGAGTTGGTGACCTCGAATTTCATTGTGTTTACCAAACACAGATTCCAACTTGTCCCGAGCAACATTAGGTTCATCAATTCCAGATATGTGGAATCACAAATCAGTAGAGATTGACATCCCAATCAATCCACGAGCTTCATCACATCTATTTGCCCATTTTATTTTCTTATCATCATCAGTGGGTTCTTTTTCTTTCCCTGAGGTAATTCTGAAAAGTCCCCTACTTCGTAGAACATCCTCCATACGAGATTTCCATGAGAAATAGTTGGAACTGTTAAGTAGAATATCACGAGGGGCGGACATATTTGTAAATTAATGGCTATAAAAGCAGAAACCAATAGTCTGGATATGAAGAGTTGGAAAAAATAGGCGATTTAAAAAAAAACGACACTGAATACTGACTTTGTATGATGAAGTTATGCTTGAACAAAGAAACTGTTGAAGATGTCCCCAATAGTGACGTGGCAGTTAGAGAATGTCCAGCAAAAAAAAAGAACCCCCCTCTTCCCAAGATGAACCTTTTGACAATCACTTTAAAAAGAAAGTCTACGTTATGAAATTTTCCACACTTGTGGAGTTAGATCTTGTTACCTTGCCCGGAAAGTCTACGTTTTCTCTCTGTTTTTTATTTGCCGAGATCGCGCAAGCTGCATGGCAAAGAGCATACGCAGCCGAGGAAAACCCTTTCCCTTTCTGTTTCTGATTTGCCGAGATCGCTCAAGGTGCACGACAAAGAGCATACGTAGACGGGAAAGCAACAATCCGAACCAAAAAATCTAACAGTAAAAAAAAAATGAAATATGAGATTTTTTCTTTTCAAAAAACGAAATAAAAAAATGCGTCACTGTAACATTATACCTTCAGATTTGATGAAATACGCGTTTCTAGAGAAACCGGGAACCGTTTTCGATCAAACGAAAACTATTTCCCAATGGAAACGATGCTCCGGACGCAATGGAACACCTCCCATAGCCCATAAATGCACAAAAATACCAGAACTAGAAACCCTTTCGAGTTTCGGCAACAACAGTTCAAGATCTAGATCATAACCGGAAGCGGCACTTCATAAAAGCTCTGATACCATGTTCGGGTACACAGGGTACTACCAAAGGACCGAACACCAAGAGCAACCACTTCACACAAACAGATCACAGATCAACACACCGATGTTTTGACGTGGTTTAAACCCTCTTGAGGGAAACACTCCACGGCCCCGGCCAAATAGCTTCTACGGGACAATTTATTATGCAAAGAAAGAAAGTTACAAATGAGCTTCTCATAATCGATCAACTAAACAATGACCCTCCATGCTCTTTAAATAGAGATCATGGACCAATCAGGTGTTAAGCCACGGATCAAGGTTAGGTTTGATCTAAGAGAAGTTGAGCCGTCGGATCACTCTATGTCGGAAACATATCGTGACCGTCGGATTAAGTATTTACAAATGCATACTAAAGAAACACACTATCCCTAATGGATATATTACACAAGTTGATCTTAACTAACTCCTAAGTGTCTAAATATCCTAACATTTACAGACCATTATTTTTATTGGTTCGGGCATGGTTGCGACTACAGATTGATTATCCAAGTAGCCACAGGGTGTATGAGTATTCATCTCTAGTCCATTTGGACCTTCTGAGTCCTCTGGTACAGTCAGATCTCAGTTACAGGCACTCCCAGACGATATTTCACTCAGATTGTCACTTTTCCACAGATTTGCCATTATTAAATGTCCTAGCAGCACAGTTGGTTTATTATTTGGTTCACCTAGGGCGCTACAGAGGGAGTATGGGGTCCATCCACTTGTTATTACCATATAGCCATACCCCCAGACACTTTGGTATAGTCAAATTTAGGCCCCGGGTACAGGAAGAGAGCTACAAGCATTTAATGGATTTATAGGTGATTTTCTGAGGATAAAAAATGGAATAAAACGGTCATTGAATAAATCGATTTGAGCAAGTGAGGACACTGCTTTCATCATTCAGTGGGGTCCACATGCACTCTAGGGATTTATTTTGATGTATTATCCAGCTATTGAGGGGGCCACGGTTTGGTCACTTGGCCACTTTGACATGTTATTGAGTCATATTTTTTATCATTGTGCCATGGGGTGATGCTAGTGAAGGACATTAATACCTCCTATCCCCACCATCTGCTTGTTATACTTGTCCTAGTCATCTTTTATGTGGTGTGACCCCACTAGGGCCACTTTAGTGAGTACGCACCCCCTCTTAGTGAGTTGATCCATGTGTTATCACTCCGACTTATCATAGTCGCCGATTGTATTGTATTTATCTTTTGATCCCCACCACTCGTTCATAAAGTGGTTAGGGTTTTGGTCTCTCTCATTCCTATTTAAGGAAGAGACCCCCTCATTGTAAAGGCACCTTTGGTCTCTTGAACTCTTGGAATAAAATATTATTTTGCAAATCTACTTCGCGTGCTTTGATGAATGTTGTTGTACATGATTATACATCTTTCCTTTAGACATCTAAGTTGTTCACAGGTGATTATCAACATCTTCAGAGGGAGGCCAAATTAATCTTTTACAGGGGTGCGAAGAGTGCCACAATTTATGTGACAACCATTTATCCTTGGGAATTGTGGTCCTCTTAGGTCATCTCTTTAGTTTCCCAACACCTCTAGCATCTGATGAACTTCTGAACTTTGGCAATAAACAATGTAAATTGTTCAAGTCTTCTGTAGTTCACGATTCCACCTAAGTGCAACGAAGTGGACAACAGGGAGGATGATCTTCTTTACTTGAGTCCATAGTATTTAAGATGATCTTTTTTGTGCCATTTTTAACTTAAGTGACTTTTATAAAGTCACTTTATGAAATAATTATTAAATGTCATTTTATAAAGTTCCTTTGAGCCTAGGTGACATTAAATAATTAATTCATCCCCTATTACTGCTGACTATATCTTATGGGGATTGATAGGCTAATAAGTCATCCATGATGCTACTTGAAAGGGGACATGACAGTGCTCACTTCCCAAAATTGCTTGTCCTTGAGCATCTGCAAGTCGGGATGCTCTATGATCTGTTGAGTCTCCCAAGTGGCGTCCTCTATGGGCATGTGTTTCCATATGACCAAGCACTCGCGAATGACCCTGTTTCTCAATTTCTTCTCGCGGACCTCCAATATCTCCTCTAGATCTAGAATCAACTATCCCTCCTCATCCAATGGAGGTAGCCATGTAGATGCCGTGACTTGTTGTCCCAATACCTTTTTGAGGCAAGACACATGAAAGGCATTATGGATCGTACTCCCTTCTGGAAGCTCCAACTCATAAGCCACTTTTGCCACTCTCCTTGTGACCTTGTACGGACCATAGCAGAGAGGCTTCAATTTTTTTGCACCAGTTCACTTGAGTGAAGATTGGCGGTAAGGATGAAGTCACAAAAATACTAAGTCTCCCACCTCAAAACTGCGCTCCTTCCTGTGCCTGTCCGCATATACTTTCTGTTGGTTTTGAGCTGTCTGTAAATTTTCCTTAAGCACTCGAAGGATGTCTTGGCTCTCCTGGAACCAATCCTTTGCCTTTGGAGCCCTGCTATCTCCAAACGCTATGTCCACAAATGAGGTGGCATCATATCCATATAATGCTCTAAATGGTGACATGCCAATCGAGATGTGGAAGGTGGTATTGTAGCAATACTTAACCAAATGTAACTGTTATCACACCATAGTAGCTGGGCTATTATATTTGTTGAGCAGATATTTGCACTGTTTATAGCTTTGCCTTTACACAGTTTCAGAGATATCAGTTATGATGAGCAACATTATTTATTTATGATTATTTATGAACACAGTTTCAGTGAGACAGTGTATAGACCTTGTTCCAAGGCTGAGCCTTGAGAGCTTAGATTTGATGGCCGATATGACCTTTTGTTCCATACAGATTCAATTCAGTGCCCAGAGTTCCAGATGTTATTATTGCAACAGTGTTACATTGGTTCTAGATGATGTTTGTTGAGATATGCAGTGATAAGGCCATTAAACTTGTGATTGTTAGCATTTGATTATTATCTTGTTGTTTTAGCCATCTTGATGGCATTAACTTGGTATATAACTCATGATGTGGCAGTGTTATTTAAATAAATGAAATGAACTATCTTGGTTGGATTTAAATAGTAAATTGGATGTATTACTTGCACTTTATGGTTTACTAACTATACTCATTGGTTGCACTTACCCTTCTCTAAGCATGGACATGGTCTTTCCTGACATTTATGTTTGCTAGCTTAGGCACCATATTCACTTGACTCCATCCATTCATGACCTTTCATGTTTTGGATTTCACCTTGACTTTCCTTCTTGACTTTCAATATGGAGGATCTCCCCGCTCTTGCCTCTGTGTTGGATAGTATCCACGTTTGTTTTGTGTCTCGGCTCTGAGTAGGTGACAAAACTTCCCTTTTGTGAGTTGGATTTTAAGCCTTGATCACTCTAGTCGGTTGCCCCGATGTGTGGTTTAGATTGCGGAATTCACCCTAGTCACATGAGATGTTGGCTAAAACCTAAAGCACATGTACTACTTCTAGGGAAATTATTGGAAATCTCTTTTGGAATGAAATGAAAGCCCATGGAAATAAATGAAATGTAAAACTGTGATCATCATCACAATGGAAAAGGTCTAAAGCAATGAAATGCTAAAGTACCCCAATGAAGGGTCCAAAAAGGTATGAAAAGCAATGGTAAATGTATGCGAAATCTAAAGATTGTTGACTTCAAAATTTTATAAATGAAAGGCCCAATTAAAAGTAGTGGTTAAATGTATGCCAAATCTAAAGACTGCTGGCCATTGAAATGAAATTAATGATCCTAATGAACTTGTATCAACTTGATCTAGATATGATGCCAAGGTTGAATAAGCACTCTCTAATCAACTTAGTCATTTGTGAGGCACTGCCATTCCCTTTGTTTATCTTATCCAGCACATGCTTGAGTGTGTAATACTTTTTCCCCTACCCAAAGTATCACTTAGTTTAGTTGGTTAAGTCATCCCTTCTACTTAGCCTTGTCCTTAGCCTTCACCCTATGCAAGCTGTTAGGCCATGTCCATTAGATGAAGTATGTCTTTAAAGCTTTGGTGCAAGTAAAATATTAAATAACATTGAATATCTAACTGCCACTTGATTGATGTTTATACTTTGAGTTAAGCTGTGAATATGGTTAAAGGAACATGTCTTAGTCATTTGTTATAATCTAGTCTTTGGTTGTATTTTGACCTAGTCAAACATAGTTTGACCATGGTCATCCTTGGGATCCGTGATGAGATGGACCACTTATGCTATATGATGTTGATTTATGGTCCTACATATACCTATTGATGATTCCATATGTTGGGCACACGCTTCAGATGATGATTGATATAGTTTTCATGGATTATTATTGTTTATAGATCATCATATTTTTACTTGTCCGAGTATGCTGGACACTACAGATGATCCTACAGGTTATCATGAGGTATATGAGTACTTATCTCTAGTGGATTTGGGTCTTTTGGATCCATTAAGACACTTATCTTTCAGTTTCAGGCACTCCTGGTTATGATATTAGCATTTTTCCGCTTGTTGACCAGTTTGGGCATGTTGATGTGGCCTGTCCAGTCGGAGCATTGGAGGCAAGTCATTGCCTAGGGCGCTATAGAGGAAGGGGTGGTCCAGCCACTTTTTTTTACCATTTTACACTTGTTCTAGACATGATGGTACACTCAGTTTGACAACGCAGGCACCCCAGGGGCAGTTTTGGGCTTTTTCAGGGTTTTTCAGGAGGATAAAAAATGAAATAAAAAGGTCATTTTGGAATTCGATTTGGGCAATTGAGGCAAGGTTTTGGCACTTGGTTTGCTCAGAGGTCATCCATGGTGTATCCCTTCTTCCAAATCTGTTTGCACCAGTCAATGGGGACAGGATTTGATCATTTGTATACTTGGACATGTCATTGAGTCATATTTTATATTTTGCCATGGGGTTATGCTAGTGAACTGGAATAATACCTCCTAGCTCCACCATGTGCTCCTAGTCACTTGTCATTGTCTTTATGTTGTGTCTCCCATGTTATTATCCACCCCCATGTATGATGTCATCCCCCATATGGCTCTTCTTGCCATGATTTCATCACTTGTTTGAGTTATCCATGTCTTATGTTATTTTGGCTCATCTGAGCCGTTGATTACATTGTTATATCTTTTGATCTCTGTTATCACCTATTGTGTACAAATAGTTGAAACTCCATTGAGCCGCCAGTGTTGGAACACATTAGTGTTCACTTCCAGAGTATCAGGATTTCAGATGACAATAGTTAGCCAATTTTGGCTAGCTAGTTTTTATTTGTAGTCAAAGTGACCATGGCCCCACGGGGTTTGTAATAAAGTGTGCTAGTAGGATTTTTTGAGTGGCTCGGGCCCCCATGATTTGGTTAAGCAACTAAGGTATTCCAGGGAGTTTTTTCCCTTGTCAATTATACTTTGCCTATAGTCGTGCTATAATCGATGAGGTTTTCTCCCGCTTCCTCCAAACTTGGAATGCCTGATTTTGAAAATTGAGCCTTGGGGGGTTATTGGAGTTGAACTGATGTATATAAGCCTACTAGACACTATTAGAATAGACTATGGTTATGTCTTAAGTCACTAGGACTTGTTATCACATATATAGTAGCCGGGCTACCATACATTATTTTTTTGATTCCAGTACATTATTCAGCCAGTTCCCTTGCATTGAGATGCTGAGATGAGCATCTATATTGGATCACTATTAGATTTTGGATAGTAGTTGTATTCCCCATTGCCATGACTGAGTCTCAGGAGACTCAGAGAGATGATCGATATAGCCATTATACCATTTGTATAGAGCAGTCAGTAGTACCCAGAGTTACAGCAGCAGTTTTAGAGGACAGACGATGGTTCAGATGATGAGCATTCAGGTATAAGACTCAGCAAGTATATCATAGTGTTGTGGTTATATTGCTTTTATATTTATTCCTATGGCATGTCTTAGAACATAGTGTCCTAATCTGGCGATCATATAGATATGTGAACCTAGTTGATCTTATTATATATATTATATTGTCCCTTACTTATAGTTAGAAGTTCATTATTCATACTCATTGGTTTTACCCTCCCTAGGGAAAATAGAGGTGATCATTCCACCATACCTTGGCTTACTAGTGTTGGCTCCATTATCCATTGTCTTCATCCATCCATTGCCTACCTTTTAGTTTATCACCTTGACTTACTACTTGACTAGTGGCATGGAGGATCTTTCCCCTCTGTAGCCTCTGTAGTGGATGAGCTTCCCTATTTATTGTGTCTCGGCTCTGAGTTGGTGACAAAACTTACCTATGGTGAGTTGGAGTTCCTTGTGAATCCCCCCTAGTCACTAAAGTTGTGTTGTCTAAACCTGAAACTTTTAGTGCTGCCATGAATACAAAATCTGGAAAATGAAATGCTATATCGTGTTTGAAAAGCACGTTCATGCAATGTGTTTTTCAACACACATGAATGAAAGGCATGCCAAATGAAAATGGCCATGAAAATAAAATGTTATATCTTTTGGAAATGTAAATACCTTGGTGAACAAGCTGTCTGTGACACACCTAGAAGTGCTCAGGTAAACAAGTGCCTTAAAAACACAACTGCAGTAGAAAGCCTCAAATAAATGTAAACCTATGCAACGTGTTTATAAACACACATGGATCAAAGGCTATGGAAACTTCAGGCCCAAAAGCAATGGAACTTAAATGCTATATCTAAAGTATTGCTGACCTCATTTGTATTATGGATTGTGCGCATCTGTTAAAGGTGAATAAAACCTCTTTGAACAACTCATCCATTTGTGAGACATCGACATTCCCTGTGTTGTTGCTCATTCAGTTTATACTATGGTGTGTGTTCCCTTTCCCTTTTCCAAAGTGTCACAATGTTAAGTCAGTCAAGTCATCCCTTAGCCTAGCCAGTTATTTTAGCCTTCACACTTCACTAGCAAATTGATCATAGCTATGAAGTGAGTATGGTCTTGAAAGTCTAGTCTGAGTAATAATAATAATTAATGACATTATATATTTGGATTTAGATCACCAGTAATGATTACTTTGTGTTATAATTGTTATTTGAATAAGTTGTAGAGCATGCATTAACCTTTGACACTTTGCAGCAGCTTGTGACTTCATCCTTAGGTCTAGGATAAACTATACACCTTACTTCACTTAGTCTTAACTTGATTTGGAGTCTTAGTTTGATCTCTCTTGTCGGGAGTAGATCGGGTCTCCCCCTTTGTTGTCTGGGTTAGATAACATAAACCGAAGGTTGCCTCGACTGGCGTGACAACCATCTTTTGGAGGTCGAGGTGATCGTGGTTGCACCTTTTGAGTTTCCCTTTCCTATTGCCATCCATCAATGGATACATCCACAGGGGTAACTACAGTTTAGGTGATAACAGGACCCTTAGAAAAAATTTCGAAATGTTTTTACCGGGTCCTCCGATTTTGGGTTTTTTAATTATTTTATTTTTTAATTAATTTTTCTATAGTTTAAATGGAAAAATTTCAATTTGTAATATGTCAGTCATCCGGGGTCCGAATATAGAGTTTGAAAGCTTAAACCTTAAGCCAAAAATCATTCATGACCCCCGGACCAGCTTAGCCTAAGTTTCAGACAATTATTTGGCCTCATAATTGATATTTTCTCAAAAAATCAAAAAATGAGAAATATTAATTAAAATATTCAGAAAATAATAACTTGGAGATAATTTAAATCTCTCCAAAAAAGGCCGAATTAAATAAGGTAAAAGTCAAAATAACATGGAACTGAGCATTTATGATGATTGCAATCAACTCCCGGTCATTTTAGTCAAGTATCAGAGCACTCTCAGAGCATCTTCATGAAGAAATTCGCCCTCTCCTTTAGCTTGACGTTTTTGTGATGTGGCACTTGATTGATGGCTTGGTGATAGTATCGAGGAAATAGGGTGGGTGCCTTGACTAGGTGGAGGCCACATTACCACTCTACATCAATGCAAAACTCAAGTTATGGGTAGATCTCACTCCAAGCTTTGATTTTTTGGAGTTTGTGATTGTAAATTCAATTTTCTCAAGGTGCCATTTGTCTCTCTGAAGGCAAATTCGAATTAGGGTTTAGTGACTTCTATTTTTGTATATAAGAAAGGCATTGCCTCCTCTTTTCTGATGGAGATTTTTTGCATAGAAGCTCTGGATAATTTTTGTAATTTGTTTAGCATTTGAATAAAGTTGAGACTTTGGAGGTCAATGTGGAAGCTCTTGGTGTGCCATGCTTCATCCTGTATGAGGTGATATCATGTTTTGTTTACACGCTTTTGATTCTTAAGTATTGGATTTTATGATTTAGAGGGCTAACAATCCGGTACAACTATTATAAATCTATACTTCTCTTAAGTGTGTGGCTTTCCAGGTATTCTCCCAAGTGCAAGAGTTCTTGCTTGGTTTACACCTTCATTCTGCAGGTTACCAAAGGAGTTTTGCTTTAAGAAATCAAGAAACAAAGAGGGGCTTGCTTGCTTCATCCATCAAACAAACTATTTCAATCTTTCTTTTGGTTACATTGGTTACTACAAGTGGATATCTATTTTTCAAGTTTTTATTCTATCTCTTTTTCACTATTTCTAGAAGTTATCAAGTCATTTAAAATTTGTATTTCAATCTTGCTTGGCTTCTACTAAATTAGATCTAGGGTTTCTAGCCTTAGATCTACTATTTCAAAGCTAGATCCATCTTTTCAAAGCTAGATCCATCTTCTTCTCTTGCAACTTTTGCCTTGAGAAAGTAGCTTGGGATTTGATCCTAAGTGCCACATAATTTTGTGGCTACTTCTCTTTCCCCATTAGTATCCTTGCGGACATCCAGCTAGCTGGAAGGTTTTCAGGACTAGTGGTTCTAGTGGTCACCTTGTTCCAAGGTTGATCCCACCTTGTTTGTTTATTTCTTGATTTGTTGCTTGATTTGGCCTTGTCTTTTTTCTCCCATTTGTTTTTCCTTTCATTGCTTGTTTGCCTTGGAAAACGTGCATTATTTTTCTTGAAAAGCATGCTTATTTTCCACTTTTTATGCTTGCTGGTTTTTCAGTGTTTTTCTGGAATTTCTTAAAAAATATTAAAAATTTAAAAAAATTTCGGAAAAATAATTTTTCTCAATTTTTTAGTGTTTTTCTCGAAAAGCATGCCATTTTAGGCTTGCTGTTTTTTGACTGATTTTTTTTAATTTTCTGCTAATTTTCAATTCTGGAAATTAGCTTGAAAATTTAAAATTTCAAAAAAAAATCAAAATCTTTTATTTTTTGATTTTTTTTACTTTTTTTTCTCAAAAAGCGTGCAATTTTGTACTTACTGATTTTTACTGATTTTCTGCAATTTTCCAGATTCTGGAAATTAGCTTAAAATATTAAAAAAAGCTTTAATTTTCATTTCTCAAAAAATCTCAAGTCATTTCACTGAAAAACGTGCGTTTTACATCAAAAGCAGTCAATTTGTATTGTCTTTTCCAAGTTCTGATTTTTGGTCCCATTTCATTGTTTTGGGCTCCTATTTCATCTCATTGGACATTTATCTTGTTATTCACTTCATCATTTCGAATCATAAGTAAAAGTTTGGTTTCCTAACACTCTTACTAGTTGTTGTTTAGAGCTCGTATTCACAGGTGAACCCAAAGCAAAACCAAGCAAGAAAGAGCAAGCAAAACTAGATCCAAAGACAAGGATCCAAACCAAAAAAGAAACCATTTATCCTTTGTACAAATTCAAAGGAGTTTTCATTTTACTTAAGTTATTTCTCAAAAGTCCTTTCAAGGGTTTCAATCCCAAAGGCACTTGTAATTTTCCAATAAAAGCTTGAGTGGGGTTTTTAAGCCCCCACTTTCAACTTCCCCCACTTGGGGAGTTTTGTGGTCTCTTAATGTGATTTGGTTTGGTATTTTAGAGTAGTTTCTATTTTTATGTACTTAGAAATAATTTGCTAGATTAGCTTCTTTTCGCTTTAGAACACTAATCGTTAGTTAGCTTCCATTTTGCAACTTAGAAACTAATTGTTAATTTAGTCATTTCTTTTATCATCTTTTGAGCTATCATATGTGTTCTTTGCTTTAGTTTGCTTCTATCTTAAAAAAAAAAACAAAGTCTCTTGAACTTGAAATAACCCAAGTCAAGAGCACTCTTTGTCGAAGAGCATTTCCATTGCATATACCTACATCAAGCATATAGTTTAGCTAAGTCTCTTGAACTTATGTCTTAAGATGAACTCAAGATCGCTCTTTGTCGGAGAGTTGAATTGTGTGCTCTCAATAATAAAAAAATCCAACTCACAACCCCTTTAATAATTTATGTTCGGTTCTATCCAATATCCGTATGCTCTGCCAACCCTAAAAGGTTGGGCTAGTAATCAGAAAGGTGTTGGATTTGTTACTTTTTTATAACATAATAAAATTTTCACCCCAGAGTTGATCGATAAGATAAGTTCGGTGGGTAATCTCCTAGTTGGGGGCATCGGGGTTCCATGTTCAGCCTCTAGTTTGCTGGTTAGCATTGCGCGACCTGGCTAGAGAACTGGGTGGCCTGACGTGTCCTTGAACGGAGGCACTTAACACTATCTTTTCCGGAAAGACTTCCAGTACCTTGCATATCGGTTGGAAGTATCCTTAGCCTTAATAATCAAGATCATTAAAACTTTCAATAAACCAAGATAATCTGCACAACAATCTCACAAACGTTACCACTTTGAACTCTAAATCAAGCAACCCGAGCACTTAAGACTATCTTGACTCCATAAGGCATTGGTCCTTGTCATCATTTTCATGTGCTTTTTACCTATTTCGAGCATTCACATTATCATGGTTGTCTTGTTTTAATCTATCAAGTGGTTGTTTCTTAAATCTTATAATGTTGTTTCGCAACGTGGATTGCTTGTTATCTTGTATTTATCAAACTTTTAATGAGATCTTTCATTATTAAAAAAATCCTAAACAACACCCATCCGCATCACTCAACGCTAAAAACACTTAAAACATTGATCCATAGACAACTCTTTGTAGGGACTACCCCCCTTGGTTCGTTAGGAGTTAGCCTAAACGGAGGAGCTGGGATTCAAGTGATAGTACCTGGCTCATTGCTTGCCCCCAAGGCCACACATCTCCCCACCTCCAGTGGGGGAGACAACTTTCGAAATATTTCTGCTGCTGGTGTGCATCTCGGTAAACCCTATTAAGGAGGAGACCCCCTATTTTAAAGGCACCTTTGGGATCTGGAAAACTTGGAATAAAATACTATTTTTGGAGATCTTCTTCTTGGCTTTGATTGGGTTGCTCTTGTACATGGTTATGCATCTGTTGCTTTTAGACATCTTTGCTTTTACAGGTGATTTCGACATCAACTAAGGGAGGCCTTGAAGGGAAGATTGTTGGGGTTGATCACACTCCCCTTGGGGCAAAACGTCTTCATCTTGAGGGATTTTTTCAATTGTGATTTGTCTATTGATTGCTTCTTTGATATGACATGCTTAGATCTCATTGAATTGTGGATCAAATCTAACAGCTTGTAGTTTGATTTACAAATTTAATGGGGCATCTTTCTTCCTAGGGCTTGTACAAGTATGCTTGGAATGACTTGGAATTGTAACTAAATGCAAGGATTATCTATGCACAAGGTAGCCGCAAGCTTTTGAGATAAGATCTACAAGGTATGTATCCATTTTGCTTGTTTTCTATCCTATTGGTCACATAAACCCTCATAATTAAAACCCTCATTTTACATTTTCTTGGATCTACTTAGATCTAGCATGATGTTGGGTATAAAATTTAAAACCCACCTTAATACTCACGACAATCCCGATCTATAGTTTGGTGGTTATTGGACTGCATTTTGCCCATTTCCCAAGGCACATTGGTCTCTCGAAGGGAAGTCATATTCTTTGAGGGAGGCTAGTTTGCTAGTTCCAAGACGTGAGTAGTTGAGTTTGTTGTTTCATTGGATAGATCATCCCCTAAAACCGACCCCTAGTGCTTTACCCCATTGATTTTCACGTTGTGGTCCCCATTCCTTATTTTAAGGGATGAGCTCCACTTGGGTCATTGGGTAATGCATTAGCTCTTTCTTAGATCTATTTGCTTAACTTCATAAGTGGCCTAAATCAAACACTTGGTTGAAATATTTGTCCATTGCTTAAGCTTCTCAACCAAGCCCTAACCACCTCGGGTCCACTTACCTTTCTAGATCTAAAATCTTGCACCATTGATCTCCTTGCATAACTTTACACATTTCCCTAGGAATCTTTGGGTTAGTTAGTCTTCATAAATAGGATAGGGTCTCCCCCTTGATCTTGATTTTTCTTGATCTAAAGTGAAGATTCCCTCGATTAACGTGACACCCACTTGCATTGGGAACCGTGGCAAGCCTTGGGTAACCTCTTTAGTTGTCCAACACCTCTACCATCTTGGATAGGATACCTTTAGAGATAAATACAAGTTGTGTGATAATAGTAACCATCTGATCCATGCTTTTTGTTACCCTGTTACATAATTCCTTAGATAACTTTCAACCCATTTGTTCATGATCTTTGTTTGTCTGTTTGTCTTTGGATGATCGCTAGTGTTGGGAGTTAGCTTTGTGCCAACTAGTCTGAAGAGCTGTTGCCAGAAATATTCCAAGAATTTGCTATCCTGGTCACTAATGATGGTCTTTGGCAGCCCATGTAAGTGAAACACCACTCTGAAGAAAACCTTTGCCACCTGAGATGTTGTATAAGTAGAGGAAATCATAAAAAAGTGTGCGAATTTCGTCAATCGATCCACCACCACACAAATGCAGTCTCAACCTTGTACTCGCGGTAGTACTGTGATGAAGTCCATATATATACTCTCCCACTTTTGTTTCAAGATGGGTAATGGCTGTAGAAACCACGTTGGATGGCTCTACTAAGTTTGTTCTGCTGGCAAGTCACGCACTTCCGCACATGATGGATAGAAAACACACAAGGAATGGCGGTGTCTCACAAATGGAAGAAGTTGATTTGAGGAGTTCCTATTCACTTTAACAAATGTCTACAACTCACATCCAAGCTGAAACCAGCTCCGTGAGGATCTCCTCTAGAATCGTCGTGACTAGGTTGACAACTAACCGTAACTTGGGGTTCTAGGGGACACTTAAAATTAGTTGCCCCTTAGTCCATCTCACATCCCAACCCGTAGGCTTCATGAGGAATTAATCATTACATTTTTCGATGGCAACACTCTTTAGATTTAGCATATGTTAATCCACGGCTTTCTTAGGGCTTATGGCCCTTTTGATTTTGCATGTGCTTAGAAGCACAACTAATTGCATCTTTTATACATGGTGTGGTTCATTTAATTTCATAGCCCTCTTTCATTGTGTTTAAAGACACAATTTTATTCATAATCATGGGCTTGCATCAAAGATATAACAGTCAGTAATATATGCATGTAATGATGGTAGTACCATTTGCTTCAAGTTTAGTCGACACAACTCAGGCAATTGGGGGGACTATCCACAATCAGGACCAAACACTAGGGGCAATCGACCAGAGAGGTCAAGGCTTCAAATCCAACTCACCTAAGCTCAGGAACCAACACCAACGGGTTCTCCCAGCCCAGAAGGATCAAGGCTTCAGTAAGTTCTGTTGCACAACTCAGAGTCGAGACACAAAACAACAGGGAGTCTATACAAAATAGAGGCATAAGTGGGGAAGTCCTCGGTATCACAGTCTAAAGTGTAAGTCAAGATAAAAACAAGTATGGATGGGGAAAGGTGACAGGTGATGCCATAACTAGTAAGCCATAAGATGGTGGGAATGACCAAGTCCATACTACCAGAGAGGGTGAGACCAACTAGTGTACACAAGAAATTCTTAGTCCCAGTAATTAAATTACGCCAATTCCAGACAGTCAACCAATAACCAAATATATATATATATATATAATCGCCAGATCATGACCACCATATACCTAATCAAACTACTAAGATAAGCAAAAAGGAAAAATAAGACTATCCAATGCACATCCATATACCTGCTGGGTCATATACTTTTATATACCATCTGAACCGTCCATTGTCACTGGAACACTATTGTTGTACAAATCTGGGCACTATCACACTGCTTTGTATGGAAGAAAATGGCTACATCGGTCATCAAATCTGAGGTCATGAGGCTCAGTCATGGCATAAGGTTGTAATGTCTAATCTGGGGCTGCTGAAAATACGATTGATTATGGAATAAATGATCATTGACTGCCGATCTCAAGCATCTCAATGTAAAGGACTGGCTAACAAAAATACAAGAAAGTGATTTGAAGATATGGTAGGCCCGGCGACTATAAATGTGATACCAGGACCAGGATGCTTTATAGACCCAGTCATGTAGCAACACTCTTCCTCAACTCCACATTTTCCTACAAATGCAATTTTGATTTTGATGGCGAGGTGTTGGAGGGGCTCCTCACTTGTATTCAGAGGATGGTACCTGATTATGAGACTCGCAATGCAATTAATCGCGAGATAGAGGTGTATTGGGATGGTATTGGATTATTTAGCTTTCATGATGCTATTCGTGAAAGGACCAATTTCATGCCAGGTAAATTATTAAAGTGTTTAACTTTTATTTGAAGGTTGAATTATGATTTAATTATTTCCTATTTCAGTTTTCCAATGCAATGAAATGTAATTTAGTTCTCTTTCTTTCTTAGTTGTTGTAGCTACTTGGTGGCAAGCCTATGGTGTAAGCACACCAAATTTACGGAAATTTGCCATCAAGATTCTTAGCCAAACATGTACCGCATCAGAATGCGAGCGGAATTGGAGTGTGTTGGAAAAATACACGCAAAGAGACGCAGAAGGTTAGAATTTCAACAAATCAATTGCATTTAATGTAATTCATGAATTTATTTTGAATCAGATTTGTTTCTACTATTTTATTTATTATTTTATGGGATGGTATCTCTGTGATGTTAATTTGATTATAGTCTTGAACTAAGAATTAGCACAATTTTATGGTGAAATTGTGTATGATAAGTTGGGTTATGGTTGATTTCACCGTTGACTAAAAAGTAAGCAACAATTTTCAACCAAAAAAACTTGGATTTGCTTGATTTCAAGACATTTTCTCCTTATCTAAATGCTCCAAAATATAACGATTTTGAACAAAACACTTGGATTGTTTGATTTCAAGACAATTTTAAATAGTTATTTTTGAAAAAGAATGGTTGCAAACTTGATATTGTGAGTGTGCTGAATTTGGGTATTTGCAAGCTGTTTATTGTTACATTAGGGCTTGGTACAACCAAATATAGAACCTTAAGTGATCTTTCTCACATAAACGTCATTCTCAAGAATTAAAATGGAAGAGTTTAGTATATTTTTTAATTGCTTATATTCAACTTCTAAGAACAAAGTTTTAGAATGTATTTAACTTTAAAAAGATTAAACGTTTTCCTTTACCCCTTAAAGGATGTTCACATCTGTAACTTTTTTTTCCCTTACACCTTAAAGTAAGTTCACATGTAAGTTATTTCCCTCTCATTATTGAATAATGATTAGGATAGCTCTTTTCAACCATCCTTTCACAATGTCTATATTTATCATTGCTTTATACCACTTCTAATTGCACCTTAAATTGCAATACCTTGCAATAGCCAAAACATGTTATGATTTGAATCTTTTCTGGTCACATTTTTCGGATCATTTTTGTTCAAAATCTAGTTAGAAATACATAAGAGTTTTTGGAGTTGTAGATATTAGCTATTCAGATTGCATATTCTGATGCAATAGAGAGGTATTTAATGGTGCATAATATATTTATACATTCAGAAATACAATTTAAACAATGAAAAATTGCAATTTGACCAAAGATTGTATTGCAGAATCCCAAGGTTTAAATTATATAGCATTTAGAGTACTACTACTCCCCTTTTATTTACACAGTATATCATATAATTATGTTGATCACAAGGATTTTTGGTCAATGTGTTCTTCTGATATCTATTTTTTTGTTTTCACAATGTTGTTTTACAATCCCTTATCTTAATCCAACTTTCTTCATCCTGTATTCTACTTTGAGTACAGTGTATCTGAGTTTTATCACTTTAATATTCGTGTACATAATTACTTTTCATTTCCATGTTTATGGATAGTTAACATCGTTAACTATAGGTGTAGCCACAATTAGATACATATCTTATAGCAGTAACCCAAGAACAAGAGTCCCATTGGTCGCTAGCATAGATAAAACCTATTGGCCTTGGGCATGTGATAAATGAATGATTACTGCAAGAGACTCTGACTAATGCTGGCAAGAATGGAACTCGGGACTTTTGTCGAATAGTTCGTACACGATATCGAGGCCTAATTAGTACATTTGTTCTTCATGATTTTCCTTTCTCATTTTGATTCTTGGTACATTTATTCTTTAATGATTTTGATTTTTAATTTTGATTCATAAATTATATTGCAATGATTTTGATTTTCCTTTCTAATTTTAATTTTGATTCTGATCTTATTATGCAATGATTTTGTTTTTCCTTTTAAAATCTCACATGTGAATTTTAATTTAGATTTTGACCTGGACCTTTTTTGTTCCCATGCATGATAATCCTTTGTTTTTCATATGTATGTAGCTTTCAAAGCTCATGCTTTATCTCCCTTTGGTTCTTGTCATGTACTTGTAGCTAATGTATGGGCATTTCCTCTGCCATTTTATAGATTTTGCTGATTACTCAGAAATTACAGGTTTTGTACATGTTTAATGGATTTCTTTATGATACATCGCAGACTGTTCCAAAAGCATTTGTTAATCGTTGGATTCCGGAAGAGATTGTTAAAAGATCATTTGAAGTAACACTTTTGTTTGAGAAGAACCCCAAAAGTTGGAAGGTTAAGTATACATATTATAGATCACGTTCTGAACTTAGTTGTGGGTGGAAACACTTTGTTATTAGTAATGGGCTGCAAGAAGGAGACAGATGTGTTTTCAAGTTGTTAGATAAGGTAGAGTACATTTTTGAGGTCCATGTCGTTAAGCATGGATTCCATGATGACTGTCACACTCCAGTTCAGTTACTTGTACTGAAGAACCTAAACAAAAGACCAAAATTGAAGTTATTGAATTAGATTGAAAATTTACATTATGTTTTGAAGTTTCAATGTTAAAGAATGTTGATAGATGAGAATGATACCGTATCACCAATTGAATTCTAGGTAGGTTTTTTTACATTTACTAAATGCTTCTAAACACTTTAATTTTATTCATGAAATACAATTATATTTTCCATAAATGAAATCCCTAGTATATTTGTATGTTTATCAATTATATATCATGCATGTCACTTTTTGTTGCTTATGGTAAGTCGAATCATTCTAGATTTATGTCCATAATGTATTTGGATATATTTATGAATCATTCTGGATTTCATCAAACTGTCTTTAGAATGGGGTGATGTTATTTATGTTGGAGTCTTACTGTTTTATTTATGGTCATAGACGTTTTCATGATTTACAAACACTGCGGTTGAGAGTCTTACAGTTTTATTTATGTTTGAGAAACGTTTCATGATATATTTTTCAACTATTTATTAACAAACGTTTCGTGATATGTTTTTCAACTATTTATTAAGAAGGTTATGTCCCAAAAAAAAAAGTTAGCTTTAAATTTGTAGGAGAGTACTTCATCATTGGCACAGCCTTCATTAGTTTTATTAGTTTTAAATTTGTAGTAGAGCACTTTATTATTGGCATAGCCTCCTTATAATGTTGTGTGGGACAAAATTAGTTTTATTAGTTTTAAATTTGTGGGAGAGTACTTCATTATTGGCACAGCCTCCATTAGTTTGATTAGTTATTGGATTTAAATTTGTAGTAGAGTATTTCATTATTGACACAACCTATATTAGTTTTAAAATTGTAGGGGAGTACATTATTAGCATAGCCTCCATTAGTTTTAAATTTCTAATAGAGTACTTCATTATTGGCATAACCTCCTTATAATGATGTCTTGGCTTTGTTTTATGATATAACCTCGTCCATGGTATACCCTTGGTTTAAATTTATATTATATTATTAAAATCATACAACATTAACAATATTTTTAGATAGTAATGTGTTGATATGATTAGAACATTTTTTTCTTGCGCCTTTGCTTTTGTGTCGGTGAATAATGTTTTGTCTCCCTGTATTCTTCTCCACAGGTCAATCAAGCAAGGATTCCCACTGGATCCATGGCTTTATTTTCTAGCGGTGGATGCTCTTGGGTATCTGTTGGAAGTTGCGCGCTATCGGGGTCAACTTTGAGGCATTTCTCTTCCCGAGGGGAAGGAGATGGTTAATAATCACTTTACGGATGACTTCCTTTTGTCGGTTTTTGTTGATTAGGACTCAGTTGTAGCCACCAAGAATTGTCTATTGGTGATTTGTGAAGCTTCAGGGGTTATTGTTAGTGATAGTAAGACCGATTACTGGCTCATTGGCGTGGAGGAGGCACCTGAGTGGATTCCAAATTCTTGGAAGTTGGTGTTGTGAGGCTTCAGGGGCTATTGTGAGATATCTTGGTATTCCGTTTGGGGTGGAGCTCTCGCCGATTGCAATGTGGTATTGGTGTCTGGATAGATTACAATGCAAACTACTTGTTTGGCAGTACAAGGGTTTTCTCTTTGTTGGAAAGAAAAGTGTGGTGAGTAGGATTTTGTAGGCCTCTCACATTTATTATGTCTTGTTAGCTCCCAAACAAGACCCATTTCTGCAGGTTGGAGCAGATTCTACGCTTTTACTTATGGGCGAAGTATGGTGGAACTTGTGGCCTTCCCATGGTCCCTTGAGATGTCTGCATTATGCCCAAAGATGAGGGAGGCCTTGGTTTGATTGATGTAGCCACTCAAGGTAGCATTTTGGCTACTAAATGGGTGAGCAAATGTCTGGAGGGTTCTTTCCCATGGCAGGTTTTGATGTGGTACAAGTTGCTCTCATCCCCCCATGTTGGCAAGATCAGAGGGCAGTTTGGTCTTTGTGATATCATCTATGACCCTCATAATTTTCAAATTGCAAGGTCTTACATCTTTTGGAGTATTTGGACTGCATGGAAGAAGGTGGCAGGTCTAGTTCTTTGCTAGATGTTTGGCAGTAGAGCAGGCTGGGAGTTGTCCAGAAGGCCTATTTGGAGTTGGAAGCAAGAAGGTACTTGTATCTCTGACTTGCCTAGTTTTAAGGCAAGAAGATTTAGCAGAAAACAAATTTTTTACCTGAGGGATCTGTGGGACTTTAGTGTTCGATCATGGAAAGATTGGCGAACTGTGGCTTGAGAATTTGCTTTGTCCTCTATGTATCGTCCCTCCTTTATGGAAATCATTGGGTTTATTCCTCGGGAGGATTTGTTTAAGATGAATATTGATATGGCAGATCCTTGTTATCACATATATAGTAGTCGGGCTACCATATTCTATTTTCAGATTCCAGTACACTTGTCAGCCAGTTCCCTTACATTGAGATGCCGAGATGAGCATCTATTATGGATCAGATTTTTATCATGGACAACAGTATTTCCCCATGCCATGACTGAGTCTCTAGACACTCAAATTTGAGGACTGAGGTAGCCATTTAGCCATTTATATAGAGCAATCAGTATTGCCCAGAGTTGCAGCGTTAGATTCTCAGTGAACAGTTGATGGTTCAGATGTTGTACATTCAGGTATATGACTCAGCAGGTATATTCTTGTGTTATGGTTATATTTCTTTTATATTCATTCTTGTGGCATGTCTTAGCATTTAGTATCATGATCTGGCGATCATATAGATATGTGGACCTGGTTGTATCTTATTACATATATATTGTCCCTACTCAGACTTAGAAGTTCTTGATCCATACTCATTGGTTTTACCCTCCTTCAGGAGAATAGAGGTGATCATTCCCACTATCCTTGGCTTGCTAGTGTTGGTCTCATTATTCATTGTCTCCACCCATCCATTACCCTCCAGTTTGTTTATTACCCTGACTTACTACTTGACTAGTGGCATGAAGGACCTTCCCCCGCTATAGCCTCTTTGTTGGATAAGCTTCCTTGTTTATTGTGTCTCAGCTTTGAGTTGGTGACAAAACTTGCCTTTGGTGAGTTGGATTGTAGGCCTAAATCATTCTGGTCGGTTGTCCTGATGTTTGGCACTGGCACGAAGTCCCCCTAGTCACTTAAGATGTTGTTGGCTAAAGCTGAAAGCTCATGTACGACCTATTGGAAATCTATGTAAATTCGCCTAGGAAATTGTAAACTCTAGAATGTGTTTCTTAACACACGTGAGTAAAGGGCAGGAGCAATGAAACACTATAAATACTCCTCGAAGAGTATAAGAAAGGTCCAAAAAAGCAATGGTTCTTAAACGCTAAACCTAAACGATTGTTAACCTTATGTATATGTATAAACATGCCCTGGATGCAAGCTGCTATTAGTTGTGCTTCTTAGCGCACCTGAGATCCGAAAGGTTATGTAGGCAAAAAAGGCCATAAAGTGAAATCAATGGATCCTAATGAACTTGGATCATCTTAAATGTAGACATGGTGCCTAAGTTGAATAAGCACTCTTTAAACAACTTACCCATTTGTGAGACACTGCCATTCCCTGTGTTATTGCTTATCCAGCATATGCTAGAGTGTGTATCCCCTTTCCATATCCGAAGTGTCACAATGTCAAGTTAGTAGTCATCCCTTAACCTAACCTTTAACTTTTTAGCCTTCGCCCTTCACTAGCAAATTGGTCACAACTATGAAGTGAGTATGGTCTTGAATGTCTGGTGTGAGTCATAATAATAATTAAAAGCCTTATATATTTGTTTGGTAGATCGCCAGTGAAATGATTACTTCTTGTTATAATTGTTACTTGAATGAATTGTAGAGCATGCTTTAACCTTTGACACTTGCAATAGTTTGATGACAGCTTGGGTCATATTATTGGTCATGTTGACTTGGCCAAACCTAGTTTCACCAAAGTCAACTACAGGACATGAGGTGGATAGACCTCAGATGATGCAGATATATGATATATGGTCTGGTATAGGTTACCATATGGTTTTATGCAGTGGTTTCAAGTTGATGATGTTGATTTGTGTTTTTCAACACTTTTACAGATCATTATTATTTGGTCTGTCAGGCATATTGGATATTTTATAAGATCATGCAGAGAACCATATGGTGTATGAGTACACACCTTAGATGGATTTGGGCTCTCTGAGTCCAATGAGACAGTTTGATTTTAGTTCTGGGCAATTACAGTGATGATTGGCCTCAGTTGGCCATCCTAGTGCAGTTTTGCCATATCAAATGGCCTGTCAGAGTAGAGGGATGATTTGATTGGTGCACCTAGGGCGTTGTATCTAGAGGGGGTGGTACAGACACTTGTTTTTACCATATTACCCCCCTCCTAGAGAGGCTGGTGGGCTCACCTTGACAGCGCAGGCACTCTAGGAGGTAGTTTGGGCAGGTTCACATATCCCGGGGTAGATTAAAAATGGCAAAAATGGCTACTGAAAAATTCAATTTGTTCTACTGAGGGAAGGGATTGGCATGGGATGATATTTGATAATGAGTGTGATCTCTTCCACACCTTCCACAATAGTTTCACCATTCAGTGGGACCCACATCCATCTCTTCGGCACATTTTATGGTTTTTTGGAGCCTTTGGAGGCTCACGACTTTCCCATAGAGGGCACGATTTGGTGCTAGGATTGTTTATATGTTATGATTGTGCCATGGGGATTGACTAGGGAGGATAAATATTGCCCCCTAGACCCACCATGAGCTAGTTATTATGTTTTATCAATGACATTTGGTGGGACCCGCTCTCCTAGGGCGATTTGGTCCATTGATGTATTATATTGTTATATTGATCCATGTACTTTATGTTGAGCTCATCTCAACCATTGATTAGATCATTTTGATCTTTTAATCTTAGCCATCCATTTAAAATGTGGTTAGGGTTTTGGTATCTCTCTATCCTATTTAAAGGAGAAAGCTTCTCATTGTAAAGGGTCTTTGGCTCTTGGAATCTTGATAATAGAAAAACTTACTTGTGGAAATTCTTGGGTCTCCTTTGCATCTGGTGTTCTTCGATGGTGATTGTAAAGTCCATTGCATCCTAGCATTTGGGTATTTGTGATAAGATCTATACATTTTGGAAATCTTTGTCTTGTCTACAAGAGGCCGACTTCAACTTGGACGTTTTTGTAGGGCTTCCTCAACTCTCTTGGCTTGGCATCGCTTGTATCAGGGGGTTATCATTAGTATCATTGTGATCTATGCTATCTTGTTATTTCTTCTGTAGCATTTGTCTTTATCTCTTGATGCATCAAATCTGATATTGATGATGTTTGTTGTTCAAAAGGGAGGGTACATTGGCTTCCTTGGGCAAATCGATCTCATAGAAAACTCCTCCAAATCTTCTCAAATTGATCGGGCTTACATAGATCATCATCATCAAGGCATCTACAAGGTTATCCAGGTAAGATCCATAGGGTTGTTCTTCTTTTCTTGGTTCCAATTAGCATAATGATTATTGTATTTATAATTGCTCCATTTTTTTGTGTTGTATATTGCTCTTCCTTATTTTTCATTATAGAAGAACGTAGGTAGAGTTTTAGTGAAGGGTAAATATTCTATATGAAAATGAGTATGTTTTTTGTTTTGTTTGTTGAAGGTATTTTGCATTATAGAAGAACATAGGTAGAGTTTTAGTGAAAGGTAAATATTCTATATGAAAATGAGTATGTTTTTTGTTTTGTTTGTTGAAGGATATATAATGTATCGGAAAATTATTTTTTTTTTGTTTTGTTTCATGCGAAGCAGGTATTGTATATGAAAATGTTTGATGAGACCAAGCACAATGCTTATAAATAGAATTTTTGTTCATGTTTATAATTAGAATATTGTAATTAGATTAATTTTGTCAATTTAATTACAAAATCAATTATTTGCTTTATTTTCCAGCATTGTATATTGTTGTTTTTTATTTTAAAATAAGAAGCTAGAGTATTTTGAGAGACTTGTATCTTTTATTGTGTATTAATTTTTATTTTTTTCTTGAAACATGCTTGTAATTATAACTTTGAAACTAAATTTATATTTAATTATGAAGATAATTGCTAGTTGGATGTTGAGTAATTTGCTAAATTAAGTAAGAATCTAATTATTTTCTTAATTTATTAATTGTCACATTTTAAAACTTTCTATGTTGTTATTAGAAGCAAGAGTATTATTTTGTTATGTAGGTAGATTTAAGATTTCTCTATTTTCATTGGGTTTTTACTATTCATGATAAAGTGGCCCTTTAAGTATCTAACATAAATCACTTCAATAAAATGATTGAAATTATGGATAAAATATATAGTGCTTCAAAGCAATTTTAATGATTAATCCATTATTATGTTGAACACATCTATTATAAAAGTGTCAATGTTTCAATTTGGGTGATACATATTTAGAGATGTGATGCAGTGAAACCATTAAAATAGAGTAAAACCAATACTTAATGACACATACACACCGAATAGAAAACAAATAAATATGTTTTTGAAGAAATAAATTCACCTCACCCTCTTGTGTATTACGCATCTAGAGTGAGGAAGCTAGTACCTTGTCAGTACTCGATCCTCATTTCCTTCATATTCTCTAGTTTTTTTTAATGGAAGATAATATTAATTGCAAGTTGCAAAAGCAATTGGTAAGTTGACAAGACTTAGTGAGAATGGATCTGATGAATTTCCAAGGTATTACCCATTAGCTAAAATGATCGAACCAATCGACCTATCCCTTGGGGTTAAAATAAAATATTAATATAATGACAACTAAGAACATAAGTATTTACCGAAATGAAAAACTAGATATCCTACTCTAAAATTATATAATTTCCACTATATGTTATTATGTAGATAATCAGTAGTTAGTCTAGAACCTATGTGCCAAAACCCAAATATGGATTGTGAAGATAGCCTCCTAGTGAGGTGAAGAGAAAATTGTTGCAATAAATTGGTGAGTGTAAATATTTGTGTGTTTATGTAGCCAACAGAGTTGCTATACAATTTCCATTGTCTATTATTATGTATATTAGTTGTTAGTCACGGACCTATGTTCCAAGACCTAAAGATGAATTGTGAGGCTAGTTTGCCAATGAGGTGAAGATAAAATTATTGCAATTAACTATAAGAGTGTAAATCCTTGTGTTTTGTTGTAGCCAAGAGAGTTGCAGTATATCTTCGAAATTTGTTTATACTTAAGTGTACAAGAATAAATTACATACCATTGCCAAGAATTGATAGTGACAAATGGGCACGTTGGCATGACACCTTTGTTGTCTATGGTAATTTGAGTTAGGTCTAAGTGAGGTCTTCATGTTTCATTTTGATGTTATAGAGATCCAATGTGAGCTAGCAGTGTTTGAACTTGACATGAGGTGTATTATACAAGGTTTTTGCAAGCCTGAATTGGTAACCCACTGTGACAAAACTCAAGAGAATTGTTTTCATGTCAAAGGTTTTAGTCAAGTTGTTGTTTGGATCAATATGCATACTTGTTTAACAATGATCCCCATTTCATCTCTTTGAAGAAGAGGAATATTTTGTTTTAGTTGTTGCAAAGTGAATAATGTTGATTGTGTGGGGTATTTGCTAGGTCTAAGTATGTAGAAAAAGAAAATTGCACCTTGTGCTTGTGCTTCATCATCGTGTCATTGATATGATCATGTTTCATTAGGGAAACATATTTTGGATCCATATCATGATTGGTGGCATAGGGTGCACAATATATTCTTCCAACAATGGGGCATCATAGGGCTGAAGTAGCTTCATATTGAAAATAAGATGCAACCTAGGATATTGTGGCATATCCAATTTAGATGAATTTTCACCAACTTACAGATTGTGTACGGTCCAAATATGATGTCACACAATTGCTTGTGCAATCCTTGCAATCCTTCCTTGTGATTGTGCAACTATACCTTGCCACTAACTGGTAACTATGCATGACATAACATCGATTATGTCATTACCTGTACTTGGTAGTGGTCTATTGTATTCCATGTACTTCATATTGAATTTTTTGTACTGGTTTGGTGAAATTCATTGCTTTTTCCAATTTTTCATGCACTAAAACATATGTGCTTGCAAGTGTTTGCACTAGATAGGCAAATGTCTATTGGTGTTACATGTTAGAAATCAAAACAAACCTTTAAGGATCTATCTCCAATAGAATCATGCTTATCTTTGTTGTCATTGTGTTGATTAAATGATAAATTATCATCCTAAGCACATATCTATCTATGGTTATACATATGTAAGGGGCATGCAATCCCTATTTCATGGTTCTATTAGCTACCTTTAATGCCCATTATTGTTGGGATGAAAAGTTGTTGAGACATCTATGTTGGTATACAAATCACTCCATAATATTTTCCAAGATGCGTTGATAAAAATTTTATCTTTGCTTCAAACAATGGATGACGGTAATATAAACTTCAGCCACATTTTCAAGAAGACTAGCTTGGCTGTATCATGTACTGTCATTTTACAAAATGTATCAACCACTACACAAACATTGCCATAGCCATCCTTGATGGTTAGTTAGTCAATGAAAAGACCCATTTAAACATTCCTAAGTGCATTGTGGTATTGACAAAAGTGTATATGATCCCTTCTTTTTGCTTCTTATTCGTTGGATTTCCAATTGTGGATGTAATGCAGTAGCATATATATATATATATATATATATATATATATATATATATATATATATCTATATATATATATATCTATATATATATATATATATAGCTATGAAGGTTTGACTAGTAGAAACCTTTATGTAAGACAAGGTTTTTTTTGGATGTCGATTGTGGGAGTAGGTAGGCCCATAATACCTTTTCCAGCCATAGGATTCTCAAATCTTTATCAAGAATTGGTAAATATTTAACAAAACCCTACTCCTGTACTATTGCATTGCATGAAGGTTTGATATAACTAAATAAAGACAAATTCATATAAATTATATTAAAAACATACTTTGAATCAAAGTAGATGGAGGGAACATTAAAAGTTCATGAATGTCACAAACATATGATTAATGTTTTTCCTAAGATACAAAGTTATCTTTTAAATATTTCATAAGCACATTACTCTAGGATAGATAAAATATCACAATCTATGCAATAGGTAACCATTACCAACCACACAAACTCCTCGGGGAAACATCCTCAATTGAATATGAATAACCAATCTCAACTACAATCTCTTTTATGTATTTTTCTCTCTCTACTTCTTTATATTGATGAATTTATTTTTCTTAAGTTCTTTCGATGAGAAACCATGACAAATAATCAAGTGTTTATTAAAATAAGAATTTGTGTACAAAAGTCAAGTCATCATGTCTATTCAGATACATCATGTATCCCTTAGACAAAAATTTTAGAGTCTACATCTTGATTTCTTATTGCAATAGTCTTCCATTCAAACTATCTAGGTCATAATACATGGGAAAACTATCCAAAAATGTGTCCAATCAATTTACGTTTCAAGTAATGCCTACTTGTATTATTCTTTCACTTGTATATTATGGAAAGCATGTCCCACACTTGATATTTTTGAACTTGTCTACTCAATACAAAATAAAACACCATCCAAGCTTAAAATAACCAGGAACCAATCCTTCTCATGTCTTGATTTCCAATCATAATAGTAAATTGTGCCTCAATTGACAACCATAAACCAAAACTATTAATTAACAAGGTGGGACTCCATACATATATTCCAAATGTCAAAATTTGCATAATTTAATTAATCCATAAATTGAATATTCATCGTCACCATTAGAATATACTCTAACTCTACCATGATTACCACTAACTATGTAATCATCTATAATATTTTAGATCTAAAAGTACAATGCCAATTGGAAATTTCTTTCACCGCTAACATCTTATAAGCACACTACTATTTATTTCTACCTCACATATTGCTTTGTTGAAGGGCTCCTTAGCCTACAATTGATCATCCCCTTCCTCGTGTCACCCATCTACAATTACTTTGTAGAAACCTATTGTAATGGTGTGCCCATCCTAATTATAATGTTGCATCCATCTGTTGGTTACCCCTCGAAATATTTTATGCCAATTTATTATGTGCTTTCTTTAGTCCCCATACCTCTATTGCAAGTATGTGAAGGTCCCTGAATCGTTTGTTATTTCAATGGCTCCTTCATTGCATTGGCCTTACCAAACATCTAATGTTCTCGAATTTTCTCTCAAGTTCCAATAAACATATGATCCTTTTGATTAAATTCCTCTTGCATTTTTTGATACTTGGGCTCAAACATCCAGCTTTAAGAGGGCTACAAACATGAACAGGCTTCTTCAACTGACGGTTTTAGACTTGTTGTAGTTATCTAATAATTGGTGGTACCCATCAATAGTTAAGGTTTATACAATGTATTTGAAATTTCCATGGATATATATTTCAAGAGTACCCCTACTGTCATTGAAAGATATGTCTATTCAAGGCTAATCACTAACTTTTATTGTCTTCCCTTCTTGGGTGACCATTGCTTTGAGAGAAATTTCCCCTTTAGGAATTTCTTCATACATTCAAAGCACTTCCTTCTTATTCTTTCTGAAGGAACCAATTTCAAACATCCCTTCATTAAAAAATGGGCAAGATTTTGTTGAGACTTTCAATGATGATTTCCCCTAAACCAAAATTGTCATGTCACTAGTTAAGGTCTTTTGATGCTTATCCACATTATTTCATTGGCATTTATCACGTTTATCATCATCTTAATCTTTGTAAAGTGTTGTTGTCACTAGATATCCTATATGTGTCCTTCCCTTTGGTGTCTACATCTCCCTACTAACTCGAAAGAGTCTCTATCTTCATGTGGCTTGTTCATCGTACTAGTCCACCATGGCTTGAAACTCAACGATTGAACCTCTTGTTTCTTCTTTGTTGGATTATTATTGTGTTTATGGTTGATTTTTACATGTTTTTTTGGCAAAATCTAGTAAATTTTGGTATTTTTAAAATTTTCTTTTGAATCTTCTTCTATGATTAGGACACTTGCCACTTTTTCTTAGCATCCTACTCCATTTTATATTTCTTTTCGACCTCTTCCAATTCTCTCCTATGCTTATCTACCTCTTCATTGGATCTTCGTTCTTATTCAACATACTTCTTGGCCCTAGCTTTACTCGCCTAATTCTCTTTTTTGGCTTGTCATTTAGTTTGATGCTCTTATGTAACTTTTACTTTATTATGATGTTCCTTATTTTGTTTTTCTTTATGTTTTTTCTCCTTTGCATCTTTCGCTTTCTTCTTATGTTCTTTGTAAGAATTATTGCACCTTATATTTAATTATCATTGCTTCCTATGTGTGGATTCTACTTTTTCTACATAGTGCCACTCGCCTCTTCTTCTTGGCCTCCATATCAGCCTCTATGTAGAATTTAACTTGCTACTATTTTTGTTCTTGCTCCACCTCTAGACACTTGCATTCAGAGTCCTTTCCACATTCATTCATGTATATCTTCTTTGTTTG
Organism: Larix kaempferi; assembly: GCA_027924585.1. Classification (NCBI taxonomy): domain Eukaryota; kingdom Viridiplantae; phylum Streptophyta; class Pinopsida; order Pinales; family Pinaceae; genus Larix; species Larix kaempferi. Next base: position 5,634,460 of record BSBM01000584.1, read on the forward strand.
TTCTAATGCCACTTGTCATTTAGTTCCAACTTCTACCCGTGGTCATTCTCAATCCTTTTCACACAATCGTGCATGTGTATGGATCTTGAGGTGATTATTATATTGTGATTAGAATAAAGAGAAGATGTATATGTCCACCTTCTCTTTCTTTTTCAGTTTTTTTGTCCCCTCCGATTCATCTTGGCCTCTATTTGGACAATCTTAGATTTGGACAAGTTCATTTTTTTAGAGTCTTACTAGTTGTGATTTAGTCATCAATGGGACTATGGTCGATGGACCTACTTTATCCTTCGTTGGACTACCAACTACTTCTTTGGATGTGTGATCTATGTGGCATGCTTCTTCCACTCTTGTTGTTCCCTCTACCTCCTTGTCTTGCTAGGATTCATTGTCATTGTTTTTTGTCTTTGGATCTTTCTTGGATTCCATCCATTTTGATCATTTTTTCTATTTTTCTCCCTTCGTTGATCGACCCTTGTTGTCTACTCTATCATGTCATTTATCTTGCTTCTTTAATTTATTTTTCGATACCTAATTCCTAACTCTTATCCGCAACTTCTTATTTGACTTGTTGTGCTTGATTGGTGGGAAACTTGGCAGGTCGTATATGTTGTCTCTTCCCTTACTAGAAATATCCTTTTATTTATTTCCCTCCTTTTACCTTCACTATCTCCAACTAGACTTGAAACTCATCTATGAATCCCCTGACATTATTGGTGATATCTTCATCCCATTCTTGGTTGTTTCTTTTCACTTGTCATTTCATAGGATGTGGGATATAGAATGCCCTTATGCCCCTCTTCTTCCTTTGATATATAGTATTCCCCATCATCAATATCTAGCCTTCATCAAACCCTATTGATTCTATATCCATCTTGATTTTAAAAATAATACTTTTTCATCATCATTCAAATGCTTCTACTGGAAATTCTCTTCCTTTAACACATCTCCTATCCACCAAAACCCATTTTTTAACACTACTACATTTGAGGCCATTTTTTACATGAAATGACCATTTCAAAAATTCATTCACATCATCCCTTGAATTGACTAAACATTGTCCAAGCATCACTTAAAATGTCAAATGTTTGACTTTACTAACGTAGAGGACATGCCAACCAAGCGATAACAATCACACCTCCTTTTAGAAATTTAGTGTCCATGTACATCAGTGATCAACAATAACTTAATGTGAAATCAAAGAAAGAATGCCATATTAGCATTGATTCCCACACTATCTTTAAAATATAGTGGCCTTGGACATCTATTAACCAACATTGCAATGACACATCATGGACATGTACTCGAAGTGCAATTAATGTGGTTGCCATATGGTAGGTGCTATACCAACAAAATGCTTACGTGTAACATGTCACATAGCAAGTTTCATGTTGATATGGCACTTGACATGTGGCATGTTACTCATCAACCTTTCATTGACTCGGCAACTACCATGTAGTAGCTTTATATGCTCTTAGAGACATCGATAAGTCAATGTATATCCGATGTTTCTTCTAGACCTTTGATGTGTAACCGATGTGTTTTTAAAACCTTTCATTCAACATACTCCCATACATAAAACGTCACAAAATTTATGTCTTGAATTTTTTTAACAAAAATAATTATTAAAGTGAGTAATTGACACTTGTTGATAAGTGTATTGCAATATCTAGATTTTACTTACCCATAAAAATATCTAGGTTGTGGTATCTAATGAAGGAACTATCTTCTACAATGAAAGGTCCACAAACATATAATTAAGCATGGGTGGATATAACCTATCACCCTCCATTACACTCTTCTCCATATAATTAAGCATGGGTGAATATAACCTATCACCCACCATTACACTCTTCTCCTTAGTGTTTACTATGTGATCTCAAGGATGAAATGACTTCAAACATTGATCTCTCATAAAAAAAATATCTAGGTTGTGATAGCTAATGAGGGAACTATCTCTTACAAGGAAAGATACACAAACATATTATTAATCATGGGTGAATATAACCTATCACTCTCCATTACAGTCTTCTCCTTATTGTTTACCATGTGATCTCGAGGATGAAATGACTTCAAACATTGAACACTATTGTGATTAAGTTTGAAGATGTTGTTAATGAGTGCAAATAAGATGGAATATAATATCATCTAAACGGATCTTCTCATCCTACTCAAATATTCGGTTCTCAAATAATGAAAAAACTACTAAATATGGATATAGGTTGGATCATTTGCAAGTTGTTCCATATGGAATGTAGGTTGGAACAAGAAGCCAACCATGTGGATATTTACTCTATTGTAGATAAACATAGTAGGGTGTTCCAAGAAATTACTAAGAGAATAATCACTTAAAAACTCTTTGATGGGGCCTAGATTTGATCCCTAAATTTGTAGGCGGAGATAATTTCAAGTAAAAATCAATTTTAGATTTTGGGGTTTGACTAAAAGTGTTTACACAACACTTGGGAATGCTTCAGGTTATGTGGGGTGCAGGGTGTGTTGATTACCCTAAGTTGTACAATGATGGACATACATATTGGAGATAATCTACTCATGAATTGCTAGACGTTGTTTGATGCTTATGCAGCATACTTCCTTAGGGAATTGAAGCCTATATAGGTTGGTGACATTATTCATGAGGTACATGTTATCAAATCCATAATAGCCAGGCTACCATGATTGCGGACTAGTTTCCAGTATATTTTTGAGCCAGTCATTTACACATTTTGATGAGATCAGTTGATGATGAGCAGCATTTTGATGATCACTCTTATACATTCAGTAGAACCAGAGCTTGTACATTTACAGTCTCATGCCAGGACTGAGCCACATGACACCAGGTCGTGACTGAGTTATCCATTACTCTATCATCTAGAGAAGATTGATGGTAGTTCCTGTTATCACATATATAGTAGCCGGGCTACCATACATTATTTTTTCGATTCCAGTACACTATTCAACCAATTCCCTTGCATTGAGATGCTGAGATGAGCATCTATATTGGATCACTATTAGATTTTGGACAGCAGTTGTATTCCTCATTGCCATGACTGAGTCTCAGGAGACTCAGAGAGATGACCGATATAGCCATTATACCATTTGTATAGAGCAGTCAGTAGTACCCAAAGTTACAACAGCAGTTTCAGAGGACAGACAATGGTTCAAATGATGACCATTCAGGTATATGACTCAACAGGTATATCATAGTGTTGTGGTTATATTGCTTTTATATTTATTCCTATAGCATGTCTTAGCACTTAGTGTCCTATCTGGCGATCATATAGATATGTGGACCTGGTTGATCTTATAATATATATTATATTGTCCCTACTCAGACTTAGAAGTTCACTATTCATACTCATTGGTTTTACCCTCCCTAGGGAGAATAGAGGTGATCATTCCACCGTACCTTGGCTTGCTAGTGTTGGCTCCATTATTCATTGTCTTCATCCATCCATTGCCTACCTTTTAGTTTATCACCTTGATTTACTACTTGACTAGTGGCATGGAGGATCTTTCCCCATTGTAGCCTCTGTATTGGATGAGCTTCCCTGTTTATTGTGTCTCGGCTCTGAGTTGGTGACAAAACTTACCTTTGGTGAGTTGGATTGTAGGCCTAAATCATTCTGGTCGTTGTCCCGATGTTTGGCATTGGCTTGAACTCCCCCTAGTCACTTGAGATGTTGTTGGCTAAAACTGACTAGTACTATAATCCTGGATCTTATTTTCAAATACTATAAGTCAATCACACATCAATAATGAACCAAAGCTAAACTCATTGAACCCCTCACTTATCTTGTGACTTCATCCTTAGGTCTAGGATAAACCATACACCTTCTTTCAGTTAGTCTTAACTTGATTTGGTGTCTTGGTTTGATCTCTCCTGTCGGGAGTAGATCAGGTCTCCCCCTTTGTTGTCTGGGCTAGATAGCATAAAGCGAAGGTTGCCTCGTCTGGTGTGACAACCATCTATTGGAGGTCGAGGTGATCGTGGTTGCACCTTTTGAGTTGCCCTTCCCTATTGCCATCCATTAATGGATACATCCATAGGGGTAACTACAGTTTAGGTGATAACAGTTTGGCACCGTTGTCGGGGAGGGCATAGGCTTACTCTGGTTTGACATATATTTCTCAAGCCTTACTCCCGTTCTTCTTGCCTAAAATTTTGGCGTTGGAGGGCATAGGCTTACCTTGGATAAATCCAGTAGTCATTATTCACTCTCTCCTGCATATACAGCAACACATATCTTGGTAGAAGAGTTTAAGAAATCTACCTGGCGACTCCCAACCGTGACTCCGCTGAGGAACGAGCTCATTTACATCCTTACAACATCTAGAACTATGCCTTGCGTCACTTATTCAGAGAACGATATGATTTTGAAAATGATGACTTAAATGAGTGGCCTAATTCGAAACTTGAATAGGGAAGTTCTCAAAAAGCAAAGTGAGAATATCAAGCGTTATGAACCTTTTTATAAAACCTCTGAGAGTGTGTACACCAATGAATATTTTCAAACTAGGTCTACAAGCAAAACTTCTGATGGTCGAGTAGTAACCAGGTCTCAAACAAAGAATAACTCGAAAGATGTAGATAATAGCAAACCTGGAGTGAAAGAAAACTCCCGTGACCAAAGGAATATTATTCGTAGAGTCCCCACTCAAACTCCAAACATTCTTCCTAAAGGAATTATAAAGAAAAATGATCAGCCCAGAAGGTTGTCTCCTCAAGTCACCAAGAAGGTAACAAGTTCAAGTCCTGCTAAACCCCAAACTAAGGATCCAGTGCAAAGAAGACAAGTAAGTACTCCTAGCAAAGAGATTCCCCCTATAACACAAGAAAATCTAAATACGAACATATTGGGAAAACTTTCAGGATCCTCTGTCATGATATCTTTGAAAGAATTGATAGTCATCCCTTCTATCAGAGCACAGGTGATGCATTTATTGGGTTTAAAAATGAATACCAAGGATCAAGAAAAGACTTGTAATTTAAAGATTGATTTAAGTAATTTCTTATCCAAACCCAATATCCCTATACCTTTGGATGAACTTTTGAAAATCCCTTCATACTTTAGTCAGGCCACTAAATTCCTAGGAATCGAGCCTAAAGTCAAAGATCCTAAAAGATTAACAACTGAGGAAGATCCCCCCATCATGATTCAAAGCGTAGTTGATAAGGGTAGGGGTCATCCCCCTTTTTATATTGCTTTGGAGATCAACTAATTGATATTACATAACTGTATGTTGGATTCTGGAGCAGAAGTAAATGTTATGCCTCTTAGGGTCATGGAACAGTTAGAGTTGAAACAATCTCGGGAATATAAAAATGTGTGTGGGATGGACTCTAGGCATGTTAAATCAGAGGGCATGATCGAGAATTTGAAAATGAAATTGGCTGCATATCCTGAAATTGAAATAACTATGAATGTTTTGGTTTTAGACATACATGATGCATGGGGAATGTTGCTATCAAGGGAATGCGCTGCCAAACTAGGAGGAAGTATCCAAATGGACTTATCTTACGCAACCATTCCTATTGGGGGGAAAGCTTCTTATAGATTGATGAATGAAAAACCTATGACAGAGCATGTAGAAACCCTCGACTATTTGTTTGAAGAGGCTATGCGTCCCACTGAGGAGGTTGGAAATTATATGGTGATGGCTAACTTTTGGGAAGAGCCCCGACAACATCCTTTTCCTCCTAGTCAAGTTTGGAAAATGCATTTTGATGGGGCTAAATCTAGGCATGGCGCTAGAGCTGGGATTGTCCTTACATCTCCTTCTGGGGAAGAGAAATTATTTGCATATCGTCTTGAATTTGAATGCACAAACAATGTAGCTGAGTATGAGGCATTGCTTCTAGCGTTAGAAGTTTGCCGCGGACAAAAGATCAAATGTTTAAACGTAACAGGAAACTCCAATTTGATTGTGTCCCAAGTAAAGAATCAGTTTGCAGCCAAAAATAACAGGCTTAGGGATTATCGAAATGTTGTTTGGGATACCATAGAAATGTTTGATGCCTTTGCAATACGAGCAGTCCCCAGAGAAGAGAATACCCTGGCCGATGCATTATTAGTAATAGCGTGCATTTTTGAAACCCCAAATCATCTCACGGATAAGGAGTATAAAGTTGAAGTACTATTTAGACCATCAGTTCCTGATAATCAAGATCATTGGCAAATTTTTGATAATGATGCACAGATCATTGCATTCTTGCAAAGCACAGAAAATTTTCAAAATTGCAGTGTGAATTTGGAGGACAAGCTAAATGATTTTTCTCTTCAAGATGTTGATGTTATGAAGCTAGCAATACCCCTGGAGAAAAACTTTAATAGGCATGATGAGTACAAAGGTAAAAGAGCTGAACTAGTAGACGAGGTTATAGAAATCAATATTGGATCCTCAGTTTCTCCCAGAATGATTAGGATAGGAAAGAATGCTTCCCCAAAAGAAAGAAAAGCGATTGTAAGTCTAATTAGAAAATATAGAGATCTTTTTGCTTGGGCATATGACGAACTCAAAACCTTCGATCCTGAAATCATTGAGCACACTATTCCTTTGCAGGAAGGAGCAAAACCATATAGGCAGAATTTAAGAAATGTCAATCCTAAACTTGCACCCTTGATAAAAAAAGAGCTTGAAAAAATGTTGGTTGCTGGAATTATCCAACCTATTCGACATACCTCTTGGGTGTCTAACTCTGTAATTGTAAGGAAGAAAAGTGGTGAAATTAGGGTGTGTATCGATTTCATAAATTTAAACCAAGCATCCCTTAAAGACAATTACCCTTTTCCAAATATGGAAAACCTGATACAAAGTGTCACTGGGGCAGGAATGTTGTCAATGTTGGATGGTTTTTCAGGATATAACCAGGTACGCACTAGGAAGGAAGATAGAGACAAAACAACCTTCACCACTCCATGGGAAACCTTTCAATATATAAGAATGCCTTTTGGGTTGTTAAATGCCGGTTCCACTTTTCAAAGAGCTATGGATCAGGCATTTAGTGATTTGATTGGGAAAATTATTGCCATCTATCAGAATGACCTAACAGTTTTTTCCAAAAAACGAGGAGACGATATAGAGCATTTGAGAAAAGTCTTTGACCGTTGTAGAAATTTTGGTATATCGTTGAATCCAAAAAAATCAACCTTTGGAGTTGATGAAGGTAAGATTTTAGGACATATTGTGTCGAAGGAAGGTATCAGAATTGACCTTGAACGTGTTCAGGCCATTAATGCCATTACTGCACCCCATAATGTTGCCTCTTAACAGTCTTTCTTTGGTAAAATAAATTTTGTCCGAAGATTCACTGCAAACATAGCAGAGTTAGCGAAACCATTAAATGCCCTTCTCAAAAAAGATGTGAAGTTTGTTTGGGATAAAAATTGTGAGTCATCCTTCACCAAGCTTAAAAGGGCCATTTCAACTTCTCCTGTGCTGGCTTGCCCTGATTATAATAAGGAATTCATTATTTATTCCTACACCTCAGAAGATTCTATTGCTGGTGTTTTGTTGCAAAAGAAAGATGAAAACCACGAACAACCTATAGCCTTTATGAGAAAAAATTTGAGAGATGCTGAATTAAAATATATCACAACTTAAAAACAAGCTTATGCCTTAGTTAAAGCCTTGAAACATTTTAGAACTTATGTGGGATATTCCAAAATTAAGGCATATGTACCTTATCAAGCAGTAAAATATGTTCTATCACAAGCGATGGTATAGGTGTAAGAGGAAATTGGATTTCACGTATACAAGAATATGATCTAGAGATTAAGCCAATCAAGATTGTGAAAGGACAAGGGTTAGCTCAACTTTTAACTAAAAAGGGAAACAACATGGTAAATATGATAAGTGAAAGGAATCCTGGTATTCTAAATATTGATGAAGAGCATGAATGGTACAAAGATATTGTATATTTCTTGAGAAACTTGTCATGCCCTGATCACCTAGTAGATCATCAGAGAAGGGAATTAAGGCTAAAAGCTGAGAAGTATGTTTTAACCCAGGATGGATTAGGATGGAGGAATCTCGATGAGATAATCCTGAAATGTGTTAACCTGGAAGAGTCCAAAACCATTATAAAGGAGATGCACTCAAAATTATGTGGTGGTCACTATGCTCCAAGAACAACTGCTGCAAAGGTCATGAGAGCAGGGTATTATTGGCCAACACTCTTTAAGGATGTACATGCTTATATTAGGGTATGCCAAGAATGCCAATTTTTCTCAGGAAAACCAAGATTATCCGCCTTACCTTTAAATCCGGTAGTGGTTGAAGCTCCTTTTCAACAATAGGGTATGTATTTTGTGGGCCCTTTTAATGAAAATTCGAGCAATGGATATAAGTACATGTTGACCTGCACGGATTATTTTACTCATTGGGTAGAAGCTATTCCAACTAAGAAGGCCACAGCCAAAGTTGTTGTGAAATTTTTGGAAGAAAATATTGTATCAAGATACGGTTGCCCTGTAAAACTAACAACAGATAATGCCCCAGCTTTCAGTAAAATAGAAATGTCTACCTTTTGCATGAATCATGGGATCACCCTCTCTCATTCTTCAAACTATTACCCCCAGGGCAATGGTCTCGCCGAATCAAGTAACAAAAATCTAATTAGGCTACTGAAAAGAATGGTGGGTGAAAATAAGAAAAGTTGGGACATAAAGTTAAAATATGCTTTACGGGAAGATCGAACAACAGTAAAAAGGATTACAGGAAAATCTCCTTTTGGGTTAGTATATGGACAAGACTGTAGACTACCAATAAATTTTCAAATACCCGTTTATGAATTATTAGAGCAGTGCACCTCGGATGCAGAAGCAATGCAGGGTAGAATTGATAAATTGGTTGAATTGGATGAAAAGAAGGAATGCACTTGATAAGATGCTCATAGAACAAGAAAAGGTAAAAGGCACTTTTGATCAAAATACTAGAAGTACTACCTTTGGTATAGGAGATATAGTTTTGTTGTGGGATAAGCATAAGGAGAAACCAGGAAATCATACGAAGTTTGAAAGTTTATGGAAAGGTCCATATAAAATAAGTAGCCTGGCTTGGAAAGGATCTTTTATCCTTGAAACTTCGGATGGAGATGAAGTTGAGTTGCCTGTAAATGGGAGGATGTTGAAACATTACTTTCCTCCTATCAACCTTGAATGACTAAGTCTTGCCTTTCCTGGTAGATTAGAGTAGGTAGGAAACCAAATAAGCCTACTTGGGCAGTAGTTAGTCTTTTTCAACCATTGAGTCTGGCACCTTTTTGTTTGTTTTTTCTAAGCTCCTTTGTAAGCTCCTAGTTTAACTGAGTACCTGTCATTTTCTTTTCCCTGCACAATAAATCTCAAACTTTGCAAGTTATGTTAGTAGCTTAAATTTACTTTCTGCATTTACATTTCATGCATTTATATTTCTGTCATAGAATAGATTTTATTTCAGTTGGATTTTATATTTTTCCCATACATGCTGCATGAGGTATTTTGATGTTTGTGAATGCAGAAATAGGTGCAAATAAAATGAAAAGCTGGAAGCAAAATGGTAGAGTGCTGGATTGAGGATTCGAGTAGCAGACTTTGAGGACCAAAGATTCCGAGGTTCTCATGCGCTCATTTCAGCAGAGAACTTGTCCCAGTCGTAGCTAGATGTTATCACATATATAGTAGCCGGGCTACCATACATTATTTTTCCGATTCCAGTACACTATTCAGCCAGTTCCCTTGCATTGAGATGCTGAGATGAGCATCTATATTGGATCACTATCAGATTTTGGACAACAGTTGTATTCCCCATTGCCATGACCGAGTCTCAGGAGACTCAGAGAGATGACCGATATAGCCATTATACCATTTGTATAGAGCAGTCAGTAGTACCCAAAGTTACAGCTGCAGTTTCAGAGGACAGACGATGGTTCAGATGATGAGCATTCAGGTATATGACTCAGCAGGTATATCATAGTGTTGTGGTTATATTGCTTTTATATTTATTCCTATAGCATGTCCTAGCACTTAGTGTCCTGATCTAGTGATCATATAGATATGTGGACCTGGTTGATCTTATTATATATATTATATTGTCCCTACTCAGACTTAGAAGTTCACTATTCATACTCATTGGTTTTACCCTCCCTAGGGAGAATAGAGGTGATCATTCCACCGTACCTTGGCTTGCTAGTGTTGGCTCCATTATTCATTGTCTTCATCCATCCATTGCCTACCTTTTAGTTTATCACCCTGACTTACTACTTGACTAGTGGCATGGAGGATCTTTCCCCACTTTAGCCTCTGTATTGGATGAGCTTCCCTATTTATTGTGTCTCGGCTCTGAGTTGGTGACAAAAATTACCTTTGGTGAGTTGGATTGTAGGCCTAAATCATTCTGGTCGGTTGTCCCGATGTTTGGCATTGGCTCGAACTCCCCCTAGTCACTTGAGATTTTGTTGGTTAAAACTGAAAGCTCATGTACTACTTATGGAAACTTATAAATTCGCCCATGGAAACTAAAAAAGGGCAAGAGCGATGAACTGCTAAAAATACTCCTCGAAGAGTATAAGAAAGGTCCAAAAAGTAATGGTTCTTAAAAGCTATATCTAAACAATTGTTGACCTTATATATGTATGAAAACATGCCCTGGATGCAAGCTGCAACTAGTTGTGTTTATTAGCACACCTGAGATCCGAAGGGTTATGTAGGCCAAAAAGGCCATGAAATGAAATTGAATGATCCTAATGAACCTGGATCAACTTGATGTAGACATGATGCCTAAGTTGAATAAGCACTTTCTAAACAACTTATCCATTTGTGAGACACCGCCATTCCCTGTGTTGTTGCTCATTCAGTATATACTATGGTGTGTATTCCCTTTCCCATATCCAAAGTGTCACAATGTTAAGTGTGTCAGTCACCCTTTGGCCTAGCCAGTTTATTTTTAGCCTTCACCCTTCAATAGCAAATTGATCACAACTATGAAGTGAGTATGGTCTTGAAAGTCTAGTCTGAGTCATAATAATAATTAATAACACTATATATTGGTTGGTAGATCGCCAATAATGATTACTTTATGTTATAATTGCTATTTGAATGAGTTGTAGAGCATGCATTAACCTTTGACACTTTGCATCAGCTTTTAATGATAGCCTGAGTTATATTTGGTCAATATTGACCTGGTCAAACTTAGTTTGACCAAGGTCAATCACAGGACATGAGATTATTGGACCTTGTGATAATACAGATAGATGATATATGGTCTATGTACATGTACATGATGGTTCTATGCATCAGATACAGGTTTATGATGATGATTTATGGTTTTCAGCAGTATTTGATCATTTATAGATTATTATTATTTCACCTGTTCCGATATATTGGATATATTATATGATCATGCAGAGATTCATATGGTGTATGAGTACACATCTTGGATATATTTGGAGCTTCTGAGTCCAATGAGACATTCTGTTTTCAGTTTCGGGAAGTTACAGTGATGATTGAGCCTCAGTAGGCTGTCCTAGTGTAGTTTTGGTCTGTCGGAGACCCTGTAAGAGCAGAGTTGGATTTTATTTGATTCACCAAGGGCGATGATGATGGAGGGGGTGGTCCAACCACTTGTTTTTACCATATTACCCCCCTCTTGGACACACTGGTGCCCTCACCTTGACAGCGCAGACACTCCAGGAGGCAGTTTGGGGTAGTTACATGCTTCTCGAGGTAGTTTGGGATTGGTAGAAATGGCTACAGAGGAATTCGATTTGGGCTACTGAGGAAAATTTTTGGCATGGGATGATCAGTGATGATGAGTGGGATGTCTTCCACACCTTCTCCAGCAGTTTCAGCTTCATCGGGACCCACATCCATCACTTATGGCATTTTTTGATGATTTCTGAGGCCTCTTAAGGCCCACGATTTGTCCATAGAGGCACGATTTGGTATATTGATGACTATTTTATTGTTATTGTGCTATGGGGATTGACCAAGGGTGGCTAAAATTACCCCTTGGACCCACCATAAGATTCTTATTATACTTTGTCATCATGATATGGTGGGATTCCCCTCTCCTAGGGCGATTTTGTCCACCTATGTTATATTTTATTAGTGATCCATGTATTTTATTGTTGATCTCATCTCAACCATTGATTAGACATTTGTATCTTTTAATCTTAGCCAATCATTCAAAAAGTAGTTAGGATTTTGGTGCCTCTCCTATTTATATAAAGGAGGGAGCCTCTCATTGTAAAGGGGACTGGTGGCTCTGGATTATTGGAATAGAAAATTATTATTGAATCTGTCTCCAGTGTTGTGGTGAATGTTTTTTTTGTTTGTTCGTTGGTTCTTCCTTTGCATTGAGTTATTGGAGATATTGCTTTGCCATATCTTTTGTACCACGTTTTTTGCATCTACAGGTGGAGGCCGATTTGCTTTGAGGAGGAAGTATTGGTAGGGGAAGACTCTCCCTACTTCTTCTTTTGATCTCTTCGTTGGTAACAGGGAGTATTACTGTCCCAGGACCTTCTATTTCATGTTATCATTGCATTTTGCTTGTATTTCCTCTATACTTGACCTCTCTGACTGAAATCGATTTCCTTTGATTGACAGGTAGAGGAGGGCGCACTTGTGGGCTAGGGCATCAATTTGGCAAGCAAAATCAACAATCTCTCATTTGATCTATTCGGGAATCTTCCTCAACATCAAGACATCTCTCTTCATCACTCAGGTATGATCTCAAGGTAATTTCTATCTCCATTATCTATCCACTTGTCTAAAATATTTCAAACCCTAATTAATCAAAACGCCTATTTTACATTTTCTCAGATCTACTAAGATCTAGTGGCTTCTTGGGTAAGAAATTTAAAACCCACCTCTATAGTATCCACGACATCCCGGATATATAGTTTGGTGAGGATTGTCCTCCATTTGAACCTCTTCCCAAGGCACTTAGCCTCTCCATGCAAGGGCGCACTTCTTGGTTTGGGTGAGTTAACCTAGATCTAGTACGTGGGTAGTTGAGATTTCACTTGATCTACAATCTACATATCCAATAACCTACCCCCAGATTGTCACTTTTCTGATTTCTATCTTGTGGGCCCTATTCCACATTTTAAGGGATTTAATCCCCATTTTGGACCACTTGGTATCATAAAAATCAGATCTATTAAGATCCAACCCTTTGATTGCCTTGATATTTTAGATCCATATTGTCACTTGCTTAAACTACTTGGATCTAAAGTTTGGATGCCATTGGATTTGTCTTGATCGATTTATCCCCATTTTTACCCTCCTTGGGCAAAGTCGCAGTCCCTTGGATATTGGAGTTGGTCCACTTCTAGGACGTGGGTACATGAGATTTTAGTGGATTTGGAACGAGCATAATTCAAAACCTAAGTCTAGTTGGTCACTTCATCAAATCTTTCCTTGGGGATAGCATTCCTTGTTTTAAGGGATTGTGGTCCACTTAGGTCAAACCTTGAATCTCTAGATTGCCTACTTGTCTCATGTAATAGGAGTCATCAACCACAAGTTAATTTCATTTGACTCCATTATCCCAATTCCCAAGGCACTGATCTCTCTCCAAATCAATTCGACTTTCCTAGATTGTTGGATTAACTTGTGGTTTGATCCTTGTTTGGTGGACTAGACCCTTTGATGTCATCATACTTCATGATCAAGCTTGTCACTTGTACTAGTTAGCCCCAATTCAACCCCTAAACTACCTTGCATTGGACACGATTCCCAAGGCAGTGGATTTTTTCACATTGACTAGTACTATAATCCTGGATCTTATTTTCAAATACTATAAGTCACTCACACATCAACAATGAACCAAAGCTAAACTCATTGAACCCCTCACTTATCTTGTGACTTCATCCTTAGGTCTAGGATAAACCATACACCTTCTTTCACTTAGTCTTAACTTGATTTGGTGTCTTGGTTTGATCTCTCCTATCAGGAGTAGATCGGGTCTCCCCCTTTGTTGTCTGGGCTAGATAACATAAAGTGAAGGTTTCCTCGACTGGCATGACAACCATCTATTGGAGGTCGAGGTGATCATGGTTGCACCTTTTGAGTTGCCTTTCCGTATTGCCATCCATTAATGGATACATCCATAGGGGTAACTACAGTTTAGGTGATAACAGTTCCCATACTATATTAAGATGCAATGCTTCAATGTGATTTAGGTAGTTCAAATCAGGGACTCAGGTATATGATCCAACAGCTATATGATTGGTGCATTTGGGTTATTGATGTACTCTTTCTTTTATCTAGGTAGTTTATGACTGGGTATATGATGATTTTTTACTGGCCTTATATTATGATGTTTTATTGTTGTTTAGAGCAGAAGTGGTCAGTTACTATGTGTAGGAGGTTTTTGTATATACTTGTTGGTCATACCCTTAATTTACAGAGTACAGACTTGTTCATTCCCTTATTTTTGGGCCTTTTCTATTCATGGAATCATCAGTCATTTATTTTTCCATACGTTACCTTCGAGTTTGGTATCATCCCGACTTACACCTTAACTAGTGATCTTGAGGACTTACCCCACATAGACCTTTGTGTTGGATATATTCCTTGTTTCATTGTGTCTTAGCTCTGGAGTATGTGATTTTAGTCATAATGATTGTTCTCCTCTAGTCCTTGAAACAAATTATTCCTACAAACAATGTCACTAAACACTAGAGCATCGGATCTTAAATGCCATATCTAAAGGAATGCTAAGTCAGCAAAAACAGTGTTGCTAAACACTACTTCTTATATCTATATTAACTAGTCAGTGGCCAAAGGACGAGCTCTCATCCTTGTTTGCTGTAAGGATGTTTTTCCCCACAGGGAAACAAGGTGGTCACTCCATCGCACCTATGGACGGTGGCATGAAATGGAGGTCATACCGAGTCATATCTGAAACCCAGAAGGCTTTCATGGCACCTACTTTTGGAGGTCGGCTAGTGAAAATATTTAAAGTGAAATAAATGATAAGTCTCAAGTGAGAAAAGATGAAAAATAAATAAATTGTTAAAAGGTTGCTTGACTAAAGTCTATTGGAAGCATTCTCATCACTCTACCCATTTGTGAGACACTGTCATTCCCCATGCTATTGTCTATCCATCATATGTATAGGTGGTTCCCCTGGTTTCTTTATTCGAGAGATTGTAGTGTTGAGGTTGTCAAACCTTTCCCCTAGCCTAGCCTTTGTTTTGCCACCCTCACCCATGGTTAGAAAATTGTTCTAGTCTGTAAACGAGTATACACTTGAGATTCCTATTTATAGTGGCTAGTACTTTGATCTAGAATTATTTTTGTTGTATTATTTACATGCTTTTTCCAGTTAAACATCATCTTATGCTTTAGTATAGCTACTGATAAAATTGAAGGAGCATACCATAACCATTTGTACTTGCAGCAACAATTATTCATGGTCTGGATCATTATTTTGATCATTCTTGACCTGGTCAACCCAATTTGACCAAGTCAACCACAGGGTCCAAGATGAGTTTGGACAGACAATGTTCAAGATTGGTTATTCATGGCCCATATGTGTCCATTAGATGGTCCCATGCCTTAGATAGCAATTTCAGATGATGGTTTGATGGAATTTTATCATTATTATTATTTACATACCATTATTTTATTATTCTGGGCATGGATGAGCTTACAGAGCTATCACTTGATGGTCACATGGTGTATGAGTACTCATTCCTAGTGGATTTCGGATTTATGAGTTCATTGGTGCGCTTGGTTACCAGTTTCGGGCAGTTCCAGGTGATGATATGGCCATATTACCACTTTATTGCATTTTTCCATTCAAAAATGGCATGTCCAACACTTTCATTGAGCATGCACGTTCTCCTCGGGTGCTACAGAGGGATATGGGGGTCCATCCAGTCGTTATTACCATATTATCCCATCCCCAGACATTTTGATGCAATCATATTTGTGTCTGAGACACCTGGCAATGAGTTACATGCATTTTTGTATCTTCAGAGGTGGTTTTTCGGCATTTGAATGGTTTGTTGAGGAAATCGATTTGGATTAGTGGGGCAAGGAATTGGTATGATATTGATCTGATATATCTTGATGATGATTTCCACACCTTCCATCACTTATTCCGGCATAAGTGGAATCCACATGTCCTAGCATTCATCATTTTGGTCATTTTTATTGTGTTATTGAGGGCCCACGATTTGGTCATTTGGTCACGTTATGTTATTATATTGACATATTATTTGATATTGTGCCATGGGGTCATGCTAGTGAAGGATATGATACAACTCCTAGCCCCACCATGTGTTATTTTCATGTGTCTTAGTCATTTTTCATGTGGTGCGTCCCCCTTGGGCCAATTAGTGAGTGCGCCCCCTCTATTTTTGAGTGATCCATGTATATCTTATTCTGGATCATCTTATGCGTTGATTTTTATGTTTGTATCTTATGATATCAACCACTCATTTGAAAAGTGGTTAGGTTTTTGGTCTCTCCCACTCCTATTTAAAGGAAAGACCCCCCTCATTGTAAGGGGAGGAGGGACTTTTGGCTCTTAGCTATTGGAATACAAAGAAATATTTTGTGAGAATTCTTGTGATCTTGGGTTGGATGCTTGGATATATGATTGAAACTACTTTTCCATTGCAATGAAATATCTTGGTAGATATTTTGCATATTTTGTACCACAATTTCGATTTGCAGGTGAAGGAGGCGATTTGGAAAGGGGTGCATTGGTTGGGGAGACCCACCATGTTTCTCTTTGTTAGATATTGGTCCACATAGGGAATAATTTTGTATTTGTACCAACTATTCTCTATATTTTACTTCTTATTTGAATATACCCTCATTTTTGTTTACTAATTGAGCTTTGTCTCCTTGGTTTTGCAGGAAGAGAGGGGTGCACTTATGGACTTGGACAAAATGTTGGAGCAAGAGAAAAGACCAAGATTTCATTTGATATTTGTGGGAGTAATCCTCATCATACCGGAATCCATTCTCATCATCTAGCTACGCTCACAAGGTACGTGTTTGGTTCCTTTAACTTACCCATCTATCATTTACTTCAAAACCCTAACTCCCGAACTTTCAAAAAATTCTCTAGGGTTAGTTACTTGGTTTACTGGCAAATGATTTCTGGGTTTTCATCCTTAGGCCTAGCCCCAAGTGGATCCTCAAGGGCATCTAGCTCTGTGGACTCCATCTACTTGATCCCCTAGGCACTGATCTCTCCATGTTTGTGCCCTCCTTGGTCTGTTGGTCTTCTTAGTGGTTAATCCCTCTTTTCCAAGCTTGTGTACTGTGATACTGTCATCTCTGCTGTTAAGTTGTGCTAGGAAGCCCTAAACTTGTCGATGTACTATTTGGGACCATTTTTCATATTCTAAGTACGCATTTCCTAGGGCGGTTGATTTTGATCATTTACTATAGCACCTATATCCTAGACCCATTTTTAATCTTGAGTTGCTTTAATTGAACTAATCAACTTTCATATATAATCTTCCCTAAGCCTCTCCCTCTTCTATTTAGGGCTTGGATAGTAAGAAGCGAAGAGTGCCTTGATTGGCATGACAACCAATCCATATTGGGAATTGAGGCTCTCTTGGGTCACCTCTTTAGTTTCCCGTCCCCTCTACCATCCTGGATAGGATCACCTTTTAGGGGCAACTACAAGTTGTGTGATAACATTTTTGGCGTCATTGTCGGAGAGGTAGAGGCTTACCTCAGGTGTCTATGAGTGTTTGTGCGATCATCTCTTATCTTATTGAATCTGGTTTTATTTATGGATGGTTTCCATTTACTTTACTAAATCATACGTGGTCATCTAATTTCACTCATCTCTCCCCGCTATTATACGACATATATTTCGGTAGACAATATTTATAGTTTACTTGGCTACTCCTAAACATGACTCCGCTAAGGAACGACCCGATATCTTTTCCTGCAATATTAAAAAAATGTATTCCCAAGAGAATAATATGTCTAGTATCACCATGGAATTCATGTCAAACCTATGTGAGTTGGTCACCAATATGGCGGTAATACTAAAAAATCAAGATGAATATTTCAAGAATCACGGTGAACAAATGAAATCAATGATGACCAGCATCTATAATAATTATATTCCATCAAGAACGGGTACTACTAAACCCAAACAACATAGGTCAGTTGATACACAACCTAATAGGTCGGCACATCCTGGTAGTCAACTTGTGTGAAGAATCATCTCTAAACCTCAAAATCCTTCATCCAAAACATCCTCGAAGGGTGGTAATGAACCCAAGAGTAGTTCACCTTCCTTAGTAAGGGAAAATTTGGATCAAAAGTCACAAACAAATCAAAAGGTTGTACCTAAAGCAATTCTTTGGAGGAAACAACTAGGGCCTATGAAAGTTAGGAATCCTCCGGTTATGAAACCTTATCCTCAAGACGAACCAAGAACAAATGTTCCTAGCAAATTTTTTAGCTCATCTGCTTTGGTCTCGTTGAAGGATCTGATTAAAATATCATCTATCAAATATGATGTTATGAAATTTTTGGGATTGGCTATCGATGAAAAGGATTAGGAAAACCCCTACAATTTAAACATTGATGTGTCAGGATTTCTAGCTAAAATGAATATGCCTGTTTTGTTCTACGAAATTTTCAAAATCCCCTCGTTTTACAAAAGGGCCACCAATCATTTGGGAATCCAACCAAAGAAAAAAATGTTGAAACATGTTCCAGATGAACCTAAAGACTCCCCTTTCATGATCCAAAGTGTATCTCATGACAACTTTGGTGGATCTCCGCCCTTTTATATAGCTCTTGAGGCAAATCGATTAATATTGCACAATTGCATGTTGGACTCTGGCGCTGAGGTGAATGTTATGCCACTCAGATTCATGGAACAACTTGAGCCGGTGCCCCACAAGGCCTTTTAGAAATGTGGAATGGATTCTAGAACAGTAAAATCCATTGGAGTAATTGAAAATTTGCATGTTAGGTTAGCCACGTGTTCAAGTATCGAACTCGCTATGAATGTCCTAGTTCTCGATGTCCCTGATGTTTGAGGAATGTTGTTATCTAGGGAATGGTCAGCTAGACTACGAGGAAGTGTTCAGATGGATCTTACATATGCCACGATTCCAATTGGAAATGATTCATCCATCACTTTATTTAACGAACCACCTATGCAAGAACATGTAGAAACACCCGAAAACTTATTTAATGAGTCCATGTATTCAAGCGATGAAATTGGGAACTTTATGGTGTTGGAAAATTATTGGGAGGATATAAAACAACATCCTTTCCCACCAGATCAAGTGTGGAAGATGCACTTTGATGGGGCCTGATCTCGACATGGTGCAGGTGCCGACATTGTCCTAACTTCGCCTTCCGGTGAAGAAAACCTATATTCCTTCCGTTTGGAATTTGATTGTACAAATAATATGGTTGAATATGAAGCTTTGATATTAGGTTTGGAGATTGCCCGAGAAAAGAATATCAAGTTTATAACTATCATAGGTGATTCCAACCTCATTGTATCTCAAGTTAAGAATCGATTTGCTGCTAAGAATAACAGACTTAGGGATTACATAAATGCAATTTAGGACACCATTGAATGTTTTTATGCCTTTGGAAGTACGGTTGTTCCACGAGATTAAAAAACTCTAGCTGATGAATTATCAGTTACGGCCAGTACCCTACAAGCCCCTAGATCCTTATCTCAAAGAAATAATAAGTTTGGAGTCTTGTTTAGACCCTCTATTCCTGATAACCAAGAGTATTGGCAAGTCTTTGATGATGATGCTAAGATCATCCAATTCTTGACTGCTTCTCAGACCCCCATGATTAATTTTGAGGATAAAATGAAGGGCGGTTCTGTGGAAGGCGTGGACATAACAAAAATTGCTTTCCCTTTGGAGAAAAACTTTAATAGACATGATGAATATAAAGGAAGATAATATGAACCAATGGATGAGGTTATTGAAATTAATATTGGTTCTTCTTGTTCCCCCAAAATTATCAAAATAGGAAAGAACGCCTCTAAAGAAGAAATAAGGAAAATTGAGGAGTTAATTAGATAATACAATGATGTCTTTGCATGGGCGTACGATGATTTGAAAACTTATGATCAATCTGTTATTGAACATACCATTCCTCTTAAATAAGGAGCCAAACCTTATTGTCAAAAGCTCTGTAACGACAATCCAAAATTGGCTCCATTGGTCAAGAAGGAATTGGAGAAGATGTTAGCAGTAGGGATCATTAGGCCCGTCATACATACTACATGGGTTTTGAATCTTGTAATTGTAAGAAATAAGAGTGGGGGAAATAAGAATTTGTATAGACTTCAGAAATATGAATCAAGCTTCCCTAAAGGAAAATTACCCATTACCTAACATGGAAAATTTATTACAAAGTGTAACTGGTGTTGGGATGTTGTATATGCTTGACAGTTTCTCGTGATACATTTAAGTCCAAATTAAGAACGAAGATCATGGAAAAAAAATTTTACCACGCCTTGGGGAACATATGAATATATACGAATGCAATTTGGTTTATTGAATGTTGGTTCAACCTTTTAGAGGGAAATGGACTAGGCATTTAATGATCTGATTGGAAAAATTATTGTGATTTATCAAGACGATTTAACTGTGTTCTCCAGAGAAAGGGGTGATCATGTAAATCATTTGAGGAAAATATTTGATAGATGTTGAAAGTTTGGAATTTCCTTGAATCCTAAGAAGTCCAGTTTTGGCATTGATGAGGGGAATTTGTTAGGTCACATAGTCTCTAAGGAAGGTATTAGAATAGATCCAGAATGAGTATAAGCCATTCAAGCCATTGCTCCACCACGTGATGTTAGTTCCTTACGATCCTTTTTTGGAAAAATAAACTTTGTAAGGAGATTCATTCCCAATTTGGCTGAGTTGGAAAATCCCTTAAATGCTTTACTGAAGAAAGATGTGAAATTTATATGGGATAATAAGTGTGCTGCATCATTTGAATCACTGAAGAAGGACATTTCCACTACTCCTGTGCTAGCATGTCCTAATTACAATAAGGAATTCATGATTCATTCGTATGCATCTGGGGACATTATAGTTGGTGTATTGTTGCAAAAGAATGAAAACGATCATAGACAACATGTTTCCTTTATGAGTAAAAATATTAGATACGCTGAATTGAATTACACGACCACCAAGAAGCAAGCTTATGCCTTGGTTAAATCCTTGAATCATTTCAGGACATATATCGGGTATTCGAAGATATTAGCTTATGTCCCATATCAGGTAGTTAAAGATGTTATATCTCAACATGATGGTATTGGGGATAGAGGAAACTGGATCTCTAGAATTCAAGAGTATGATATCAACATCAAACCAATCAAGATAGTGAAGGGATAAGGATTGGCTCAACTTCTGACTGAAACCAAAGCTCAATCTAATGCTAACCATGAAGAAATGGACATGGGAAATGATAGGGTATTTTATATTGATGAGGAACATGAATGGTATAAGGATATTATTTTATCTCAAGAATTTGCCATGCCCTGACCACCTATTAGATCATCAAATAAGAGATTTGAGGTTAAAGGAATCCACGTACGTTTTGACATAAGATGGATTAGGATGGAAGAATCCTGATGGGATTATTTTAAAATGTGTAAACCCCGATGAGTCCCAAAATATCATAGCGGAAATGCATGCAGGATTGTCTAGGGACCATTATGCACCCAGAACCACAGATTCGAAAATCATGCAAGCTGGATATTATTGGCCAACACTATTTAAGGATGTGCATGCCTTTGTTAGGGTTTGTCAAGAGTGTCAATTTTTCTAAGGAAAACCAAGATTGTATGCCCTCCCTTTATCTTTGATTATCATAGAAGCCCCCTTTCAACAATGGGGAATGGATTTTATTGGCCATTTTGATTCGAGTTCATCCAATGGGTATAAATAGATCCTGACCTATATTGATTATTTCACCCGCTGGGTCGAAGTGATCCCTACTAAAAAGGAAACCGCGGAGGTGGTAGTCAAAATCTTAGAAAAGAATATAGTTTCCAGGTATGGTTGTCCTTTGAAAATCACCACCGATAATGCTAAAGCCTTTAGCACGGTAGAAATGTCCACATTTTGCTTGAATCACATAATTACCTTGTCTCATTCTTCTAACTACTATCCCCGAGGAAATGACTTAGCTGAATCAAGCAATAAGAATCTAATTCAGCTATTGAAATGAATGGTTGGGGAAAACAAAAGAAGTTGGGATAATAAGCTTAAGTATGGTCTCTGGGCAGATAGAACAACCGCTAAAAGAATAACTGGAAAAGTCCCTTTCGAATTAGTTTATGGCCAGAACTGTAGATTGCCCATAAATATTCAAATTTCTGTTTATGAATTACTACAACAATGTTCTTCTGACCAAGAGGCCATGCCAGAAAGAATTGAAAAATTGGTGGAATTGGATGAAATCAGAAGGGAAGCATGGAATAGGATGGTCATTGAACAAGAAAGGGTGAAAGGCACTTTTGATAAGAGCACTCGTAATGATACTTTCACTGGTGGGGATATAGTGTCACTATGGGATAAATTTAAATAAAAACCAGGAAATCATGCTAAATTGGAAAAAACTATGGATGGGTCCTTATAGAAAAATTAAGATAGCTGGGAAAGGATCACCTGTCTTGGAAACCCTAAATGGTGAGGTAGTTGAGTTTCCTGTAAATGGGAGGTTATTAAAACATTACTTCCCTCCTATAAATCTTGAATGATTTTCCTGTTTAGATAAGATTAGGTAGGTCTCCGAATAATCTCACTTGAGCAGTAGTTAATATTTTCTGCCATTGAGTCTAGCACCTTGTTTTTATTTTCTTCGTCATTGAGTCTGGCTCATTTCGTCCTTTTGTTTTCCTAGTTTTCTTTATTTCCTGCAACAAAGTAAAACTTGTTAGTTGTTAGATCAACATTTTATTTCAATATTTTACATATAGTATCTTTATTTTCAGCACCTTTTATTTATGCTTAGTTTATATTTATATGATGTTAGTGATGATCGGTCTGTGAGATTGGTATAGCTCTTTGCATTTTGTAGATAATAGGTACATATTTTGAAGATGATGTAGAGCTAGAGTGCAGGATCGTGGATCGATGCAGTGAGTGTTGCGGACCAGATATTTCTTAGGTTCTCAAGCACTCCCTCCCTTAGATCACTTTGTAAGTTTTAAACCTTAACAGTGAAGTACAAACATATATCGATTCTTAAGCATTTACAGACAATACACAATGGCACACACATTACACAGAGATTTTCACCTGGAAACCCTTAACCGGGAAAAACCAGCAAAACTTAGAGCCGCATAGCTCCTTTTTCATTATATGTTTATTTTACATGTACAATACAATAAATGGTATTCTGCAGCATCTAAAAACCCTAATTCGTTTACCCGAATTAGGTTACAACCCTAATTCCTTTTACCGGAATTAGATAGAGATATAACATACCCAACACACTTGTCCCAGCTAGAGCCAGGTGTTATCACATCCATAGTAGTCGGGCTACCATGATTGCAGATCAGTTTCCAATATATTTTTGAGCCAATCCTTTACACATTTTGATGATATCAATTGATGATGAGCAACATTTTGATGGTCACTCTTATACATTCAGTGGACCCAGAGCTTGTACATTTACAATCTCATGCCAAGATTGATCCCCATGACACCATGTCAGTGACTGAGTTAGCCATTCCTCTATCGTCCAGAGAATATTGATGACAGTGCCCATATTATATTTGGATGCAGTGCATCAATGTGATTCA
Source organism: Larix kaempferi (assembly GCA_027924585.1). Classification (NCBI taxonomy): domain Eukaryota; kingdom Viridiplantae; phylum Streptophyta; class Pinopsida; order Pinales; family Pinaceae; genus Larix; species Larix kaempferi. Next base: position 5,658,241 of record BSBM01000584.1, read on the forward strand.
GGTAGTTCAGATCAAGAACTCAAGTATATGATTGGTGCATTTGGGTTATTGATGTGCTCTTTTTTTATCTAGGTAGTTTATGACTGGGTCTATGATGATTTTTTACTGGCCTTATCTTATGATGTTTTATTGTTGTTTATAGTAGAATTGGTCAGTTACTATGTGTAGGAGGTTCTTGTATATACTCGTTGGTCATACCCTTCCTTTACGAAGTACAGACTTGTTCATTCCCTTATTTTTGGGCCTTTGCTATCCATGGCATCATCAGTCATTTCCCCGTCCATCCATTACCTTCGAGTTTGGTTTCATACCAACTTACACCTTAACTAGTGATCTTGAGGACTTCCCCCACCTAACCTCTGTGTTGGATAGATTCCTTGTTTGCATTGTGTCTTGGCTTTGTGTATGTTATTTTAGTCACAATGATTGTTCCCCTCTAGTCCTCGAAACCAAGTATTCCTACAACCAGTGTTGCTAAACACTAGAGAATTAGATCTTAAATGTCATATCTAAAGGAATGCTAAGTCAATAAAAACAGTGTTGTTAAACACTACTGCTTATATCTATATTAACTAGTCAGTGGCCAAAGGATGAGCACGCATCCTTGTTTGATGTAAGGTTGTTTGTCCCAACAGGGAAACAAGGTGGTCACTCCATCGCACCTATGGATGGCGGCAGGTGATGTAGGTCATACCGAGTCATTTTGAAGCCCAGAAGGCTTTCAGGGCACCTGCTTTTAGAGGTTGGCTAGTGAAAATATTTAAATTGAAATAAATGATAAATATCAAGTGAGAAAAGCTGACAAATAAATAAATTGCTAAAAGGTTGCTTAACTAGAGTCTAGTGGAAGCATTCTCATCACTCTACCCATTTGTAAGACACTGTCGTTCCTCGTGTTATTTCATATCCAACATATGTATAGGTGGTTCCCCTAGTTCCTTCATTTGAGAGATTGCAGTGTTGAGGTTTTCAAGTCTTTCCTATAGCCTAGAATTTTTTTTTCCACCCTCATCCATGGTTAGCAAATTGTTCCAGTCTGTAAACGAGTATACACATGAGATTCTTTTTTATAGTGGCTAGTTAATTTGATCTAGACTTATTTTTGTTATATTATTTACATGCTTTTTCCAGTTAAATATCATCTTATTCTTTAGTCTAGCTACTTGTATAATTGAATGAGAATAGCATAACCATTTGTACTTGCAGCAGCAGTTATTCATGGTCTGGATCATTATTTTGATCATTCTTGACCTGGTCAACCCAATTTGACCAATTCAACCGCATGGTCTAGGATGATTTTGGGAATAAAGTGTTTGTGATGGATTATTAATGGCCCATATGTGTCTAGTAGATGATCACATGCCTCAGATATAAGTTTTAGATGATGGTTTGATGGATGTTTATCATTATTATTATTTACATACCATTATTTTATTATTCCGGGCATGGATGAGCTTACAGAGATATCACTTGATGGTCACATGGTGTATGAGTACTCATTTCTAGTGGATTTGGGAATTCTTAGTTGATTGGTGCACTTGGTTACCAGTTTCGGGCAATTTCAGGTGATGATATGGTCAGATTACCACTTTATTTCAATTTGCCATTCAAAAATGGCATGTCCAACACTTTCATTGAGCATGCATGTTATCCTAGGGAACTGTAGAGGGAGATGGGGGTCCAGCCAGTCGTTATTACCATATTACTCCATCCCTAGACATTTTGATGCAATCAGATTTGTCTCTGAGACACTTGGCAATGAGTTACAGGCATTGTTTTATCTTCAGAGGTGGTTTTCCTACAGTAGAATGGCTTGTTGAGGAAATCGATTTGGCTTAGTGGGGAAAGTAATTGGCATGATATTGATTTGATATATATTGATTATGATTTACACAACTTCCAACACTTGTTCTGGCATCAGTGAGGTCCAAACGCCCTAGCGTTCATCATTTTGAGCGTTTTTATTGTGTTATTGAGGGGCCACGATTTGGTAATTTTGTCACATTATGTTATTATATTGACATATTATTTGATATTGTTCTATGGGGTCATGCTAGTGAAGGATATGATACACCTCCTGGCCCCACCATGTGTTATTTTCATGTGTCTTAGTCATTTTTCATGTGGTGTGTCCCCCTTGGGCGAATTAGTGAGTGCGCCCCCTCTATTTTTGAGTGACATGTATATGTTATTTTGGCTCATCTTAGCCATTGATTGTTATGTTGGTATCTTACGATCTCAACCACTCATTTGAAAAGTGGTTAGGGTTTTGGTCTCTCTCACTCCTATTTAAAGGAGAGACCCCCTCATTGTAAGGGGAGGAGGGACTTTTGACTTTTAGCTATTGGAATACAAAGAAATATTTGGTGAGAATTGTTTATAGGACAATCCACTCGAGCAAACACGAGCAGGATCTCCCTAGCTCAATGTGAGTCTAGAACAAATGAGACAAGCTACGAATGCATTTCCTAGATCTATTTAAGGATCAAGTACTAGATGTCTTACCTTTCACTTCTCTATCCTTTCCCTTGAATGCTGCTCCATGTCTCACGGTCGTCAGATTCAAGATACAAGACCTGTCAAGACAAGAAACAAGAGAAAAAAGTAAAGGGCATCTATACAATAAGCGATCTAAGTAAATAGTTAAGCAGGTAAACTACTCAATATCATTACACACATGAACAATATTGGTGGAAAGCATTTGTATTAATGTAAAAATAGGGAAGTACATAGCAGAGATATAGAACTACAACCAAGGATTAACGCTGCATCCCTTCTCCAACAAAGCCATTTTCCATTTCCTCCTAAGGAAGCTTGAGTCTCTCAAGGATGAGTAGAGATCTCCCAAGAGTGATTTCACCAGCATATAGACACCATAGACTTCCTCCTTCGGAGAGGAGTAGATATTCTCTTATATAAGACTAAGTGGATAGGGTATGGATAGGATAGGTTGAGAGATGGTAGGAGAGAGATAGGAGATCCTCCCAAGGTGTTAGGAATCGAGTACCAACTCCCCTAGAGGACCCTGCAGTGAAGCAAGCTGCGACGTCACATGTTGCATGAGTGCAACCTGCGACGACCTCTCAAAACTTGGTACTACTGGGTACAAATCCTCTCAGGTTAATTACTTAATCAAGACATCTTCAGGGGTGTATACACTAAATCTCATGATGGGTAGATTTTGGGTGTAACAGAATGCCCTCTAAAGCATGAAGCTGTTGAAGATAGATAGGTGAAGTGCTTTGATAGAATAAATGGCAATAGACTTGTTGGACGAAGGACACTGCTGTAGTACAACTGACTCTGAACTGACAATCTCATATGAAGTACAACATGGCTGCCGACCAATACAGTGCAGATCCATGATAGTAATGATCGACTGAACACAATCATGGCTACTAGACACAAGCGTAGATCCATGATGAGATGATAACACGGCCACGACCAATACAAATGTGGATCCATGTGATATAACTCAATACAAACTCCATCACAACCTGGGAAAAACATGAATCCCAGGGTCTTCAAGCTGAACCCGCAATGATACGAATCTATCCATGTGATTACAAATGTCTTGACGTTGAACATGGTAGAAACCACTTGATTATCGACGATTGGTGTAAACCGTTAAGAAGTACGAGGGAGATCATCATTGATGTCAATGATTTCCAAGGTATCACTGTACATATCATCGAGCGTGAATAAACGAGTTGAAGTCGAACGCAAGATGAAATATTTCAATCATGAGTCAATGATATAAACACATGTTGAAAGCGAGGTAACCTGCCATTGAGGCATGCAGTCCAAGGTACTTGATTGGTTTCTAGATTCAATCCTCAGATGATGAGTTGATGTCGACAAGGATGAATCTGTTGAAGGAGGGCCATGATAAATCCCCCATCAATCGACACGAAACACGACAAAAAATTGTGTATAGTAGTCCGAATGGTACAGTAACACACAAGACTGAATCAGAGTAGACTGACATGATGGCATGCGTACTGACTGCAGATGATAAATGATGGACATATTCTTGAACATGGCCATGGCATGACTTGGCAGTATTGACATGACGAGTATGACACCATTCCCTAATGCGACTGATGATGGAAGCTTTCTTTGAATGACTCAAGGGAGTAACAAGACTCAAGAAATAAGTGGAACTCGAGGACAAACAGATGATCCAAGTGCTGTATGCAAATGAAAATGAGTGCCATGTTCAAGAACGACTACATACTGTCACTAACAAGGTATGTAACACAAAAACTTTCCTTTTTCCCCATCATGAATGATGAGTGCCTCATGTGTTTTTTTACGAGCTTGATGAGGGTAACCAAATGCTCGGTATAGCTCGTCTCATAGATGAGTCCAATACCAAACGTTTTACAAACTTGGGAAAGGAGGGGTTCGTCCCATAATGGGCCCTTCAATGTTTAAAATTTAACGAGTCCAAAGAAGGAAAAATCAGTGTCATTTCATGTTTAGAGAGTTTGAAAAGAACTAAAGAAGACTCCAATGGTCCTTTTTCGTAAAGTTAGCCTCATTGCCCGAAAAAGGGTAAAACAAAGCGGGAGAGGACTCTTCCAGCCACGGTTGGGTGGAGTATTCCTTTTTCGTAAATAGTGCTTCCTGGTCTGAAAAAGGGGTAAACTATCACCAAAAAGACGATCATTCAAATGCTTTTACAAGCGTGAAAGCATCAAGTTCGCTTGGCAATATTTTCCTATTTTAGTAGTCTAAAAAGAGCTTAAAGAGGACTCCATGAACAACTTTGTCATGGTTGATAACCAAGTACGACAAAGGAAAAAGTAAACTTAGCACAGTTCCTTTTCTGTAAATAGTCTAGCGAGGCTGGATAAAGTGATAAACCTATACTCGTTAGACACACCTTTTTATTCAAATTTTTAACGAGCACGAGAATGGTATCAAAAGCACTCGGAATCTTTTTCATGTTTGAACCAGAGCACAAAAAAGTAAAAACTAAGCTTGAACCACTTTTCATGTTTCAACCAGAGCACGAAAAAAGTGAAAAGTAAGCTCAAATGCCATCTTACTGTTTTTAACGAGCTCGAAGATAGGTTGGAAGAATGCTCATGATGTTTGCTTCATTTTTTAACGAGCTTGTAACATAAAATGAACTATGCTCATGATAATTTTCATGGTTTAATGAGCTCGAAACCTAGAAAGGAAAGTATGCTCGAAAATGTTCCCACTGTTCCCGTCATGAAATCCAAAGGTTGGTACATGCCCTGTTATAACTTGAAATGACACCTCTCCGTCCGTGACGACACTTGCTTCCCTTGGTCACATGACGACATTTCTTGAGATCAAGTTTCCATCACACAATAGGAAATTTGTAGATGGAGGAGTCATTTGGGACACTAAAAATGATTGAAATTACCTCATTCTTGACCCATTTGATGTATATGACCCTTAGGAACATTTTTCCAGACCAAACCATCTCCTGAAAATGAGCAGAAAAGCCTGTTTTTGGCCATTTTTTAACATGAGCGCTGGTACACAGGCATGATAGTAGCGTGTATACTCTACTGAGCGCGACTCCACTGTTGAAATAGTAGCGCTCAACTCCATATGTACGTGCCTTTGTCTATTGTAGAGTAGCGTACACCCCTGTTTTGGTCAAAATCTCGAAATTCGAGTAAGTTAAGTTGGTTTGGAAACCTCTTGAGCGGTTATAACCTCTTTTCCTCTTCCTCATTGACTATATAAGGAGGGTAGAAGGGCCATGTGAGGAGACTAAGCCCAATTACAAAGTTATGTTGGAGGAATGGAGACCCTCATCCCCCTCTCTTGTGCTTCAGTTTTCGTAAACCCTAGCACAGTTGATTAGAGGCTGGAATCCTTGGAGAATGGAAGCAGGGGACCTTGAATCTAGGTTTCGTGAAGTGCCAAGCTTGAAGGAAGGTATAACTTTATGTACTTGCTTTCATTCATCAATAAAGATCAGACGTTCTTCTCTTTCCAAATATGAACTATTAATGTGTCTTAGATTTGATGACAGTTTGTTTATAATCTGATGTCTTCTTCTATTATGAATATCAGTCTTATGTGTGTAGTCAAATGTATTTGAGAAAGGTATCAAGTTGTTTTGCAGGTTTGGGCATTGCGACACTGGATAAGCATTAAAGAGCGAGGGAGGAAAAGCTAGGATCAACCTTCTGAATGAGGTGCCTACATCTCTAAACCCTAACCTATTCATTTATTTGTTGTACTTGCAGAATGCTTGTAAGTCTATCTTTATCACCGTAAGTTGGTAGTTTCTCTCGCGAACTATAGGTTCATTTTCCCCACAACAGAATGGCGACTCCGTCGGGGAAAGCCTAACTGCTTAGGGGTATCCAAGGTCATTTCTTTAGTCTTGTTTGATGGTATTTGTTCATTTCCTTGATTAGGATCAGTTAGTAGGCTCTATTTGACCCTCCTTGGCTCTTACAGACCCTTCCCAGCCCTTGCAAACCCTTGTGGACCCAGGTGTGGTAGTTTTAACCCCATTTTTCCAACTTTTTCCACCTGTATGCTACTGTTTGTACAACACAGTAGCGCCCATACACTAATTTTCCTCTGCACAGTAGCGCCCATCCTGCTATGGGTGCTGGTATGCCTCATACAATGTAGCACTCAAAATCTGGGTTTGAATTTTTTTAGTTTTTGCGTTGTGGACCCAAATCTGGGGGGCTGTGGCTGCATTTTTTGGGGTCCCTGATGACCCTAGGTCTGATTTAAGCCACTATAAGTGGTCTCCCATCCTTGTACTGATCCTACATTCATGATTTGAACCTCTTTTGATCAATTTGGGTTTGTTTGGAAAGTTTTGGGGCTCGTTGACCCAAGTTGGGGGGTTGTGGACCCGTTTGGTGTTTTGTACCCTAATTTGAGTCTGACTGAACCTGCTTTCCCCATTTCCACTGGATTTGAAACCTTTTGAGTCTTCTTGACCCTGTTTGTGTCTATTTGAGTGAAATTTCTCTATTAGATTGGTTTTTTATCCTCCCTTATGCTTTTAAGTTTTATTTTGTAGTGAAAGCTCAAGTGTTTTGGTTGTTGTTCAAGACCTTGTTTGCATTGTTTACGTGCAAACTTGAATTTACCAAACCATACTTCTTTGTAGTTCATTTGCTTCGTTTGGGTCTAAAAGTATTTTTTGTACTCTTTTCCCAATGGTTGGCATGCTTACATCAATAAGAATTTGAAAATCATATTGGGTAGCTTTTACTGTTTCATAAAGAGAACCTGAAAGTTTATTTGCTTTACTTTGATAATAGGTTAGTTTCAGTTTTGTTTCTTATCTTTGAAAGCATAAAGAATTTTGATTCATTTTCTGAATAGAGTACCTTGCAAGTGGCTTAAAAGATTTTAGAGTGCTTTGCATAAAAAGAACAAGTTTTCTTTTGCATACCTAGTTGCTTGAGTAGCTGCATTATTAGGTTTTGAGTTTAATTTTGTACATTTAGACTTTATTTTTACCTTTTATGCATTCAAAAGATTAAAAATTGCATTTGCACATGCATTCTAGATCAGAATTTTAAGACTTGCATTGAAAAGAAAAAGATTTGTTTGGTGGTAAATATTTCATTTTCAATACTCTATCTCTATGATAACCACTCTCACACACCCACTACCTTTTTGAGTAAGCAAGTAACCTTTAAAATGAACCCTAATAAAATGTACTAGTAACATTTTATTTTTTAGGTTACACTACACCAACTAGTCTTGGTTAGGATATTGGGTTTAAAACACCTTAAACCACCCAAGATCACACATTACGCAAAAATCGTAGTTCGACTATCATAGGTAAACCCACTTCATTCAAAGCTTGTCTGGGATCTATGCAGTAGGTCTTGTGAGATCAGATTGTTGGGAATACTCCTCCTACTTTCTGTTTCGAGCATATACCAGGATTGGATCGCGTTTGGGGAATCTTTTGAGTTTCGGGCTCAATTACCCTGCCCACGCCTTCTGATTCGACCAGCGACTGTTCCCCCAGGAGTTTTCGGTGTTGTGGTATCCTTAGTATCTGACCATAGGTTCATACACAGGTGACAGCGGAGGGTATATATGCTGTACCTAGGACAGACGTGGGAGGAAATCCCTTGCAGGTCTTTGGGAGGGCGGTTGGGTGATTCCAGCGCTTGCACCCTTAGTCATTGTATTGTGGACCTTGGGTAACTATCCTTCATCCTTCATTGATCTGTTTTGGGACCTCATCATCCCAGACTCTTCTCCGGAAGGCATATGTTTTCCTGGTTTGATTTACCTAGGACCTTTTTTAGTGGTGTGCTCTTTGTGCTACTTGTTTTAGTTTTCCTTAGAGAACTTCTCGCTCATTTGAGCAGGAAACTATGTCTAGCATTCCGGCGAGTGCCAATCAAGGTACCCCTGTTCCGGGGGATCCTTGTGCTGTTCCATTCATTGGAAACATTGGTACTCCCTTAATGGCTACTTTGAATCTTCCTGGATTCACCATAGGGCTACCGGTTTGGTTGTTTTCCACTCTGAATGCCTTGCATGCTCCTGACGCTTCTTTTGTGAGCACCTCAAATCAAGAGCATCAGAACCTTGTGCCTCCTTTGCCAGTAACATCTTCTCCTCCTCCTTCTACCTCATGTGGCGAAAGTAGCAATACTAGTAGCCAGTAGTCTAAAAGGAATAGACGGAGGAAGAATAGGAAGAAGATGCCAAAACAAGGGGGCAGCAACCCAACCTCTGTGAGTCATGCTGGGGGCAAGCACCCTTCCTTTGCAAGTCATGCAGGGGGCACCTACCCAGCCTCTGGAGGTCATGATGGGAGAAAACTTTTAGTCACTGAAAATCATACTGAAAGTTTGTCTTCAACCACTGTCAGTCATGTTGAGGACACATCATTGATCACTGCTAGTCATATTAATGACAAGTCACCAGTTCCTATGAGTCATACTGGAGACACCAGATCAACCACTGCAAGTCATGCTGAGGGAGTTGACATTGTCGACAAACCAAACAAACAGAAGCTTAAGTTCCCTTGTAAGTTTTGCGAGGGAGATCACCTTACTTACTTGTGCCCTGTACTTCCAGAAGTGCAAAAAGTGTGGTCCTTAGTTCAAAATTCTGATGCTTCTGAGCAACCAGCCTCTGTGAGTCATGCTGGGGGCAAGCTGTCAGCCAATGCTAGTCATGCTGAGAGTACTGACGTTGTAAAGGAGTCTAAACCTATAGGACGGAAACCAAAGTTCCCTTGTAAACTTTGTAAGGGAGATCACCTTACTCACCGATGCCCTGCCATTCCAGAGGCACGAAGAGTGTGGTCCATGTCTGAAGGAACCTCTATTCCTGAGTTGTCTATTGATTCCCTACAGTCAGATCAACCTTTGGTTGATCAAGTGGTTGAACCAATGCAATCTTTGGTCGACCCCACTCTTCCTTCGGAGAGTGAAGTGATCAAATCGGTGCAATCTTCGATCGATCCCATCAGTCCTTCAGAGATTGATGCACCTACTGCTGAAGTCTTGTGCATTACCAGTTTGGATGTTCCTGAAAAAGGGGGCACTTCATATGTGCCATGTGAACCCCTACCAAGCCCTAGGACCGTTTCCTTTGATTGGAATAGTCTAGTCGAGCCTCGTCTTCCTTCTTCGACACCTTTCCAGATAAAGGTTGATATCGGGAACCATACGGTTGATCAATGCACTGTTGATGAAGGTGCTTCTGTTAGTATCTTATCCGCTTATGCTTGGAGAGATTTGGGTTTTCCTAATGTTATTCCAGCTGCTAATTGGTCGTTGACCTTTGATAGAAGACCTAGTGAACTGATCGGATTCCTCCGTCACGCACCTATTACTTTGGGTGGAAAAACAGTCTTAGTTGATTTTATGGTTTTAAAGGACCCTATGGACTTTGATATGATCCTCGGGCATGATTACGTTTATGCTATGCATGTTGTGGTGTCTACACTCTTTCGTGTGACGCATTTCCCTCATAACGAAAGCATCGTCACTATCGACCAACTTGCATTCGTTGATCCTCCTTATTACCCAACTGTAGACCAGTCAGATCCCTCGTCATTAGGCACTACTATGTCACATGGGACTTCTGTGGCATATTGTTCCTTGAGTTCAACTGCTACCGAGAAGAAGTCTCTGAGTTCATGCTTACCTTCTCAGGACTTGGTCCCAGCTTTTGACCAAGTGACACCTCCATCTGAATGTTTAGATATGTGTTCTATCTGGGATGATATACTTCCTTCCAATGAAGTTTTCCTAGAGTCTATAGTACAGTCTGCCATTCATTTGGATGTTGATCCAGTCACAATTATGTCCAACCCCGGTTTGACCTTAAAGTCTGATCTTCCTACTGTTGAGTCTTTGGACTCTCCTATAGATCTGCAAATCGGTGTTCCTGCTGAGTTTGATTCTGCTTCTAGAATTTTCAACTCCCGTGATGATGAATTTGTTTCTGCAGATTCCATCATGTCCTTCAACTTTGATCTTCATCTTGAAGTTGATCTTGTTGATTGTAAGTCCTCAGGATTGGGTACCATAGAGTCTTCCTTTGAAAACTCTACCTTGTTTATGCCTGTTGTAGATGATAGTGAAGTTGAAAGTATTTCTACCACAGTGACTTGTATCGGGTCTTTCTTTACATATGTTTTAGATATGATCTTGGTACTGATGTTTCTTGGAGACAGGATTCTTAGCTGGATGTATACTTGTTTACTGGTCCTTTTCGACACCTTGTGCGACCATGTCAGGTATATTCGGAACCTTGCATATAGGTTTAGGCTTCCCCGCTGTTATGTTGCATTTGAACCTTTTGCCATCCGAATTCACCATAGGGTCGAACCTGTTGGATATTGGTGTGTTAGCCATCTCTTTATGCATCATGCACCAATCCGATAGCAGATCCTACCTAACATGGGTCACCCTAGTCAGCACTCTTATGCCATTTTGGTGCCCATGCTGAGTTTTTCTCATAGGCTCGGGAGCCTTTTTAGATTTACCATGACTTTGAGAAGAAGCCTGATATCTTTCTTCCTCATATATTTCCGGCCATCCCTGATAAGGCTCCCACCTTTGTGTTCAAATTGCATATGCATCTGTTATGATCCCGCTTGTGCTAATGAGCTTGAAGCCGGCTTCCACGCTTTTAGCTCATTATATAAGCCTCCATCTCTGATCTCATTTCCGCTAAGCCCTGTATCATTTTTCCTTTGCAATTTGACACCTTTTACCTGGAGGAGACACACCTTGAGTGTACTTATCTTGCTCATGTTCCTTGCATTAGGCATAGCTTTGTTCCATGCGCTTGGAGCTAGTTTCGCATGTCCCTAACACTCGTCTCCTCCCATTTCGAGCATTCTTCTTTTACTTTGAGCTCGTTAAAAACAGTAAGTGGGTTTCAAGCATTCTTCTTTTACTGCGAGCTTGTTAAAAACAGTAAGTAGGTTTCGAGCATTCTTCTTTTACTTCGAGCTCATTAAAAACAGTAAGTAGGTTTTGAGCATTCTTCTTTTACTTTGAGCTCGTTAAAAACAGTAAGTAGGTTTCAAGCATTCTTCTTTTACTTCGAGCTCGTTAAAAATAGTAAGTAGGTTCCGAGCATTCTTCTGCCTTCACTTCGAGCTCGTTAAAAATAGTAAGTAGGTTACAAGCAGTCTTCCATCTTTCCTTCGAGCTCATTAAGAACAGTAAGGAGGCTACGAGCATTTCTTTCACCTTCCCTTCGAGCTCATTAAAAACAGTAAGGAAGTTATGAGCATTTTCCTATCTCCTTTGAGCTCATTAAAAACAGTAAGGAGGTCATGAGTTTACTTTTTCAGACTCGTTAAACCTTTACGGAAAAGATCGCTATGGAGTTCTTTTAAGCCCTTTTCAGACTCCTTAAATAGGAAAAGTTTGCCGAGCATAGTTGTCTTTTCGGGCTCGTTAAAATAACTGAACCGACATCCACTTAGGTATAGAATTACCCCTTTTCCGAACCTTGGTGGATAATTTACGGAAAGGGTATACTCTAGGTATACTCTTGTATGCGCTAGAAGAGTTCTTCTTCCATGATTTTACACTTTTTCGGGGAAGGAGACTAACTTTACGGAAAATGACCTTTGGAGTAGTCTTTAGGGTTTTCAGACTCTCGAAATGTGAAAACACCAAGCGAGCATTCACCTACTCAAGCTCGATGTGAAATCCACGAGATGTTTGATAGAGGATTGTTTAAGTTTTTCAACTCTATAAACAAGAAAACACCGCCGAGCACATACCAATCCGGGCTCGATATAAAATCCACGGATAGGTGTATAGAGGACTGTTTAAGTTTTTCAACTCTATAAGAAAGAAAACACCGTCGAGCACAGACCAATCCGGGCTCGATATAAAATCCATGAATAGGTGTATGGAGTTTTCTTCTAGGTTTTTCAGAATCCTTAAATATGAAAATACCATCGAGCATACTTTAGTTCTTTGTTAAGCTCGTTAAAAAATGAAAAAGGAAAGGGAAGGGAAGAATGTTAAAATATCTTTCAATATGATGGCAGCAAGTCAACTATCTCCTTGAACAAAGCACCTGTTTTGAGTCTATCAAACAAGTCGGGTTCTAGTGTTGGCCTTAGGATAAACCTGATCTCAGAGTTCTTACTCCTCCGTTTGGTTAGTCTTCCAATCATATGGAGAATCTGTTAATGTCTCCTACATTGCAGATTTGCATCGTGGTCCCTTTGTGTTAAAAGTTGCCTAAGTCACTCTTGTGTCATGCTCACTGTTCAAGGATACAACCTGTGTCAGCCATTCTGCAGTTTCCTTGACCTCATGTGTCGGCCATTCCTTGGTGTCAGTATGTTTCATCATGTGTTCAGTCCTACTCCAAATCAGCTCAGACCTGTTGAGTGTCCCTCGAGTTGGATGATGGAGGATGCATTAAGGCCTCCCTTCCAACGTGCTTCTTCCCATCGAATTCAACTCATTGTACTCTGGTAATGAAGTTTAGATTTTCGGTTAATACCTTGGGGATTGCAGTCATTAGTGGCAGTTTCCCTCGCTATTGGATATATGGGAATACATCAATGTCTTCTATCCGATAGATTCTTCAAGTGTTCGATGGAAAGACCATCTATTCGCACTTGCTTGAATGTACTAGGTACCTTGGGTTCTATTTTCATTATTGGTGGACACCCTTGCGTTTGTTAACAATATACATCAATGACCGGTAATCAAATGATACCTCCCATGTTCGACAACAACTCATTTATTCGCATGGATAAGTTTGTACCTTGGGTTGTTTTTGGATGAAGACCTTGGGATCTTCGATAGCATCACCTCATTTATGTTATCGCCCAATTTGCGCAAGACTGAGCCACACTCTTTTTGGGCTCTTGATGAGACATAGATCCAGTTTGTTCTCTATGGCTATGTTCTCCAGTTTTGACATAGATCCACCTTGTATTTATGTGGCTATGTTTACACTTATGTTCCTCATGGATCCACGCTTGTATTCTAGTGGCCATGATATATACATCAGTATTTGGATCATTATTGTATCCTCTTGGAGGTCATATTCCACCATTTGAACATGGACAGTTACCCCAAGGATGAGTTTGTCTTACATTGCCTTTGCTTTCAGGTACTTCATTTGAGCCTATGATTCTTGGTTTCTCCGTTCCTCCATGATTCAACTCTTTGTTATTTATAATGTATTTCAGCCATCGTTTCCCGCACTCCCTCTGACCTCATACATTAGGGGGCATCTGTTATAACTTGAAATGACACCTCTCCGTCCGTGACGACACTTGCTTCCCTTGGTCGCATGATGACATTTCTTGAGATCAAGTTTCAGTCACACAACAGGACATTTTTGGATGGAGGAGTCATTTGGGACACTAAAAATGGTTGAAATTACCTCATTCTTGACCCATTTGATGTATATGACCCTTAGGAACATTTTTCCAAACCAAACCATCTCCTGAAAATGAGCAGAAAAGCCTGTTTTTGGCCATTTTTTAACATGAGCGCTGGTACACAAGCATGATAGTAGCGTGTATACTCTACTGAGCGTGACTCCACTGTTGAAATAGTAGCGCTCAACTCCATATGTACGCACCTTTGTCTATTGTAGAGTAGCGTACACCCCTGTTTTGGTCAAAATCACGAAATTCGAGTAAGTTAAGTTGGTTTGGAAACCTCTTGAGCAGTTATAACTTCTTTTCCTCTTCCTCATTGACTATATAAGGAGGGTAGAAGGGCCATGTGAGGAAACTAAGCCCAATTACAAAGTTATGCTGGAGTAATGGAGACCCTCATCCCCCTCTCTTGTGCTTTAGTTTTGGTAAACCCTGCATAGTTGATTAGAGGTTGGAATCCTTGGAGAACGGAAGCAGGAGACCTTGAATCTAGGTTTTGTGAAGTGCCAAGCTTGAAGGAAGGTATAACTTTATGTACTTGCTTTCATTCATCAATAAAGATCAGACGTTCTTCTCTTTCCAAATATGACCTATTAATGTGTCTTAGATTTGATTACAGTTTGTTTATAATCTGATGTCTTCTTCTATTATGAATATAAGTCTTATGTGTGTAGTCAAATGTATTTGAGAAAGGTATCAAGTTGTTTTGCAGGTCTGGGCATTGCAACACTGGATAAGCATTGAAGAGCGAGGGAGGAAAATCTAGGATCAACCTTCTGAATGAGGTGCCTACATCTCTAAACCCTAATCTCTTCATTTATTTGTTGTACTTGCAGAATGCTTGTAAGTCTATCTTTATCACCGTAAGTTGGTAGTTTCTCCCCTGAACTATAGGTGCATTTTCCCCACAACATGCTCCCAAGATGATTGCTAGACGTAAGCGACTTAGCTCCAATGTGGTGTGGAGAGGCGATCTAGTTGACTCCAAAATAACTTTCAGAGGTTGAAGACATGCCCCCAAGCTTCATTTCATCCGCCTAAGGCATAGGCGAGTGAAAAGAAGGTTCAGGTACTAAGTCTACGAGGAGAATCGACTCAAAGGGAAAGGATATGTTTCATTTTTTAACGATCTTGACACAAGATTAGAACTTTGCTCGTGGGAACCTATTTCATTTTTTAACGAGCTTGACATAGAAAAAGAACTATGCTCATAGGTTAAGGCCGATTGATGGGTTCCTTCCCAACATGATGCGTAGAGGTTGGTAAATTCCCCCAACATGATTGCTAGCGGATTAACATGGTGGTGTTCCCTCAACATGATTGTTGACGGTACGACATGTGGCATGCCCCCCAAGCTTCATTTCGTCTAAAAATGATGCTTGCTAACCCAACTACCAACCTAGATACTAATATGAAAATGTTTACCAAGGGGAGGGAAACGAGAATCAGATGAAATGAAGGTTCAAGTTCTAACTCTAGCGAGAGAATCGAGCCAATGGGAGGGAGACCTATTTCATTTTTACACAAGCTTGAAATAGACAATAACTATGCTTGAGGGCCCATCTTATTTTTTAACGAGCTTGAAAATGGAATAAAACTATGCTCAAGGGGGGCCATCTTATTTTTTAATGAGCTTGAAATGGAATAAAACTATGCTTGAGTGGATGGTTTCATTTTTGTGCAATCTTGAAACCAAAGATAAACTATGCTAGAGGAGTCTATCTCATTTTTTAACGATCTTGAAATAGAATAAAACTATGCTCCAATGGATTGGTTTCATTTTTATGCAAGCTTGAAACCAAAGGTAAACTCTGCTAGAGTGGTCGGTTTCATTTTTTAACGAGCTTGAAATAGACAATAAACCGTGCTCGTAGCGCCCATCCTCAGGGGGAAGAAACCACTAAAACATGTGAAACATTCAGGGAAGTCTAATGACTAGGAGTTATATGATGAGTGGGTGTCACGAAGGAAATCTGATCAATGGTCACAATATTCCCATGATGAGTAAAATACATCACTCGAAAGAGCGTGGACACTACAGCTTTCATAGCATAGACATAATCACGTCCAAGGAGCAGATTGAAATCTAAAGGACCTTGGACAACCATGACATCAATATAAATAGTTTTACCTCTCAATGTGATAGGTAACTGCTATAGAATCCCTAAAGGTCCGGTAGGCCTTCTATTAAACACCAAAATCTGGTCAGTTACTAGCACAAGCTAAGGGGAACCTATAGCTTGCCAAGCAGTTGAGGATAAAATACTAACAGAAGCTCCATCATCAATTATCGTATGAAAAATTTCTTTATCTGAAACTCCTACAGATATTTGAAAAGGAATACTCAAAGGAAGATGAGATTTTGTCAGACCATTCCAATCAAAGCAAATGACCTCAGTACTTGGAGGGGGTCCTGTAGAAATGGACAGGGTTTGCCCCTGCCTAGGACATTCTGGACTGATTAGGAAAATGTCAGTGGTTTCCAATTGACTCTCACTTGGAAGATAAGAATGAGACGAATATTGTGTCATGGTGACTACTTTAGTCTGAAATTTATCCAATGAAAGAGCGGGATCGAGTGGAGATGAGATCGACTCGATCACTTCACTCTCGGAAGGAAGAGTGGGATCAATTACAGATGAAACTGAATTGATCACTTGGTCAACCAGCGGGGGGTCGAGGGAAAACTTACCATCACTTGTTGGAAGCACCTGTTGAGAACTAGTAATATCTTCCAACCACCGTGAAGCTTCATCCATGCTTGGACAAAGGTAAGTACGATGCATGCCCTTGCATAGCCAGCAAGGGTTTGCATCTCTACCCTTCCGACCCTTCACCAATGGGTCACTAGTAGAGGGAGTACCATGAACATGATGGTCAGAGGTTGACGATACAATTGGTTTGTGGTTTTTAGACCATACTTTTGACACACAGGAAAGACCGGGGAAATCCTTGAGAAGGTGATCACCCTTGCAAAGTTTGCAAGGGAACTTGGGCTTACGAGGTGTTCTCATAGAATGAGTGCCATCAGAGGCAGATGGTTGACGCTTGGTCTCTTTCTTATCCTTCTTCTTCTTAATCTTCCTTTTTTTCTTATTCTTCTCCACCTGATTACTAGCATTAGAGTTTTCAGTAGGAGAAGAGGAAGAGACGGAATCCGATTCAACTTTCGACGTAGAAGCAGAAGGATCACCATGAGGTTGATGCTTATGTGGTGAAAGACCTAGGTTTGACACAATTGATGCATTTGGTGTAACTAGATTGGAGAATAACCATATCAGTAATCCTATCGTCAATCAAGGAAGACTCAACGTAGCCATAAAGGGAGGACCAATAGTTCCACAAGGGGGAATAACAAATGGCACACCTTGGAAAGGGGCGCCTTGGTTGGTATTCTCGGAAGAATCTTCCATGTCTGAACTTTCTAAGAGTCTCTAAAGTACCACACAAGTCAAGCACTACTCAAGTCTAAAAGAAACAAGCAAACTGTGTGAATAGGAGTGGATTCAAAGTTTGTAACCTCACGGAATTATCAAGGCATCACAAACCGTTATATACTGCAGGGTCCAACAATATGACGCGACAAGGAGGATTGGGACCGTACCCTTGCCTGCATACCCAATTACCTTGACAGTATGTGCGTGCTAATCTCCTCGAGTGTTGTTCTCGGTGTATTGCTTTGCCAATACGGCAATTTAATGGTTAACTCAGTTGGTTTTAGGAATCCTAGTGGTGTCTCCCGATATACGCAAGGTACGTGGGAGTTCAAATCCGTAGTGGTGTTGTCTAATGCACAACCGTTCGGCAAGAGACCTTCCGATATACTACTGAGTACGTGATACACCCTTCGATATACGCCAAGAATGGATTATGGTACTTGGTGGGTACGTGAAGGAGCTCGATATACCGATAAGTATGTGGAAGACTACAATACCCCCGGGATACAGTGTTGGAAAATAACAACAGCTGCCACGCTTAACAACGTCGGAACACGTCTCTAACTTACACACATTTACTAAATGATTTTAACCTAAGCTAGCATTAATTTTATCTTGTATGGTTATGTGGATGCATGAGGTGAGTACATAAATGTAAACATAATGCAATCCTCAACTACATGATAATGCACATTTTCCTTTCCTTTTCAATGAAAGCTACTTAAGTAAGGAGAGTTTTTTTTTTTGAAACCAAAAATACTTAAGTAGTAGCGAAAAGAAGAATTCCTTTCTAGAGTGCAACAACTCTAACTTTCTGCAATAATCAGCTAAAAAGCACAAAGAAAATGAAAGATGCAACTAATATTAACAATGTATAAGACAAAATAATGAAGCACTTTCAATTTTCAAATGCATGTACCAAAAATGGAATTTGATAACTAAACGATTTTTATATCTATATACAGAAAGTGAGAGAATATCTACAACATTCTAATCATCTAGAAATTCCCAAAGAAAAATGGCAAGCACCCGAACAACTCAAAGGCACTCAAGAAAGGCTCAAAATCTACCAAATTCAATAATTATAACTCATTTCCTATCTTTTTACACTTGAAAAAGACACATCTAAGCTACGGAAAGAAGGATTCCATAAACGTTTCCAATCAAATGCATGACAAAGATAAGCACTTAACAATCTTATCTAACTCAAATGCACACAAATCTGAAACAAGTCTTTCGTCTTCTTATGATGGTAAGACAAAGAATATCAAATGATCAAAAATAAAGTAAGAAGAATATTTACGTTTTCCAAGTTTGTGAATATAGCAAAAGAGTGACAAAGTCAAGCTTTTCTTTGAACTAAAGTGGAGACAAATAATCAATCTTTTCCAATAACCATTAGATAGCTTAGCATGTAAAGGAAACAAGATGCATAACCCAAGAAAAAGAGGCTCAAAAAGAATTGGGTATCCCACACTTTTCAAATATTTAAAACAAGCTAGTCACGCCAAACCAAAAATGATCTCAAAACCTTGAGATGGGTCAGAATGACTAAAGGATGCACAATTCATGGCCCCTCGGCCATGAAGGGGAATTTTTTTTTCGAAAATAGAACCCATTTCGCTTAAAAATGCAAGCAAAACACTAGTTTTGACTCAAAGGGCCAAACATGTCCAAATCTCAAAAGACCCAAAAACCAATACAAACAAGCCAAAAAACATTGTTGGACAAAAAGGGTCTCTTCCTGGAAGGTACAGTGCAGAGGAGTCTGCACACAAACCAAAACTCAAATTAGAAATGGAGAAGGGGTGCCTATATGGCAACTTTGGCAGATCAACTCACTCTGTGGTTGTACACAGTGCGACGTCGTAGTTCACCAATGCAGGGAGTGCGACATTGTCGTGGAATACCAATGGAAGGGTTGCGACAACAGGATAACAGGCAAGGAACAGAGAGAAAAAACAACACAGTGTCGCTCTGGGTACACTGACCAGGTGCGACAGGCGAGATCTAAGTTCAAAAATGAAACAATTCTCTAGATAATGAGCAATGACATGGTCTGAAAATGAGAAGTACAAACTCAGAGGAAGGTAATCAGACTCTTCAAAGTGAAGATCTGATGGTGAAAGAGTCTTAGGAGGCTAATGACAAATGAAAAAGGCTTGGCAAGAAATCAACTGAAAACAACATTCAAATTGACACTACAAAGCAATGTTCTTCCCTAGTATGGTCGCCATATTTGTTTATCGGACAATCCACTCGAGCGGACGTGAGCAGGATCTCCCTAGCTCAATGTGAGTCTAGAACAAATGAGACAGGCTACGAATGCATTTCCTAGATCTACTTAAGGATCAAGTACTAGATGTCTTACCTTTCACTTCGCTATCCTTTCCCCTGAATGCTGCTCCACGTCTCACGGTCGTCAGATTCAAGCTGTAAGACCTGTCAAGACAAGAAACAAGAGAAAGAAGTAAAGGGCATCTATACAATAAGCGATCTAAGTAAATAGTTAAGCAGGTAAACTACTCAATATCATTACACACATGAACAATATTGGTGGAAAGCATTTGTATTACTGTAAAAATAGGGAAGTACATAGCAGAGATATAGAACTACAACCAAGGATTAACACTGCAGCCCTTCTCCAACAAAGCCATTTTCCATTTCCTCCTAAGGAAGCTTGATTCTCTCAAGGATGAGTAGAGATCTCTCAAGAGTGATTTCACCAGCATGTAGAATTCATAGACTTCCTCCTTTGGAGAGGAGTAGAGCTTCTCTTATATAAGACTAAGTGGATAGGGTATGGATAGGATAGGTTGAGAGATGGTAGGAGAGAGATAGGGGATCCTCCCAAGGTGTTAGGAATCGAGTACCAACTCCCCTAGAGGACCCTGCAGTGAAGCAAGCTGCGACATCGCATGTTGCATGAGTGCAACCTGCGACGACCTCTCAAAACCTGGTACTACTGGGTACAAATCCTCTCAGGTTAATTAATCAGTCAAGACATCTTCAGGGGTTTATACACTAAATCTCATGATGGGTAGATTTTGGGTGTAACAAGAATTCTTGTGATATTGGGTTGGATGATTGGCTATGATGATTGAAACTACGTTTCCATTGTATTGAAAGATCTTTGTATCTATCTTGCATATTTTGTACCACAATTTCAATTTGTAGGTGAAGGAGGCGATTTGGAGAGGGGCATATTGGTTGGGGAGATCCACCCTGTTTCTGTTTGTCAAATCTTTGTTCACACAGGGAATAATTTTGTCTTTATACCAATTATTCTCTATCTTTTACTTCTTATTTGAATATACCCTCATTTTTGTTTACTGATTGATATTTGTCTCCTTGGTTTTGCAGGAAGAGAGGGTTCCACTTATGGACATGGAAAAATTGTTGGAGCAAGAAAAAAGACCAAGCTTTCATTTGATCTTTGTGGGAGTAACCATCATCATATCGACATTCATTCTCATCATCTAGGTATGCTCACAAGGTACGTATTTGGTTCCTTTAACTTACCCATTTGTCATTTACTTCAAAACCCTAACTCCTAAAATTTCTAAAAATTCTCTAGGGTTAGTTACTTGGTTTACTAGAAAACCATTTCTAGGTTTTCATCCTTAGGCCTAGCCCCAAGTGGGTCCTCAAGGGCGTCTAGATCTATGGAATCCATCTACCCTATCCCCTAGGCATTGATCTCTCCATGCTTGCGCCCTCCTTGGTCTGTTGATCTTCTTAGTGGTTAATCCCTCTTTCCCGAGCTTGTGTACTATGATACTGTTAGATCTTCTATCAAGCTATTATAGGAATCCCTAAACTTGTCATATATACTCCTTGGGACCATTTTTCATATTCTAAGTACACGTTTCCCAAGGAAACTGATTTTGATCATTTACTCTAGCACCTACATCCGAGATCCATTTTTAATCTTAAGTTACTGTAATTGAACTAATCGAATTTCATATCTCATCTTTCCTAAGCCTCTACAGTAGCTCTATTCCTTAAATCTAGGGTTCATCATCCTTCACTATAGATCCCTTACTGAATATCTTGATTTAGTGATTGATTTGGATCTCTCTCTCTAAGAGTAGATCAGGGTCTCCCCCTTTTCTATTTAGGGCTTGTATAGTATGAAGCGAAGAGTGCCTCGATTGGAGTGACAACTAATCCATTTTGGGAATCGAGTCCCGCTTTGGTCACCTCTTTAGTTGCATTTCCCCTCTACCATCCTGGATAGGATCACCTTTTAGGGGGAACTACAAGTTGAGTGATAACATTACACATGGAGATTGATTGTTTGCATGGGAGGACACCTCACCTTGGAAGTGTTGATGTATTTGCAACTTCGGAATATATTCACTTGTACATTACATGTATTACATTTGTACTTTATTGTATCCCCAACGGAGATGTATTATTCCTCCGATTGGAAGTGTCGTCATTTGTATTTGACGGGTTATTAGACCACCTTGGTGGGGTCGGACTTGTATGAGTCATGTGGATGGGTTATTATGCTTCCTTAGGAATTTGACCTAGTTAGGGTTAAAGGAAGGTCAAGTCATTGTATAAATAGAGAGTGTGTCTCTCTCATTTCATTCATTCACTCACTCATCCAACTCGCATAGTTGAGAGAGAGAGGTGCGCACAAGTGGAGGAAGAGTAGCTACTGAAGACATCTATCTTTTGGTGTTTTATCTTTGTGATCCTTGTATTGGTGTTGATTCTATCTCTGAGGAAGTTGCAGGGTTTTTCACCTTCTTGGTTTTCCCCAGTGAAATGTTTTGTGTCCATTGTCTCTTGTGATTGTTATGTTGTGCATGTTATTCTCTTAGTGATCCTATTGAATGAAATTATTGAAAAATTAACATGGAATCAGAGCTGACCTAAGAAGAATACATTCTGCAGCATAAGAATATAGGGCTTCTTTATTTTTGGGTTTCTCTCCACAGGTCATCAAAGGCAAGAGGACGCTAGACTAGAGAAGGGCTTTGCATAGCAAAACCTAGTCATCTTGGCACTTTCGCTATAAATCCATTTCTACAAAGGTTCAGGATATGAAACTTTTACAGGTCAAAGATAACATCACCATGTACCTTGTAGCCAAAGAAAAACATCTGATTCGCTATACTTTCTGTTTTATGATCCGTACAATTTAGGGTTTTTGCCTCTTCCAGATCTCAGTCATAAACAGGTGACCTAGGGAAAAAGGTCACAACTTGGGCTAGGAATCTACAAATGAAATTCTGTAAAAAGTGGCAGTAAGAGAACAGACAGTAGTTTCACAGGTCCAGGTTTCAGAGGACAAAGTGGAACCAGTAACACGTGGCACTCCGTACAAGTTCGCTATCCTTTTTTATCCCATAAACAGGTCACGTTGTGACATGTGGCATAACTCTCTCTTGGAAAATCCAATTGAGCTCAAACCTATGGGGTTAGAAATATAAAAGGACAGGCTACCATAGAATAAAGTTTCAAACCCTGAGGATCTGAAATTTTTGAGTTACACCAGAAACATTACAGTCAATTCTGGAAGGTCAAATTTTGGAATCTCCACACCAGCTTGCTTATCCAGTTCTCAGCATTTAAGTGGTAAGACCTAAAAATTTCTATTTCAATTTGAAGTAATCTTTAAGATGTCTAACCAAACCAAGCTTGAAGATAAGCTTGAAGGGGATGATAGCTTCCGAGCATGGAAGTATAGGATTGGGTTAATCCTAGAAGAGAATGAATTGGATACCTACATAAGTCAAGAGGTTCCAGTTCCAAAGGGAGATGAGGCTAAGGCCTTACACAAGAAGAAACTGGTCAAGGCTAAGAGAATCGTTGCTGATTCTATCAAAGACCATCTCATAACCCATGTGTCTTCCCTAAAGATACCTAAGGAGATGTTTGACTCCTTGACCAAGTTGTTGGAAGGAAAGAACATAAATCGAAAGATGACTTTGCAGAACCAATTGAAAGGGGTAAAGATCCAGAATGGAGATACCATCCAATCCTACTTTACTAAGGTCTCTCAAATCAAAGAACAACTTGAAGCTGTGGATGAAGTAGTGGAGAATGGATAAATTGTAATGACCACATTGAATGGCCTACCTAGGTCATGGGACTCCTTCATCCAAGGTATTTGTTCAAGAAAGAAATTGATCTCCTTCAGTAGACTATGGGAGGAATGCTCACAAGAAGAAGCTAGGATTGTGGCCCAAGAAGATGGGAAGTGAAGACCAAGCTCTCACAGCACATACCAAGAAAGGTAAGTTCAAGAGGGATAAATCTCATCACAAGAAATCTTCTCACTTCCATCAAAATAAGAAAGAAGAAGAACAAAAACGAGAAGAGATATCATGCTCATGCTGCCGAGGATGATGAACCTACCAGAAAGAAGACTAGGGCAGAAAGTGAAGACTCTTCAAGTGACAAAGAATATGTTCTAATCTCTGCTCTCATAGGTACTATTTCACATGGGTGTAATGATTGGCTTATTAATAGTGGGGCTTCCAAACACATGACGGGCTTTAAAGAATATTTTATGGATCTATCTGAACATGAGTCACCTCATAAGGTAAAATTTGGGGATGACTATCAATATCCTATAAAAGGAAGTGGTGAATCCTCCTAAATGTTAGACTCTGGGAAGTCTTTAAAGATGTTCTATATGTACATGGACTCAAGAAGAATCTTCTCTCCATATAATCTTTGGATGCAAAGGGGATGATATTTGCATTTGTGGATGGCCAAGTACTTATGTGGCCAAAAGGTAAGACAATAGATGATGCAGTAGTGATTGGAGAGAGAAAGAGGGAGGATTGTACAAATTGAAGGGACAGAAACATGCCATGGTACATGAATCCATGGAGCCAAGTGAACTTTCGCATAGAAGGCTTACACATGTGCACTATAGAGCACTACCAATTGAAAGCAAAGCAGTAGTGGGTCTTCCTGAAATCCAATCAAAGCATGAAGGTATTTGCAAAGGATGTGCAAAAGGAAAGAACACAAAGAAGGCATTTCCAAGCAGTAAAAGCAAGGCAAAATGAATATTGGAAATTATCCACTCCGATATATGCAGTCCAGTTCTCTGAGTGGGTATGTATATTATGCTTCTTTCATTAATGATTTCTCTTGGAATACTTGGGTCAATTTATTGAAGAACAAAGATGAAGTATTCAACAAATTCAAGGAATTCAAAGCCTTGATAGAAAGCCACACTAAAAAGAATATCAAGACCTTTAGATCCGACAATGGCGGAGAATTCACTTCAGAAGACTTCAAGAAGCTATGCAGTGATTCAAGGATTAAGAAGGAGTTGACCACTCCTTACAATCCACATCAGAATGGAGTTGCATAAAGGAAGCAAAGGTTGAGAGGGAGTCCACCCAACAAACAAACAAAGATAAGTATTTGAATTGTCATTCTTGTATATCTGATTGTTTAAATAATATTGTTCAATGATGTATATACTTATGTTCCTAGACTTAGGTTGTGTATTATGCATTAATGAACAATATACTACTAATATGCATGTAATGGGTAAGTGGCCTATGGTACTGTACAACATTCCATTGCTGCTCATCTAGAATGAAACCTCTTTGCTGACATGTTGGGAGTAATGTAAACTCTTAACAATGTTCCGGTAGAGATGGAAGGCATCTAGAAAGTTACCGTGTGAATACGGGATATGGATAAACGTTGTATTGAAGCATTGGCTAAGATAATTGCATGACTGTATGACATATATTCTTATTTGTAAGATTTTGTTCTGAAAACTATGAGAAATTTCTAATCATGCAATTAAATTTGACTTGTGCGAAAGATCGTGTACAATCACGTACAAAAGAAGGACAACGACATTTGTTCTAGTGACGAAGTTCAAGAAAACTACCTATTGAAAATATTGAAGAATCTGAAGTTCCCAAGATCAAGGATGCAGTAATGGAAGGATGCCATGATTGAAGAGTACCAGTCGATCATGAAGAAATATCTTTGGGATATGGTCCCGAGACCAGAAGGGAAGTCTGTTGTGACTTCCAAGTGGATCTATAAGATCAAGCATGCTGCAGATGGTAGCATAGAGAAATACAAGGCAAGGTTTGTGGCCCGTGGCTTCTCCCAGAAAGAAGGGATAGATTATGAAGAAACGTTTGCACCTATAGCCAGATACACTTTCATCTGAACAGTACTTTCTCTGGATGTAGTGATGAAGTGGAAGATACACCAGATGGATTTCAAGACAACTTTCTTGAATGGTGTAGTCGAAGAGGAAGTGTATGTGGAGCAGCCACTCGGTTTTGAGACACGTGACAGGGAGTCATATGTGTGCAAGATAAAGAAATACGTGTATGGATTGAAGCAAGCACCTAGGACATGATATGGCAGGATAGAGAGCTTCCTATCCAGTTTGGGCTTTACCAAGAGTAAAGCGGATTCCAACCTTTACTACAAGGTTGAGGAAGGAAATCCAGTGATACTCCTACTGTATGTGGATGACTTCTTTGTGACAGGTGAGGATAGGTTGATTGCTGACACGAAGAGGAAGCTTGCTGCCGAGTTCGAGATGAAGGACTTGGGTGTGATGCATTACTTTCTAGGTATGGAGGTGTGGCAGAGTGCAGATGGAATCTTCCTTGGACAAGGGAAGTATGCAGTAGAGATCCTAAAGCGGTTCTGGATGATGGACTGAAGGCCATGGTCACACCTATGGCATCGAACTTGAAGCTATTGAGTGATGCATCATCAGATTCGGTATTGATCCCACGATGTATCGTCAGATGATTGGGTCCTTGATGTACCTGACGAACACGAGACCATATATTTGCTTTGCAGTGAACACTTTGAGCTAGTTCCCGACGGATCCTAGACATGTTCACCTGATTGCTGTAAAGCATATTCTGAGGTACCTAAAGGGTACGATTGATTATGGGCTCAAGTATGATGCGAATCAAAATTTTAACATGGAAGGTTATGTTGATTCAGATTGGGCAGGCAGTGCTGCAGATAGGAAGAGCACTTCGGGGTGTTGCTTCAGTATGGGATAAGGTGTGATCTCTTGGTTTAGTAGGAAGCAATCCCGTGTAGCATTGAGTACAGCTGAAGCAGAGTATGTCACAGCTTGTTCGGCTAGTTGTGAGGCAGTATGGCTAAGGAAGCTACTGTCGGATTGGTTTGATCTCTAGTTGGATGCTACTTGTATATTTTGTGACAACCATATTTGTGTGAAGTTGTCTGAGAACCCAGTGTTCCATGATAGTTCGAAGCACATCGAGGTCAAGTATTACTATACCAGGGATATGGTGCAAAGAGGAGCAGTGAAGCTCCTGTATGTTGTGACAAATGAGCAGATTGCAAATGTGTTGACCAAACTACTATCCAGAGTGAAGGTCGAGTAATTCAGAGAGAGGCTTGGTGTTCTTCAGATAGAATATACTTCGAGGAAGAAGTGATGGGACACATTTGCAGGATCCATTCCAAGCATGGTGGTAGGAGGATCCTTCCCATGGTTGTGGATGTAAGCGTTGTGTGATGAGCATCATAATGATGCTCCTGATGATATGCATCAAGACGATGCTATGACGATGATCATGCGATGATGATATGCATCAGGACGATGCTATGATGATGATCAGGATGATCATGCGATGATGATATGCATCAGGACGATGCTATGATGATGATCAAGATGATCATGCGATGATGATATGCATCAGGACGATGCTATGATGATGATCAGGATGATCATGTGATGATGATGAGCATCAGGATGATCATGTGATGATGATGAGCATCAGGATGATGCTCCAGATGATATGCATCAGGATGATGCTATGTATAATATCAAGGTGATCATGTGATGATGATGTGCATCAGGGTGATGTACTGTATGATGATGATCAGTATGATCATGAGTATCAGGTTGATACTCTGTGGCCGTGGACAGGTTGTGCAGTTGCATAGAAAAGATCCTGGAGATCCGGACAGGTTGTGCTAGGCACGTAAAAGATCTTGGGATGCTCTTTAGAGATCTTGCAGGATGCAAGATACTCTTTTAAGGTTTTCCAAGGGCTGCATAGAAAAGATCCTGGAGATCTGGACAGGTTGTGCTAGGCATGGAAAAGATTCTGGGATGCTCTTTAGAGATCTTGCAGGATGCAAGATACTCTATTAAGGTTTTGCGAGTTCACATGTAAAATATCCTAGAGATCCTGACAGGTTGTGCTAGGCATGGAAAAGATCCTGGGATTCTCTTTAGAGATCTTGCAGGTTGCAAGATACTCTTTTAAGGTTTTGTGAAGGTCACATGTAAAATATCTTGGGAGATCCGATATGTTGAGCAGTAAGGTCGTAAAAATCCTGGGATGCTCTTTCAAGGTTTTGTTGATGCACGTAATCAGCCTTGAGGATTCCACAGGATGGCCAGATATGATGAAGACCTACAGGAGGCTAGGACTACAACCAACATGAAAAAGGGATGGCTCTGTAGAAATTCCTATGACGAGAAGAATTGAGAGATAGCACCAGTGATCGAGATGATGAGTACAACAACAGTGATGATGATGCTCCGTGATCCAGTGACGATGATCCAGCTCCAAAATTGAAGACTTGTGCCAATATGTATTAATGACCTGTGTCAAGAGAATACCTTCCTAGTTAAGAGGTAGTGTTGATGTATTTGTAACTTCAGAATATATTCACTTGTACATTACATGTATTACATTTGTACTTTATTGTATCCCCAATGGAGATGTATTATTCCTTCGATTGGAAGTGTCGTCATTTGTATTTGCAAGTGTCGCAAGTTACATTGTAAGTTTCATCATTTGTATTTGACGAGTTATTAGACCACCTTGGTGGGGTCGGCCTTGTATGAGTCATGTGGATGGGTTATTACGCTTCCTTAGGAAGTTGTCCTACTTAGGGTTAAAGGTAGGTCAAGTCATTGTATAAATAGAGAGTGTGTCTCTCTCATTTCATTCATTCACTCACTCATCCAACTCACATAGTTGAGAGAGAGAGGTATGCACAAGTGGAGGAGTAGATGTTGAAGACATCTATCTTTTGGGGTTTGATATTTGTGATCCTTGTATTGGTGCTTATTCTATCTCTGAGGAAGTTGCGGGGTTTCTCACCTTCTTGGCTTTCCCCAGTGAAATGTTTTGTGTATCTTGTGATTGTTATGTTGTGCATGTTATTCTCTTAGTGATCCTGTTGAATGAAATTATTGAAAAATTAACAAGAAGATGAACATTGGGTATAGTGGAGAATTGAACCTAAGATGGCATGTGGACACTTGGTTTCTTGCTTGGAGGCTTGTACTCGAATTAGGGATGCTTGGGTTGATGAATGATCATGTAGGTGTAGTGAAACCAAAGGTACACATGGCTTAGGTGGATCATTGGAAAATTGCAGGCCTTTGGAGGAGGAGGGTTGGACACATATTAAGGAGTATTCGAACCTACCCTTGCTTTTTGGATGTACTCGGATTGGAGCTCAAGCAATGTCATTTGGAGTTGGAGTGCTCCACATGTGGGCATATAGTGCGTAGAGTTAGGTTGTTTAAAGTGGACTATGTCCATTTTGTATTGTGCCTCCCTCACTTTCATATAAATAAAGAGAGGAGAGGCTATTTTAATAACTTTTTCACTCATGTAATCACATACTTATGTTGAATATGTGAGAACTAGAGTGAATAAGCATCTTTGTACAGTTCAATATTCATTTGTATTTTCTCTCTTTATCTTGAGTGCTAGGATTATTGGAGGAATTTCAAATGAATAATAGGGTTAGTTTTTCTCCCTAAGGATACAAAAAATACTAGAGTTTTGGATAAACCCTAGAGGATCAAATAAATAATTTTATCTTCATGTAACTCTTGGGAAAAAAGAAGACTACGATTTTGTGGCATTTGGAAACCCTAGTCCTACTTGGTGTGTCTATTGTGGAGAAGAAAGAAGAAGATGTCCCTATACACTTGTGGGATGGAAGTGTAGGTGTCAAAGGAGGACTTTCCAATTTGTTATCTTCTTGAGTATATTTGGTGTAGCGATCAACTTTGGTTAGGAGTGATTCCTAACTATAAAGAGGAGTTGGTGGATAGGGTTTTCTTATGGTTTTCCTAGCTAGGGTTTCGAGAGATTGACTTGTACCAACTTGTTATAAGTCATTTCTCTACACATCTACTTCATATTATATATATATATATATGAAGTGTTCAACTATCCATGTTTTTAGTACTTGCAGATATTAATTTCATCTTAATCTTCATGATTGGATAGATTCTAGTGCTTGTTCTGTATGTTGATTTGACATAACATAGAGATAATTTTGTTAGGTGTTTTAACTAAAATGTAGAAGATAAAGGAGTAGATTTACTAGCGTTATATTCTAACGTAATAAGATATTTTAGATCTATTATATGCTTGGAAAAGTGTGCCCTAAATTTTGTATCTTTGTGTTATTGAACTACACTTGAATGATATTTTTTTTCTTGGAGTGCCTTATGAAATTGGGTTGAAAAGAAGTGGAGTATATGTTGCTCTAATTCAATATTTAGATTATTCCCCTAGGTTGAAAGTTCACAAGGATAGAGCTGGGAGACCTCAAGGTTGAGGTGAACTTTTTTAATTTGCATTAATTGCCCCATTCTAAGAAATTTCCTCATGGTATTAAGTCATTTTCGAGATTTCTAAATGGTATTAGAGCTATTTTGACTAATATTTATCTCTTGGTGAAGAGGGAGTTGGATATTTTAGTTGTAGTGTACCTAGAAGAGGTGCTTGACCTAGTACATGTTGATTGGGAGTGAAACTCTAGTGTTCTTAGGAGAAGTGCTTGAACCCTAAAAGGGTTGTGCTACTTTATTTGTTTTTATTTTTCTTTAAAGTGTGCTTCATATTTGTAAGGATACTAGTCTTGGTCTTTGAGAGTGTGATAGGTTGGATGGTGCTTCCAATTTCATACCTTGGAAGTCCAAGCTATAAATCATTTTGGAGGAGGCTAATATTTGGGAGCATGCTGAGAAAGAGATCGTTGCACCTACCAATAAAAAAATATTGGTCATTCATGTTATTGAGGTTAAGACAAAGATAATCATTCTTGATTTGGTGAAGGGTCACTTTTCATATCTCACAATGTAAACAATATGGCTGACAAGTTGATGTATGATGCTTTGGTTGGTTTATATTAGAGTTCTTGTATCCATAGATAGTTGCTCCTTCGAAAAAAGCTTTCAACCATACACATAAATAATGCAAATACAATTAGTTGGCCAAGGTCATAGAGTTGAGAGGTCAGTTGGCTTCCATAGGGACAAAAATGAAATATAAGGAGTTTATATCCATTAACTTGAATGGGATTGCTCCATATTAAAATCCTTTTGTCCAGGGTGTTTGTGCTTGTGATAATTTTCTTGATTTTCCAAAGCTTTGGGATAACCATGTGTAGGAAGAGATTATGCCAACTAGTGTCTAGAAAAGACGAAGGGTTTGTGGGTGAAAATTTTCGATTTACTAGGGTTAGTGGGTTAGGGGATTATGGGTTAGTATTCAATGTAGTCAATATGACCAACCATGGTCATTATAGTGAAGATGATATACCATGGACAATATGGAAAATTGTGGTAAAATGTGGTTAAGATATTGGTCAGTAGGGTCAACCATTAACTATAAATATTGTGGAATAAAAAAATTAATGATAATACAAATATTAGTAATAATTAATATATAATATTAAATATGATCGACCATACCATTATACCAAAGGTTGACCATGGCCACTATAGTGATCATGGTTAATATAGTCACTATTGACTATAAACTTTCTTAATAAATAATATACAACATTAAACATGATTAACCATGGTTATACCAAAGGTTTACCACATTTTTTTTGTAAGTAAGTACCCACAGGGATTTGAACTTTTGACCTTCCATTTACAACTTCTTAACTCAATTGCTTATTATCAATTGCTCTATCCCATGTGGGCTCAAAGGTTTACCACATTGATCATGGTTGACAATGGTTAATATGGTGAACATGGTTAACCATAATCAATACACTAAACATGGTTAGATATGGTCAATATGATTTATTATATGTTTTATTGTTAGTCATCATTATATCACAATAAAAAAGCGTGTACCTACTTAATATGGTGTATTTATAGATGATCCCAGCTATAAACAACCTACATATGTAAGTTTATATCCAACACGGGAAAACACATTAATAGGGAAGTAACAAAAAACAAAAACCCTTTTAAATTTATATATTATTACTGTTGCTCATTGTGTTGTTATTATTATGTGTTTTTTATCTATTATTTTTTATTGTTGTTCTCAATGATGATGATATTTTTATTTGATGAGGACTCAGAAATGTCTTCAAAAGAGGAATTAATTTCTTTATGACATTTATATAGGTGTTCTATGTGACATTTAAAAAGACTTGTCACTCACATTAACATAGACTCTTTAATAAATGTTTTTATGAATGTTTTCATCAACTATATAATATCCATATTTGATATACATAATTGTAATAAAACCATTTTAATGAAGTATCGAGGTAGAGAGATCTCTTGAATATTTTTATGAAAAATCATCCAAATTCTTATAACTCTGTTGATATATTGAACATTCCGAGCCATAATCTTTCCCACTTTTCATGGATCCCGTGGAAAACGTATTGGCATCCCTTCTTATAATGTGATCCAACATGTACGTACAATTTCAATCATCGTTTAAGATTAACTTAGAGGATATAATTATATTACAATAAGGCATGAGCTTTCGTGTAAATTTTCATTAAGTAACAAGGCCATTCCACATCTAGTAAATAACAACAAGGCCATTCATTCAACATAGTTGTCAGATCCATTCCCTCATCCAAATTTGAACCTAAATAATGAAGAGTCAAATAAAAATATAATCCCCCCAACTCCACAAATGGCTAGGATCCCTTAATATTGCCTCGTCGAAGAACCCCCATGCCTTTGGTTTATCTATTATAATATCATCAAACTACTTTGTTTACTTGGCTTTAGGAACTTTCCATATAGCTTGATAACTATAGTCATTATTTGTGATATAATTTGGAAAGGTGGTATAGCCTTGTCTTGAAAGGGTGTGTAATTTCTTTCTAACCACAGTGACCAAGATACCACATAGGGAAACACACCATAATATTTTAATCATTTGTTTTCAAACCATATTCTAAGATGGTCCTACACAATGTTCTCCTACTATACACTTATGCTACAACTTAGAGATATTTATTTCTTTAGCCCAAACAAATTGAGCAAATAGAAACTTGCTCTGTAAGTGATTGATTGATTTCTACTCTTTTCTACATAGGACATAAAAATCAAGAATTCATCAACTTCTCTTTTACAATACATCTCTAGTAGGAGCAAGTAGGATATTTATTGTAAAAAAGGCCATACGAAAATCCTAGTCTTCCATTGATCTTTAATTTTCCATATGGCCATCCACCACCTAGAGGCATCCCACTACACCTCATACGAGAACATTTCTTTATATCGCAAAAAAGTAGTGTAGTCAACTATGGTGATTTTAGACAAGCTTATTAAAGATGATGGAGGAGATTTTCATGTTTATATCCATTCCAAATGTCTTTCCATATAGATCTAAGATTTACTTGAACATTCTAGCATACCTAAGAGATCCATAACCAAATAAGAGTACATAATCAACAAACATGTCTGAAACATAGATGATTATGCCTCTAAAGTCACCAGTTCTATTTTCTTCTTTGATTTCCCTATAGAGACCTTCGACTACTAAGAGAAAAAGTAATGGTGAAAGGGGGCACCCTTCTTTTAGTCTCCTTGTGGGGGTGAAAAACCCAAAGGTTGAACCATTGAGTAGTACAACAAAAGACACATAAGAGAGACATCCTTCAATCCATTTTACCATTGGTAGATATAAACAAATGTGAAGAAACATTAATCTTAGAGAAATTTGTTTTGATCTATCAAATGCCTTATAAATATTGAGCTTTATCATGAAGGATGAGATCCTTTTTGTTTTGATAGTGCACAGTCCTTCTTGTGCCAAATCAACAACCTCGTGCATCTACACCTATTTTATAAAACCAAATTGCTTTGAATAAATATGCTTTGAGAAGACATGCTTTATTCTTCAAATGAGGATGGAGATTCCCTCTTGGGAATAAGTGCAATGAAAGTGGATTTATAGGCTACTAGAACTTTTCTTGAGGTTCTGGACTCTTCTATAACCTTCATAAGATCATCTTCTAGTATATTATAGATACATAAGAAGAATCCCATACTCCACCCATTAGGGCTTGGGCTCTTGTCCTTTTTTAAAGAAGCTAGGTTAGACTTTAGTTCCTCCTTTGATGTGCCTACTCCATTAAATTTACATTAGTTTCTTCATTGAAAAAGTTTGTAAAGTATGATTTTAATTGAATAACCTCTTCTATGTTTGCTCTAATGGGATCTTTATACATATTTTGGAAGTGGGACACTCCCATCTTAATAAGTTTAGTGTTTTTAGTCTTACTTCCATCCTCCCTTGCCAACTCATGGAGAATATTTATATTTTCTTGAGGTTGCCATAGTTATGAAAACAAATTCTATTTTAATCTCATTTTGCTGACAAAATAGCCATGTTCTTCATCATCTAAGTAGATCCCTCCCAATCCAATAATTTCCTCTTTAAGAATTCAAAATTCTCGATCTTATATGTGTCCTCTTTTGACAAGATGACATCCTTTTTTAGGTCATATAATTCTGCAATATGCACTTCCACATATATGTGATTTTGATCAACATCCTTGAACTTTTGTTTATACAAGACAGTGAAACCACTTCGACTCTTTTTAGATTATTTGTGAATCATAACACCATTTTTTCCTCTATGTTTTCCTAAAAAATGCCTCCATTCATCTTTCACAAGTTCAATGAATTATTTTTCCTCCAACCACATTGGATTGAACTTAAAAGGGCTAGTTGGTTTTTCATCATCCTTTTGTATTTGTAGGAGTATGGAAAGAGATTATGAAAATCCCCCAATCTCCACCCATGAGTGAATTTTCTCATATTCCATCATAATTTTTTCATCTACCATTGAACTATCTAATATCTTGGAGACTGCCTCATCTCCATATTGGAAATTGCACCAACTAGGAACAAGCTTCAAATGGTCTACATCAAGAAACCATGCCTCCTCTATCTTGTGAAGGAAATATTGAACCAAGGGATCCATTCTTACTACATTCATTGAAACCTATTCCCTCTTTTTTGTAAATTTTATGTCCCCACAATAATAATATTATCATTCTTTAGCACCCTCGGCTTTAAGAAATTGTCCCAATACTATTTATTTTCACCATAGGTCCATATAGATTTATCATTGAGTAGGACTTCCCTAGCTCTATATATTTGAGATTAGATCAAATACCTGCAGGTATAGCAAGATTAAGTGATTGAGATAGCAAGATTGGTTCCAACCAGTTAAAACCCCACCAAATTTTCCCATTGCATCTAAAGTAAAAAATCCCCAACCTTTAAGAAAAGAAGTCATTATCCCTTTCATCTTCTCCCCCAAACCCATTATTTCTTGAATAAAGATTACATTAGGTTTTTGTAAAAACCAAAAGCATTTTAGGAATTTTTTATGTGGGATACCCAAAACCATAATTTTGATAGAAAGAATGATCATTAAAACCCCTTCCTAGGGGAATTCCCTACTATAAGGGACCCTCAAGTTATCCTTTGTTTATAACTTTGGATCTCTCTCACAACTTTAATTTAGGCATGGGATAGAAAGGAGTTTCTATGAGGAGTGTTTGAAATTTCTCTCCCCCCCTCCAAACCTAGATCATTACATAAACCTCTCTCAATACCTTCATTCTTGGCATTGCTTAGAGGCTTCCTAGTTTCCTAGCTTGAAAGTGGTAGTGAGACATTGATGTGAGTGAGGTCAACATTCACATCTAATGATAGAGAGGACATACTTAATCGTTGGGAGGACTCCCCTATCTCAAATTATGTCTATTTGGAGGAAGTTAATACATTTTTATAGGAGGGCTCCCCTATTAGGTCTTTCTTTGATGTATATGTACTAAAAACGACTTCCATACCCTTCCCTTCATAGGAAATATCCTTCCCTTTCTCGTGATGGCTTTGAATTTATTTTGGGTTAAGTCATGACTCTTCTATGATAGCTAATTTAGACCACTAGAATTAAGTTACACAAAATTGTAGGTTTTTGGATTGTGACAACATACTGTTGTATTGGTGACCTCTAGTCTAAAACAAACAAATTTCATTTACCAACAAATATCCAACACAAGAACAACAACAAATACTAACCCATAGAAGGTAAATATTATATATATATATATATATATATAGCACAACGAAATCCCCAAGGAGGCTAGGGCTTAAAACATATTCATATGTTTACAAAATCGCTAGCGGCAAAAATGGGATGGAGAATTTTGTCCATAGAAAATATTTGGACCAAGGTGATGAAGTAGAAATACATTGCTCCAGATTCAATTTTATACTGGGTAAGGAATC
Organism: Larix kaempferi; assembly: GCA_027924585.1. Lineage (NCBI taxonomy): Eukaryota > Viridiplantae > Streptophyta > Pinopsida > Pinales > Pinaceae > Larix > Larix kaempferi. The sequence goes on from BSBM01000584.1 coordinate 5,694,122, forward strand.
CTTCCAAAAACAGGGTGGGGATCTCTATTATTTGGAAAGTCGTCCTTTCTTCACTCTCACTTATTGAAAGAGGATTTGTATGGAAAGTTGGCAATGGCTCACAAGTTCGTATTGGATCAGAACCCTTTCTAGTGTGCCAGAGCCGACATATCCTTCCTCCACCTCTTCTACAGTTCCTTCATACTTAGGGATTTTTTTACTTAAATCAAATTGCATACCAAAACTCCTCTACAATATGGCACTAGGGGTGGAAAAGCTTGGAGGTTATGGGAATTCTAGTCGATCTTGGATATCTTTGGAACGAATATCACTACAGAATTTAAACCCAAAATCCGACGACATCCGACGAAAAGGACTGTGTTGTCGGATTTCACCTTCAAAATTACAAAATTTGATGTTTTTTTTTAAATTGATAGAAGGGTCCGTCGGATATCCAACGGCCCTTGTATATCCAACGAGCTTCGATGAATAGTGACCAGTGTCATCAGATAGCCAACATAATATTAAGCCTAAGGATGTCGGATACCTGACCATATATTATGGTCCTGGCTGTCGGATATCCGACATCTATTCTCCAACGGGTAACTAAGTTCAATTCGTCGGATATCCGACGAAAGGTTATATTTTAAAACCTATAAATTTTGAAACATTCCGACATGTTTGCTATACAAGTGACGGTTTGTGGATTTTTTTTAATTCGGCGGACTGTTTTTCATTATCTCTATTGTTTTTGTGATTAAAATGAGTGAAGTGTGGAGCTTGATTTTCTAAGATCGATAATCTTCATTAAAGCTCTTTACGAGAAAATGTCAACTAGCAATATTACTGATACAGATGAACAAAATCGACAATTGCTTTCTAGATTGTGGGAAGGAGTGAAAAGAAGGGGTAATGGGAAATGCTATTGTCCATGTAGTCAATGCAGGGGCTTTAAGAGGAGAAAAATTTTGATCACAACAAACATAAAACATTGTAGGGAACATGGACATGCTGAGGGGGGACATGAATATCATCCATTTGTAAGTTTTGCATTATATATGTTTTTATTTTGATTGCTTTTGTAAATGTATGTATTATTTTAATATTTCTTATATTAACTTTTATCTATTGATGGTTCCAATAGATGGGGACTAACATGGACAATAAATATTATTTTAATATTTAATATTTATTATAATATTTCTTTTCTTTTGTGCATATTGAATATAGGGTATGGTAGAATAACTCATTTATTTGTTCGTTAGTGAAACTAACCCGCTCACCGGGAAAATCACTTAGCTCTCTAGTGTTAAATTTTCAGAATTTACTTCAATCTGATCTAGGATCCTAACTGAGAGAAAAACATGCACAGCAAATCTATAGCATATCAATCATGGACACAATAATGCAAGCACACAAGAGACATAGAGTTTACTTGGGGAAAACCATAAAGGTGAAAAACCCCAATAACTTCCTCAGAGATAGATAGAGCAATGATACAACCAGAATACAAGAGATAGTCTTCTCCTAGCAGCAGATCCTCCTCCTCCGCAAGTGCGCCACTCTCCCAAGTGTGAGTGAGAGAATAGAATGTGTAAAATGAGAGAGACACACTCTCTATTTATACACTAACTTGACTTGACCTTTACTCAACTAGGTCGGCCTCAACTTAACAACATTAACATAATGCTGATTGGGCCGAACCCCACTAGGGTGGTCTAATAACCCTTTGACCCATATGGCCGACCCCCAATAGGGTGGTCTAATAACCCTTTGACCCACATGGCCGACCCCCAATAGGGTGGTCTAATAACCCATCAAGTATAAGTTACGACACTTACAATATAAATGACGACACTTCCGTATAGAGGAATAATAACATCTCTATAGGAATACAACCACTTCCGTATAGAGGAATAATAACATCTCTATAGGAATACAATATACATATATGTGAAATACATTCCGAAGTTACAAACAGGTAAAGGTATACCTGGATTGCCTACCTCAACCTTGTAGTAAAGGTTGGAACCCACTTTACTCTTGGTAAAGACCAAACTGGATATAAAGCTGCCTATCCTACCATACCAAGTTCTACACATATATGATTTCCTGTCATGTGTCTCAGAACCAAGTGGCTTCTCCACATACACTTCTTCTTCAACTACACCATTCAAGAAAGCTGTCTTGAAATCCATTTGGTGTATCTTCTATTTCATCACTTTTATATTTCTCTATGCTGCCATCTGCAGCATGCTTGATCTTGATAGATCCATATGGAAGTCATAACAAACTTCCCTTCAGGTCTTGGGACTACATCCCAAACATCATTCTTCATGATCGACGGATCATGGCATTCTTCCCATATCCTGGGAACTTCAATATCTTCAATAGATAATTTTGTTGCTGAACAAATGTTGTAGTTCTTCTTTTGTAGGTGATGGCATACGATCTTTCCTACACAACAAGTTAAATTGCATGATTAGAAAACATCTCATAGTTTTCAGAACAAATTCTTACACATAAAGAAATATGTCATACAGTCATGCAATTATCTTAGCCAATGCTTCAATACAACATTTATCCATATCGCGTAACTTTCTAGATGCCTTCCAATCTCTACCAGAACATTGTTAAGAGTGTGCACAACTCCTAACATGTCAGCAAAGAGGTTTCATTCTAGATAAGTTGCAATGGAATGTTGTACAGTTCCATAGGCCACTTACCCATGTATATTAGTAGTATATTGTTCATCAATGCAACTATTCTAATATGCATAATACACAACCTAATTCTAGGAACATAAGCATATACATCATTGAATAACATTATGTAAGAAATGACAATTCAGATACTTATCTTTGTTTGGTTGTTGGGTGGACTCCCTCTGAATCTTTGCAACTCCATTCTGATGTGGATTGTGAGAAGTGGTCAACTCCCTCTGAATATCTGCATCCTTGCATAAACTACTGAAGTGTGCTCCTTTGCTTTCTTGCAGGAAAAACTGGAGTGTGATCCCTCTTGATCTTTGCTTCCTGGATTACCTATCCTTGAACTTACATCCACCCTTAATCACTATGCATGCTTATTAGTATCATCATTGTGTTATCCTTGAGGTCTCATACATAATCACACATTTATTAGTATAATCTTAATACTATCAAAACACAATAATCTTAAACATGTATATTCATGATCATTCACAGATAATAAACATTAGTATTCAAGGTTTCAGGGAAGTCTTCTTTTACTCATGCATATTCTTATTTGATCATAGGAATATTCTGATTAGTTAAATCATCAATGCATAAACCCGTGATTACTCAACCCTATACCTTCATGATTCTTCTGGTTAGTCATATCATCAATTATGGTAAGAAACATAATATGCATACAGCCATGACTATTCAAACCTATGACTTCATGAATAATCATTATCAACAACACAACAGTATAAGATCCTAACACAAGGTAGGATTCTAGCTTGATATAGGAAAAACATACCTGGATTAGCATGCTAGCTAGTTATGTCCAACATACCCGCATAATGTCTTCTGGTTCTCTTCAATGACTTGTGCTAGTAACCTGCATGTCTCATAAGTTAACCATTGTAGAACCAAGTTATACATACCTCGAAAGTATATCTTCTATGTGATCCATGACAATGGATGAATCTTTGTCTTCATGTCACCATGAGCATATGTTCTTGAAGTAGAACATGATTTGACTTTCTTGGTGTACCTTTTGTGTTAGCAAACAACATAAACCTCATATAACATCACAATGCATTAGTATAATCATAAGTGTCAAAACCTTAATCAATGAATATCTTCTATTAAGGTGATACGACAAGTCCAGTAATTAATCAAGATTGTACTGTAATGATATGAAGACAAACATATGATAAACTTAACCATGAAACATACCTGTAAGCCATACTTATCAAGATTGCTTGTAATCTTCTTATGGAAGGCCTTAGCCTCGTCTCCTTCTGAGACAGGAACTTCTTCACTTATGCAGGTGACCAATCCATCTTCTTCTAGGATTAACCCAATCCACTTGATTTGCAAGAAATGGACCTGGAGCTGGATTAGGGTTTGTCAAAGAAACCCCAAAAATTCAAACTTTGAATTTCAAACTTCTGAAAGGATAGAAATATGCGCCTTGATGAGCTGATCAAGTTGGTATATTCAGAATTTGAAAACTGCAAAGTTTCACCCCTCGAAATTGCCTTTTAGATTTTCGGATTCACTAGGGAGGACCTTGAATTAGGGTTTGAGTTTCCCGGAGCTTCACCCAAACAAAATATTTGATTCAAAACTCTAAGATTCTATTTTTCTGAGGAGCTTCCAGCCGTGGTCACAAATTTCCAAAATTCCAATTTTTGCAGAAGCCCTAATTTTCCATCTTTCCGATCAAAGTCCCGAACTGGGGTTTGATCAAGCCCGGCCTTCTGCCCAACCAAAAAATCTGATCTTGGTCTCTAAATTTCGATTTTGATGAGTATCATCCAGCTGTGGTCTCCGATTACAAAAATTCCAACTTTCTCCGAAGCCCTAAATTCCGGAAGCCATGAATGAAGGTACTCAAAAATAATTCTGTTTTGACAGAAATATGTACCTGATTGTTTCTGGTGTAACTCCAAAATTTTTGATCCATAGGGTCTGAAATTTTTTCTTGAGATAGCCTGACCTGTTATCTTTCCATCCTGATAGGTCTGACCTCAATTGGATTCTCTGAGAGAGAATTATGCCAAGTGTCGCAACGTGGCTTGTTTATGGGATAATACAAGAGAGCGAACTTGTATGGCGTGCCACGTGTCACTGGTTCAACCTTGGCCTCTGAAAATTTTTCCTGAGATATCCCAACCTGTTATCATTCCATCTCGATAGTTCTAACCTCAATTGGATTCACTAAGAGAGAGTTATGCCAAGTGTTGCAACGTGACCTGTTTATGGAATAATACAGGAGAGCGAACTTGTACGGCGTGCCACGTGTCACTGGTTCAACTTAGGCCTCTGAAAATTTTTCTTGAAATAGTACAATATGTGTAATACCTGTCACTTTTTACGAAATTTCATTTGGAACTTCCTAGCCCACGTTATGACCTTTTTCCCAAGGTCACCTGAGTTTGACTCAGATCTGGAAGAGGCCGAAACTCTATATTGTATAGATCATAAATAACAAAGTAAAACGAATTAGAGGTTTTCCTTTGGACACAAGGTACATGGGGATCTGATCTTCGACCTGTAAACATTTCAGATCCTAAACCGTCGCCAAAACGGATTTATAGCGAAAGTTCTACGATGACTGGTTTTTGCTATATCAAGCCCTAGCATCGTAAGTGCAACAAGTGTCATACATGCCATATCGTGCCTTCTTTCAGGCTAGCTCTGATACCATGTTAAATTTTCAAAATTTACTTCAATATGATCTATGATCTTAACTGAGATAACAACATGTACAGCAAATCTATAGCATATCAATCATGGACACAATAATGCAAGCACACAAGAGACACAGAGTTTACTTGGGGAAAACCATAAAGGTGAAAAACCCCAATAACTTCCTCAGAGATAGATAGAGCAATGATACAACCAGAATACAAGACATAGTCTTCTCCTAGCAGCAGAGCCTCCTCCTCTACAAGTGCGCCACTCTCCCAGGTGTGAGTGAGAGAATAGAATGTGTAAAATGAGAGAGACACACTCTCTATTTGTACACTAACTTGACTTGACCTTTACTCAACTAGGTCGGCCTCAACTTAACCACTTAACATAATGCTGACTGGGCCGACCCCCACTAGGGTGGTCTAATAACCCTTTGACCCATATGGCCGACCCCCAATAGGGTGGTCTAATAACCCTTTGACCCACATGGCCGACCCCCAATAGGGTGGTCTAATAACCCATCAAGTATAAGTTACGACACTTACAATATAAATGACGACACTTCCGTATAGAGGAATAATAACATCTCTATAGGAATACATTATACATATATGTGAAATACATTCCGAAGTTACATATACGTCAACATCTAGATTTGTGACACTTTCCATTATAATAGAAATAATGACTATATTGGCATGTTGTTTCTCTTCTATTTTCTATATAGAAACCATAGCATCGTTTATCTTGCCTTAGTGGACAGTATGGGAAATTTTGAGTTATATTTGAGTACCTTTGCTTAGTAATTGGGTCAAGTTTGATGTCTCTTGGATAGTTTGGATGCACCTATTTGACCAATAGCACAATTGGTCGTTGTTCTTTTCATCCCTAAAGTAGCAACTAGACCCTTCTTGTTTCCCCTTTTATCTGACTGTAGAGACCACTCATGAAAAGAGTCATTTTTAACCTGTTATTTTTAGTTTTTCTTGTATTTTTCTCTTCTTGTTTGTATTTCACTCAAAGGTAATAATAAAGAGTAGTTGATTGATCTATTTGATTGATTGCATGTTTTGTTTACCAAGAAAAATCAGATATTGCTTAGTGTATCAAGAATAAAAGTCAATTTCTCTTCAAGCCTTTTACTTCATTTATTTATTTCCAAAGTAATGATACACTCAGTGAAAAATGAAAACATCAACATTACAGTGATTGCATTGTTGATTATATAATATTCTCTATTAACCATACAAAATTTGTTACATTTTAAATGCATCACAATTTTTTTTACATTTTGCATTTGAATTTTTTACATTTCGCATTTGAATTTCTTATATTAACTTTTATCTATTGATGGTTTCATGTAATTATAAATTAAATACATCCTACGGCATATCGTCTGGAGGAAGTGATTTCAGAACAAGTATCGGAGGAACATGAAGCTATGAATAATGGAGAACAAGTTAATGATCATATTGAAGAAGATGATCATACTGATAACATAGTTGAAGATGATTGTACAAATACTTTGATCCATGATTCATTTAATGTTAGAATGGATGATCATGATGATGATAATCATGATCATTTTGATGATATTCATGATATACCTCTTCTTGAGAAGGCATACGAACCCCTTTATGAGGGCTACTATATTATTGATAATGAACTTGAAGGTTATGAATGGTCTTTCAAACATATCAGTCACATGGATGTTAAGGTATGTAATATATTCCATCACATAATATATATGATCGTCTAATAATTTTATTGTTAATTCATAAGTCAAATTAATACGAATGAAATGTGTTTCATTAATATTATTTCTATATTATATTAACTAGATTTTTATTTTAATTTGTTGTAGCATGATAGGTGAATATTTGTTACCACCGTCAAATATTTTACCTCGCACATATCGAGATTTATCTTCCATCGTGAAAGAAATTGGAATGCAATATGAATCAATTCATGCATGCCCCGATGACCATGTTCTATATTATAATCAGCATGAATTTGCAACAGAATGTCTGGATGTCATATCAGTAGATATCGAACAGATCAAGTAACAAAAAAGGTGCCTTGCAAGGTTCTTCGTTATATTCCCATTATTCCACGTTTGCAACGACTGTTCAGGTGCAAAAACATAGCACAGTTTATGGATTACCATACACAGAACATAAGTCAAGATGACATTATTCAAATTCCAGCAGATGGGTCTGCTTTTAGAGATATGGAGGAAAAAGGGCCTCACTTTAAAGAAGAACCTTGTAATATTAGGATTTCTTTGGCAGTAGATGGTGTCAATCCATTTGCAGAGATGAGATCCGTTTACTCGGTGTGGCCTATTTTTGTTATCAACAATAACATTCCTCCATGGTTGTCAATAAAGAGGGAGCACATAATGTTTTCAATGATTGTTCCAGGTATATTATGTCTACAACTCTTTTTTTTAATGTACTGGCATCTCATTTGTCGTATTTTGTCGCATAATGTCATATATATATATATATATATAATGTTTTTCTCTTGTGCAATATGGTTTATATATCTAAATGGTACGTCTCATAATTATATTTTTTATATGTTCAAATCAATAAAGTAAGTACCAAGTCAAATATATGAATGTATATATCGAACCTCTTATTGACGAGCTACTAAAGTTATGGAATGGCATCATTATGTATGACGTATCTAGACCAATACAACAAAGGCAATTTCAATTCCATGCAATGCTTATATGGACAATACATGATGCCCCAGGGTTAACCCATTTTTGTGGCATGTAATTATAAGTTCCACTTTATTTGCATTTAATTTTATGAACTAGTTAATATACTACACACACATGTTTTTCTAAATAATCCAGTCATTTTGTATATAATTATAATTGACATAAATATTATGCAACTTCAAATGTCTTAATTCTTATTATTATTTTGGAAATTATCGCTAGGAGCACTCACTGAAACAACTAGGGTTCGGCCGGCCGCCGCAAGCCTTCCGCAGGCTCCCTCTGTCACGTTGTTTCGGTAGGTTTCGACCGGCCATTGTGAGCCTACCCGGATTCGCCCCCTGTGTCTACCTGTTCAGAATGACGGCCAGCTATGCCTCGGTGGTCCGTGCCTCGTCTCTAGCTAGGGTTTCAATCCCAATCTCGCTCTCCAATGGGGGAATGCATCCTGCGGCCAGCCTCCCTTGTTGGTTCAGGAAATAACTGTGCCATCCATTGCGGTGGTAGAAGAATCTTTGATTGAAGCAAGGAATTTCAAAGAGTCAGCTTTGGTTTGTCGCTTCAATGGGTTCTAGCCTTGCCTGGTTGCTCTCCATAAGTGGATCTCTAAGGTATGGAAGCCCCTTGTTTCTGAGGAAATTTCTATTTACCCCTTTGCTCAGGGTTTTTTTGTTGTGAATTTCGATTCTCCTAAGGATAAATAGATCATTCTTGACTCTGGTCCGTGGTTTTGGGGAAGTTCCGGGCTCTTTATGAAACCCTGGAGCCCTATGTTTGACCCAACTACTAACCATATCTCAAATGCTCCAGTTTGGGTTCGTCTTCCAAACTTGCCCTTGCATCTCTGGAACTTGGCCTCGCTTGAAGCTATTGGCAATGCATTGGGCTCCTTCTATGATCGAAGTCCAAAAAAAAAGGATTACATCAAAACTACCTTTGCTCGCATCTGTGTGGAAATGGACTTTAACATTGGCTTTCCTGCTAAGATCCATTTGACCAGCAATGATTATGTGTGGGTGCAAAAGCTATACTATGAAAATGTGATGTTTATATGCAGATCTTGCTTCTCAACTGGACATCTTGTAAAAGATTTCCCAAAAGCCTCGTAGATACCCAAATCGAAAAAGCTCCATCGCAAATCCACTTGGTGGGATGGAGAAAACTCCAAGCATTATACAGTAAGCAGAAATGAAGATCTATCTGAAGAGGCTCCATGACAAGCTAAGGAATTTTCTCAGGCTAAAATAGAGGACACTCAAGAGAAAAAAAGGATCCCCTCCAACGTCAAAGATCCACCTGTAGCTCCATTAGATAGTGCTATCCAACTGATGGATCCGAAAAGTCCAGCCCCACAGGATGCACCTGAAAAATGCAATATCCATCCTCAAAGTCTTTTTCGAGCCGTCAGATTGGATCAAAGTCGATAAAAAGAAAAGAGGAGCTTCACCATCTTTGAAGCCAAAATAAAGTTTAACTTCTCCAAGAAAAACAAGAATCCAACAAACTTCATATCATTAATCTCTGGATTGTATCGAGTTGTATGTTAGAAGTAGGAAAACAACAATTTTGGTCTTGTTAGTAGTAAATGTAGCCCATTTCCTTCTTGGGCAGTATGTTAAAAGATTCAGTCTCCATAGAATAGGAAAGTATCAAAAGATAATTTAAGACTGGTTGTAGATGATCAAGGAGTCATGGACGTAGTCCTCTCTTGGGATCAGCTTGTCTTCAGAACTATGTAATCTTTGTTCTTCTTTTTTTTATATATATAAAAGCTCTTAACCGTTTCTATTAAAAAACAAAAGTAATAATAATAATTGACATAGATATTCCATCTCTTTATGTAGGTCTTCAGACAAAGGGGAAAATTGCATGTCCAGTTTGTGGTCCTAAGATCAAATCTCGTTGTTCAAAAAGCTTAGGAAAGGAGGTGTTTGATGAGTATAGGAACTTCCTCTCTAAGAATCACAGGTATTGAACTACCGAAAAACATCTGTTCGATGGCAAGCAAGGGACTGCATTAAAACCGCAGAGAATGACACCTCACCTATGGAAGTTGCAATATAATAGAAATTGTCAAGGTACGTATGAATCATCGTATATGAAATGTTATATTGTATTTTTTTATTGTGTGCTGTTTAGTGTAATTGACATTGATTTATGTAATCTATTTATAAACTACTATTCATGATTGTCGTTCATGTTATCATGAAGGAATTAATGGGCTTCCACGAGGAATGAAAAGTTATCCTAGACAGTTTAGTAGGTTTCCCTACTATGAGCACCTACAAGTTGCTCATATGTTTGATACAATGCATATCAGAAAGAATGTGACTGAAACATTATGGTGAATATTGGATGGAAGGAGTGAGAAAGAAAAAAAAGTCAAAATTTGCAAATAAATTCAAGAAGGAAACCATGCAATGAAAGACGTCATTCAATTTCATAGCAATGGAGAGAAAATTAATATAAACTCACTTCCATGGATGTTAACGGACCAGCAAAGTAATGTTGTAAAAGAAGTCATGCAAAAAATTAAATTTCCCACCGGATTTTGTTCGAACATGAAGAATATCGTAACAAAGAAAGGTGATTTTGCGGGGGTGAAAACGCACGATTGGCATGTCTTCATGAAGGTAATTATTATGGTATGCATTTAATTTTATTTTTTTATATTCCAGTGAATATGGTTGGTATTTTTGTTTGTCTACTCTTTGTTTAAAAAATGAAATGATTTGTATATTGTTACAGTTCGTTCTACCTCTCTCTCTCTCGGACAACTTCGACAACAATGTCAAACAAGTAATATATAATCTCGGGAAATACATGAGGTAAGTGGTGATTTTTTGCATGCGCTTAGTGTTTGTTTAATTCATTGTAGAACTTATATTTTATTTTTGTTCTCTAATTCATGTTATGTAATATAATGTTTTTTCTTTCTTTAATCTCTTGATTGGGTTGTCATGTCACTTGTAGATGGTGGTCATCTAAAGAATTCTATAAAGAAGATATAAAGTATTGGAGGAGAGAAATTCCTCGTCTCATGTGTGAAATTAAGAAGCATCTACCTTTGGCATTTTTCAATGCACATGAACACTACCTCATACACCAAGTTGAGGAGATTGAATTGTGTGGACCCGCACACTCAAGGTCCATGTGGATGGTTGAGAGGCACTTGAAATTTATGAAAGGTTTGATCAAACAATGAGCATATGCTGAGGTTTCTATGATGGAGGGATATATGGTATACCAAAACATGTTGTATATTAGTGAATATCTTCCTATATTAGCGTCAAAGCTCAATTTACGTCGCATTTGTGATCCAGACTCCAATAAAGATTTCGAAGGGGAGTAACCCGAAGGGGAAAGGTAGATTGAGGAAGGTGAGAGGTAATATAACCCATTTGACTATTGTTTTTATGTATATATATAATACATATTCTATTTTTATATTCAATATTTTGCATCAATTTAGAGTGTAATATACTTTGTTAAGTGATTACACATTTGTATTGAATTTTAATTTTATTGTCATCTAATAGTTGGTCGAGAGTGGGATGCAATTCATTTATACATCACAAACAATCTTGACTAGATGAAGGTATGGATTAAACGATGTGAACAATCTGGTCATGGAATATCATGGGAAGGTGTGGCTTCATTGGTTAATTAATTTGCACATCGCAATGAAGATACTAGTCTAACACAAAGGGAAATAGATTTATCATATGGTTTAAAAGATAAGCAAGTAAGCATATTAATCAACCACACTATTTATTTTTTTTGCAAACATATTGTCGTTGTACACACTGATTTTTTTCCCTGTATGGAATTATAAACATGCACTAGTTAATCATAAATATTGGATCATTATGTAATCTTATCTTGTATGGCTTGTTTTAGGTAAAACACCATAAGTCTATGTGGTGCAATGGTTGTAGATATCGCATCCAAACGTTGGATGAAATGAAGAAAAAATCATATTGTGGGATATTTGCAGTCTTTGAGGTGACCAATGTTTCCTCTAGAAGTGACAGACATCCAGAACTCTCTGAAAATCGATACTATGGGTATTTGGAAGACATTCTTCAGTGTGACTTTAACTCCTTCAAGGTATTTCTGTTTGTTGTCAAATGGTACATGTGTCGATTGAATCAACGTGATCCCGATAAAACAATTATTGAACATCATAATGGATTTACCATGGTAAATACAAGGTTGTTTGAGCCAAGAACGGAGCCCTATGTTCTTCCAACCCAATGTGAATAGGTATTTTACTCTGAGTTTCCAGGTAGAGCGGGTTGGTCATTTGCTGTGAAACATGATCCAAGGGGAAGTCCGGTAAAGTATAACGTAGATGAAGGTAATGAAGACGTTCTCGAAGAAGAAGACATCGTTGAAGATTATCATGATCAACATGAGTTAGATGATAATATTCTAGAAGAAGATGTCAAAGAATTAGTTGAATCAAATGATGTATCAGACAATGTCCATGAAGATGATATTGACGATGACATGATGATCGTAACTGACATCGATGACAATGATGATATGGCCAATCCTTACAATGTTGAATCTGGATCATTGGATGACATAGATGATGTCTCGGATGAAGAAGATGATGAAGTCCATTGAAGTGTACGAGGTATGCAGTAATATATGTACTCTATATATTTTGATTTAATATTGCGATAGAAATATTGAATTTTATTGCCGGTACGTATAATAAATTAACTGTTTCTTAGTGTTTTTTTCCATTTTTCTGTATGTTATAATTAGAAACATTGCTTGTTATAGAGTATGACAAACAACACATTTAATTTTTTTGTACAAAGATATTTTTGTCAGGTTATGGGGAATTGGGAGTGATGTGAGGGGGGGGGAGGGGCCATAAGAGCTTCCACCTTCACGTGGTTGGCCCTGTTTAGTAGAGAATATTAAATTATTCTCCAAACAGAGAGAAGCTTAATAAGGAAATGCACAATTATCATGTTAAACAAAATGGCGTGCTTGATCATGACCATCATCGTTGTATGATATCCGATGCAGCTACCTAGAAAGACCAATGACATTTGTCATCGGTGGTTTAGCCAGCTCGTCGGATTCTTTTGAATTCATAAGTCTGATATATGACGCCTCTTTTCGTTGGTGGTATGGCGAGGTCATCGGATTCATCATCATCATCATCATCATCATCATCATCATCATCATCATCATCATCATTATCATCATCATCATCATCGCCATCCTTATCATCATCATCATATTCATTGTCACCACCCTCTTCCTCATCAACATCTTCATCATCATCATCATCTTCATCTTCATCGACATCTTCATCATCTTGATCATCATCGTCGTCGTCGTCGTCGTCACCACCACCATCATCATCATTGTCATCATCATCGTCATCATCATCATCATCATCATATTCATCATCATCATCTCCATATTCATCATCATCATCATCATCATCATCTTCATCATCATCATCATTATCATCATCATCATCGTCATCGTCATCGTCATCATCCTCATCATAATCATCATCATCATCATCATTTCTTCATTTCTACCATCGATGATAATCTATTTTCCCAAGTTGTTTGCCATCAAAAGTGTTTTCATGGGGCCAACATTGAATTTTTTTAAATATGTGCTGGCTTGTACTGAAATTTGGCATGGTTAGACTAGACGCATGCATTGACGTTGTGGGAGGGTTTCTGGACTCAAACATGTCTGACACTAACCATTGGAGCATCAAAAACCATACCTATATATTAATTAATGTGCTACATCGAGCCAACGTTGAAATTTTTTAAATATGTGCTGGCTTGGACTAAAATTTGGCATGGTTAGACTAGACGCATGCATTAACAGTGTGGGAGGGTTTCCAGACTCAAACATGACTGACACTAACCATTGTAGCATTAAAAACCATACCTATAGATTAAATAATGTGATACATGGGACCAACGTTGAAATGTTTTAAATATGTGTTGGCTTGGACTGAAATTTGGCATGGTTAGACTAGACGCATGTGTTGGTTGTGGAGCCTAATATTCTAGATTTAGAGATGTTATTCAGTCGTGTTTGTACCCCAGTCTTACTGTACACTCGTTCCCCAACCTTGGGGTTTAGGGGAAATGCCCCCGAGAAAATGTTTGGGGTTGTTTTCGCCAACAGTTTACGGGTCCATGGTTTTGGGTAACCCGTGGTATTTTTCCATTGTATTTTCCTTATAAAAGAAAGACATTGTAACAAGGATAGAATTGATGTATTAGGTATTATGCATTGTAAATATCCCTGAGATCGTGAAGAGAGACTATGAGATAGTGAAGAGGAAGTGTAGTGGATGTGTTGCAGGTTGTATCCCTTCATTTGTTGGATAGTATAATAATAAGGACTGGCAATTTCAATGTGGACGTAGCCCATCTTGGGTGAACCAGGATATATTGGTGTCTCTGTCGTAATGTGTCTGTGTGATTATATTTGCATTTCTGTTTATTGTTATTGCTATGCGATCTTGTTTTTCTAACAATTGGTATCAGAGCAGAAGGTCTATTTGGCATATAAACCCATAGGAAACTAGGGTTTCTAGTTCAAGTGGGAGAAATAGCAGAAGAAGGAAAGTTTAAGGTCGAAAAGTTTAATGGCCAAAACTTCCAGTTATGGAAGATGCAAATGGAGGACTATCTGTACTAGAAGGATCTATTCCTACCGTTGGGAGAAAGAGCAAAGCAGTCCACGGCTATGAAGGACGAAGAATGGGAGCTTCTTGATAGAAAGGAACTGGGAACAATACGGCTGTCCCTGGCTTCGTCGGTGGCTTTAAATATCTCAAAAGAAAAGACAATGGAGGGTTTGATGAGCGCAATGGGTAAGCTGTATGAAAAAGCCTCGGCCTCCAACAAGGTATTTCTAATGAAGCATTTATTTAATACGAAGATGTCTAAAGGTGGATCTGTTACTGATCATTTAAAAGAATTTAATATGGTTACAAATCAACTAAGTTCTGTAAGTGTGAAATTAAATGATGAGATTAGGGCTCTTATAATCTTGTGCTCATTACCAGAAAGGTGGAATAGCTTGGTCATGGCTGTAAGTAACTCTATCTCTGGTTCAAACACCTTGAAATTTGATGATGTTATTGGTGTTATTCTTAGCGAGGAAATGCGAAGAAAAAGCACAGGTGAGACATCAGGTAATGCGTTGACCATGGAGAGCAGGGGAAGACAAAAGGAGAGAGGAAAGAGCCAAGGTAATCATGGAAAGTCTAAAATGGGAAGATCCAAGTCCAGATTGGGAAAAACAGAGTGCTAGAACTATGGAAAGAAAGGACATCTGAAGAAAGACTGCAGATCTCTAAAAAAGAAAGGAGATGGATAGCAGGAAACTACCCAGGAAGCAAATGTAGTAGGTGATGTGTTACAAGATGCTTTGATTCTTGCATTAGATAATACCAGTGATTACTGGGTAGTAGATTTAGGGGCTTCATGTCATGCTAGACCCCATAGGAAATATTTTCATGATTATGTTCTAGGCGATTTTGGACATGTTTTATTGGGTGATGATGAGACATGTAAAATTGTTGGAATGGGTACGGTATGGATAAAATTTAAGAATGGAACTGATTGGATGTTGAAAGATGTAAGGCACATTCCTGCTATGAAAAGAAATCTGATCTCAATAGGGTAGTTGGAAGATGGCGGCTGTCTATCTATGTTTGGAGAAACGTGGTGGAAGATCACTAAAGGATCAATGGTGATAGAAAAAGGAGACAGGGTAGGTACATTGTATTTATGTCCTCACAATACTAACCATTCTATCTCTTTAGCTTCCACAGAAATGAATACAACATTGTGGCATCATAGGCTTGGCCACATGAGTGAGAAGGGGATGCAGATTCTCCACTCAAGGAAGTTGCTGCCAGATTTGAAGTAGTTAAGTTTGGAATTCTGTTAGAACTGTGTTTATGGAAAACAAAAGAGAGTCAGATTTCGCAGGGTTGGGAAACAGAAGAAGAATGAAAAGTTAGAGCTTGTGCATACAGATGTATGGGGACCGGCTCAGGTACAATCTCTTGGTGGCTCTCATTATTATGTTACATTTATTCACGATGCAACTAGAAAAACTTGGGTTTATTGCATTAGACAGAAATATGATGTGTTTGCTACTTTTAAGAAGTAGAAAGCTTTGGTTGAGAATGAGACAAGAAAAAGGTTGAAGTGTCTCAGATCTGATAATGGAGGTGAGTATTGCGGCAAGGAGTTTGATAGTTATTGTTCATACCATGGGATTCATAGAGAGAAGACAGTCCCAGGAACACCACAAGAAAATGGTGTGTCAGAAAGGATGAATAGAACAATCATGGAGCGTGCAAGGTGTATGAGATTGCATGTAGGGTTGCTCTTACAGTTTTGGGCAGATGCTATAAATACTGTTGTTTATTTAATAAACAGAGGGCCTTCAAGTGCTTTGGATGGTGGTATTCTAGAGGAGGCATGGACAGGGAAAAAGGTAAACTACTCATTTCTGAGAACGTTTGGTTGTGAAGCATTTGTCCATATTGATAAAGAAAATAGAACAAAGCTTGAAGCTAAATCCAAGAAATGTACATTTATTGGATATGGGGTTGATGATTTTGGTTATCGCTTATGGGATTATGAAAATAACAAAATTATTAGGAGTAGAGATTTGATATTCAATGAAAAGGCCATGTATAAATATCAGTTGCAGGGAAGGAAACATGAAAAGGAAAACATAGAGTACACAATACTTGATGAAATTGAAGAAAATGAAGTTCCAAAGGTGCCAGAAAATCAAGAACAACAACAAGTACTTGAAACTCCTGCAAGTGTAAGAAGCTCTACCAAGTTAAGTATACTCCCTGAACGATACTCTCCTTCAATGTATTATTTATTGATGACTAATGTTGGTGAACCAGAATGTTATGAAGAAACAATGCAGGTGGAAACTAGAAAGAAGTGGGAGCAAAGCATGAATGAGGAGATGGACTCATTGGTAGGAAACCAGACTTGGGATCTGGTTCAGTTGCCTGCTGGTAAAAGAGCATTGCATAACAAATGGATTTACAGGTTGAAGGAAGAAGAAGGAGGTAAGAAGCGGTACAATGTCAGACTTGTTGTAAAGGGGCTTGCATAGAAGAAAGGTATAGATTTTGATGAAATATTTTCTCCTGTCATTAAGATGACTTCAATTAGGACTATCTTAAGTCTAGTGGCGGTAGAAGATTTGCATCTTGAACAGTTAGATGTAAAAACAAACTTTCCCCATGGGGATTTGGAGGAAGAGATATATATGCAACAACCACAAGGGTATGAGGTCAAAGGGAAGGAGAATCTAGTGTGCAGGTTGAAAAGAGCTTGTATGGTTTGAAGCAAGCTCCAAGGCAGTGGTATCTAAAATTTGACAAGTTTATGACAGAACAAGGTTATAGTAGATGTCATTCTGACCACTGTGTTTATTTCAAGAGGCTAGATAATGGAAGTTATATTATCTTGTTGTTGTATGTGGATGACATGCTTGTTGTAGGGTCTAACATGCAGGATATAAATGTGCTCAAAAGGAAGTTAGCAAATTTATTTGCGATGAAGGATTTGGGTGCTGCAAAGCAAATACTTGGAATGAGAATAACAAGAGACAAGAAAAATCAGAACTTGACATTGTCTCAGGGTGAGTACATACAAAAGGTGTTGGAGAGGTTCAGAATGTAGAATGCAGAATGCAAAACCAGTTAGTACACCTTTGGACAGCCATTTCAGTCTAAGTAAGGAAATGTGTCCTAAGACACAGGAAGAGACAAATTACATGTCCAAGATTCCCTATTCATCAGTAGTTGGCAGCTTGATGTATGCCATGGTGTGAACAAGACCAGATATTGCACATGCAGTGGGAGTTGTGAGAATATATATTAACAATTCAGGTAAAGAACATTGGAAGGAAGTACAGTGGATTCTCGGGTATTTGAGAGGTACTACCACTCAGGCATTATGTTTTGGAGGTTCAGACACTGTTCTACAGGGATATGTTGATGTAGATATGGCAGGTGATAAGGATAGCAGGAGGAGCACCACAGGGTATGTGTTTATTGTAGGTGGAACAACAGTAAGTTGGATTTCGAAACTGCAAAAGGTTGTTTCACTTTCAACAACGGAAGCAGAGTATGTTGTTGTTACAGAGGCTAGTAAAGAGATGATTTGGTTGCAGAGGTTTATGGAGGAATTGGGTAAGAAGTAGAAGGACAACAGGTTGTATAGTGACAGCTAGAGTGCCATTCATCTTGCAAAGAACTCAACATTCCATTCCAAGACTAAACATATATAGCTCAAGTACCATTTCATACACTATGTTCTGGAAGATGAACTGTTGAAGCTAGAAAAGATACATACTAGCCAAAATCCTACAGACATGTTCACAAAGGTAGTGACCAGAGAGAAACTGAGTTCTTGCTCGGTTTCAGTTGGCCTTCTAGCATGAAGGTGAAGACAAGAAATTTTCCAAGTCCAAGTCCAGCAGCGGTGGAGTTGTTGTGATCAGTATCCAAGTGAGAGATTGTTGGTTGCGGAGCCTAATATTCTAGAATCAGAGATGTTATTCAGTCGTGTTTGTACCCCAGGCTTACTGTACACTTGTTCCCCAACCTTGGGGTTTGGGGGCAACACCCCCGAGAAAATTTTTGGGGTTGTTTTCGTCAACAGTTTACAGGCCCATGGTTTTGGGTAACCCGTGGTATTTTCCCATTGTATTTCCCTTATAAAAGAAAGACATTGAAACACGGCTAGAGTTGATGTATTAGGTATTATGTATTGTAAATATCTCTGAGATCGTGAAGAGAGACTGTGAGATAGTGAAGAGGAAGTGCAACGGATGTGCTGCAAGTTGTATCCCTTAATTTGCTAGATAGTATAATAATAAGGACTAGCAATTTCAATGTGGACGTAGCCCATCTTGGGTGAACCACAATATATTGGTGTCTCTCTTGTAATTGGTCTGTGTGATTATATTTTCATTTATGTTTATTGTTATTGCTTTGTGATCCTATTTTTCTAACAACATGCATTAACGATGTGGGAGGGTTTCCAGACTCAAACATCATCATCATCATCATCATCATCCTCTTCCTCATCAACATCTTCATCATCACCATCTTCTTCATCTTCATCGACATCTTCATCATCTTCATCGTCATCGTCATCATCATCATCATCATCATCATCAGAAGCATCATCATCTTCATCGTCATCGTCGTCACCACCATCATCATCATCATTTCATCATCATCGTCATCATCATCATCATCATCATCATCATCCTCATCATCATCATAATCATCATCATCATGATATTCATCATCATCATCTTCATCACCATCATCATCATCGTCGTCGTCGTTGTCATCATCATCGTCATCATCATCATCATAATATTCATCATCATCATCATCATCATCACCATCTTCAGATTAATCATCTTCTTCATCATCATGATTGTCGTCTTCATCACCATCTTCATCATCATCATCTTCTTCGTCATCATTATCATCATCATCATCATCATCATCATCATCATATTAATATCATCTTCATCATCATCGTTGTCGTCATCATCACCATCTTCATCATCATCATCATCATTGTTAGAACTGAAATTGTACCTAGTTCTTTTTAATATTTTTCTTTGTTTATTATTCATATTTTCTTTCATTTTTGTTTATTTGAATTATATCATATAAGTGTTGGCTTTATTATTTGGTTTTTATTACTTGGTTTTATTTTTAGGGTAAAAACATTGGCTTATAATTAATTCATTTTATTTCAAAAGGTCTTCAAAATATGAGCTAACCTAGTCCTAACCTTTTTATAAAGTTCTTGTGCATATGTTATAAGGAAAAATCAACATAGCACATTCCGACAGCGCAATTATTAAATTTTGCATACGCTAGCGCTGCCGAAATCCCAAAATTATTGCAAAAGGTGGTTAGCCCACATCCAGTTCGGCACATTCTTTCTCATGAATGAGGACCCCGAGGAATCTGTCCGCCATAATATAGCAAGTGTCAAGTTATAATTTCAACACTTATGATTCAAGTATAAGGGGAAGCCACGTACTTCTCAAACTCATAGTGCTGTCAACGATTTCTACCATTGTAAGTGTGTTATCAGGTTATCAGTGAAGTTTATCAGGTTATCAAACACAAGCAGCATGGGCAGGAGTGGCAAACTCTGTAGATTGGAGCCAACAAACACTTAATGGACTAAAGAGTTCCTAGAATGTGCAGAACTGTTCAAGAAAGCCGGTTGGTTCCCATTTTTTGAGAAGATTTCAGGTTATAATTTGAAGGTTACTCATGCTTTTGCTCAGAAATGCTCAGGCTCCTATGTTAGCTTCGACACCCTAAAGTTTGAGTTGACATGAGAGTTAATTGTTGAGGCCACTGGTATGGTCATTGAAGGGGAGCATTGGTTCAAGAAGATCCCATTTTATTTCAATCCAAGTCTATTCCTATTGTCAAGTTTCAAGTCTCTTGACTGGAATAAGGGTATCCATCTAAGTAATATAAAACCAGAATGGCGGGAGGTCGTTGGCATCGTGCAAATCTATATCACCTACGAGGGTAGGTTTGCATATGTTTACAAATACCATGTCAGATTTTTATTACATTTGAGTGATCAATAAAAAATGAGCCTCCCCTTCTATCTATTAAGAAGTCTCCAGAAAATTTCGAATAGGGTTAAAGGCCATGTGGATCATACGAACCAGTCTCTTTTCCACCATAGTTTGGTCAAATTAATTGTTTTAATAGAGCTAGAGAAAATAAATCGTATTTGGAAGCATTTTTTGTTCTGGTGAGGGTTTGAATCAGAAAACAATGAACCTGAAGGAAAGTTCCTGTCAAGAAAACAAGTTGGCTTTATAAACAAGTTTAAAAGAAGCATTGTTGAAGAGGTGCATAAAACTGAAGATGGTGATGTATTGGAGAAAATTGTAAAGTCAATTGATGCAGAACAAAGACAGGTATTAATGGAGGAGCAGCAAGAGTGTACCCCTAGAGACCATACTCTTGTGGTTGATACTCCTGTGCTGGAAGGAGATAGTCTTGTAGAAGGTGTTTCTGTTGCTAATAATGAAGAAAGCATTGATTTAGTTGCAGAAAGGCATAAATGTACCCCTGAAGAACATACTCCTGCGCTGGATACTCCTTCTATGATTGAAAAAGAAGACATTAAAATAGGTATTGTTCATCTTCCCTATTTCAAAGAAGATGTTAAATCTATAATGGAACCTAAAAATACTAGATGGAGACCTAAAACTAGAGCAACTAACAAATTAGAATTGAATGTAAAGGGAATCTTGAATCCTAAATTGGGTAGAGAATGGGTTACCATTATTCAGGATTCCTCAAGTGAGGAAGATTTTAGAGATGGGAATTAAATTTGAGGTTGAAACAACTTGTTAACAACAGAGGAAAGGAAGACCTCGATTCTATAGAGCCAGTGAGAAAGTCTGATGAAGTTGCAGAAGAAGAAAATGTTCCAAGTGTTGAATTAGAAATGAGCTCGTTACTTCTCCATTCAAATGCATCAGTTAAGGAATCAGGTGAGACTTATAAAGCACAAGAAGATTTGCTTATTGAAAATATAGCCCTTCCAGAAGGTTCAAATGATGATACAATACTTCAAGGAGAAATTGAAATGAATTCTGAAGTTGAAAATCTCAAAGGATCATTACAGCAGCATAAAAGACAGATTGGATTTCTGAATGAAAGAAATGAAAGGCTTGTACTGGAAAATAAGAGACTTCGAGAAGATATTGAAGATGTTAGTGGTCATTATCAAGATCTTATTACAGTTGCTAAAGAGGTTTTGAAAAGAAAAAGGAATGCAGAGGGAAAAAATGAGGAGCTAACTAAACACATTGAAGACCTAAACAAGCAAAATAAGGAGTTGTCAAGCAAGGTTCAGGTCATGGAAGCAGAGCAGGCTCGCCTTTCCAAAAGGTCACAAGCACTGGATGGAGTAACCCTTTTGGAAGAAGCAGGGAAACAGTTCTAATTGCCACATATGCATACAACTATCCCACAGAGTTCATAGCACATTTTTTATGATAAGTTTAAAGTCCTATTTTTAGTAATTACTTGTTATACTTTAAAAGAATCTTTTTTTTTGTATAATTCCCGAACAGTTTCGAATCCTAAGAAAGTGGATCTCAAACCACTTTACTTTTGATATTTTGTAATTATAAAATAAGGAAGAATAGATAGTAGAGGGTTTGGATTTTGGTATTGGAAAGGATTGGAGCTTGCAAGATGATGTAACTAGTCTCATATGTTGAACTCTCAGTGAGTAATTTTGCAGACTGAATGTTTTGAAATGAAATTATAATATAAGCCATACTATTACCCTTATGTTTTGGTTGTAGTTTCTGATCTGTTTGATCACCCTATTTATAATTTCATGTTTTGATCAAAAAAATTATCATAAGATGCTTTTGAACCTATGGACTCAACCTAATGATTTTTTATCTTGAAAGTTGTGATGGTTTATGTCATTATTTTTATTTTGAATATTCAGTTTCTTCAAAGTTAATTATTGATTAGTTTTTGTATGTTATTCGTATTTCCTTGCCCCTTTCCATGCTTGGTTCCTCCATCGTTTACGGCGAAAAAAAAAATCAATTTGGTCTTTATACAGGATTGCTCTAGCTTGTATCTCTTTGTATTCTAGATAAACTTTCTAGGACAAACATTCATCATCATCTTCATCATCTTTTTCATCATCATGGTCATCTTCGTCATCATCTTCTTCATCATCGTCATCATCACTATCATTATCAACATCCTCATCATGGTCTTCATCATCATCATCATCATCTTCTTCATCATCATCATCATCGTCATCACCATCTTCATCATCATCATAATCATCGTTGTCATCACCATCACCACCATCATCATCATCATAATCATCGTTGTCGTCACCATCACCACCATCATCATCATCATCAACATCTTCATTATCGTTATCAACATCAGTATCATCATCATCATCATCTTCTTCATCATCATCAATGTCGTCGTCATCACCATCTTCATCATCATCATCATCACCATCTTCTTCGTCATCATCAGCATCATCATCATCATCATCATCATCATCATCATCATCGTTGTCGTCATCATCACCATCTTCATCATCATCATCATCATCATCATCATCATCATCATCTTCATCATCATCGTCATCTAATTCGTCGGCATCTTCTTCATCATCGTCATCATCACCACCACCATCATCATCATCATCATCATCATCTTCTTCTTCTTCTTCTTCTTCATCATCATCATCATCATCATCATCATCATTGTCGTCACCATCACCACCATCATCATCATCATCAACATCTTCATCATCAACATCTTCATCATCATCATCATCATCTTCAGATTAATCATCTTCTTTAGATTAATCAACGTCGTCATCAACCTTCTACTACATATCTACCTTTCTACTAGATGATATGTTCGTTGTTCCTATAGCATCTTCGTCGGAAATTTTGGAAACTTGGGGTTTAGGGACTAGGGCCCATGATGTTGAGAAATATTGGTCTGATGATGCAGAGCATAGGAATCGAGTGGACTAGGCCAAGAACTACTTGGATAAACTCACTTACAACATTTAGAAGATGATTATCCAAGAGATTAACAATGTTATTGATTAGACCATCTAATGGGTCAATCAAAACTAGCATGCCAAGCCCCATGATTTTGGTGGAAACAAGAAGGCACTAGATGCCATTTCATATTTAAATAATGATTCAGTATTCTATATGGACAAAAAAACTTAAATGAGAGAAAAAAACAAAGACAAGAAATAAATGATGAATCTTGTGCATTTTATCAAGTTGTTTATTAATATGCTAAATTTAGATCTATATACTTAGGCATGGCCAATCAGTAAACTATTTGTATTGGCCTCTAAGAGTGCCTTAACCCCTAACCACTCACCCATTGAATCCTATCCCACTAACCACTAGCCACTTACCACTAATGTACTATTTGATTATCTAACACTAACACACTATCCTACTCACTCACTAACTATTATGATCACTAACACACTATCCCACTCACTCCTTAACCATTATGACCCATATCAAGCTAACCCCCTTACCACAATGAACCCTAACACACTATAATATCGAACCATAGTTTTGGACCTATACACCAACCTCCCAATACACTATGACCATTTAACCCCTCTAACCCCTAATAAATTGATCCCCTAACCACTAACTACTAACAATTGTGGCCCCTTAACACACTATGACCCTTAATGCACTAAACCCCAAATACTATAACCTCTAACACAATTTAAAATTTAAAATTAAATTAAATTTAAACAAAAGTAAACAAAAATAAATAAAAATAAAAACAAACAAAACTTATAAAAAAAACCATACAAAATTGAAAAGTCGCTCCCGACTTTCCCATTTTTCCCTTGTTGTGTTGTTGGAGAAGTTGAAATACTAATTGGAGATCTGACTGTGAGCGTGATAGTGTTCATAGTGGTGCCATTGTGGAGAGCCTGGTCAACCCCTTTGTTCCTTGATTTATCCCCTACTTCGCTGCTGGAGAGGTTTGAAATCCTCATCGGAGAACTGGAGAGAGACATAAGTTGATAGTGACAATGATTTCCTCTTGGATAACCATGGTAATTTTTCACCTTACTTTGCATTTGCAACTTGTATATGGTTAAAACACTTGTGGTATTTTTTAAATATATGGGTTTAGGGTGTAGGATGGAACAAGGAGCATCAAACATTTGTGTAGGAGTAGGCATCGTTGAGCTCGCCAAGGTTAGAAAAGATGCCAAATGAAAACCCGGTTCCACTGTTTATTTTCTCTGTAAGTACCTTTGCATACGTATAGGTCCCATCCCACCAGAAAATTGGGAAAAAAATAACCCACAAGCTTTGTATAACCTGTTTTAAAAAGCCAATGATGAATGCCAACAACTAAATAAACTCCTCTGACATGAGGTGAATTGAGTCTGTGGCTTCATATTCATTTCACATGTCTCCAAGTGCTCGATGGGAACTCTTAGTGGGGTTTCCCCAAATGTTTCTCATAGTCTATGTCAATTAAAGCCGGACCATAGCTGCCAGAACGAGCTCCAAGAAAGCTACTTGCTACAACAGCTGCATCAAATGATTTGGTGGGTTGAGTATACAACCCTAAGTGTTGTGTTAGGAGTAGGTGATCCAGGTTGTGGAATGAAAAGAGACTTGGAATGTGATCCTTCGTAAACATATTAGGCAAGGGGTTCCACCAGTAAAGAAAATTACAGCAAGCCATTTTTGTTTAGACTATCTTGGTGATCCCATGCCAAGTAAAAAATATAGGCACTTATCTTTTACAGAGTATTTGGAGGGGCTTAGAAATTAAACTCTTCCTAACATGAAAAAAACCCTCTCTCAAAATGAGTTGTCTTTCAATGGTCATTGCCTGTGGCGATCACCTTTGTTGTTGTTCTTATTTCCCTAATTTGCAACAAGTTCATGCACTTGTTTTGTCCTTAGGGAACCCATAATAGGTTTATCTTTCGAATGGGCGATATTGGTAAAAAAATCATCCAATGAAGGATTCTTCCAATAATCTCTGAATGTGGATTTTTTTACATCGAAGATAGAAACAAAAACTGAGTAAAGACCTAGTTTGGATAGAATAGAGAGAATAGATTGCTCTTCCTTCTTGTATAGTAGAAGTGATCCTTCTTGGGTTAAACTTATGAGATCATTCTCCAATTTATGTCATTGCATCACATCTTTATTCCCAAAGACTCCTTCCAGTAAGGTCCGGACTTGATTGGGAGATGTTATAGATTCAATGTGAAATAAGAGGTTAGGGGAAACAAAGAAACACCACATTCCATATTCTTCATCCATCCAATTATACCACTTTTATTTTTCAATAGTAAATTTTAGTTCAATATTAGTCCCCATAGTGAGTAATTACAGGCCTTTGCTCTACAAGAGAATCAACACCTATGACTTCCATTCATAAGAGTTGAATGGAGTGAGGATTATTTGTCAATAATGATCCATAATGTATTGTGTGATCCAATTTTTGTCAACCTACAATTTTGTATACTAATCCCTTAGATTCACCAAGTCTCTAATACCATGTGATATTTGGATGAACAACCTAAAAGAAGATCTAGACTCTAATAGATCAACAATATAATTAACAATTGTAACAAGAGAGAAGAAGAAAATATTAAATCAATGTAATATATATTAATCAATTGAATGTACAATTACTAAATTTTTCATCAATTAGATCCAATCTTTCATATATAGGTAACCAAGCTAAGCTTAATTACATGAACATGCATAAGATCTAGTGAAAACTCAAGATCAATCTCCTTGAATAGCTAAGTGCACCCTTGTGAGGTAGTTACCTTTGTCATGCATGATAAATCTAGTGTTTAACTTGAATTTGTGGTCAAGTTGTTCGTCAATGACAATTATCGCCTCCTAACAGTCCTGTTTGGTGTTAAATGTGGCATCAATTAATTTGAGGACATTGTGTTCATGTAAAATTAGAGCCAAAACATGAGATGTTATGGACATCATGCTATTATCGTTTCCAGGATCCAAATTACAATGTTTCAGTAGTTCTACAAGAAATGATCTAACTTATCAAGGTTTGTCCCACAACTATCTTTATCAATAGTCAGAGATTGCTCTAGGTAGTTCAAAAGGTTCTCCTAGTATTTTTCACGAACCCATCTACCAAGATCTAGTTTAGTTGCCACCAAAAACAGTTTAGTTTCCACCAAAAACTAAGGTCCTTCCTCCATCACTTTCTGATATACATCATGTTTGTAGAAAAGAACAATAAAAAATGCTTTAGAGTTGATTTGTATGAATCCACGCTTACAAAATTTTAGAAGGAGGCCAAAACCATTAAACCTACATATGATTGTTGCTTTCTTGTAATTAGAGTAAATATAATTGATTTCATAGGAAGACACTTCCAAATATGAAACCTCTTCCACCTTATCCATTGTATGTGCACTGAGCATATATAGAAGGATTCAAATCAGATGGAGATGTTGTTTTATTTTTTTACCACATCTTTGAATCTAGGCTAGGATAATGAGGTAGTACCCTTACCCAAAATGTATCCACACAAATAAGAAACCAAAGAGAGGGAAAATCACTATAAATATTATATTCACACAACACAGGTGAATTCACTAGATTCCTACCATCAAAAATTATTATCTAATATGCCATAGTAGTCCCCACTGATATTGGGTCTATAAGGCTTAAGCCCCTCATGGGGAAAGTGCCCCCACCTCTTAAGTTTTGTCTAAATATACAACTTATGAGTCTCTGTATTACTATCACACATTCATTAGTGATTGATTATTTTTCCTAAGTGCACTATATCTCTATCTTCACAAAAATATAGTGGCCTCTCATCCAAGAATAGAACCTTTCTCTTCAAATTCAATTACATCAATTGAGACAAAGAAAGCGATGGAGAAACAGTCTTGTTTTTTTTTCAAGTTGAGAAAAAGTTGAACTTAGTTTTGTTGTATACTATATCATACAAAAGTATTGTCTTCAAACGTTGAGGATACTATACACGTTGCGCATACATATTCATATACACATGTATGCGCATACATATTTCTAACTCGTTTTCCTTAAATTACATATCAACCTCCATATACAAGAACATCAACCATGCCATATATGCATCAAGATCACAACAAAGTCTTGCTCACAAATCCAAGTGGACTAGATTTCACTCTAATTTCAACATTAACACTCTGTTATTTCTAAAAAAATTGATCATGAACTTGTTAGGATATCTCATCATTCACTTATGTACTTTGCATGCATGCATGCATCCGCATGCTGCCCAGTCATCAGTATGGTACCTCTAGTACCTAGTCCCTAGTCTCCCAGCACTCGGGAGCTACTTTCCACTCAAATTTAGCCCTCCTAGCCTGTCATGCACCCTGTTCTCACCTTCCACTGAAGAAGGGCGCCTTTCTCACCTACCAGTCCAGTTTACTTCAGTTAGCCACCAGTCTTTCCTTGATTTGAGGCTAGACTGACTCCTCATTACAGTTATCACTCCGATTGAACTCCGATGAGACATGAATACCTATTCTGAGTGCAGTTAACTCCTCATGCGCCCTCCATTGAGCCTCCATCCCTAGATTAGTGCCACTTACCATCAGTTACACTTATTACACTCAATTAGACTCAATTTGACACATGTTTGACAGTGACTTGTGCATTGATGACCACCACTGATTGATGATGAGGACTCCTAGTTGGAGCCAAGCTATGCCATGCAGTATATTCGAATGACCTCCTTGGCTAATTCGAATTTCTCACTCATTGTAACAATATTGTATTGTATTTTCACCCTTATTGGGATTATAGAGCACTGATGCATGCTTTTGCACAGTTTACACCATATTTTCTGAGTTTCATATATTGTGATTGATTTACTTGTTCATTAGATCTGTCGTGACTAATTTTACATGGTATGGACAAGATTTCTTTTCTACAGGTGCTCTACATGAATATTCAACAATTTTTGCTCACTTTGCAGCAGTTGCAGCACTTTCTGCAGTTGCAGCTATTGCTCCATAATGGTTCTTGTTTGCTTGTGATTTGCAGGTTTCTTACTTCTTCCATTTGCATTCGCTATTGTAGAGATGGAAGCTTCTTCTTCACAAAATATTCTTACTCCATTCAACTATGATGAATGGAAGCCAAAGATGCTTGCATGTTTGAAGAGACAATGTCTTTTTGATGTGTGCATTGGTATTACAAGAGATTTTGATTCCGATGAAGAGGAGAATGATTGGCTTAATGATTGTGACAGAGCTTTTGGGACAATATGTCTTGCTATGTCTCCTTGTATGTGCTACCTCAGTACAACTGCTGAAAATCCAAGAGATCTATGGTCCCAACTCAATAGAATATTTGGAAAGCAGGAAGAAGAGGATCATACTAGCCTTTTGGAGAACAAGCCCAGTGAGGTCTCCTTATGTGCTCTCTCCAATTATGTCTTGGCCTCGTCCATTGTTCAAGATGAAGAAGAAACTGTAGATTCAACACTCATTCTCTCAAAGTATTCTATTTCGAATTCTGAGCAAGATAAACCAGCTCATACTCTAGATTCCGAAGAGGTTCTTGAATCCTCTCTTTCACATGAGTTTGTCGGCATGCAGAATAATGATCTACTTGATGTTTTGGAAGTAAAATATGATTTTGGAGGTGAAGCATTCATCCTCCTTGATTGCATGCCTCGTATAAACTTTTGTTATATCATTTGCATAGTTTCTCAGAGTTTTACTGAAGATGAAGAGCACTACCATTCGCTTGAGTGCAATTCTCATGCAATTTTTGCTGATTTTGGTTTTGATCTCACCCCTGTTGGTTCAAAGGAGATCTCAAGAAACCATTTGTCAAATCTTGGAGCTGATTTAACTTCCACTGATAAGAAGTTCAAGTTTCAAGATCTATTGGATCCTATTGGAGCTATTCCTACCTCACTTAGTTCGAATCACAGGTTCCGGGATCATCCTCATATTTTCATATTTGTTCTCACCATTTTCTGTATGAAGAGCAAGTTCATAAAGTCTCCACATTCGCTTGCATCCATTGATGGAGAATTCAAGCACATGTTTTTGGAGCATGATCCATTTACTCCCAAGAGAAATATACCTCCAGACATATCTACTTGAGTTTGGGGCAGTTAAATCTTTTGGTGTGTTACAGTCCATTTTGAGGGGGAGTTTTCCCATGAGGTTTTCTCCATTTCCTTGGTTCATGGATTGTTCTTTATTTGGATTATTATTTTATTGGGGTGACCTTTGGTCTCAGTAACCAGGGCCCTACATTTTATTTTTTACATCATAGTATAGCTTGAGGGGGGGTGTTAGGATATCTCATCATTCACTTATGTACTTTGCATGCATGCATGCATTCTGCATGCATCCGCATGCTGCCCAGTCATCAGTATGGTACCTCCAACACCTAGTCCCTAGTCTCCCAACACTCGGGAGCTACTTGCCACTCAGATTTATCCCTCCTAGCCTGTCATGCGCCCTGTTCTCACCTTCCACTAAAGAAGGGTGCCTTTCTCACCTACCAGTCCAGTTTACTTCAGTTAGCCACCGATCTTTCCTTGATTTGAGGCTAGACAGACTCCTCACTGCAGTTATCACTCCGATTGACCTCTGATGAGACATGACTACCTATTCTGAGTGTAGTTAACTCCTCATGCACCCTCCACTGAGCCTCCATCCCTAGATTAGTGCCACTTACCATCAGTTACACTTATTACACTCAGTTAGAATCAGTTTGACTCAATTTGACACCTGTTTGACAGTGACTTGTGCATTGATGACCACCATTGATTGATGATGAGGACTCCTAGTTGGAGCCAATCTATGCCATGTAGTATATTCGAATGACCTCCTTGGCTAATTCGAATTGCTCACTCATTGTGACAATATTGTATTGTATTTTCACCCTTATTGGGATTATAGAGCACGGATGCATGCTTTTGCATAGTTTACACCATATTTTCTGAGTTTCATCTATTGTGATTGATTTACTTGTTCATTAGATCTGTTGTGACTAATTTTATAGAACTTCTATCATGATGACACTTATTGAATCAACATGTAGACTAAAAAACTCAATTGATACACCTACGTAGACTCTACACTGAATGCCTGCAATTCTTGAGGTTTTCATCTTTTGGTGACTATGCACAATATCACAATGTCTTGCTTATGCTTTCTAAGGTTTAAACAATGCCATGCATTTTACTCATTCGAAGTAGAAGAAAGTTATTGTTGGATTCATTTAATTTGAAAGAGTATTTATAGTTTGAAAGAACTCTATCCTTACCTTAGCTAGTATTCATTGAAAGGAAATGCTTATTTTGATTCATACTCATTTTAATGGTTTGAGTCAGTCATCACACCACGAGTTGCACTTCCATTACCCAACTGAGTAATACAACAACCATTAAAATTCACCTCCCTAACTCAACACACCTTAACCTCGCTTGAGGATAAAAAGAATTTGGTAGTTAGGTAGGACATTGGGGATAGGCATCCAAATAATTCCCCCTTGTCATTTTCATCTGAGACATAGTTGTTGTCCTATAGGGTACTAAAATCCTCTAGTACTTATTGACATGGTCATCGACTAGTTTGTGGAGGGGCCTCCCGTTTTTTCGGGGGTAATCCGCGAGGACCAATTCCAGATGGACTTTGTGGAATGTCGAACTCCACTTAGCTCCTAAGGCTATCTATCCATTGTATTCCTTGTACTCTACTGTATATGTGATACAGGGGCTCAAAGAAAGAAGTGACAGTTAACCTTATCCGACGTTTCATGAACTAGGTATCCTAGTAACTTTTATTCTATGGATCTTTTACCTAGGATCCCTTTCGGTAGAGGGATATCCTTCCACTTCGGTATCTCATTTCGTATTGTTCGACTTGGATTTCATCACCTTGCGGAGGATACGATCTATCGAGGTCTCCAACTCCTAGTTAGGAATTTTACTTTCTATTTCACCTTTTTAGAGGGTCTTTTTCTTTTTAGTGTTGTTTGTTGGCATTCTGGCCACTTTTGTTTCAACTCGCTTACTATGACACCGGTCCTAGTACAGTTTTTTCAGTTTTCTTTTTTTGCCTGTGAGTCTTGTCTTTTCCTAGCTCCCCTTCTGCACACTCGGTTGCTTTAGGGTTTTTGAGTTCTTACACGGTCAGTTACCAATTATCTGATGATGTGTGATGTCCTCTTCTCCTAGGTCTTCGATATGGCTGAGTTAGATGGTCTTCTCAAGAGACTGAACACCCCTTGATTGAGCCACTAACGCTTGACCTTAGGATTAGTCTAGAGGAACACATGATAAAATCATCCCTGTGGACTTTTCCTCTTACAGTGATGATGGAATTTCAGGTTATATGGAACACTGGTACATTTGAGAGAGAGATGATTGGTTGTACCCCACCTTGGTTGATTGAATTTTGGTCCTTTCATTTTGTTGATAATATTTTTGTGGTACCTTTCCTTTTACCTTTTGGGTATTTTACTCATCTTAAGTTATCTTTTGATAGTTTGTCCACATTTGAGGTACACCCCCTTAGTCCAAATGGTTATGAGTCTTTATACCCACTTCATACCACCCTCCAGACCGTACTTAGGAAGATTGCTTGCTATCATACCTTTTAGAGGTCCTATTTGAGTTACAAGAGGTAGTTAGAAGGAGCTATTGCAATATATATTTGACCTTATTTGTAGCTTCCCCACAATGGTTGATTTACTTTTGGTCCTTACACCCTATTGCTTATTGGTCGTGTGGTACCTTGTCCTTTCATTTTGGTCCTTTCATTTTTTTGTGATACCTTGCCTCTTACCTTTTGGGTCTTTTACTCATCTTGAGTTATCTTTTTATTTGTTGGCCCTTTTATGCTTTTGGTCTTATGGGTATAACTATGGTATTTTGTCCACATTTGAGGTAGTACACCCCCTTAGTCCTAAGGGTTATGAGTCTTTATACCCACTCTTTTCTTTTTGACTTGTACCTTACTGGTTGGTATTTGTACCCTTTGGTAGGTCCTTGTACCTTACTAGAGGTCGTGAGTCTCTTTGGCCTCAGTCTGCTGGCTGTCATCTCATCTTTATTATGATTGTACTGATCCTTTTGACTATAATTGACTTTCTTTGATTGGTTGTACCATATCCCAATCATCTCTCTCTCTGGTTTGTACTAACCCTATAATAGGGTCACTTGGTTCCTAGAGTTGACTGGCCTCTAAGAGGCAAAATCATTCTGAAAGTAGCTCTTCCAAGTATATTACAGGAAACACGTATACCCAGGTAATCAAATATGTGTTGGTAAGACTTAGGTAATCAGATTGTTGGTAATCAAATATGTGGTAAATCATTTGTGTTAAGTAGTTAAGACTTGTCCTGTCAGAAAAAATTGTTGGTAATCAAATATGTGTTGATAAATATTTATAAGAGTGGTGGAACTCCTCGATTGAACTTGTGAGGAAAATTATTTTGGAGAATAAGTGTCCTGACTATGGGACAACAACAAATATCTATTCAACAACATATGAGATATTCTGGGCACTAGGTGGGAAAATAATTATACACCTTCAATTACCAAGTACTATAGTGATGAGTGACTTAATGAAAACCATGCAAATTCCATCATTTAATAGGATATATTAGGATAAAGCCATCCTTGAGAGGTGGAGAATGGATTTGTAGATTTTTCCACTAAACTTGAGATTTTTAGATGTTACAACATGATAGGGACATGGGACTAAGAAGGTATATGATTAATGGGAAACACATGGGGTATCATACACTCTTTTACAATAAGTCATCACAAAGTTCCTTTCTTAGGTTATATCATCCTTTTGTTACAAGAGGAATTGGTGCACATATGAGAACGTGAACACTTTGAAAAAAAACCGTCTCGAATATAAGAGCAAGGTAAAAATGTTAGCCATACTCCATGTCATCGATGATAACCTTCCCAAGATTATAGAAACAGATGCTTCAGACCTAGGATGGGGAGGAGTTTTGAAGTAGGTAAGAAAACCTAAAGAAGAGGAAATAGTCTAGTTTGCATCAGGAACTTGGAATAAAACTGAGCATAACTATGCCACTATCGATAAAGAAATCCTTGCAGCACTGAGATGCATAGATAAGTTCCAGATTCATTTGTTGAACCATGACTTTATCATAAGAACAAATTGCTCTAGTCTTCCATTTGTGCTAAACAACAAAATAAAAAATGCAACAACAAAAGGAAAGTTTGCAAGACGGAAAGCATTGTTTTCCTGTTATAACTGTACTGTTGAGCACATTTCTAGGAAAGAAAATAGAATTTCCGACTTTTTAACAAGAGAATATTTGACGCAGAAGTATGTTGTTAATTTTGAATAAGCGAGCCTGAAACAAGCGAGCCTGGAGAAAGCGATTCCCAAGAAAGCGAGTGTAGAAGGTCAAAGTGGAATCCCGTGGGCCCATAATCCACAAGTAAACATGGAAATCTCTACTTGGACCGAAGGAAAACATCAGATCTATAATATTAATGATAATATGAGTTGGTATGATTACATGCAAACATGGAAACCTAGGTGGGAGTTGAGACATACTGAAGTATTAGATGCTAACTTATAGGGATCTGATGCTTTTATTAGACTAGTGCCAGAACTCAGAAGAATGCCTATGGGAACCAGTATTGTACCAGAGATGATTTACAACAACTCCCTGAGAAAAGCAACTGATGCAAGCAATTGGTTAACACACCTCTACCATGATCTTAACTTAATCACGATAGAGGTATCTGCACATCACCCCGGGCTACAACTAGACCATCAATACTACTGTATTAACCAGCTACGTTCTTTGAAAGCATGGCCACATCAAGATGCTAGTCTCCGGTTTCCAAGTACTACCCACAAATATGAAAAATATAAAAAATTATGGTGGGATTTCTTGAGAAATAAAATACAGATAGAACATATTATACCATGCTAAGTTTTGGACATCAAAGTACACATATCCATGAGGATCCTCCATTCTACAACCTTGATTGGGTGAGAGACTGGTGGCAGTCATTCGGCATCAACCTGACAGCATTAGAACCAGCTATTATTTATAATCTAAAACAGGGCGGTGGAGAATCTCTCGAAGAAGTCAAAGATATTTTGCAGAAAAAGATTACTAAGGATCAAATTTTTTAGTATTACATTCAAAAGAAAGAACAATGGCTTGTCAAAACCCGCATAGAAGTCCACATGCATCAGATTAGAGGCATGGTCCTGAGGTCTCTTTATTCAAAGGCATGGGATACTCGATCCAACTTTTGATAATTATATGGTCCCCCATACTCCGATGATTTGTAAATATCTCAAAAGTATTTGGCTATGAGTGGGGCCTGTCCATTCAGATTGTCATAATAAGATTCCATTCGGCTAAGAGAGTGGGCATGTCCTCTCTAAGTTTTAGGTAGAGAACCATTTGAGGAATTAGAGTTTGGTATCTCTCTGCTCTGTTTCTGAGTCCGAGAAAAGGTGTATGCTCTGCAACTAGCCTTTGTGGTATTAGATTGCAACAAAAACCATGTCTCTCCTTAAGTCTAGCGTCTGTTAGGAAAAGGAATAACAAGAGTATGCTCTGTTGCTGGCCCTCGTGGTATTAGATCACACCAGAAACCTGATACTTCCTTAAGTATAAATCTTGAGTCTATATCTATCCGAGGAAGTATGCTCTGTCTGTATTTCAGTTTAGATTTTGAATAAGATTATACAAGTTTCACAACATTATATAAAATATTTTTTTTGAAGATTTGTGAACACTTATTAACCACCTCAAATATATTAGTTTTGAAAGTCATAAAAACTTTTAGAATTTTTCCATAATGGTTGGTTATTTTTATTTTATATTATTATTGCTAAATATAAATATCTTACTAAATGTGAGTGTAATTCAATTACCGAGGTGATGAACCCAAACTGATGAGATGAAAGAGACTTTAGGGCCATGACGACAAAGATAGTTAGATGGTGTGATATGGGACTCAAGACCCAAAGGAGCAATAAAAGACAGCTCATAATCGCATGAATTTCTACTCCTAAGAAAGATAAAGTGATCCTCTTCCTCATCACTTGAATGCCTACATTTTGGGAAAGGGAATGTAGTACAAGTCACCTTATAAAAGGAGTTACATGTAATAATAAAATAATATTAAATATAATTAATATTAATAGTCATTCCCTTTGGTGAAAAGGTGCAAGACAGGCTTATTTAATCCCAACCCATTGTATTCATTTATCATCTTCTACATTTTACATACGTTCTCTGCTTTTCACCCATTCTCCTCTCTCCACTACACGTCACCTTTTAAGAGGCACTATGCCTTGCGGTCCTATCTAAACTTTTTTCCCATGGTGCAGGTAGAACCAAACAAGTATTTATCAGATCTTTCTTCCTTGAGCGAGGGGAGTTTAGGAAGGCTAGAGGAAAGTGAGACATCCAGTAGGTCTACAAGAGTTTTATCAACTAGATTTCAAAATACCAAAAGAAAATTCATAAACGCATGGAATTTTTTCACACTCAAGGGGGGTCATGTTTCTATGATGATGAGACAATAGGCGACGTCGAGGTGCCCTTGAGGTACACACATTTAGTGACACAATGGGTACCCAAGGATCTTCCTCAACCAAACACATATTTTTGTGTGAATGAGAGCATATATCGAATTGCACCGTCATCATTACATGGTTTGGGGTTGTTTTGCATGGATGGCATAAAGGTCAGTTACGACACATGTACAGAATTGTTGGAGTATGTTTGACCCTGCTACAACTAAAAATATTGGATGCGCCTAGTCCAATATACACGAAGTATGTGTAGATATGGATTGTCAACAAACTATTTACAGTTGAAAGACAAAGATCAAAATAAAGGCGCAACGTTGTACATTGACGGAAGTCCAAAGGCCATAGCGAATATTGTGGGGTTTATAAGCAGTACACAACCAGGGTCTATAATTAAGCAACCAAACTGCAAATTTGAGGGGCGTGAAGGAAACCATGGTTTTGTATGTGGCAATAAATAAATATCTGCAGGGGAAGAGTTTCTTATTAATTACAATTTGAATCGAGTAGATACAAACACAGTTACTATGGGAGTGGTACATATAATAATTTACCCAACCTTTTATTAATGAATTTAACATCTTAAGGATTTTTCGTTAGGTTATTTGGTTTAAATTTTCCATATTTACTTTGTAGGCTAGTGATCGGGAAAAATCCCTGCCAGCAGATGGTCGGTGATTCGGATTTATGTAGGAATGAAATAAGATAGCATATACAGAATCATATACAGATATGTATTGAAAAGAACATAGTGATACAGTAAACACATATTCTATTAAATAGCAGAAATAGAACAGACTGTAAAATACAATAGCTAGAATGGTGGTAGATATCTCTAAAAATAGATGTGGCCGCTATGCTCATTCGTGCCAAGATGAATACAAAGAGAGGCTGAAAGGGCCTATTTATCATAAGCATGAGGGAAAGAATCCCAAACATCCAAAAACCTAACCCTAGAAGATGAACCGTCATAAATTTTGTGGCCCCGAGGTGGTTAGTTGAACAGTCAACTTCCCGAGGTCATAACTTTTGCATACGACTCTGTTTGGGGTGCTCGGTATCCTATTGGAAAGGTCTATCCGAGATTTATAACTTTCGACTGGGGCCAAAAGTATGTCATTGGAAACCATTTGGCCCCCCAAATCGCCAAAAAAGGTTGTTTAGGGCCTCGAAATGGCCCCAAAAGTTTAAGACCCGAAAAACCATAGAAAAATTACTAGAAAATTGGCAAAATGGGAAACTGTTTTGAGACAGTGGAATAGGTGGGTGGCCACGGATATCCATTTGGATCAGTCGGAGGAGTACATCTTCCTCGAGGGAGCAGGTATACATCTTTGTAATAGTAAAAATATAATAAGAAAAACGAGTTTTTTTAATTTGTTTTTTCATTAGTATATTGGTTTGGTTTATATAGTGTTATCTATATTTGATGCAGAACGTTGATTGGGAAAGCCACCCGAATGTTCATCATACGATAGTAGCCTCGGGGAAACAGGTAAACCTGATTGTAATTGTACAATTTAAATATGTCAAAATGTTTTCTCATTATATTAATGTTTCAATGAATATTTTGGTTTTGTTTAGGTAATTTTCTCTATGTTTTTTATGCAGGCTAGTTCTGTAAAGGTCACAGTAGATCATACCATACCTGCCTCGATGCAACAGGTATACATCTTTGTAATAGTAAAAATATAATATGAAGTATAGTTTTTTTTTGTTGTATTTTTTCATGAATAGTTTTGGATTCGTTTAGGTGATTTGTTCTGTGTTTTTTATTTAGGGTTTTGTAAGGGGCACCTCCTTATTGGTAGATCGGGGCAGATCACTTATGACCATTGATTCGATGAGAGGTTCATGCTCCTCGAGGAAGCATGTATAATTCATTGGAATTGAACCAATATAATATGTAGCATACTGTTTATTTTGTTATGTATTTTTCGTCTGTATACTGGTTTCGTTTTGATAATGTTTTTGACTTCTTTTTTGCAGGGGCTGGATGATCGGGGCAAGTCCCCACCTGTGGATCAGATGACACCATCGTCCAGGAATCAGGTAAACCTAGTCGTAATTTTAGGAACCTATCATGATAGATATGTTGAGTTAATATAATTTTAGGAATCTATCATGATAGAACTCAGTAGTGTTTTATATATTTTTGTTGTAGACCAGTGAATCGATGTATGAAACAACATCGCGACAATATTCAATAGATCCTGAAGTGGTTGAGATGTTTACCAATGCCGACATAATTGGTGAAGCTACAAACCCGGTTAGGTGATATACAACATCTTGAAAAAAACTAGCGCGGAAATCGTTTCTCTGTCATTCAAGGTTCCGCAGACAGACCAGATTAAAGCCAGGATTGAATTGTTGGATCAGAGATCTGAAGCCTTGCGAGTAAGTTGAGGAATATTGAATCATAAAATAATTCATTTATAAATTTATAATTTTCACTTTTATATAATAGTATTGAACGTATAAAATGTGGTTTGTATTTACAGAATTATCTGAGACCACACATTAGTGGTCAAGGCAGTGTTATCCCCAGTGATTCTCATGGAGAGACGTTGCATCATGAGCAAACGAATCCACGTGCATCGACTCATTCGCCATTGTTGTCTACTAAACAGTCGACAACACATTCCGAAACACCACGGACCCCAGCTGTGAGAGCACCGATTGCTAGTGACCGACGCACACCAAATCGTCTAGAAGAAGGGGTCGACATCGAGCCTCCTAGTAATATTGATATTGTTGAAGCTGCATTTCCAGGATCTTCCTGTGTCACTAACACGGGAAAAATCGAGGCAGCATTTTTGGCGGACGAAGATCTCGTCCCAATAAAGATAGAGAAGATCCCAGGTAATTAATATACGTTGATCAAGTTAGTGTTTATAATTTCATTGTAATATACCGACAAAACATTTTTTTTCAACTAATTATGATCATGGCATGATCGTTTTGCAGGAAATGATGTTTTTTATAAACAAATGAATGACTTGTCCTTGGAGATCTTCGGGCCAACCATCCACACAAGGTGGGATAGAAAACCAAAAAAATTAAAAGATGAGCTCACTAATTGGTTGGTTGTCCTTTTTGGCGACAAGTCCTTCGCCAAGCCAAGGTCCTGAAAAAGGTTGGACAACATATGAAGATTGTCCGAGACCAATAAAGGGTTCGCCTGGAAAAAAACCATAGGTATGAGTGCCCTCCAATGATTCTAGTAATGGAGTAGAAATCTCTAATGGAAGATCGAAAGGAGAGGGCTCATAGAAAAGAAGGAAAGGTACCATCAGGCACAGGGAGGTATGCAATACTTTCCGCAATGTAATTCTAAACCTTATTATTATTGATTTCTATATCAAATTTGGAACATCTAACGTATTTCAACACTTGCATAGGATGTTAGACACATCAAAGGCCACAAAGGCAAGACTGGAAAAAATAGGTCAGCACAAGCTTGGGCCTGGTGGTTATTCGAATTTGGCGGCACGAATTGTAAGTTTCGAAAAACCAATAATACATACAAATAATAAATTGCAAATTATTTTTCGTTTTATTGCACCGCAAAATGTTAATTAACAACGTTATGAAAATATTCAGGCCGACCGATTCAAAGAATTGCCCACTGAAGAAGACATGAAGCTTGGCTTCTAGCACGGCTTTGGAGCTATTGTTGAATGCCTAAAAAGCTTGTTTGGGAAAACACAGTCTTCTGGTACTAATCCATCCGGTGCACAAGTATATAGAATGTATATAGTTTAATGAAGATTTATTACTTATGAAATCTATTTGTTATAAATAATTGACATAAAATATTGACTCTGTGTTGAGCAGGAAAGCAATGATCCCCTTAATGTCTAGGAGGGACAAAAACAAATCAAAGATCATCCTTCAAATCCCGGTAATGAATTTATTCATATGCTACAATTTTATGTATAGCATTGCAGATGGTGAACATTAATTGTAGTTCACCATATTTCAACTGCAGAGCATGTAGAGGGTGACATTGTACAGGTTGAGCATGGACAAGAACATGAACAACATGACGTGGCCACACCAGGTAAAAAACACCTTTGTAATGTTTTTTTAAATGAAATACTTGTCATTACAATAGCAAAATATAACGATTTAACATTTTCACATTGTCGCAGCAAATCCGAACCCCTTGCCGCAAAATCCACGTTTGGATTAGCACTCTAGGATGCAAACATCACGACAAGTGCCTGATGAAGAACCAAGAGCTGGAGGAGAAAATCCAGAAGATGATCTTCTTAGAGATTTTGTAAAGAAAAGAAAAACTAAAAAGAAGTGACTGGAAAAATATTGTCTAATTATTTTTTATAATAATATGTCGTCCATGATTTTTGGCCTATTGAATGAATGAATGGTTTAATGGTTTAATGATTCAGTGTAGTAAACTGTTACCTTTATTAAATGTTATCTTTTATTGAATGAATGTGTTGACTGAATGAATGAATGGTTTATTGAATGTTATCTTTTATTGAATGAATGTT